>JAMGZB010000001.1:1872500-2595042 GCA_024713795.1 Morchella sp. 2015-shanyang | reverse complement strand
ACGATCCAGAATTGGATGACCTGGGAAGAGGCTTGAGAAACGGAACCACAATGAAATTTCCGCATGCAGTGCTTGAAGTGCAATGGGAAGGAGAGATGCCAGGGCTTGTGAGAGAACTTGAGACAAGTCATATGGTTAGATTGTCACGTGGAAGTTTGCATTAGCTAGAAACTAACTGAATTCGTCTAGGTTGAAAACGTGAGGGGATTCTCACTCGATGTGCATGCAGTTGCAGAGCTCTATCGACCAAAGAAAATGACAGCACCGTTTTGGGTAAGGTGGTCCTTTTTTCCCTGCGCTCTGTGCCAAAGTTATAACATTTAAATAGATATCTGCGCTGAAAAAGGATATTCGAAAAACACCGGTACACACACCACGACACAGCCGACGAGGCTCATCACATTTGACGTTTGCCTCGAATTCTAAAGCCGCATCTGTCGGTGGGTCAACAGCAGTTCATGATCTTACTGATGGATTTGATTCTTCAGCAACAGCTTATGAAAGCGGTTCGGGCACTGGTTACCGGAATGGAAGGAAGTATAGTAGGACCAAAAGTGGATTATCTGAAATCGAAAGCATTGGTGGTGAACGATACTGGAGCGAATTTAATGATGCCACTGACAACGAGGAGGAACCATATACAATCCTTGTCAGCCGCAAAGCATCATCCGATGATGAATTCGATGATGATGATGACACGCTCGGAGAGTTTATCAAAAAGGGGTTTGTTTCTGCGGGAACAAAAATACAAAATATCTTTATTCGGAAACCAGAGAAAAAGGCAGAACGCCAACCTTTACTGCGTAAACCAAGCATGGCAAGCTCTCTGTCTTCACGCGAGGTTGATGTGGAAACAGGAATGTTGTTGAGCACTCGGTCTGCACATAGGCGTCGTTCTGGTACTGCCGCTTCGCGGTTCGATGTTTCACGGTCTTCGAACAGGGCAGATATCTATTGCCTTGCTGGTTCAGTTTTCATCCTTTCGGTTACAGCTATTCTTGCAATGAACTCGACTATATTAAGTCATAAGCACAAATGGCGCAAAAGAGGGTTCACGGTAGATATCGAGGTCTGCAGTGCTGTGTTGGTTGCTTTGATAATGGCAGGAACAGGTTTAGTGATGTTTTTAACGAAACGATTGAGGGTTGGGGTATTGCATCAAGCGATGGTATGGTTTGCCTTTGCCTCGGTTTGTATCGGGAGCGGTGTAATTTTTGCCATCGTGGGGGAGAGCGAAGTCGGCTCTTGAATTGGTTGAGATGGTTGGATATGGGGCGGTTCTCAGCACCAAGCCTTTCAATGGTGGGCAACAAGTGCAGGGGCCAATCACGACTAGGTAATGCTAATAACGACTTTTCTTTACCTTTGTTAGGCTATTGGTTCTTTCATTCCTTATTATTACACTACAGTTCTCACGGACTATTCACTAGAAGTCTTGAGGAAGACAAAAGGTCCGATGCTTTACTGGAAGATTCTCCGTGAATTCAGGTGTGTTTTTTTTTTCTTTTCTTTTTTCTTTTTTTACTTACTGTGCTTCCTTGCGCGCTACAACCAATTACAGCTAGTATGCGTCTCTTTGGGTTTTCGCTTTCTTTATAACGGCTACAGTCTGGTTGTGTTTTTGTACAGAGCTTGTTGATTTGTCTCTTTCGCTACAATTGTTATAATTGCTATACATAGCGTGTTGGGAGTCACGGCGAACAAGGAATGGCATCTATCGATTTACTGTAATAATTACATCATACCCCACACGCATGTACTCGTTATCCACCATAATTGTATGGGCCAAGGCGATCCTCCAAACAAATTATCCCTGGTTCTTATGATGGATAGCGAGTATACGAGCTCTATGAAGCTGCCTGAACTGGTAGAATTTCCATGATAGACAAATAGGAACACTTATGGGGTATGCCGGACATGGACGCCGAACAGGCAAGAGTAGCTGGTTGCAACGTCGAGTTTGAGTGTAATTCGGCATTCCCCCATGTTCGGCATACCCTCATAAGTCTACTATACAGTAAGCTTGTGATGTGATGCCACATGTTTTGACAGCGGGTAAAACTGTTGGGCATTCCAATCTTACTTCTAGAAACCTGTTTAGGGCTAGGGTATATTTATGGTTGAGGCGCTGTGGCTGTGCACAACGATGACGGTTGCATCCACCAGGCTGTTTCCGTTCGGCTAGTGTTACGTCAAATTCCCACCAAATGAAAGAAAAAAGACCAAGAAGTTACAGTCGGAATAAGCGTAGACCGAGGAGAAGCGGACAGCTTGAGGAACTAAGGAGGAGGAGGAGGAGGAGGAGGAGGAGGAGGAGGAGGATGTGGTGATGATACTACTACTACTCAAGATTACTAAGTGTAACCTCTGCAGACCAAATCAACCTGTAAGAACCGGAGCTTCAACACGTTTTACTGGTAGAGTACACATATAGCTTCGGCACTGGCAATCCTCCTTCTCGTACCCAATCCTCTTTAAATCAAGTTTTAACCTCATCCTTTCCCGCCCCCATTAAATTCGAGCCCAAAATCTATTGTAACCCATTATCACAAGCAACATCGCAAAAGGCCTGTTGTGCCGCCAGGTTTTCGCCAACAAAACCTCAGTCGAATGTTGATGTGAACCACCACCCCTTTCCCTTTCCCTCCCTCTCTCTCAAAAAAAAAAAACGAAGACAAAAACCCTGCTTCCGCTTCCGAATTCTGATAACAAGAAAGCCAGATTTGAAGGTGGTATTTTTTTTTTGGTTCAAAAAAAGGAGGTTGACTTCCAAGAACTTAGACCCGACTCTTTGGATTTCCCGACACAGACTTCCAACCACCTTTTATTTCTTTACCTTATAAAAATTTCCCTGCTACCTTCGAACCCAGTATCACTACTCAAAGCAGTCATGTCATCCTCATCGAGTTCAATTAATAAGCGCAAGAGGTTAAACTCAAGAACCTCTGACAATCGTCTTTCAATGGAGGGAAACCCTTCAAACCAGCAGCCAACATCAGGCGAGGAGGCCGACGCAGAGCTCTCCTACGACTCTACTCCTACAGCTAGAGGAGGGTCGAAGCAACCAGAGTCAGTTCCTGGCGATCACCCGGCGAAGCGAGCTAAAAGACAATCGCTCGGCCATGATTATGTCGACGAAGGTGATAAATCATCGACCACGGAAGCCAGTAGTGCTATCGAGAGCCGTGTCGGAGAGGGGCGACGCCCGTTGAGTGGTACGAGAACAAACTCGAGCGCAAGTGCCAGTAGCACCGGGAGTGTGGACGGGCCACCTGCTCCACCACCTATGGCACCGCCAGAGAAGGGAGGCACATTGGCTCCCGCGGGGTACTCTATGAATCCCCCTCCCACAGACAGACCAGTGAGGGTGTATGCTGATGGAGTTTTCGACCTGTTTCATCTTGGGTGAGTTTATAATTGGGTTCCCGTTTGTGCTTGCGCATGTCGAAAAAAACGGAAAAAAGAAATGTTTCTGACGCAG
The DNA here is from genome assembly GCA_024713795.1 of Morchella sp. 2015-shanyang. Taxonomy (NCBI): domain Eukaryota; kingdom Fungi; phylum Ascomycota; class Pezizomycetes; order Pezizales; family Morchellaceae; genus Morchella; species Morchella sp. 2015-shanyang. Next base: position 2,591,561 of record JAMGZB010000001.1, on the reverse strand, counting down.
GTTATTCGGCCCCCAGGCATATGCGACAGCTCGAACAAGCGAAGAAGGCATTCCCAAATACTTATCTTCTTGTTGGAATCCCTAATGATACCGAAACCCACAAGCACAAGGGACTCACGGTTCTGACTGACCAAGAGAGAGCCGAGACACTTCGCCATTGCAAATGGGTTGACGAGGTTATCGAGAACGCGCCATGGATTGTCACCCCTGAGTTCTTGGAACAGCACTCGATCGATTATGTCGCACACGATGATGAGCCATATGCCAGTGCGGATTCCGATGACATTTACCGTCCCTGCAAAGAGGCCGGTAAATTTCTCGTGACCCAAAGGACAGAGGGTATCTCGACTACCTACATCATCACAAAGTGAGATATACCAAACCCAATTGGTAATTTGGTCTTTGGACAGAGTACTGACATGAAAATTACAGAATTGTGCGTGATTACGAGAAGTATATCATTCGGCAACTTAAGCGGGGCACTAGTCGTCAAGAGCTCAATGTCTCCTGGCTCAAGAAGAACGAACTCGATCTCAAGCGCCACGTCACTGAGCTCCGAGAGACCATCAAGAACAACTGGTCTACAACCGGTCGAGAGCTTCGGGACGAATTCCGAAACTATTGGGCACCTGCCTCTCCCAGATCGTCTTCGCCATATCTCTTCGGAACATATGGTGGATCAAATGGGTCAAACAAGGATGCTGGCGGCGAGAAGAGCCACCTCTCACACTTGGAACCGCCTTCCAGGCCACAGTCGCCGCACACTGAGTTTGCGAATGGATATTCACTAGGTCTCATCGGCGGTGTTAGGTCTTGGGTGAGTGGATAAATTGATCCCTGAAGAAAATATGCTTAGATGAGCTTGCGTTGATATCAAATGAAATCCGATTAGATGCGTGCAAGACAAACTCCTCGTGGCTCTATGGCTCAATCGGAAGCTTCATCTGACGACGAGGATGCACAGAGTCCCCCTAAAGAAGCAGAGGAGAAGAGGTTACAAGCCAGTATCCAAAACGACATTAAAGCCGGGGCAGATGAGGCGGCGACGAGCGGTAATAAGGCTACCGAGACGCCAGTCATCCTAAAAACTAGTCCATGAATGAATGCGCGTGTTTCGTTTTTTGAATTTTGAATTTTGAATTTCGGCTTGGCTTTTCTCTTTATTAGCAACAGATGTCGGCACGTTATCTAAATTAAAGACTTGCCGTTTGAACTTTTTATATTCTTTCTTGATTTACATTTTTATATCTTTCTCATTAGTTCGTGGACCGGTGTTATTTTTAGATGTCATGCTGTATGGCTTTATTGGTTTAATGTCTGGTGAATGTAGTGTGATGCTGAAAGAAGAGAGAACGAAAAGGGCTGCGCGAGAGGGCAGGAGGAGGAGGAGGAGGAGGAGAGGAGGAGGATGGCGATCCATGGGAGGAGGGTTTTCTTTTCCCTTCTAATTACCATTCATTAAAAGCCCAACGCGGGTAATTCGCATTAATTCTCTGCTCTACACCAGGTTGTTTAGTCCAGTCCTGTGAATGCACACCTATGTAAATATCTATATAAAAATAAGCCCACGAAGCTCTTGCCCCACCCAAACTCCACAGAAGAAAAGAAGGGGAGAAAGAGAAAAAAGAAAGAGGAAAGGAGAAAACCGCCCACTATTTACATCATTTGCTCAACCCATCAGAGAGCTCCCCTCCGACTCACTTCCCCCCGCCCAGATACCCCTACTCTCCAACTCCACTCCTGCCATGGCCCTCGCCACATTCTCTAACCGTCTCGTCACATCGACCACACTCATCGCAACCCTACTAAAATGGGCATCATTTGCCCTCCTGCGCTCTCCCGCTAGCAGTAGATCCTCATCGTGGTCATGCATCGCCGCCGCGGAGGAGGAGGGAGCAGCAGCAGCAGCAGCAGCAGCAGCGGTACCAGCAGTACCAGCAGTACTACTAGCATTGGCAGCGGGGGCAAAAGCCTGACGCCCAAACACGGTGTGTTTATTATCAAGGTCCTCCTCCTCGCTGCGCATCCATGCCTGGGCGAGCTCGACCTGGGCCGTGCGCAGGTTGGCAAGCGACTTTGAGTGCGTGCTGCCAAAGACGTGGTCGCCGGAGAGCGAAACCTCCTCGAGCTTTTGCTGCATCTCGCGCCACATCTTCTCGTGGGCTGTTTGTGTTGATGTTGTTGCGCCGGTGTTTGTGGCCATGGCAGTGGCAGTAGCAGTGGGAGCTGACATGGTGTTTGGGGGGGTTGAGGGCGAGGGCGGGCCCGAGAAGAATTGGCGGGTGAGGGAAGGTGAGGAGGGGAGGTGAGAGGTTTGGTGTTGGGCTGAGGACTCGCTGGTGAGCTTTGTGGGTGGGAAGAGGAGGGAACGGCGGTTTGCTGTGTTTTCCCCTCCCCCTCGGATGCGAGAGGCTGTGTGAGACATCGTGCAGGATGTGAGTGTGTATATCTCTCTATCTATATATAAAAGTGTTTTGTGAGGTGTGATAGGAGGACGTTTGACTACGCATGAAATATCTCACATACTTACAATTTAGGTTGTGATGAGCTTGGACCATGCCGTCATGGATTATCACTCGGTCTGTGGCAATCCCGATCCTCAATGATAATAGTAATAGTAATACTGAGTAATAACTGCTCTAGATATCAACAGTTATTACATGCACTTCTCCAGGCCCAGCTGCCAATGGGGATTTTGAACTACATGTACTGGTAGACCTTCTGGATATCCACCTTAGGACCTTCTTCTCAAGCCCCAGCTCTAGATCTCTGGCCCCCTCCTCCTCCCCTCCTTGCACCCAATTTTTTACCATACCAACCAATTCTTCTTTCTGAGCTCTCTCTAGTAGCCTTTCGTCAATCATTACGGTTCTTATAAATACCCATACACTCTCGTGCCCTCTGGCAATATCATGCGCATATATTGCCGCCTCTTTCGTGATACTAAATGCATATACGTGCCCACAACCACCCGACGGCGACTCCTCCTCCAGAGCTTTATAGAACAGGAACAGCAAGAAAGACCAAAAGCTGGTATCCGATACGTGAGTTCTACACAGAACCGCATGGCTCTCAATCAGTCCCCGCAACGGTGGGGGCAAAATACTGTATTTCCCTGGTTGGGGCCCATCAGCGCTATAGAATTTGTCGACAATAAACCGCGCATAGCTCCAGGCCTAGCCCCCTAACCCTTCAGCGACTTGTTTCCCGCAGAAGAAGAAGAAGAAGACGAAGAAGAAGAAGTAGAAGAGGTGCTTGATTATTTCTTACATAGTAATTCCTTGGATGCGCCTCACCGCTCTTCCTCACCACTTCCAACTCCTCCTTTATCCCGTCCTCGCCTAAAACCTCTATCCCGTATGTCTCTATGATCCAGCGCCGATAGTACCATAAGCTTGGGGACTTGTTATGTTTTGCCAAATGGCTCGTCAGGATACCCTCTAGCAGCTTTATCTCGTCCCGCGGCGTCACCACGCGGTCCCCTAGCCCTAGCTTTAGTATCCGTCGCCGCGTATTAACGGCGGTGGTGTGCTCAGCCGCCACAAGTATCAGGATAAGGGTAGCATCAAGAAGGGCCCGGGCGTCCTCTGCACCCCATGGCGCGACAGGAAGGAGCGCATTGAAAGTTGCAAAAGCGCTACTAAAGGCGCCGATGAGATACGACTTTGGGATTGCGATATTGGGCCCGGACGTCAAGAGGGGTGAGTCTGGGGGGTAGTACTCTATGGATACGGGGGTGCCGCGGTGGGCGTTGAAGAAACTGCTGAGCTCTGAGGCATAGTCGACGGTTGCCATGTTTCTGTTTCTGGAGGGGGGGGGGAGGGATAGTGTGCAGCACCTCTAACTGGGGGGGGGGGAGCTGCTGCGGCTGTTGGAAGGTTGCCAAGAATTGTCGCAGCCCTGTTCGCGGCCCCGGGTTTCAAATTGCGTCTCAAGGTGAAATAGTTCTTGTATTGGAGTTTACATGCGGTACCAGGGACAGTTGAAGTGGGGGGCTTTGTAATTCCAAATATGTATTTACGTACACTACTAGGTATATTTAATACCCTACCCCCGTAGTACTTATGTACTTATTCTTGGAGAAGTTATTATTGATCGGTCACTCCTATGCTAATAGTAAGTACATGTAGGTATTTGAGAGTGTTTTTGGTAATCAATGTAGCTATGTAGATAGGATATTGGAACGGAGTAAACACTTCGAGTGCTATATTTTTTATCTTATGGTCACAGACCAAACAAACCAGTTACTTATATATGAACCAGCATATTTTATCCTTCTTAATTGACCGACCCAAATTTATAAAAAACGAAGAAACATGAAAAGACAAATGAAGACAAATGAAAATAAGGCTTCTTAAAAAGTATATACATATAAAAAAGTACGCAAGTCTTAAGAAGCCACACGAGAAGAAGAAGAGGAAGAGAAGATAGGAGGGTGAAATGGACTGAAGAGGGTAAGAGATATTAACTGCAATTTAACAGAATTTTCGAGAAGCCCGCCCCCAGATAATAATAAGCAAAATTAGATTTTATAAGGGGCTTGCCCATAATCAAATGCGAAGACCTTAATGAAGGAAAAGAAAAAAAAGACGAAAGGAAAACATAGAAAGAAAAAGATAGAGAGACAAAGTTAACTAGTAGCTAACACCTCGCAGAGGAAGCAAGCAATTATCTACCAAGGTGCCGGAAGAGAGCCTACACCAAAAGAAATCAGCTATGTACGATTATACAATGTGCCCAACCCTCAAAGAGGTGAGTTACCTCCAAAGCCACCATAGGCCCCAACACCATCTCCCTGCGGGAACGCCGCAACCCCACAAAGGCACGCACACTGGCAAGTATTGGCACCACCTTGATTCCACCCCGTCTGGATTGGCGCAGCCCCCGTCGCCGTCGCCACCACATCTGTCGGCTGGGACGTTGGTGAAGCGATCAATGTAACAGTTCCTACGGCCGTTGTCTCAGCAGCGGCGCTAGAGGTCGTTGTGGCGGTCCCGTTCAGCATGATCGCGGCAGCCTTGAATGTATCAAAGGACTTCTCAACGGTGGGGTTGATGGCAAATACCATTCCCTTCCCGCAATGCGTCCCAGTCCTCTGCTTGCAGTACCACCATGTAGGCTCAGTGCCCGTCACGGTGTACTCCCATGTTGGGGCGGGTACAATAGTATTATTAGGGTTAGCCAAGAAGCCCGAGTCGGGTGCGTCGGGGGCCTTCTTATTGCAGGGCAGGGCAAAGGTTGACTCCGTGACTGTGTGGTTTTGCGACATAAACACAAACTGCACCACATCGTTTACCGCTGCTACGATCTGGCTGGGGGCATAGACTAAGCCTGCGGTGCCGCCGACGGTTACCTATGTGCATGGTCAATGATCGTTGCTCAGGTATTGTGGGAAATGGCGCTTAATAGCTATGTACTTACGGTATGTGTTGTTGGTCCACCTGAGGATGCTGGTGCGGCCATCGAGGCAGTATATGTGCCCATAGCTGTAGTCATAGCAGCAGCACTTGTAGCCTCTGCCGCCGCTGCGGAACTCATTGGTGGATGCGCCATTGCTGATACGGAGCTACTGGAAGCAACGTGCATCATGGCCGAACTGGATGAGCTCTCTGCCAAGACAGGGGCGGCAATAACGGTAGTTTCGGCGGGGCCAGAGACATAGCCAAATGTGATGGACTCTGCCGCTGGATGTGCGGCGAAAGATAAGCCGGCGGCGGAAGAGACTAGAAGGGCGGTAGCGAATCTCATATTGAATTTCGATACCAGGAATTACGTTAAGGATGAAGTATGACCGCTCAGCGGGAGAAGCAGCAAGGGAAAGAGGGATATAGGGTAGAAACGTCGAGTCCCGACTCGTAAAGCGGAATAATCAAAAGGCAAATAAAAAAGACGTAAAGAAGGAAACAACTCGGCCTAGGAAAGAAAGAGTGCAAGAAAGATGAGGAGTAGGTAGATAAAGTAAGAAGGAAGGATAAAGCTAAAGGGAGTGAGGGAGAGCTCTATGTTTATATTTGCAGCTTCTAAATTCTCCAGCCCCTATGCAGTGCATAAACAGTACCTTTTTTCGGGCCTAACAGTATTTTTTCTTTTCCATGTGAGGAATTCTCCATTTAGAGGCCTGTTGCAAACCCCTGGACCAGTCACTGGCTGTATTTCAGGCACAGTTACCAAAAATTGTTGTAGTAAAGTAGATAGTAGTAGTAATAGAGTTCTATAAACAGGGTAGCGGCGCCTCGGTTGTGGTGAACCAGGGTCGCCGCGACGTCTTGTTGGTGTCTGGAGGCGTGTATCAGAAAGCTTGACTCCGTTTGAGTTGGGCGCTAACAGGACTTTGGGCCCTGGCAACCACAGATCTGATGTTACCGGTTTCTGGAAATATCCAAGGGTTTCCCTCCCCTTATTCGTACATCATCTGTCTCGCACCCCCCTGTAGCTTGAGAGCCGTTGGGGTTGGGTTTATGACCTTCCAACCATCTGCGATTTTCACCTAGTAAACCTATCCTTTCCACCTATCCCTTGGACTAGCGATATGCACGAGACAACCCTTTTTTTTTTCTTTCCAGGGAGAGAGAGTTCATCTCGAGGTTTAATTTTAGAAGAGAAATTTTTAATCTTAACGTCTTGACTTTAAGAATATCGAATCTTGGTTATTAAAAGTCTAAAAATGGCCCAAATACATGAACATACTCACATTGATCTCCTAGACGGTTGTCAAGACTTTCTCAAGCCTAGGTGCAGTTACAAAACCTAGTGGGAACATAGGGAGACAAGCCAATGTTGCCCTTAAATCTCATCTCCCCTCACATTGCACCCATCACTCTTTTTTTTCATCGCCTGTTTTTAAAGATGTGAAGCAGAACTGCTCCATTCCGCTTTCCCGTGAAAGCCAGAAAGCGGGACTCGGATAGGCAGAGAGTAATACTTATAAGATTATTAGATACCCTACCTAGCTATGGCGAACCTGGCTACTATGACTGTTGACCCCCATTCAATTGTTGCTGTGCTTGCTGCTGCCCTTCGTACAATCCCGTGTAGTAACCGGCAAAGTACCAGGACATCATAAGATTCCTCAACGCCTCGTTATCTACATGTCTCACTCTATTAGCGACCAAAAAAAACCACATACACGTCAGATCGGAGGGCTAAGACACTAACCCTGTCCTTTTATATCCCCCGGAAACTTCATCGGAAACGGTGGCGGCGCTGACTGTAGAGCTGCTTGTGCGTCTAGATGGCTTTGTATCCGGGCGTGTGACTCTCTCTGGGCTTGAGCAGCAGCACTCACTTCCTGGGCGGTAGCACTATTTTCTTGAGCAGCGACTAGGGGTTGTTCTTGGTCTGTGATCTTGGTAATGGTATCTGAGACCTGATCTCGTCAGCTTCCTATCCTGTCCTCAAGTATTTGGCCTTCGTTGTATGCACCTGCTCATGGCTTCCCTGGGACTCCTTCTGCCCGGCGGTTTCAACTTCAACCTCGACCTGGGGCGCAGTAGCTTCCTCATGCTCTATTGCGTCGTCCTCCTCTACATCCTCGATCGATGGCTGGTATTCCGTAACTTCCCTAGCAGCAAATACATCACACCATTAGCAATAGCCCCTCCAGACCGGTAGGTAGGCTACGTAGGCGGTTTCTTACTGGTTCATGCTCGGCGCGTCCTGCATTTCCGCCTCCTCTACTTCGCGCAAGATCTTTGTCTTGTTCTCCCCCGTAGCCTCGATGCTGTGATATTTCTAATCGCACCTTACGTCGTTAGCTCCGCCATATTTAATGACCCGCCCAGATACTACATCTGAAGCTCAGCCCAAACCCGTGGGAACGGGGGACTGGAAAGAAACTTCTCAGGTACCAACCAACCTTATATTCGTTTAGAGCCTCGTCCCAGGCATTGACCAGTGTCGAGTCGTCCCAAATTTCCTCATGTGTGAGTAGGTTCTCTGAGGTATCCATTAGTTATTATTAGGGCCGTATTAGGGGGTGCTGAAGCTTAGTCGAGAGCGGTTGAAAGTTCCAAGCTTTCAAATGCCGCCAGAGAGACGCGTGGAGCACCAATGTAAAGTACAATCTAAGAGCCAAGCGCGGCGGCCAAAATGCACCTTCCTTTCTTGTACCAAGTACATAAAATTATCACGTGAAATTCGACTCTTTAAAAAGGCGAGATTTTTCCTTTCCCCGCGACGTTAACACTATTTTTTCCCCAGTAGCAGCGTCATGTACATCAATCCAATTCCAATAATACAATTGTTTTTTTTTGAACTGTTCCCCCCCCTTTCTGCCCCAGATTTTTTTTTTTAAGCACTGGCACTTTCGAAGCTTTGACGGCCTTTTCTCCATGGTCGTTGAAGTCAAAAAGTTTTTTAAAGCCTATAGTAACAGCCTTGCCTCCCCTCTTTAGTATCTGGTGGCGGTTTAAGCGGTTTTACTGTGTGGACCGTTACCTCGATTAAGAGGGACATAACTTTCATCTCGTTGGTATTTTTTTCCCTTCTTCCTCATAAAAAAATTAGAATTTTCTTTTAAAAAAACAAATAAAATATATTTCAAATTTGATTTTACTGCGCACTAAATTATCCGGATAGGAAGAAATAAAAGGGAAAAAAGCAGTTCTCCATTTACTCTATGGGAGGATAGCGAGATTGCCAGTAACCATGGGCACCTGCTAATGATAATGGCCCAAACAGAGGTGATGCCACCAAGTCAAACCAGTTAAAGCTACAAAAGCCTCCCAGGAATGGGCGAGGAGACCGAGCATCTACTCCTCAATCCTCGTATATGGATTCCCCTTCACCTTATACTGCGATGGTGACGGCTTCGACGAATAACTCGACTCCCCCGCCTCAGACACCGCATACGAGTTTCCAGGTATGCCATACCTCACCGGCGTGGGCCTCACCTCCGCATACTGGGACAGCGAGAACCCTGCCTCTGAGCCCTCTACCCAACTTCCACGGTTATCTACGGCCGGTGGTGGTGATGGCCGTGGCGTCTGTGGTGATCGTAAGGGCAATGTGGACGCCGTAACGTACGGGAACGCACCTTTACTAGATGTCATCGAGGCCCTCCTGCTTGCCATATCGACGTTCTCCGACGGGACTCTCTTAGGCTCGTGGCCTTGTGGTGCAACCCGTGATGCCTTGGAAAACGTGCGTTGAGGGAATGTGGGCCCTCCTTCGGCAACGATACGGTCCAGCGTAGCGGGCCTACGAGTCTCTTTGCTCTCCTTTGAGATAGCACGGATCTTGCGTGCCGTGGTGTGCGTCTGAGAGTTGCAGAATACAAAGTTCTGTCCAAATCATCGGGTTATCATGACGCCGGTGAAAACCGGGGGAGGGGGTGTAGCTACAGCGATGAAGACTATTGCGCCTGTCACGCAGTTGAGCGCGCCGGCGGCCATGAGGATCTTGTCGAAGGAGATGATGACGTCACTTTCGACCTCTTCGCCGCTTTGATCATTGACCATACCGAGAAGCTGGAAGCCGACGATAACCTCTGCGATGCCAATGCTGATGAGTGAGGATTCTGGGCCGAATAGGGGCCATCGACGCTTGTAGTAGGTGCTTAAGAGTGGTGTTTCTGAAACCAGAAGAAACGCTATAATATGACACCACCCATTAACAAACCAGTAAGTCCGAGGCGTTACACCACGAGCCATAAACTTACCGCAGAAAAGTGCAAGAACGAGATTATTCAAGACGTCAAATAGAAAATACTATAACGGAGCATTTAACAAATTTTAGCGGAGTGGGTAGCGAAAGGGTACCCCCATACCTTAGATTGGATGAAGCTCTTGACCAGATGTGTGATGGACGCCACTATAGCCATGGACAGAGCTACTACACTGAAGCCGCGGATTACATTCAGGGCTATAAAGCCCCTAGAGTGCCGTGGCATTATGAAAATCTAAAAGCTGGAGGCGTAGGTCTATACACTAGTTAATACGAGTACTGGAAACTAGAGAGGATTTTGTGGAACAGGGCAGAAAAAGAGAATATCTAGATAGAGACTATTTGTTAACTGAAAGGGGGCGTGTATCCTTATAACAGTCTGACGTGAATTTATAGAGGAGCTGGAAATTGTCTATAGTTAGACCTGAATGTCCACAGAAATGGAATTCAATGGATCAAATAGTACCGGAAGTCACGGGTACTTGAGTGTCAATGATTTCTATTGACACCTTACCCAAGCAAACCCATTTCTATTTCCTGTGCACCCCAATCTCATCTCCAGCACTCCCAACTCCCACTCAAACAATATAAATTAAATAACTCCCCACGCACACCCAATAGCAGCAAAGTGCACTAGTTGCTATTTCAGATCTCACCCCGACTGGACCTGGTAAAGTAACGCAGATCACCAGCCCAGCGCACGTGATCAAGATTAGCGAGGCTGAGCCTCCTCTTGGACGCCGAACCCTAACCCCCCACTCAACACTGCCCACCTGGCAAAATCCCCTTCTCTTCCCTTCTGTCTCGCTCTTTCTCACGTTCTCCTTCTTTCTACACCTCACCTCACACCCTCATACCTCCCACTCTGGTCCCCCAAAGCACCTGCGATACACTCACACCCATCAATAGCACAACAACTCACAACAGCAGTCATGACTCGTGGAAATCAGGTACGTCGGCATCCATGATCGCCCCCAGGGGGGTGGTGGGACTATCAATACTGACTGGTGGTGGTGCGGCAGCGTGAGAGAGATCGTTTGAAGGCGCAGAAGGCCGCCTCGTCCCAGAAGAGCAAGAATTCTGTACACAGCACCTCACTATCTTCCCCCCTCTCCCCCCCGTGGCAGCAGAAGGAGCTAATAGGTACCCTGCAAATAGAAAACCGGCTCTGAAATGCAGCGCGACAAAGAGCAGGTCGCGCAGATTATGCGTCAAAAGCAACAAGAAGGTAACTATATATAGAAAGCACTACAAGCCCGTAGCCATATGCCACAATCAAAACGCATCACCACCACCACCACCACCACCACCACCCAGGAGGTTGAGATAGATGAAAGGAGAAGGAGAGAGTGAGAGTGAGAGTGAAAAGAGTTCCGGGGGTATTCTAAATCCTGGATCTCTATTCTTATTCTTCTTCCACTCCCCCCCCCCCTCCATTCCCTTTCTTATCCTTCCCCACCCTCCCCCCCTCCTCTTTGATGAGCTAAAATACAAACCACCAAAGACGTATAACTTCCGGCGCAAATACTGACCCACACCCTCTCTCACCGCAGCTGAAGCAAAGAGAAAAGCAGAAGCCGCAAAAGCAGGCTCCAGTAGTGGTGGCGGAAAATAGCCCCGGCCCCCACCCCACACATACACACATACTATACGGGCAACCCGTAAGGGACACGGAGTACTGGGGCTGTTTGGAAAATTCTTCTTTGGCGGCTGTCAGCTAGGAAGGAGAAGAAAAACAGCATTTGTTTTTTTACGAGTTTGTATGATGGCGACCATGATTGGAGGGGAAGAGCGTTTTTGTCCTTTGTGCGTTTTATTTTTCTATCTTTTGCTACCAGAACCTTAGTTTAACATATCTTCTTTTAAAAAATCAGTCTGGGGGAATCATATTCTTTAGATATTTGGCGCGCCAAGTAGTAGTTAGTGGTATGGCCTTTGTATTGTATGCGCTCCGGTTCTTTGTTTAGTGCGTGTGCCTGAGGATATCCAGAATTGTGTCAATCGATTAACTATATTATTATCTTTAAAAATCTCACCCGGCCCATGATCGCCCGCTGATGTATAGCTGGTAGATCCGCTGGCGGCCTGACCTGCGCGCCTTAGCACTTGGATACAACATGCATTATCACTCGGCCACTATTTCTTGGGATTGGACGCCTCAATTAATTACCCCCCACTCTCAACTCCGGTCTTGTTTCATAGCTTTGTTCTATCTCAATCTCAATTCAAAGATCAAAAAAACACTTTATCATCCTACATACACATCCAGTCAATGATATCAAAAACATAATAAATTTACTATCCTACATCTACTCCACCCGCTCCACCACCCCTACTTCAACGTCACCAGCTCCTCCGCACTCGTCGGGTGTATCGCCACACAACTATCAAAGTCCGCCTTCGTCGCGCCCATCTTGATTGCGACACCAAAACCCTGCAGCATTTCGCCACTACCCAATCCAATGATATGCAAGCCCACGACCTTCTCCTCGGGCCCCTGGCAAATGAGCTTGTATGATGTTGGGCCTTTGTGCTCCAGCATCGCGTAGTACATAGCCGTGAACGACGTCTTGTACACCTTGATGTTGGCGTCGCCGTACTTCTCGCGTGCCTCAGGCTCGGAAAGCCCAATGGTGCCGATCTCGGGGTGGGCGAAGACAACGGAGGGGACGTTGCTGTAGTCGAGTTTGGCCTGCGCGAAGCGCGGGCCGCCGAAGAGGCGGTCGGCGAGACGGCGGCCGGCGGCGATAGCGACTGCGTAGGGTTAGCCGGGGAGGGGGGGTTAGGAGGGGGGGAGAGAGTACGGACCGGGCGTCAGTTCCATCTTGCCGGATACGTCGCCAAGGGAGTAGATGTTTGGCACATTGGTGTTCTGGAAGTCATCGGTGATGACATGTCCCTTATTATTCGTCTCCACGCCAGGCTTATCCAGCGCCAGATCCCCCGTCTCCGGCGCTCTTCCAATCGCCCAGATGAGTGTATCGACATCGTGCATGACCGCCGGGCCATTGACATCCTCATAATGGATGGTGAGTTTTCCGGTAGTCTCGTCCTTCTCGACCTTTGTCTGCTTCGAGTGGCGGTGGATGTTCATGCCCATGCCCTCCTCGTAATGCTTGGTCATGACCTCCTGGATCATGGGATCAAAATGGCGCAGGAAGGTGTCGCCGCGGATCATGAGATGGGTCTCGGAGGCGAGGGCCTGGAAGATTCCCGCGAGCTCAACAGCGATATAGCCGGCGCCGACGAGGACAACCTTTTTGGGCTGGTGCTCGAGCTCGAAGAAGCCGTCGGAGGTGGTGCCATGCTCAGCGCCGGGGATATTTTTGGGAATCAACGGATATCCGCCTGCCATCACATACATATTCGTATTAGCCAACGCCGCCCATCCATCCACCCACCCACAACGTATATACCAAACAAACGTATATATATATATATAAAGAACATACCAGTCGCAATCAGGATCTTATCGGCGCCATAAACCGTCTTTTCCCCATCCTCACCCGTCACCTCCACCTCATTCTGCGATAGAAAGTGACCACGCCCACGGATGTAGTCGACACCGTCATTTCCAAGATTGCGCTCATAGATGCCGTTGAGACGCTTGATGTAGGCGTCGCGCTTTGCCTTGAAGCGTGGCCAGTCAAAGCCCCTGGCCTCCGTGTCGAAGCAGTAGCCCTTTGACTCTGCCAGCGTCTCTGCCATTGTCGCTGCGTTCCACATGACTTTCTTCGGGACACATCTACCGCCTTATCCTCAGCACTCTTCTACCCGTGGGAGGGAGAGGGGGGGGGGGAGGGAGGGATTGGAGAAAGAGAGAGGACGAACCCAACATTGACACAAGTGCCACCGAGACGGCCGCTCTCGATGATACCGACCTTCTTCCCGTAAAGGGCTGAAGCGCGGCGCCCACTGGCGAGACCACCACTACCACCGCCGATCACGAGGTAGTCGTAGTGCTTTGCGATGGGGGCCATGGCGGAGAGGTGGCGGGTGAGATGTGACAGTCTGTTTACAGTTACTGTACTTGCTGTTGTTGACGCCGGAGAGGATAGGCGTTTGAGGAGGAGCGTGGCCGACAGTTTGGTTTTTTGGGGGGGTGGAGTGCACTACTCTGTGTGAGAGAGAAGTGCTCTACTGCTGGGAGGGAAGGGGGAAAGGGAAGGGGATTATCTATAGATGAGGGGTGAGGGGAGTATTTATAAAACCTCAAGAAGAAGAAGAAGTGTATCTATATAGACAGGTGCAGTGATTATGATATCTACAAGGTTTAGCTGTAACGGATGGATGTGGATGGTGGAGGATGGATGGACGGTGGATGGATGAGGATGAGGATGTGGATGTGGATGTGGATGTGGGGATGAGGATGAGGATGTGGGGATGGTGGGGTCAATCGAGATTTTTTGGTATATGTGGTGGGATGAGTGTTTCTCTCTTTGCCCTTCTTCTTCTTTAGTGGATTTGTAATTTGTAAAACTCTCAAGTTCAGAATTTAGACTCCGGATGCGGGGGGAGGGGGAGGGGATGGGATTGGGGGGGGGGGGGAATATGACGGTCTAGGCACTCTGCTTGCTTGCTTACTTACTTGCTTGCTTGCTTACTTGCTTGCTTACTTTGCTTACTTACATGTACTACTACTTGCTACATACATCCTGCCTGCAAGTCTCTTTCTCTCTCGCTCTCTCACCCCCCTTCCTCTCTACTCTCTCGTTCGGAGTCTTGGTAGTTCAATGATCACTACCCTAACCCTTTGCGACTACCATCTAATAATAATATCAGGATCACTCAACAACTCCGAAAATTTGTCAGAGTGGGCCGGGGTGAGCTTGACTGGGACCATCATATCAATAATTGATGTCGGCGTGGGCATACTAAATTGACCCGAGATGACATTCAATATATTAATTAATTATCCTGTCCATGCATCTACCCGCTCGGTAATATCACGATCGAAACAACTACCAACCCCAAATAAAATGCATCATGAGGATAACAATTTCACATTGAAAATCACTATTTTGGTACTATGCGGGTATACAACTAAATACTTTTTTTTTTTTTGCAATCGTCCTCAATGACCAAACGCCTAAATATTACCATTTCCTTTCCGGATCTAATACCATGACGGGGACTCAAATTCGTAAAAAAGAAAGAGAGAGAAACTACAGCTCATAACTCAAGCCTATCATGCTCTTTTACATGGTTTTTTTCGTCCTCTCCTCGCCTACTACCGCCGTCGCCGGCATCGCAACTGGGGTCCTTCCAAACGCTGCAGAGCAATCCATCACAATTCCCGCAATCAGGCTCACCACCTGCCCGACGGCAAAGCTCCACACCTGGATCGAGACACTCCCGATGGGCGCCTTAGGGAACGATAGCCCCCACTCAACATAGCCCGGTACCCACCCCTCGGGCATCCAGAACATTGGTTCCTTGTTGTACCAGAAGAGCACAAACCACCTCAGCCCGGAGGTAAGCGTCCATCGCACCGCCTTGGTCTTTGCGTCGAACGAAACACGCGCCGTCGAGATCGAGGCGTCTAAACCACAACCACCACCCAATCAGTATTTACCACTATAAATCCCACATCGACAAAGAATAAAAACTTACTCAGCTTCTCGAGCTCTACACTCTTCTTGTCGAGGGTGCGCTGTAGCTTTGCCCATTTTGCAAACTCGTCCTGGGAGCTTGTGGCCCGCTGCTGGGCGCGGAGCGTTACGATCTCGCGCTGGAGGGTACGCCTCTTTGCGACATCGTTCTTGGATGCGCTGAAAGGGAGGGAGTTGTAGAACGACCACAGCTGCCATACACACAGGGCAATCAATTAGCTTTTTCATCATAACCACTATACCTGTCTGCGCAGTATACGTACCAGATTATCAATCTGCTGAGCACCCAGCGTATTCACCACATGCGTCACCACCGTCAACACGACGACAAGCACCAAGAGCGAAACCATCGAAGCTTGAAGAGAGGGGTATGATAGGAAGGGTGAATAAATGGCAGCTCTCTCGCAGTTGAATATCTTATTCTCAAAAAGGTTGATCTGGTCGGAACCCTTTAACTGGGACGTGGCAACGACTGGGGGTAGTAATGGCTTGGCATTGTTGGGAATTGGGAGCCGCCCCTAGTTTAGTAACACAGCCAAGCCAGTCCGCGCTTGCGAGATAGACGCAGGGCCGAGTGATGAGTGGTGATTAGGTCTAATTTTATGGGTTGTGGGTTGTGGGTTGGTCTAAGCCGAGTGATAGCAACGGACTTGAACTGTTACAAAGCTGCCGCTCGGTCTATAAACTCACATATAGCTAATGCGTCAAAATTAAAGAGTCACATCTATGGTCCCTGGGCTAATGATAACTAAACAGCTGCAGATGTGTATATATTAGAGCGTCTTCGCAGTCGTAGGTTATCCCACAACCAAGGACCTACAAACCCTCGCTAGGAGCAGCCTTCAAGCTAACCTCAGTTAAGTCCACCGTCTAATTAATCTTCTATCACGGAGGGCTAGCTCTTCCAACTGCTACCAGCTTTCAACAAACCAAACAGGAATTGCAGAACCTATACAGTTTTTCCCGATGGAGAGGTAGCCCTATATATATATATACAGATACAGGTGCTCTATTCCAAGCTATGGGCCACCTTAGTTCTTTACTAGGAAAAAGGCTCGGGCACCTCTTCCACCTTAAATGATTCCAATACTCAACTCGGAGAATAGAATAAATAAAAATAAAATAAAATCTCGATCAGAGAACTACTCCTTCCATCCCTGCCCCCCACAAGAATCTACACACTTCCGACCTGCCATATCCCGTACAATGTTTCCCATACCACTAAGCTACAGTGGCAGTGACAAAGTATTGCATACACATTACGGCCAGATGTAGAGCTCCTAAAATCCCCTCTCGATTCCTCGGACAGCGCCCAAGAACCAATAGGGACCGCAACCCAACGCAAAAGAGGCCCCCCTCGGTCCTCGGGCCAAAGACCAAGAACCAAGAGAGGCCTTCCTATAAAACAAAGAGGGGCTACAAGAAAACTAATCACCTAACGCAAAAAAGGCCTCTCTCAATCCTCGGGCCAAAGCCCAAGGACCAAGAGAGGCCTTTCTACACAGCAAAGAGGAACGGTGGGGAAACAGCTAACCTAACGCAAAAAAGGCCCCCCCTGACCCTCAGGCCGAAGCCCAAGGACCAGGAGAGGCCTTTCCTCACGCTAGTCCCCCCAACAATAGTCGGGGGACCTAACCCAAAAAAGGCCCCCCCTGATCCTCAGGCCGAAGCCCAAGGACCAGGAGAGGCCTTTGATCACGCTAGTCCCCCCGACAATAGTCAGGGAGACCTAACGCAAAAAAGGCCCCCCCTGATCCTCAGGCCGAAGCCCAAGGACCAGGAGAGGCCTTTGATCATGCTAGTCCCCCCGACAATAGTCAGGGAGACCTAACGCAAAAAAGCCCCGCTCGGAACTCTAAGCATTTCGCTCAGAGCCCAAGAGGGGCTTTTTTACGCCCCCCTGACAGCAGCAGCCAGGGGAGACGGTGGCCAGGATAGCCCCTCAACTCCTCTATGGCAACAATGCCAGAGCGAGTGAGTGGGGACTATCCCTACCACTTTTTGCTACCCCCCGCTTCTATTTCCCTCTCAGAATTTGAGGAGAGGGAGTCAAGGGGGGGTATGCAGACAGGTTCTAGCCCGGTGAGGCCAGAAGCTGTCTGCTGCTTGGGGGAGAGAAGAGGGAGTGGGAGTGAGGGGTTTATATAGCTGGTAGGAGGAACCGCCAAGACCCCTTTTTTTTTGGCCGTTTAAATCTTCTTAGGACTAAAACCAATTTTTTTCGCCGACCTTGCAGCTTCTCAGAGGTGGCTATAGCCAGGGTGCTAACCCTACAACAGTTACCCAGCTGGAGTAAGTTTTTTTTTTCCCCGAGAATGGCTCTTGTGCGTGTAAGTTATAATTAGTTATGGCTGTCTAAATTGCGGGAAAACCACGTCCTTAACTGGTAGAGGCGAGCGAGGAAAGCCCCTAGACACAGTCCCCATTCAGAGCTCTTCTCCATATGACCATTTCCCTAAATCGAGTGTTATAGGTTTAATATTCCCGTGAAACTACGCTAAACCTATGTTACTAGTCCGTTCACCCAAACTCCCTACCAACCAGCAGAGCGGACTTCGATGGCGGAGTAAAGAGGTGAGTTTCACTAACGACTGTATACTGCATAATCATAGTCTCACCAGACCCCTGGAGCGTAATTGTAGCATGTGGCCAACTCGCGCGGTTTATTGCTTATTTCCTCACGGCCAATTGCAACTGGGGCTTGAAAACTTTTCAATTGACCCCGAGGCGCTTCAATAGCGGGAAAAGAATTTATCTATGGAGGGATAGTGTACTAATAGAGAAGTATACGAAATATGTTGTAGCCATCTTGTAGCACCCCGTGAGAGAGTGATGTGTATATGTATGTAGTGTTCCGCCTTTCTGAGAGCAAGCAGCAGGGTTTTCTTGGCGCGAGTGATGGGTTGTGATTCTACCACGGCTGGGTAACCCAAGCTTACAAACTACATAGACGCCTCATTGCCTGTGGACCTTACAAAAGGTACCTAGCCTTTTTATCAATATCAGGAGCACCCGAAGACCGCTATGAGCGTAGTCCTTTTCATTATGAAATAGTTCATATTCGCTCACATCATTTAGTCCACTCGCGATCGTGGTTGGACCAGTCCCGAAAGTCCTTTGATAGATTGCATTCATAGTTAAACCAGAACAAGTGTCAAACACCAATCTCAGCTTCTTCGCCAAAGTATCTTCCTTTCCAGCTCTTTTGTTCTAGTTTTCTCCTACCGTGCCTAATGACCGTTCCTTAGTACCATGATGTTATATTCTTCGTAGGTATGCAGATCACATCATTGTCACCAACGCTATTTTCAATCTTGAGATATTCTTACCATGAAGGGGCTCGCGGTTATTCCTTAGGACTACAGGTCTATATGATCCGCCCGCACAGATTTATGTCAAGTTTGACGCTTTCATATTCTCGACCCTTAACTGTCCATTATGTATGTACTCAACCTGAAGCCTGGCCGAACCGGAATATCCCCCCCCCCCCAAAGAGGGGGGGGGGAAAAAAAGAGCGCTCACACCACGCCACCTTTGGAGAGCTGTTGGAGCACCAACAGGACTGGGAAATCAAACTCGAGTAAACCTAGCTATGGTGCGGAGGGCGGTCAGCATTTGTCTACAGCCGAGGAAAACAGGTGAAAGAGGTGAAAAAAGGTTATGGTAAGAAATGTGCATGTGGCGGTACATGAGTGCACTGCCAAGGTATAAACCTTATTCGGTCTCCTTGTATATCTTAAGCCCTTCCTTAAGCTAGAAACATCCGACTATCTCGAGTTCCGGCAAATAGTGATTGCGCTCAGATCAAGGCAATTGAATATCCCCCCGAAAATAGTTGAGGACGCGAACCCCAGAACCAGGAACACCCAGATACAAGCTGCTACTGCATTGGCAATTCTTTGTCGCGAGATTGGTGGCGTACCTATATAAGGAAGCTTGCAGCACCAAAATTTAAAGAGTTACAACACCTGGCTTCGACCCCTTTAGCTCTATTTGATGAGCATCGCACTTCACCACACCATAGCCTCAGGATGATATATTCAGAAACAGTGAGTGGAAGGGGGCGCCGTACTATACGCACGATGATGTTCCCGAAAGTGCGGTCTCATCCCCCACTCGGAAACTACGAATAAGGCAAACAAGCAGTGAACCCATTATTCTACGAATGACATGTTATTGATCAACACAAAAAAGTCTGTGCTTCTACTGCTTATACTCCGCCTATAGATCCTCAAGGCACACCCAATTTCCCACCCCCACACCACCACGCACCGAGTGATTGGTGATGATTTAATTATGGTTGATAGACTAAAAAAAAAAAGGGAACCTAGGTTCATGTTTCCGGGCCTGATTCATGAGACTTGCCAACAAGTAACTCCTTTGAGCAGCAAGGGTTGGTCTGTAGGATATAAACATACCTTCTGGAAGGGGAAATCTCTATCTCTGGAGCTGCTTTAACTAATTCAGAAAAATCGGATACAACTAGTCCTCGGATCGTGAGGCCCAAGCGAAAAGCCAAAAATCGATCTGCCGGGTGCATATGAGACACGGGTCACCCAGTACCACGGGGAACGGGGAACGGAGGACGAACTCTCCGTCCCTATTCAGAGCTTTCCAATAATGCCTCCCGGGGAGTTTTAAACGCCTAATCAACCTCCATAACATACCGTGTTCGATTTCAACTAAGCTTTGGCCAGTACTTTGCACTCTACGTATGGCGTCTTTGCCCGGATCGACCGAGCCCGCATAAGGTGCATGCACCCAGCTGTCACGCAGAGTTCTCATTAGAGTAGATCATGCAGTCTACAGCCGCTGATCAGGCACGGCCCCAGTTTGTGCTGCCGATATGCCCACGTCACATGTTGGCTTCTTTTATCTAGTTCTACGTTGCTTCCAAAGGCCGCTTTATTTGTTGACATTAACTAATTATTTTATTGCTGGAACATTACTGTCTCGGGAGAGTACAAGCGCCATTCAAGCGGGAAATGACGGAAGAATGATTTTGGTCGAGAGCAGAAACCGTTTCCGAGACGGACTTCGGCCATCAAGAGCATCTTTAGTTGGTCAAAATAAAGTTACGCCCCGTGAGGTAAGTCTAGCATGAAAAGGTACTTGCTTGTACTAGTCTCATGCCTATACCCCTCGGCATGCCGCTTACTGGGTGCCATTTAGAGCATATAGTTTAGATGTGTATCAGACTACACATAGGTACCCACATACAAACTCAAACATTCCGTAGCTCATCCTCTTAAAAAGGGGAGGGAGAGAGAGGAGGGGAGGGCGCAGAACGACGCGTAACTCATGGTCGATCACTCGGACATGGCTAGATTTGCCCAAGATTTACGGGTTCGTACGAGAATAATGGAGTCACGTCAATCGACTATGGATGGGTTAGAATTCACTGATAATAGTAGGCTAGTCTTCATTTACTACTTATTCCATTTAAGATAAATCGGAATTTTTCCCTAGTTCGAACATCGGTTCATGTAGCTGCCTAGCTAGGATTTAACTTACATGTATATTTCTTAAGCGTGATCACTGCCTCTCACTCACCCTATCACAGGTAGGGGGGGGGGTTGTTGGTCACGGGAAAGTCTTTACGCCCGGATCTGTCTATCCAGTAACATCTATCACGATCAGACTCTGTAATCGTCTCCGTTTTCACGTCAAGAATTAATTCCGTTCTGGACTCCAATAAACAAACATGGGCCCGGATCATGATTAGTTGCAAGATAGTTGCTACTTTACTACAACAAATCTGGTCTCCTGAGAATAGAGCACGTGGTAGCAACACATGACATGAACATGTCACGCAAGAAAAAAAATAAAACTAATAGGTGAACCTAAGCACTGTTTCGCATAAATAGAAGACCGCCTCCCAGCGCACAGCCCGGCATCCGAGTTCTCCCGCTGATCTCCTCACCACAGGTGATGACCTATAATAATAATAAAAAAACAATTCCTATCAAGAGAAATAAAAAACCGCTCAAGCACCTCTTGCGCTCCGCTCCGCTGGCCGTTGCATTGCCCCGCTCGAGGGAAGAGGGAAGAAAGCGCTTGATTACGGCTGAGCTGATAGATGCTCGGCCATCGACGGTATTTTTGCCCGCCGAATCATTGGCCATTGAGACTCGGGCCAACTGTCTGTGCGGACAGCATCGGGTCGGGGTGCTGCGGGGTAAGCACCCGTCCATCCATCAAACGGCGAGTCGGCGGCGAGCGGGTATTATCACCTCACCACATCTATTGGGGGTATTTCCTTTAATGATAAACATCCTGGCGAGTGATTGGTTATGACTTTGGAGTACCAAATCGCTGGAGATATGGAAAACATCCCATTCCTACGCAATTCAGAGGTCACTTGTAATCGAGACGTCGATACGAGCGTATCTTTTGCTTCACCACATTGGTGCCGATTCTAAATCCGCCCTGATAGGCTGATTAGAACGGCGGGCCCGCCAATCAGAAAGCCCGCTAAGTAGCCAGGGGGAAACTCAATTGTTATGAGGTGGCCGCATTCCAAACGCCTCCAGAGAGATGGAGGTCCTATGTACGGTGGAGAGATAGAGGAAAGTAGACAAAGTGTACCGGTGAGAAAGCCGTTGGTAATTCATGGTTAACAGTCGTTCATATGTGCCTGGATTTAATATTCATCAGATGAATCGCACCAACAGTTAGAAATTCCGGCACCCACAACTCCCGGTCCCTTCCCAGCCGGAACGTCAGTGAGAGCTGTATCCTCTCTGCCCAGGTGGATTCTTGAGAATCCTGTTTTGAAAGCAGCAGCTACTGCTAGTATTCCAAACGATGATTAGCTAGGTATTTGTATCTCTGACGAGCTCAACAGATGTTGCCACGTAAAGCCTCCGTCCTCGATTTCGGCAAAGCGGTCCATGGGGGATGAAATGGTAATACCCAAGACGCCGCTGACCATAGCCCCTGGCAGGAGGAGAGTGATTGGTGGTCAAAGAAAAGATCACACCGTTCGCGAATCGCTGGAATTTTTCGCAATGGGGTGTGGTTCATCTGTCGATCTTGTAAAAGATCTAGAGAGAGACACCCCTGCCTTTTGCCTATTGGCGTACCAAGGGACCGTTCCCTGCGTCCAACACGCGACTGACACTAAAGCAGAAATTTTATTCCTGCGAGAGAAGCCGATATTGGTCTACCTCCAAACGACCTGGTTCGCGGGGGTAATTAGCGTCGTGGGAAAAATTCAACATCTCGATGAACGGTAACCAATGCTGTCAATGATTGTCTAACCCAGGCCAGTAGGAATATAATTTTTTCTCTCTCTTTTCAACGTATGTATGTGGTGCTTTGCCACGCACTGGCCAGATATATGTACCTAGATAGTGGCAATGCTGATTCCACCTTAGATTATTTGAATCATTATTGTCATAGACTGAGGAACCAGGAAGACCCAGGGCAGTCATTCTTTTATTCTTCCCCCTCTCGTTGCACCGATAGCCGGTGATTTTACTAAGAGGAAGAGCGTTCCCTCGGGATGGCCCTTGCTAGAAGCTTGTGATCGGTTAGCCCAGAGGGGGGGGCCGGATATTCTCCGTATGCCTGCTGCTTGCTAGCAGTATCTGGATATATATATATTTATAAAAAAAATCCTTTTCTTTTTTGTCTTGGGAGGGATATCCTCGCCGTCGCCCCTCCCCCTCCTCCCTCCTCCTGAGCTCTCAATGACTCGCGTAATACTTGATGACTGTTCGCCGCTGGTGTGCTTTTGCTGGTGCTGCTGGTTGTGCTGCTGGTTGTGGTGGCAGTGATGATACGTATGTTATGTATGTAAGGTTTGTTGTAGGAGATGAGGCCGTCCAAGGGTGTGTGTGTGTGTGTGGGGGGGGTGAAGGTAAGGGAGGGGGGTGGGGAGGGATAGGAACACATCACGCAAAATTAAATAACAGAAAGGATCCAGGTACAACTGCTGTTGGTATTTGTTGTTATTGTTGCCGTTGTTCCTCTCTGGTGGCCGTTGTTTCATCTAGTTTGAGATGGGGATCCCCCACCTGTTGGTTTCCCGAGTGATATTTTAATGTGGGTCAAACAGTCAGTCATGTAGCAGCGGGTTGTACATGTAGTTAGTCTGGTCTGGTCGTCTGTAGGCGAAGCAAGAAATTGGAGGGGGAAGAAGATGTGCAATCCCCCATCACAATACGTATTCACAAAAAGGAACCTCATGCCTAGGTACTTGTCTATAGTATATAACAAAATGATATATCATGCTTTTTTTTTCTTTTCGAGAAGGGGGAAAAATTTGGATTTATTCCGATAAGCATTATTATTTGGACCCACATATCAGAGAGGGTCCCAGATAGACATTGACAGACTTCCATGTACTCTATAGAACTAACCAGACAGAAAGACAGCCAGCCAGGACCGTCCTCAATGTCAGGAATCCCATCGACAGATCTATGGTCCGTGCACTGTCCAACCAGCCAACCATCTTAGCCACACCTCCCCTCCCACCCCTCCCACGAGTCCCACCTTCCAGTTCTCTCCAGACAACGTATTCTAGAACGGCGCTAGCGGTACGGCAGTTTACCTACATGTACCTACTACGCGAACCACCCCCCCCCCCCCTTTTACCCTGACCTGGTCCCTTGCCGCCATCAAATTCTGGAAGGGACCAATCGAAAACGTGGGCCAGCCATGGAGGGGACATGAGAGTGAACCTGAACCATGGGTCCGCGTCGCGTTGACGGTCGGGTAGTCGGTCCTTTCACCGATCGTTCCGCAGAGCCTCCTCCTCCTCCTCCTCCTCCCCATCCATCGCGAGAGTTTATATCGGGGAATTTAATTTTTTTTTTCTTTTTACGGTACCTAGATTGGCGCGTGAGAGGGGTAGGTTGCATTGAAAATCACTCTGGCTGCTGCGATGCGCTGCTGCGTTACGGTTAGCTTACAAATATATAGTTAAGTACATACATGTATGGTTCTTACGATGCTGGAGTAAGTGCTGTAATGTTCCCCCCCTACGTGAATACACCCAGAACCACGTAGAGTTACAGCTTATGGTAGCTGTAACCTACATGCTTCTTACCCGGGAGGAGGATTACACATGTATGTATGTATGTATGTATGTAGAAGTACACAAGTGGGCAGGAGAAGAAGAAAAAAAAAAAAAAAAGGCAGGAAGGCCACTATGTAGCACCTGCATGTGTGTGTGTTCCTACGTCGCGTGCTTGCCTGCTTGCTGCTTGCTGCTTGCTGCTTGCTGCTTGTTCCCTTCCTGTGTTTCTTTCGGCTGATCTTTGCCGGTGCCCCATTTGAAGAAGGTATAGCCAGCCCATGTGCTCTCTTGGACCTGCCCTGGGGATGGATAAGTAAGTTAAGTATTGCCGCAAAACCTGGCATAGAAGAGAGTAAGTACATACATGTATATATGGCCGTCAGTCAAGGTTCATCCTTAGGAGTTGGATCACAGTGTATCTGGGGTGCGTGTGATGGTGATGATCACTGAGGGAACAATTAATCGATCGATATGAATTGACTATACGAACCATATGAAGTAGGGGGACACAGTAACATCGTCTACAAACTTCTGTATTCGAGCAGGCAGGTAGGCCAAGTAGATCCGGGGGTGCAATTGCGGGTGAATTGAAATCATATACCAATATTGTAACTACATGTAGTAGCTAGTACCTATATGTAGGCACCAACTGCCATATAGTAGATCAGTTCTTGTACCTACTGACTGCGTAGAGCGCTGTACTGTCTAAGGTACTGTATCGTGCTCGCCGATGAATAGGTCCAGTGACCATCTTTTTTTTTTAATTGCAATTTCCTTAGAGTGCTCTCCTTATGTGCGCGCCGCGATACAAAGCATAGCATCCCTACATGTCTTCTCTTTTTCGCACCGTCCCTCTCTATTATACACTGTTGACAAACATCTACCGTCGATACATGAAGCACCATTGGAATGCGCAACCAATCAATCAATCGTTAGGTATTGCTATACATGTAGAGGTACATCATCAGGGTCCATCCATCCATCCCTGGGCCCTCAAAGTTCTCCCAAGGGTCCACCGCCAAGCCCGACCGCCGGCGCTAGAACAGACACCTTCCATTCCTTCTAGTTCCCCTCGCGTACGGATTCTAGAAGGAATGGAAGAGCCGTTGGCCGGCGTGCGCGCGGCCGGCGGACCCTTTCTTTCTTTCCTCTTCTTTTTTTTTTTTTTTTTTTACACACCTTCTTTTCTGCCGTGTTTGCCGTTAAACGTGCGAGCGAACAAGTTCTTCTGGAAGCCCGAGTTCCTGCTAGATTGGTCATTAGATTTTGCACTTTGGAGGGGAAAAAGGTTGTTCACGTGTGTGGTGGTGGTGGTGGTGGGGTACGGTAGAGCACGCTTAATCGACTTCCATTAACGGCCAGCAAAAGTGGAAGTGCAAAAAGGTCAAGCATTTTGATATTTTCCCAGGGCCGCCAGCACCACGTTTTTCCGATAAAAGGAAAAAAAAAAAGGGAAGGAAAAAAAAGTAAATATACAAATTGGGCGGCCCAAACAAAATAAGCTGGGACATGGGATCATATGGTATGTAGGTAAATTAGAGCAAAGCAAGCCCCCCCCCCCCCCCGAATGTTTCAGGCAAAGCTAAACCAAAATGGCGGGTGTTTGAGATCCCGTAATGGGGTCAGGATCAAGTCATTTTCATCCCTTGCTCACTTACATGTACCTATATACAAAGAAAGAAGAAGAAGCGGGAAATGCCCGAGAGAAGATCCAAGCTCACACTTCCGGTGCTCGCTCGCTCGCGCCAGAAAGAGGGGTCTACCACCACCACCACGTCCGTTAACACACAACTCGTGACGGACAGAGCCTTATTTTATTTTTATTTTTATTTTTATTTTTTCATTTTTATTTGGTCTATTTCTATGCCTAGGGTAGGGTGGGAGGGGTAGGAGGGGTGGGAGGGGGGGTGTTGGTATGGGATTTGTTTTTTTCCTTTCCTCGAGTTGAAGAAACATCTGGACGGACATAGGCGAAGGTTAGGCACCACAACCACCAGGCAAGTCGGGCACGTAAGTTAGCGGATAGCGTGATGCCCACGCAACACGTGTCTCGAATGTTGAAATGCGCATCAGCATCAGCATCACATCAGGAAGAGGAAAGGGGTGAGTATAGTATTAGGTTTGATAATTGACATTGCAGCACGAACCGGGGAACTGAGAGCCAATTAACACAACGGTCAAGATATACGTCCCAGGGAGGTTTTCTCGTGTGCATGCCTCGTTTCCAGTTTACATACATGCACTCGGCAGTACATGTATGTAGCAGAATGTGGTTTGCGGGCCAAATAAATCGATCAATCATTCTCGGATGTCCCTAGTTGGTACTTTGTATGTTATCTTACAGGCAAGCGAGTGGTGGTATCTACATGTATGCTTCCATGGGCGGACCGGTCATCAATTAGAATGATGATGGGCTTAAATCGCGAGTGCGAGCCATGTCTTACATCTACTCTAGCCTCCTCACACACACCCCTTTAAAATGAGTAACCAATCTTAGGTTGCATGCATGGGGTGACATGACAAGCTGTTCAGCCAGGTGGGTGGCTTTGTAGATACCCTTTTAAGCAGTCATAGGATGCGTTCTGAAGGGGTAAAAGATGGGATATGGTTTTAGCATCCACTCGATTTGTTTGGTGGTGGGCCATGCGGGTGGTACCTGTGGTTAGATGGGGGCTGCAATATGTACTTGTTTAAGCCACCTTTTCAAGCCCGTTACGCATTGAATGGGCTATACAAATACGAACAGTTACAATATATATACCCACTCGACCTCGATCCAATAAGGTTGCTTAGGTGGTGATGGTTGTGGTGGGTGGTAATGGTTGTGGTGCTTAATATCAGACGTTTCCCTCAACCTTCAACCTAGGCCTAACATCGTGATACTACAAAGGCGGCCAGCTCACCGACACCGGATACGTATCGCACCCAAAGTCTGTCCTCGCTGATAAGAGGAGGAGGAAAAGAAAACCTAAAAAGAAAAAATTAACAATAGCATCTGTGAAATAATAAAGGGGAGAGGCGGCGTCTATTTGCTGATATGCTGTTAATTGAAGACGTTGCTGGCGATGAATAACGACGCACAAAGGAGTTACATGTAAAAAGAGTATCCTAGATCCTGTCGTGATATGATTGATATCTATCGCGATCAGGGGAGCCGAGGGTCATCTACTCTAGCTTTGATGCACCACCACCCCAGCTCTCTCGTCTACCATCTAACTACTCCCGCCGAGCTGGACGGAGCCTCCTCCTCCTCCTCTTCTTCTTCAAAGCTTCAGCTAGGCCTTTGTTGTCTCCATGGATGGGATGGAAGAAAGAAACCTTAACATCCTAGGTTCTATGATGTAAAGAGACATATGCGAAATTATGTCCAGCCCGCGCCGGGTGTGGAGGAGCAGCGGCAGTAGTCGTGGCGCGACAATTCACGACACTGGTGAACTCAAGGGAGGAGATCTCAGGGACCTTCGCCGGGATTGTGGTAAATGGTAGTGACCATTCTAACGCCCCTGGCTGGTACTGTGCACTCCATGTCTGGCGGGTTATCATGGAAGCCGTTCGTAGGGTGGGAAGTGAATGAGAACTGCAGATTACCGAGTTCTCCGAGAAGGCCCGCAAACACTGGGTTCGAAGAGGTCCACACACACACACACAGTACATTACAGACAGCATATGTACTTTGCCTAAGAAGGGTATTCTAGTCAGAAATAGAGAACATCGAGATGAATGGGCCACACTTATGCGCCAAGTAACCTACTTACAGGCCAGAGCTTGAAAGCTGTAATATCACTGAGGTAAAATGGTAGGTACATACAGCATGTGCGGTACTGGATGTGCCCTCTTTGATAGGGACGTCCTTACTTGCATAAAGTATCACTTGTCTGTGGCAAGCAGGGCAAATCCGTGTTGATAATTGATTGTGGCGATAGACAGTAGATGTAGCAGCACCAGCAATGAGAGCGAAAAAAAAAAAGCTGACGGGGCGAAGGGGGCAGGTGTGAGAGAGATGGAACCATGTATGTACTGTACGTATATGTACTTTCCTCTACGGCATCAGGGGTGAGGAGAGGGGCTCATGACGACAGTGGTGTGCTTTTTTTCTTTTACTCCTTCTTTTGCTGTATGTCTTTCTTTTTTTTTTTTTTTTTTAAAAAAAAAATCTACAAAGCATGATGACGGCAACTATCACGTACCATTTGGGGGGCGAGTGAGAAAGGAAGGGAAAGAAGAAAAAAAAAAAAAGAGAAGAGCAGCAGATTTTAGGCGCGTGGACAGGAAAAGCTGATATTCTTTTTTAAATTTCTCGGTGAGAATATCCATGGGCCGGACGGGACAACAGCGAGGAGCGCAGCAGTCAATACTGATATAGAGCACCTACTACAATTGTCAAACTAAACAGGCATGGGCCTTCCTCTGCGATATGGTGCTAACTAAGGTGCTTTCTTATGCCTGAACAGCAAGGACTCGCAGAAGCAGTATGATATATCAAGGAGAGGGGTTTGCCATCATCATCATGAAGCTGGAGGTGGTGGAGGTGGTGGATGCTGATGGTGATCATATGGAGACGACAGGTTGTGGCGAAACCAATTGTTCGTGAATCTCATCAAACGAACCGCTTTAGCATCGTCTTACCCCTCCTCCTCCTCGTTTCCGCTCACTCGATGAGGTTTCCCTCCCCACCCCTCGTCGCGTCTCTGCTGTCGGTGGGCGCGGTGGGCGGGGGGGGGGTTACATATGTAACTGATTGTTGTCCTCCTAAAATTTGCGAACTATACCTGGTAGCTCACTCTATCTCGCGCGAAACCCCGACATTCATGCACGGTTGCTTCCGTGCGGGATTGTGAAATTTTTCCTTTTTGTGCGTTGTCCGCCCACTAATTAGTGAGTCCCACGTACCCAGCTACAGAGGCAATCATCATCACACCGTTTAGATTTCCTGTACCCGGGGCAAGCAATTCGCGTAACGGCTGGTGGGCTCCTCCTCCTCCTCGTCTTTTTTTTATTTTTTTATTTTTTTATTTTTTTATTTTTATTACTATTTTACCTGTTTCGCCTGGAAGGGGAGTTTGGAAGGGCCTTTTAATAGTAGTTGCTAGACGTTTCCGGGCCGGACTAGGCTTTGCATATAAGCCAAAAATCTGGTACTCCGAGCAAGTCATGCAGAAAGAGCATCTTTTCTAGCCCCTCTGAAGTTTGGTTTGTTTTAGGTTCTAGGTAAACAAAAATGGTAGCTCGGTGGACCCGGAGAAAGTTGTGGATGTAGATAGACAGGTCCGCCTTTTTTGTTTTATTTTTTCCCATAGTGTCAGTCTGTTAGTTGTAGTTACATGTACTTAGGTCAGTCAGTAGTAAGGATCAGTCAGTCTCTTCCAATCCAGCCGGACAGCTGAGTATTGTTGTTTATGCGCCAATCGTTTAGTAGCAAGGAAGGAGGAGCAGGGAGGAGGAGGGGAAGAAAGGAAGATGTAGAGAGGGGGACAGAGTTAGTGGAGGCAGCAACAGCAACAAAGTTATCTACAACATGAGCGTTGCCAAATATCGATGTTTAGAGGGCAAAGCGCAATGTACTGTAATATTTCAAATGGGAATGATTTTTCCTTATTAATTCTTGCCCGCGGGGGTCCTTGTTTGTCTTCAATGGAAGTCAGCAAAAAGGGCCCACCCTAATTTGTCCCAGACATTCCCACCACACCCACGCCTGTAGCTCTCTTGTTGCATCTATCTCCTCGAAACTACATGTACGCTATGGGTTCAGCCCAAGTAGGGCAAAGAGGGAAAAGCGAGAAAAAAAAAAGAAAAAAAAGAAAAGAAAAAAAACCGAAAGTTACCAGTCCCCCCCCCCCACCCATGCCACAGCTCTCCTTACCAGAGTTCTACCTTACCGATTAATGCAGGTCCCTTTATTTAAAATGAACTTGTCCCCCTCCCCTCGCCCGGCCTCTATCCCCCATATTCTCAATCAGATCAACTTGCCTCGGCTTCTCAGTCTTCCTAAATTGCCTGGCCCTCGACTTCAGCATATATACAGCAGGTTGACCCAGCTTCAGAGTTCAAGCTACTGAATTGTTACTCCCAGCTTGATTATATACAGTGTCTATAAAAGATCGACATCCCATACAACAATATTATACAATACTATATACAATACAGTAGTCCAAAATGGATTCCAGCCCTGGCCCTCACCACAGCCACAGCCAACCATTCCATCTACAAACATCAGATGGTGACTATGATACAGCTACTGCGCCCCCACAAAGCATAGAGCTTCCAGAGTCAAGCTCTCACAGTGTCAGTTCTGAGGTCTCTACGCCTGGATACGAATATCAGTCCTCTCCAAATGCACCAGCAAAGCGTTCAAATGAATCGGCTCCTCCATTCCCCAAACGCCCACGAGTAGAAGACACAGGCCCATGTTCAGAACCTGTATTACCAACATCGCCCACGCCATCAGAGCCAGCAACAACACCAGATTCAGATGTCGAGAGATCTTCAAGAAATAGATTCCACCAGAATAAGCAACCATATAGGTCACGATCACTACCTCCTACTCTTCGCCGCAAACGAAGAACAGTCGAGAACATTCACCAGCATATCCCTCCAGTCACTTTGAGCACATTGAGAGAGCTTGATCTACACGAAATCTACCGCAATCCCAAGCTTCGTCACGATGTCGTCTTTGACTCGCAGCTTCACTTCAGACCTAACCTTGATGGAACCCGGGGGAGGAGAAAGAAGGAGATGGCGGATATGTATTGGCAGATGGTATTGCACGAGTGCGAGGTTTTACTTGGACCTTCTAGGTGGGGGAGAAATAACTTAGCACCCGTACCGATGAAGCTGCCAATTCTCTTCCAGACAATGCGTGATATTCTCTTGACTTTGGTTCCCAAGACCGACCGGATGGACGTCGACTCTATTCTCGACGCACCATTGCTGATGCAACAGCTCAAGCACAATGTTTTGGACTTCAAGGGGCTTGCGTTATGGTTGTCCGGCGTTCTAAAGGCACACTGCGCGCCAATGAGGGATCAATGGGTGGAGCAGATGGTTGCAAAGGTAACATACGGGGTGGATAATGGAAAGGTCTCAGCATTGGTTGAAGGGCTGCAGATGGTTTTCGGGATTTTGGAGGCAATGAAACTGGTATGTCCTGTCTATTGGGTGGTTCCGGCAACTTGTGAGTCATACTAACCCTTCCTAGGATGTTGCAAACCACCAAATCCGAACACTCAGGCCTCACCTCATTTCCACGGCGATCAGTTTCGAACAGGGATACTTCCAGGAGAGGATAGAGCAGGGTCGCTTGGATATGAGAGAACCAAGGGAGTGGTACAACAAATCTGTTTCGGCCTGCAAAACCGAAAACGCCGACAATCTCACCACCTTCACTAGCGCCGTTATAGACATGGTCACGCCCTCAAACTACGCCAAGTACCCTGCCACGTTCGTGTTCGACTACGAGCGACTGGAGAGCCTTCGCGATGATATTCGCGAAGCCACTTGTCTCAAGCTAGCAATTCTCTTCTTCCGCCAACTCACCCTCTCATCACGACGCGACGTCAACTCTGCCACTACTGACAAGTTGAGGACCTCCATTTTGGCGATCTTGGGAGAGGAGGATGGTGTTCACCGATGGCTGCGAAACAGTAGCGCTGTGGCTCTGCACATCACGCAAGCCGCTAATGAGTTCAATGGCTCCGCCGGCATTGCCGATGCTTCGTTGGTGAAGATGGCCGAGAACTGGTTTATTAAGCACTTACAGACAAACTCGCCCATCTACACTCGTGTTGAGAAGGGCATCACTGAAGAATTGACTGGGATGGTACTAAGAGTGATGAAGGGGTGGCATTCGCTGTCTACCTTCTCAATCATGTCAAACGTTGATGTAACAGGCTCATCAATGGAGTTGGCCTCAATAGCCCAGAGGGCCTCACATATCACATTCATGCATTGGCAAATCTTTGGAAAGATGTACTTGGCAGCTTGATGCGTCTATCTGCAGATCTATTTTTCCTTTTCGCTATTTCCCCTTTTCTTTTGATTATTGCCTCGTTTTTACTGCGAGCATTATAATAGCTGTTCGAGGATCATTGGCCGGGCCGCCTTTCAATTTCCTTTGTTTTTTGTTTTTTCCTGCTTTTTTCTTCGGTATAAACGGTTTTGGGCGGGTTTTGTTTTGTTTGTTTTGTTTATTTATGTTTATCTGCGGTCACTAGGGGTTTTGTTGGCTTTGATTTTTTTGACCTTTTTTTTTATCTAATCCCGTTATATCTGAAAGAAGAGTTGGTTTTTGTTTTTGGTGGGCGGGTTGGGGTGTTTATTCTGGTTTCTTTAATTTCACGAAATTGGGTTTCCTTTTGACTTTCACTCTTCTTTTTCCTTCTCAAGGGGCGCATCAAAGAGTAATATCACACATAGAAAGAGTAGAAGGAAAAATATAGATGTGCGCATCATAAATACCCTGTATCTTAATACTTTGGTGTATCTAGAAAACTGTTACGAAATTTACAGTTTCCTGAAAATCCATAAACCTCGCTTCTGACCTCTCCCGTGTTCTGCTGTTGGAAACTTTAGGCATGCTCCGGAGTTTTCTTTCTTTCTTTCTCCCCTCCCCCCCCCCTGTAACCTCCACTGTTTGGGTTTGTCGTGCTTTCCCCAAACAAATTCGTCAAGTACCGATCCTTTTTCGGAAATTTAGTTTTGAAATTATTTTTTCCGGGCCGGGGTTCCTTCCAACGGCGATTCGACCTCATGACGAACCTTCCCCCAACTCCGAAGGTTTTTTTTTTTTTTTGCTGCCTGGGCTATTTTGCTGCTCGGAGACGTAGAAATTATAAGGCTTACTATGGTCTCAATATATTTTTCACTCACGTGTGCAGATGCATACCCAATATGTGGGGTAAGGGTCCTTTCTGCAGGTATCAATCAATCAATCTACCGCGAGGGGTGGCATGCCGACTGCTCTACAACATTGGGCCTGAAACAAAAAAGAGAGCGGGGAAGGGGCTACTTTTTTCCCTTTATTTCTTTCTCACTTACTTGAGTCTCTGACGTCTTCATACATGAGCCACCACAGCCAAAAAGAAAAGAAGGTGAAAATTGCAACATACCTACATATACATACACACGTGCCACCGACGAAACTGCCTGGCCCATGCTTCCAGATGTACATACGCACTAGTAACCATCACCATCGTCTGCGGAGATTTTTTTTTTTCAAATTGCGACACACTTCGTAAAGATCTGTAGACCGGTAATCTGTGGTTACCATGGGTGGGGGGCGGCACGGGTGGGGGGGAGAACGAGTACCCCGCGATTCAAATAAGGGCCGGTATCTTTTTAGTTACCGAAATTCTGGGACAGCATATTACTTGCTGACTGGGGATATGTAGCAAGCAGAAGAACGGGCGATACTTTTATTTACATGCTTGCTTTGCTTCTGCTTTTCTGTTTTGCTTTTCCGTAAAACGGTTGACTGCATAAAAAAAAAGTCCTCGAAGTCCCTACGCGTTCAGTGGTGGTGGTGGCGACGGGGCAAAGGAAACACACCGCAAAAACCGCAGTAGGTAGTCCAAATCTATATCGAGAAAACAAAAGACATAAGATAAGTTGGTGATTTACCGACGTCTCGGGATAGCCGGGGTTGCCGACTATTTCCCTCCCCCCACAACTGCAACATCATGCCTACCGAATTCCATTTATTGTGCGTATGTGACATGCAAGACATTCGCATTCAACGTATGTATGTATGTACCTACAGTTCAGTTCAACAATGGCCTGGCAGATCTTCTGACATCTTTAAAAGGCAACTAGGTTTTCAGCAAAAGCAGAAAAAAAAAAACATCATTACCCCACACACGTGGGGTTGCAGCGCGGTAGAGGCTCAACCCTGACACTTGATATATTTAAGTTTCGTTAAAGCTTTCTTGGCTTTCTGGTGTGCAGCAGGGTTCCATTGCGTGATCCAAATATACTTTTTTCTTTCTTTTTTACTATATACACCAACTGCTGCGGGCGTTCCGAACTCCTTTTCCCACATTGAGAAAATCGATACAATTGGTGGTAGTTGGATGGTCTGGCTTGTAAAAAGTTCTGTCAGTAAGCAATAGGGCCGGTTTTTAGAAGAATTGCAATACGACTTGGGTCTGAGTCGCTGTTAGGGTTCTGGTGGAGGATTTCTGTAGCCTAGGTTGAATTTATAGGTCAAGGAAGACATTTAATCAGTAGCTAACTAGTAGAGGGATGATTCTCGTAAAGTCCTGAGTGATGCGTGTACGTACATGTATGTATATCTACCCGATATACGTTACAATTCTACCCGACTGCATGTAACTTTTCGTGAAAGCCCGAAAGCGGTTCAGTGGTGAAATCCCATACAAATCTACCCTAGCAACGGGGTTCTCCACTAAAATATTTTATTATACCTTAACTACACCTTTTTACCAATTTTAAAAATGTGCAAAAGGCTTCCCCCAAGGGTCAATATTTTACCTCTGTTCATCATTATAACTAATTGTGTTGTGGCTCTACATTTGGAACCGAGTTCCGCCTAGCTAATTTAAATGGTAATTGGCCCTTTCACGAAAACTTTGCAATTGGATAGGGACTTGACATAAATCTCTAACCAGAGTTATATATCCTGGTTGGGTGTATATGATAGGCTCATGGATTGTCACTCGACCCCATCCCACACAGAACCTATATCTATACTAATAAATTCCAAGCTCAAGGGTACGTTAAACCACTATTGTGGCTTGTGTTTCTAATATATCCTTTGAAAATTGTATTTGTAAGAATAGGTATTAATATCATGCGCAATTAACGAACTCGTTACTTAGTTCTGCCCTTGTAGCTGTTTCCTAACTTAACTAGCCAAACCTTCAGGGGCCCACGGTGATACCCGATGCTGAAATATGTGTCTTGAGACAATGGGGATAAGCTTATCAAGGAACACTTTTCTTTAGACTTGCTAAACTACATGTGTGGGCTGATGCTGGAACATGTACGACGCCAGATCGCCGATCTCTTGCGCTGGAGTTTCGTAGCTTTTTTTTTTTTGTTTACATCATTAATTGTATCCAGTGGAGTTTCGTAGCCATACACAAGCGAAAAAAAATAGTGCTAGTACAGTGTAAACGAAGACGATTATGGCCATTCTCTCTGTTTCCAAATTAATGTATCCTTCTTGTCTCTTATCTTCATGAACAATCACTCGACTCTGACGAAATAACGAAGAATGGCACCCCAACACTATGCGTCGTAGGTTGAGAACGGCATGGCCCTCGTTAAAGAGATAAAGATACTCTGAAAGGCTTGATGAATTTAGCCCATTTCCACACTTGTTTCCGAACCAGGGATTGTTGATTGGTGTTAAGAGGGAGAAGACCTTGGCCTCCTAGCACTATAACCAACTCAACCATCCTACAATATTTCGTAAATCGACAAAATACTTTGATATTTTAAGTATTAACCACCGAAAGTAGACGAGTTGCACAAAATTTGACGTTCTGACATCAGCTGTTTTTATCTTTTAGTCGAACTGCACAATTCTTAACTCACATTCCAAGCGTTACAGCCGTTTCCATATGATCTGTCCACGCTGGATTATATATAGATACATAGGGAAATTCCTGAATCAGGGAATACGTATAGACAATATTAATATAATTGACAACGGAAAGTATATCACACATCTCCACTAGTTACTGAGCCTGAACTGGCCGTCACTTAATCTGTACGCGATTTGGGGCAGGTCTACGGAAGCTGCCGTAACAAATTCTTATTCAGAACACAGTCCCTCTAAGGATCAGGATCGTGTAAAATCATTATAAATGGTGCACACAATCAATGGATTAACAACGCACCATTGTAAAGGGCTTAACAGGTCGGAGAAGGTATGTATTATATATTGATGGAATAAATATACTCAAGGAATTTTATGGCTTGTGGGTAAAGGCAATGAACAAGTCATCTGACCACTATAGCGATACTTAATTATTGTTGATTGAAGGTTTGAATCTTTCGGGCACAAGCATTTAGTATTATTCCGTGCTATATATGCAGGTGATTTTCCCGCTCTTAACTCTCTTAAACCATGAGGTTCTATAACTGTAGAAATTAAGGGAGACATGTACATCCTCAAAGCTATGAAGAATAGGCGCCCCGAATTGAATCGAAGAGGAGGTAAGGTAAGTAGGAAGTCCCTATATATTGCATGTATGGAGTACTCTAGCACCAAAGTAAAAAAAAAAGGGAAAGGGGCTCCGGGACACGTCCCAGTGCCCTCGAAACGCGAGCTATTTTTATGGTGCGCGTGTTGATCCTGAAAGTTTTGTGGTACGTACACACGTGCCTGTATTCCTTACAAGGTCATACCAGACTTCATGTGGGGGATCTTCTCTCACCAAAATTCCGACTCAATTTTCTCAACCCGGAAAGTCATCTAAGATTTTAGCAGGATACCCTAGTACTGGAGATGGGCGAGATACTACATGTAATTTATAGCTATCATGAGCAACGACTCGCCGTCGGGCCTCGATTTCTGCCTGCCGAATCAGTCTGCAGACGTATCAGATTGAATTACCTCATATCTTCTGTCATTTCTAACCATATACTATCATCCACAGTTCATCGCGACGTCCCCAATCCCCCCGCCTCCATTTCCTGCAGGAGTAGGAGTATGGGCCGTGCCTATATGTAGTTAGAGGGACTATGGTAGACCGTCGTCAGATGTCAATGATAGATAGCCGGGTAAATGAGATAATCGGTCAACGATAGAGATTTCACGCAACTTCTCGATTCTTTAATTTTCTTCCAATCTTCTAACTTATGGACTAAGCTGATATCCGAACCTTTTAGATATTCTGGTGGATATAACCTTGTTCCACGTTAACCGTATGTGTAGAATCTCAAACCCCGCCCCCCTAAAAAAAAATAAAAAAAATAATACACGCTCTTTGGATATGATATTTTCCCGTTAAACCCAGTAAATATTGTCCGGAGGAAAAGGACCGGACTGGAAAAAGCAAATAAACAAAGCAACCGACCATAGCCATATTACAACAATAATTCAAAGAACGCTTGCACAACAATGCCATATGGTCACGCTCATAAAATATGATGAGGAAAGACATTGCGGTAATCACAAAAGTAGTACAAATGTAAGAAAATAAAATCAAGCAAGATGACTATCACACCGGACACCCTTTCCAAAAAAAAATATGTAGTAGGCAGGAACTCAGGATACACAAAGAAAGATGTGGAAAAGGAACTAAAGCATTGGAGTACATGAAGTAGCAAACATTAAAACCCAGTATAAAGCAGCGAAGACAAAATAACTATTCCAGCTTTTTTTTTCTTTACTTCCCGTTGATCTGCAGGGTTGGCGTATGCAACCCCCACGTTTTATGCTTCTCCGCCTTTTTGGTAGGATTTTGAATTACAGGGACTTCATGCTGTTGCTGTGGTTGCTGTTGTGTTTTGGGCCTAGTCGGCTCCTTCATAAGCGTTGGATCAAGCTTAGCGGGGGCTGAAATTATATTATTAGCACGATACAACATCAAGGGAATATTATACTAAGGAACGATCATACTTCTATTGCTAGCAACCGTAGGATGTCTAGAGCTATGAGATCCACTAGTGATAGTACGCCATATATGCTCGGATGTGTCTTGAAGATAGTTCGTCGCTGTAACTTGATTGTGAGATACCAGACTCCTGCCGGCGGGGATGGGATGCAACTTAAACATACTGGACTTCGAAAAGAAACCAGACTTTCCACGGTTCTTCTTAGACAAGATGACTTCATCAAACAGCTTAATTGACGGGTCCGAGGGCTTTTTCGCCTCCCTGTCGTGGATAAACTCGCTGAAAGCCTGGGTCTGTTCAAGCATCTGAATAAAGAGCGAGTTTTCCTGTGGCATGCTCTTGAGGAAACCTTCCATGTTGAAACGGTAAATGTTTCCGGCTTTCTTTCCATCACCAGTGGCCGGTAGGAGAAACTTGCGGTATGTGTAAAACAGACTCGCAAAGCACCTGACGAACGCCGCACGTATTTGATCAGGGTGGAAAGCTACAGGGCATGGGAGACCGATTTGAGAGGAGCAGCGGGCATGTGCAGCAACACGACAGTCTAATATTTATATCAGCATGAACCACCGTACCCTATAGCTTTGTGAATTAAACACCTACTTGCACAACAGTAAATCCCCTCATCCGACTTTTCATCACAGATTGAGCAAACAGACTCAAGGTTGTGAGTCTTCCACTGCAAACAGTGGCCTTCAACCCATTTCGTGGTGTCCGTATTCCTTACCGGTTGTACTAACATGTTCGGCATGACTGTCGATGCTGCGATGGTGGATGGAGCAAATACGGAAGGGGGATAGGCGTTAAACACTGATTGATTGTCAGCACCCAGAGAACTAGTTGATGGAGACGGCGAGTGATTTGCAAAGGGTAGGCTAGGCCGGCGCAGAGTTGGCGTACGCTCAAACCCAAATGAAGAGCTCCTACGGGAGGCAGCATCAAAGTTTCCAGACCTCTTTCCTCTCAAAGTCGCAGTCAAAGTGAACCCGGTTTCATTCCTAGAGAGATTCGTTCCTGGTGGCGGATAATTCTGGGATTTTGGAGAGTGAGGGGACGGTGGTGACTGTCCTCTAACAGTACCACTTGTTCCCGGCCTTTCGTACCTGGTCTCACCTTTTGACTGAAGAAATGCGTTGAAAACCAAAGGTCTCGGGGCAAAGTCCGAAACCACAGCGTCGCCAAATGAGGTCGAGTTCAGGTTGACTAGTTTCGCAAGAGTACTAGGTTGAGGTGTAGGGGTGAATATTCCGGAGTTTTCCGACATAAAGGAGTTATGAGGGAAAGTCTCAATGGCGTACTGAGGAGGACCTACTGGCACACCATAACGGTTATGATGGGGAGCTGCAAGCTGCAATAACGAAAGTAACTTCCTTCTCTGCTGCCTTGGAAGGAGCACTGGTGGTGTGGACGAGATGATCACGTCGGAATCAAGGTCCACACAGACAAAATCCTCCTCAGGGAGTTCAAGTTTGTCATAACGGCGCTCTATACCCACAATGTAGGGACATGGAGCCTCAAGGGCAGATAGAAGACGAGCCGGAAGAACAGGAATGTAAATCCCAAGCCATTGTAAAGGATACATTAAACTAATTAGAGCACGTGTTGCGATATGCAACATAGCCGTATGTGACGACAAGAGAATGATGCGGGACTCGGCAAGTGCAAACTACCGGAGGTTTAGTAGATCTCAACAAAATACCTACAAGCAGGAACTCACCTCAAACATTGTTACAATGTTTGGAAGAGACAATGACCTGAACAAAGCATAAAGGTCGGTCTATGCCTATATTAGCAAGGAATTCTAGAATCGAGCATACAAGGACTTACAGTGCGGCTTCCGGGAATCTCATTTCCGGCCTCTTTCCTGGCAAACATCCTCAATTCACGAATTGCCAATTCGATTTGTGTTCTTGAAGAGTTGGGTGCTGGGGCCTCGGAGCAGAGGTTGACAACATATCTATCATTTATCAGTCGTGCGCATGGTATTTGGGGATATTGAGCAGCCCAAACCTCTCCAAGGGCTGCCACATCCCGATCTTTGGCGAAGAAAGAGGCACTCTAAGAATTGATCCGTTTATCATGGGCACAACAATTGCCTTCAACCACTCCTTCCAAAAGTTCACCATGGAAGAGTCCTTTCCTAGGATACCGTAAGCCCGAGGAATCCAAAGCCCAGTCTCGCCATCGGTCAGTCCTTCAATTTTCGAGGCTGCGCCATGACGCACAGGGCGTAACAGATCTGCCATAAGCCCAATCTTCTCCTCTGTGGCAAGTATCTGATCATCCAACTCCTCTCTCGCCTCAGGGTTATTCACCACTGATGGGAGTTTTGCTAGAAGCTTGGAGAGTTTTGTACGTTCCGCCGCTAGCCTGATAACTATGTTAATAATGCTTTAATACCAAACCCAAGACTAATGCAAGCTATACCTTTCACCCAAACTAGTAGCCAGCTCTCTTTCTTCATCTGTCATGTTATCTCTTCTCCATTCTTCACATCTCCTCTCAAGATCTTCCGCAGCCCTGGGGTTAAGGGGAATCCAAATGATTATACATATTCCATGGAGGCGTGCATTGTCACCGCCGGTCATTGTCTACATTAGGTGTAAGCTTTTACTGCATTTAGTACACCGAAGAGATGAACTCACAAATCCATGCCATGTGGATCTAGGCCTCTCATCACACGAGACAATATTCACATCGTTAGGAAATGCAAACATGGGGACATAATCCGGGAATGGTCCGCGTCGTTTGGTCTCCTCCGTCAAATGCTTTGGCGGGTACCTGTCCAAGAGTACGGGCTCGAACTTACGTTTCAAAGGATGCATATTCGGGGATGAGTTGAGTGGTTGTGGTGTGGGAATAACAGAGTTGTAATTCGACATCCTCCTTGCTGTACGGACAGACGCTGTAGCTAATTGAAACCGTCAGCGAACTGAACCAATGCCCATCTTGTATTAGACAGCTCAGAGTAGTAGATCCTGATTCTTACAAGATCTATTAACAGACGGAGCTCTCCGCATGGATGTTAGGTCACGTAGAGAAATTCTCCGCCTTAACGAGGGGGCTTTCTGGAGGGCAGCCAGATCCTCACTAACGACTCTCTGGGCGCGGGGATGCATGACCGGTTTATGGGGTACAATGGTACCCGCACTGAATGAAAGATCATCCAAAAAGCTGTCTCGCTCAGCAGCAAACTTCAGAAGCGCGTTGTCGAAGTCATCGTCAGTCATCCCTTTGAATGTTCTCACCCGCCCATCGTTGTTAAGGTTACCGCTACCGCTAACAGTGCTATTATTGTTTGTAATTGTAGAACTGCTTGAGGTTGATGAATTGCGAATGAGATTGTTCGACGGGTTAGCTTGCACTGGGGAAGTTGTCTCCACAGCATCACCGACATCACCGATTGGAGATAATGGGTCAATGGTCACGGTGCTATCCGGTGAAGGCATCCCGTGCGAGGAGGGGCCATTTCTCGGGACGTGAAGGCTTTCTTGCACCTCCTCCTCTGCTTCGATAGCCTCCAGCAACTGTTCTGTGAAGCTTCGTCTGGCTGGCTTCGAGTCCTGAGCCAAATGTTCTCCATAAGAGATGGAGTCTATCCCGGCTATCCAGAAGTAGTCTGCCAGGGGAGGGTCAAGTCCAGGAGGGTTGTTCATGGCGTTTGTTTTATGCGGGTTCTGGATGTATTGTTTTATATCAGAGAGATTATTGGAGTGATGCGTACAGTGAATGGCTGTTTGAGATGACTGGAGCGTGTGGAGGGGGACAAACAGGGTTTAAGGAAAGAAAAAAGAAGTTAAAGAAAAGGGGGAGATTAAAACAAAGAGGATTCGTTCATGACATTCGAAAAAGTTTCCGAAGTATGTAGGTCGAGGGGAAACAAGATGGGGGACAAATGGCAGCAGTAACAGAAACAACCGCAAGGCGGTGGTGTATTTTGTGGTGGTGAACGTCGTTGCTTGCTGGGTGTTGAGGTAAAGGGGCAGCAGTTCCTGAGTAAGGCTCAAACACCGTTGCAGGGCTCACGCTACTCGATCAGGAACACAACACTAAAAAAAAAAAAAAGTATGGTATGTAACTAGATATCGATCTCTTCCAGATAATCTTCTCTCCGGGAAAGCCACACGAAGGAGGAAAAGAAAGAATAGAAGGGAGGGATAAAAAAGGAAAAGAAACAAACAGCTATCTCAAGGATGAAATCCAGAAAGGATGATAAAGAAGGAAAGGCCAGGACAGCCTAGAAAGTCCATAAGCCCAAAACACGAAGCACAGAAACCGAACCCTTTGCTCAGTTGCTGCAGACTCTGTCTGCACAGACTGGACGCCGGACTAGGGATAGACACACAGACAGGTCCAGCCAACTATAGACGCACAGACAGGGGAGCCGGCAAACATTTGTGCCTTACCGACTTGGACTGCTCTCCAGCTTTTTTGACATTTCCCCATCCTTCGAAACAACGATAGGCTTGACCTGCGATTTGCACTTCGCGAGCTTCCTCGTGCAGGATAGGGAGCAGCTGGGGCAGCTGGGAAGGTCTCCCGTGTCTCTCATTACTGTTCTGGGCGGGAATCTACCCACAGTCCCATCCATAAGCAGCATTCGCTGTGAGATGGAGTGTACCTGCTGGTACGAGCCCTCTGTGGAGGGGTGGTAGAAAGGGTGCAGGGGCAGCGGCGATCTCTCCTCCCAAGAGCTGGTTGAAAGGAGCAGGGTCTAACCTACATGTAGCCACTAGTTAGGATGACACGGTATCTTCCATAATAATGTAACTTTGCTGTTCTCGGTCTCCCACCGTTCAAATCCAACCTGCTCGTGTGGTTTGCTCTCTCTCCCCACTTCGTTCGTTACTACTGTGCGCAATCCCTCGACGCAAGCGAGATCATGCTTGACCATGCTTGATATGCGTAGAAGAGGAGCCGAAAGGGCTTTAAACTCGAGAACCAGTAATTACTATACCATAATATCGTGTTGTATGTACCTGTACCACCTACTGCGTGCTTGATACCTGTGATGATCAATTACCTCTTGAGAGGCATTGATATAAATATAGACAGAGAACCATATCAGGCATGTGGGCGTACTGCGGTAAGCATCACCGCCAAAACTCGATAAGGAGAACAATACATCAACGTAAGCACCCGTATCTACTCTACGTATCTCGAGGTGGAGGAGGTTATAATTATATAGGCAAGTAGTGCTATGTTGTAACCGGTACCTCATACCCCGCGGCCACCCGATATTGCAAGAGGTTTTAGTAACTTCTAGCTGACAGTT
Organism: Morchella sp. 2015-shanyang; assembly: GCA_024713795.1. NCBI lineage: Eukaryota > Fungi > Ascomycota > Pezizomycetes > Pezizales > Morchellaceae > Morchella > Morchella sp. 2015-shanyang. The sequence continues at coordinate 2,548,405 of JAMGZB010000001.1, read as the reverse complement.
CAGTTCGAAACAGATTATAATCAGCGGGAGGCTCGGGAGGAGAATTTTCAAAGGTTGGAACCGGGAGTGCATCATCTCTCTAACGTCTAGCCCGAAGTCCCCATTGCTGTGACGCCAGGACACGTAATCGTCCCTCCAAGGCTGTCATGTACCCCCAAAATCACTAGGTTGATTCCATGACCACATGTACGAGATACAGCTCGTGGATTTTTACTAGAACTACATGTACTGCATGTAGTAAATGTCTTTCGGGAGTATAGGTAAAACTTGTTCACGATTTAGTTACACCTCTTGGGAAAATTCTTATCGGTGTCTCTTTAGTACTACTGCAATTATACAGCCAGCTATCTAGACAAAACATCAATCAAATGGGCGCTCCGTTGAATTGATTATCAAGGACACTTTTGCGACTTTGAAGATTAGGATTTATGCCTAGGTAGGCATATCATCCGTATTACGATCTGGGCTGCAGCTGTTATGTACCCATATCGAAACGGTGTAGAGTACCTGCACACACACATGCAGCACATCCTTTAACAAAGACTGATTTTCAAGGCACAGTAGGGTTCGCCGTCGGCAAAAAATAACGCGCTGAATGGGCACACCTGGGGGGTTTGACGAGACGGTACTCTTCTTTCCCCGCAAGTTATGCACGACGAGCATCTAATATCACACAATACCTAACCACGTGAACACGCGCTGATCGTTGCCGAATTGTCACGTTACCCAAATTTCTATCTCTATCCCAAGGATGATGTGAATCAGCCACACATACTTCTCTTCCAAAAAGACAACCCAATTTGTGGGTGGGCCAGAACACTCCACCACCATTCACGGCTGATTAGTAGCTACAAAATAGGATAAAGTTAGGTACATGTATGATGGTATCACGGCCAACATGTGAGAATTGGGAGGATGAACTACCGTAAAATCTGAGAAGGTTCGTTGCGAGACAGCAGGGATAGGCCAACCAGAGGCAGTCTTTGAACAGTTTTGGTGTAGGATATCCCTGCCGCAGCGCAACGAATTTTCTCAGATTTTACGGTACTACAGCTGATCAGGGTTACACGGAGCTAGACAAGCCACAAGGCTTGAGTACGACGTTGTAACGTCTTTTATGTAGGTACTCCTGAATTTCATTTATCCCAGTTAAACCCTTATTTTTAGAAGAGGCACTACATTTTGTTTTTAAAAAGCACGAGAGCTTCGATTTCTAGCATTGAATGCGACTGTCGCTTTTTAATGCCGATATGCTTATCTTGGTCTGGATAGATATGTCCCATCGGCATAAGTTTTATTAGGGAGCCCCTGTGCACCTAACTTTCTGAAATAGAAGGTCTCGATCCATTGTTTGGGAATGTTACTTTTCATTGTATTATCCCGGTCCATATTCTATTTGCGACCTGCACAAGACGCCATACCCATCGCATTCCATACACCATACCAAACACAATACTCCGGTCTACACTTGCAACCCTAATCGACCTGTGGAAAGAACACCTCTATCTCCACATGCAGACCTCCACTCAATGCTCAATTGGCCCAATACAATTTTCTCTGTACCCGAATCATCATCCTTTTTCTCTATTGTGCCATCAGGCTGCACTAAAAAGGCCACCTGCATCACATCACGGGATCGAAGGAGAGGCGTATCTCTAGGATCTTGCCCTGATAAACCTACTCCTGTTGATCCCGGCCAATTGAGAGAAACGGATTTCCACCCCCTCTTTGTACCTAAATTTACCATTTCTAAAGATATTGGACCATCGCCCATGTTTTCTAATTGAGCTTCCAAAATTGCTCTCCCGCCAGGGAGGGGCCCTGTTTTGGTTCGAATGGTTAAGCATTGTTGCGCAACAAATTGGTAGAGTTTCCGGAACGTTCGAGTTCGGCCAGGCATTGTTTCATCGTCGTCGAGCTTCTTAGGTGCCTCCGTATATGTCACTGTCACTGCTAAAACATGATTCCCCTCTTCTTTCAAATCGTAGCGGACAATCTTTTGAGTTGTGCGCCCAACCTCTAGATCCACACTTTGCCGTTCATCACCTCCAAGCTCCAGGTTTAATGTCTGTGAGGGCGTCTGCATTTCGGCGCTTATGCGAACATTCGTAATGGTATTGGGCTTTTCATTATTGGCTGATAGGCAACAACTGAAGTTTTCGCCAATGTAGGCATTTCCAAAAGCTGGGGGAAGAGTAAGCTTGGAGGTGTCAGCCCTTTCTTATCGTTATCCGAGTGCTCGGGTAAGGAGCATACCAATGGACTAAGGATAAAGGGATTCGAGAGTGGGTGTGAAGGATAAGCTTGGGAATGCTTAGACAGGGCCTCAAGCTCTGGAGCTCCAGAGGCTGTGTCGACAGGGAGTGGATGTTGCTCTGCTAAAGAAGGTCGGGAGAGCCTACAAAGGTTAGCAATAAGATGTGTACGTTAAGATGGTACGAGAGGGGACTCACCGGAGCACCTTAAGGGAGATTGAGTGAGGCTCCTTTACTTCTGAGACCGCTCGATCACGGGGCATGGTTAACTATAGGGTCTAAGTAGTAGTACTACTTGTCCTTGGTCCGTCGTTTGCTGGGGCCGAGGTCGATGTTGCACTCGAACTCTCACCCAATCAATGAATGAGAGCCGCGCCAAGCCTCTGCTACACCCCTGACCAATCTAAGAACATATTCCAACCCCACATTGAATCGATTGACATCGCCATCTAAGATTCTGTACATACACAGTGCCATACATCACCATTCCCTAGAGAATTATCTCAAAGCAGCCGTCGGCTTCCTTTATTTACCTAGGTTTCAAATGTCAGTACCTTTGCAGCGCATTGACTGCTTGGAGCTCATCCTCGACACCCCAAAAGGTAAGTAAGCGTACAGCCGCTGCGCTGCTCTATCTAAAACAGAGTTAGGCGATTAAGTCGTGTGCATTCTAGGGCGCGGGGTCTTTGCTGCGAAGAAAATTGAGGCTGGAACAGTAATTGACACGGCGCCAGTGATAATTCTCACCATGGAAGAATTTGATAAATATATCCAACACTCAAAGCTCATAAACTATAGCTAGTAATTGCCCTCTCATGCGTAGATTTATTTCCCCCGAACCCCAACCGTCCTTTTTCTTCGCCTTAATATTTTATTGTCCGTGCAGAACTGATCCTGATCCACCTCTCCCACTCTTCCGCGCTCTGTGTAGTAACTGGCCAAAGAGGTGCGAGTCTTCAGGAAAATCAATCATGCACCAGGCTATTGTCCTGGGGTTGGGATCAATGTTCAATCACTCATCGATCCGCCAAAATGTGGGATGGAAGCGTAATGTAGACGCGGAAGTAATCGTTTACTCAACATTGCGCGACATTGAGGAAGGAGAGGAATTGCTGATATCGTACGGAGCTTCTTTGACATTTGAAGATATAGAGGCAGATGAGGCCAGGAGTGACGACGAGGACGGACAAGATGTTTTAAGCCGGATTGATGTTTAATTTTTATATAGATGTTGGTTATGGGCTAGTCGGGGCTGATACTAGCACCAACTCCAGTTGTAACTTGTTCCTGCAGGCAGCAGCTGCATGCCAAGTTATAACTATATGTGCTAATATTATGAGTACTCCACACTCCACAAGATGTGTGCGGAACGTCACCACATACATGAAGCTAAATAGGTAGCGACTGCCCACAACATCAATTCCTACAAAGTTACCGGGAACCCGTACAATGGCCTCTAGTAAGAGCAATGATCCTACCAACCCCGCTAGACGCCCATTGCATGTAATCGATCTCACCGAAGAAGACTCTCCAAACTTGGAATCGTACACGGCTCCGACCCCAGTGCGGGGTAGAGGTCGTAAACGAAAGGTTGACCTGGTAGATGCCGATATCGAGCCAAAGTCTGCACCGGCAAGGCCGAGAGAGGGGGTAAAGAAACCAAAACACGCACCCGTAGCAGAAGAGAAAAGACTCGGAAAGTGGCGTTCACAACCAACCCAGCAACTGAGAGATAGGATACATAGATGTCTTACTCAACGGATGGTTGTGCTAAACAGACACAGAAATATGGAAGTGTCGCCGCCTGAAGAGCTATTTCAAATTGCTGGGACTACAGGAAATGTTTATCAAGTCCACATCAAACGCAAATCAACTTGTAGCTGTCCGGATGGTATTCAGGTAATGATTCCATATTGTGTCATATCCTGTTTTGCGAGGCTAACTGTACTAGACTGGGCTGTGTAAGCACATACTCTATGTGAGTTCTAGTGAGATTTTGGATACTTCATAGTACTCATAGCGCATATTATAGGTTTTGATGAAGGTCTTGAGAGCTCGTGATGAACTTGTCTATCAACCATCTCTTCTCTCGTCTGTAAGTACCGCATCCCCTCTAACTCCACCGAGACGCACTCTTAACGTATACGCTTAGGAACTTGAAACTATCTTTAGCCAAGCCCCCGCCGCCCCCGCAAGCAACTCAGCGAATAGTGGCCCCAGTAATAGAAAACCTCTTGAGGATGACGACTGCCCCATCTGCTATTCTGAATTTGATGACGAAGAGAGCACTGTATACTGTATAACTCAATGTGGAACTAATATTCACGAGGTATGTAAACTGCTTTAATTGCTAGTCTCAAGGCTTACTTGATTACAGGCCTGTTTTCGGCAATGGGCCGCCACACAAGGCCCGGGTCAAGTGACATGCGTTATGTGCCGCCAACCATGGCATAGCGAAAACGTGAAGTCTACTCTCATGGGGGGAAGAGTCGGAGAAGAGGGCTACGTCAATGTAGCTGAACAATTGGGTATGAGTCTTGAGCGTGGTATGTATCGGCCATATTCCGCCGAAAGGTCACGTCTTGCTCACTACCCGAGATAGATACAAGCACATATGCTCCAGGCTATGGAGCTTTTGGAGGATATGGGTATAGGAGAAGGGGCTATTGGTAGTTCCTTTCTATCAATCTAAACGGGTATTTTATCGCACAGGTTTTTATTCTAACCATCTCTTTTACCCCCCTCTCTTTCTACAAGGTTTTTGATGCCTTTTTTACTCCGGGGCGTTCCGGAGATGTTCCGTTGAATGCCCCGACTTCTCTCCCCTGTTTGAGTATCAATCATATGGTTACTGTTTATGGCTATGAGATATATGTATACACGTACATGTAGTCACAAAGCTGGACTGAATGCTTACATGTATATATGTATACTTTATACCTATGATCTTCGTATATCTACATGTATCAAAAGTAAGGGTAAATGTACCCTACACCATAACCATTGCTCCCAAAAGTATGTTTTTCAGAATCGACTGTCGATTCTTAGTTGAATATCATATTCAACAACATACTACCACTTAGGCCTGGGCGTAGTAACACCGGGCATATCTCGCGCGTAAACCACATAATTGAACTAAACACAGGACTTGTCAGATTTGGCAGCTTAATAACGTGTGGGGTGTATACTCTTCAGGTGGAGCAGAGTGTTTTCATATGTGTCACAGTAAGTTCTTGGTACCTTGTACTCCGCCTTGACTTTTGACTTAAGGGTCCCGGATTATTAGTTTACAATACGGTTATAGGAAGGGAACTCGTGGTTTATAATTTACTAGGACAAATGTTAATTAACTATAAGAGCCTCGCATGTTAGGTCACGATGATCGAGAAGAGGTTTGACAAAAACTGGATCAAGTGGATCATCGGTTTTAGTATGGCCGACCTTAGCATAGGAACAATAAATCCCCTCTCTAGTACGACACGAAACAGAGAGACAAGATTTTTCAGACCGTTAAGGAAGCAGTTGAGAACTCTATGTCAAAGGCAAAGAGTGAAATTTTGTTAGTATGATTAAGGAATGATTTGGTACCCCATACAAAAAGTGACATCCACTTGTGCGGGGGGAGGGGGGAGGGGGGCTAGCGACGTCTAGTCACTTAGACAGTGTGACAATGGTTAGGCAAGTCCTCAGTTGAGGTTGGTTTAAAGTTCTTAGCGTGTGCGCCCACCCTGTCTAGTGGCTTGTCACAAGTCCAGTAATAACCTAAGCGATTTTAAGCCTCACCCACAACACCAAACATCTAACAATACCTACATATTCAAAACTATTCCCAGCCCTCAAGACACCCAAATTATGGCGCGCCCCCAACAGCCCCAATTTCAAAACTCCCATCAGGAGCTATCTTTATACTCTCATATCCCCTCATCAAGGCAGCCCCAGATCCTCCGTATTGTTTCCGGCATCACCGGCATGCTTCCCGACACTTCACTACACCACACTCTTGTCTTCAAACCCAAGCGGCCAAAACAGTCCGGCCCCGGCGGCGGTAGTACAGAGCTATACTATGTGCACCTTGTTTCCAGGATCGACGAGACACAGGGGGCAGTGGGGAATGACTACGATGTGCGGAAGCAGAAGTGGACAATGACGCTGAAGGATATACCGGAAGTGATACGGAAACAGCCGGTCACTAATAGGGCCGTTATGAGCTCGGACATCAGCGAGGGAGACGCTGTCGCTTTTATGGAGAGTTTAGGATACATGTGAGTTTTGCTTGTAGGGAGGGGAGACACACTCAAATAAAGATGTTGATAGAATTGGACTATTGATAGGTTCCAGGCAGCATACTTCACCAAGTCGTTTCGGCTAGTACATAATAACGTCATTATTAAGTTAACACAGATACTACTCCCACCAAACCATCCGGCCTTGGCCAATTCAGCTCCAGCTACAGCAACTCCTTCACTAGATGAGATGCTGGGAAATCCGTTCCCAGTGGCGGATTTAGTATCGCTCGATCCGGCCAAATCATGGATTTTGAAGGCAAGTATACGGGTACAGAGTAACCAAGACGTAGACAGTCTTACTGCTGGTGCGAATGAGTTGAAGGGATTCAAAGAACTCATGAAGGGAATGTGTGACTTGGAAGTTGCGGAGAGGTTGGCATTAGACACCAGGGCAAGGTAATTATTTTGGAACTAGTTATTTGATTACTGCGTATCTAGCACTATTAAACTCCCCAGCGAGAACATCTGCGTTATGACATTTTACAATGTTGTGCCCTAAAAGTTTATAGTAACATATAGCTATTCAAACTTGATAGGCACTTAGTAGGCGCCTTTACAGGCTTATAAACCTATTATGATCAGCATTCGCCCTATGACTGGATAGGTTTATCGACATTGCCAAATATAATTGATCCGTTAAATGCCCCAAATGTCACGAGCCGAATATGAGGGCCAATAATCGATCACCGGGATACAAGGTTCAAAAAATCTACAATTATGGCAAAGTTGAAAGCTATATATGTACTAGCCCTAATCTGCCCATCCCCTTTCTTCCCCATGAGTTGCAGTAGGCAACCTTAACACGTCCCACCCTCTACACTCCCCCTAAAAATCTTGAAAAAGCTCTGCATGACAGATATTGCCATAACACAGACCCCAAAAACCACTGTTGCACCCGCAATATACGTCTTCCAGCTCCTCGTTGAGAGCTTCATGTAGCACAATGGTGGTAGTATATATGCCAGCGCACATGCGCTCGTAGCGCCGATCAGCTCGAACACGACACCCAGGTCGCATGTAAGAAGCGACAGAACCATTGCGGAAACAACATGTGAGGTCCCGAAGATGAGGTGACGCTTCATGCTGAAGGGGGCATCGGGGAAGAAGTAGGTTTCGACCACTTCTCGGCACACGAAAGCTTCCAGCGGGAGCGTGGTTAGCATATTGAGACCAAAGCAGCTATGGTTCGATCATTAGCGTAGGCTATAAAAGAAGATTCATATGGGCACAGACAAACGTGCAATATTAACCATGAGATTATTGGAGGGAAAGTTGTTAAGCACATTGCCTTCGGTCTTATCGCCGAATGTAAGGAATCCGCAAACAGCCATGAGAAGGCAGGCGATCATGGAAATTCCCGTGGAGTAGTGAGTTACTTGAGCGAAACGGTCCAAGGTGGGTGTTTTTAGGGAGCCATAGATCAACAGCGAGTTATGGTGACATACGAATGCTGCAAGGATTTTTTTTATTAAGGATTGGTCACGGGAGTTTGGAGAAGGGTGGGAAACAAACCGAATGAGATAACACCAATGGCTTGAAAGACTCCATCGTTGACTAGAAGCATGTCCTTCCCGAGCCTGCCTTTCATATCTTCGGGTACAGTGAAGCCTTGGGTTATTACAGTGAGGACAATTATGAGCATTGATATAAGAGCTAGAGCTGATGCTTTTGCAAGCTTTGCGATATCGCGGTACCAGCTCAATGGGTAGGATATTGTAAGAATGAAGATGACTATACAGGCTCTTCTATTCGTGAATATGCTGAGTATAGCGTTGGAATCCGCCGATGGGAAGAGCGCGTATATAACGTGTGGGATTGTGTCCCCAACTATTATACAGAAGGCTATCATACCTCCGAATGCGCTAAAGAATAAACAAAATTAGGAATTGAGCTTTAAATTTTGAACCCCAAACCCCCAGGTTTTGTATCCGAGTATATATAAAAATAAATGATGGTACTTACAATGCCCATTGCGAAATCTAGGGGAGGTATTAACTCTGTGTCCATTATTTACACCGCCGGTTATTACTAGGGAAACAAAAACCTACAGAAATTGCAATCAATCCAGGTCTTCCAAAGCAAGCGCTGACGGTCGCTTGAAACGATTTTGTACCACTGAGTTTGGAGTTTATTACTATTAAGTTGATAGTCCAATCGACCTATGCGAATATCGCCCGTCAGCTGCAGCCCTATCGCCTGTGCAGAGGGGGCCAATGCAACGCAGGCATAATAGCGTAAGCATCGCTATGTACCCACCGTTATCGTCAATCCCACTAGCAAGAGTATACCCATCCCAAGTCCAGCTTGCCGAAATGCATATGGCTGTCCTATATCCCGATGATACTATTAGTACGCGCGTCATAAATCCTGTCATTGCGCGCGCGCGAGAGTGTAAGCAGACTTACCAATAATGCCCGCACCAATGATACTGTTAGCCATATTCATGAACGCCATCTTCATGCCACTTTTTGGCCGTGAATTCTCCAGGAGCTCTCCGAACTCAAATTGCGAGGTTGGCCTACGACCCAGCAATCCTTCGTCCTCATCGTCGCTGTGGAGGTAGTCCTCCTCCGTCGTCCAGCGATCTCCTGTCTCTTCATCCTGATCATCGCCAGGAGTTTCATCTAGAGCAAACCGGACCGTTCGATTAGGCGTGCGTGGAACTGGCTGTAGGGGTGGCACCGGTGAACGACTAGGTGCGGGAGCTTCGGGGGTGACAACTAAATCATCCGATGAGTGATCTGACGATAGAGCCGAAGAGAGAATTGAATCGTTGGAGCTACGCCTTACTAGGCGGGAGCTACTGAGAGCTTTGGAACTAATTAGAGTTGAGGGAGTTGACATTTCAGGATCAAGGCATGTTTAGGTAGTTGCAAAGCTTGTGTTCAGATTGGGGGGGGGGGGTGTGTGTAGGAACTTTGGTTTGGTTCTTTGATCGGCAGCCGCCGTCCCGTCACCGGGTCTGCAGGGTTCTTGGTAAATTCTGGGAGAGACACAAAACGCCTCATTGCAACTGTTTGGCATGGTATATCACTCGCTTGAACGATTGCTCTCCTATGATTCGGGGTGGGGTTAGTATTTCTTGAAACGGATGGCATATCAAACATGACAACTTAGAGACATCACTGGGGAGAAGTTAAATGCAATAAGTATGTATTTGAGTATGTGAGTTAGTCTCGTTCCCAGACCCAATCGGTATGTGGACTAACTAATAAAAATACAAAAATACTAACCACACCAAAATAGGGGATGGGCACGAGACTATATGTGAGTCTCATTCACAACCAAGTAAGTACATAAGTACATACCATACATGTTCTAGTAATGCCACCCTTTAATACATGTAGTAAGACTACATGTACCTACATGTATGTACAGGTACAGCCGCGTCCGCAAAGTTTTGGCACCCTGTAAAAACATCTACGATTAAAACAAACAAAACACTTCAGTCCCTTCATCGAAAGGTAGGGTTGCGAAGGGTTGTGATAGACAGCAGTATAGGGATATGTAACTATAGATTGTCATTGCAGTCACTCTTGTCTGGTTGTTTATATCACGGTTTGAACTCATGTACTTTTACTATCTTAGGCTGCATGTACCTACATGTACTATCTACATGTAGTGATGCGCATTTCTTAGCACTGGGCATTGAGTGCATTCTGATCGGTTAACTACCATGTAGCTTTATTTCCTTGGCCCTCGTTCTAGCCAGACTTTCAACCTGCATCACGTAGTAAAGTTTCAATAGGCACTTGTAGGCGTTTCATGAATGAATACTACCCTTTAGTGGCTGTAAATTCTACACAATACTTTTTGTCGGCCCGGCAAAGCACATACAAACCAAAAGGAAATCAATATAAGAGAAAGTAAAAGGACTACATAATAATGCAAAGAAAAAGAAAGGTACATCAGGACATAGGAGACTACAGTAGACAAAAATGAAGAGAGGAGGAAAAGAAAAAGAAAAAGAGTATACTACAAGAGCAAGCAGCAACTACCACCTAAGAAATTTTAGCTCTCCATAGCCGCCTGCCCGTCCACACTGCTTTGCTATATTTACTCCGATTTGCTCTTCTTCTTCTTTCCATCTTTGTCCTTCTTGCTCCTTTTCTTATCAACTTCGCCGTCAGTCTCAGCCTCTTTCCGTCTCTTCTTGCTGGACTTGTCCTCTTTCTTTTCCTTCTTTTCCTTCTTTTCCTTCTTTTCCCCCTTTTCCTTCTTTTCTTTCTTTCCCTTCTTTCCCTCCTTCTTTGCCTTCTTCTCGGCCTTCTTCTTAGCCTCCCTGTCCGTCTCCTCCTCCTTCTCGTCCTCTGAGGACTGGACAGCAGGGATAGGTGCGGAAGGAAGAACGGCAACGATCTTCTCTTCCCTCTTCTTGTCCCCCCTGCTCTTCTTGTTTGTCTCGGTCTCATCCTCAGAGTCCTCATCCTCATCCTCATCCTCAGAGTCCTCATCCTCATCCTCAGAGTCCATCTCAACATCCTCTTTGATAGCCTTTGCAGCAGCCTCGGCGACAGCCTGTGCGGCAGATGGAGCATCTTCCATAATGGCATCAGCGTCAGGGTTATACTTCTTAGCCTCCTTGATCTCCCATTTGCCGGGTTGTCTGGCGCCAGTAACGGGGGTAGCGTTGGCATTCGCACCCCGGGGGACAAGGGGCTTCCCTTCCAGCTTGCGGACACGGTTCTCGACCTGAGCACGCATGGCAAGACCAATCGTAGCAGACTCGTCCTTATCCTCGGTGAGAGCGTCAACTCTCAGACCAAGAGCGGTCTTGGTTGCGAGCATACGGGCGATTTTGCCCTTGTTCTTTCCAGTTGATTGGCCAATGAGGGAAGCGTGGTATATCAAACCATACTTAGGGGTATCGTGTTTAGTCTTCAAAGCTCTGAAGAGCGCCTTCTCGGCACCAAGAATCTGGACAGTTGAGGCAGGAGATTTTGCGAGGTTCATCAGAGAACCAGCGTGGGCAATGAGACGAGCTCCAACAAGTTCGCCAACAAGGACAGTCAAATTAGGCGCGATAGCTGTCATGCGGGCGGATAGGTAAGATGATAATTGCTGTCTGTACTCTGTAAATGAGATGACCTGCTCCGCAAGAAGGGTGATATTGCTCAAATCCTCGTTGGTGATCTCAGTTCCCATAGAAACCTCGGCGGCGGCCTTGAGAGCAGTCTCAATTTCCTCAGGAAGGATCTCCGAAAGATCAACTGTGGAAGCTGAGGATCTCATACCCATGGCCTTGATTACTTTGGCGTATGCCAAGTTATCGTTGATGATTTTGCCCATTTCGGGGAAATGCCATCCGTACCATTCCTTCACACGCATAGCGTAGATATTGAGCTCCTTATCGAGATCATCAAGAAGGGCGATCGCCTGAACGATCATGGTGTCGACCTTATCGGGACTGAACTTGAGCTTATGGCGTGACAATGAGTGGGAAAGCCCCAGGGACATGGTGGAGATATCTGAGGGTGTGAGACCGGGGATAAGCGCGGTAAGGTGTTCGCGGATCGCTCGGTACAGGTCATGGGTGCTGGAATCAGATATTATGGTGAATGAGAGACCAGGGAGCTTATTGATGGCAATTCCTACAAAATGTTAGGATATTGGCAAAACTACGAAAACTACGAAACCAAGGGTGGGGCGGATGATAAAGCATACCCAACTTGGGATCAGCGACGACAAGTGAAGCCTTCTTCTCATCCTTGACGGACTCCAAGAGGTTTGAGAGCATGGGCGAAACTTTGTTTTCTACAATCGCAGTTACTTCTTCTAGAGCAGTAGCAGCACTGTCGAATTTTGCGAATTGCTTCAACTTCAGTCTTTACATAGATTAGGATGTTAGCTACAGTTTTCACAGTAATTGATTCTCACGTGCATTGAGAGTATACACCCCCATATCATTGAACAAGAATAGCAAAAGAGGAGCATACAGTCCAGCAGCGCCTTCAGGCGTGCTCATCTCACCGGCAAGATCATTCTTCTTTAACAATTTCTTGTCCTTAGCCTTGAAAAGAGCATAACCCGCACTGGTCTCGGTAAGAATTAGGAACGTCATTGTCTCGTTTGTCCTCGTGGGGGGGGGGGGTGATTTATTAACACGAGGTTTGAGCGTTGTAGTTGAAGTTGGTTGGAGGAGGTTGAGGAAGGGAACTTTGCAAGTGTGGACGGGCACACTTTTTTTTTGCAGAAGAACTTTTTTTTCCTGGTTGTTATTGGGCCAGACAATACCTTTGTTTAGGGTTTTGTGCGTCTCTTGGCAGGGCACGGCAGTCTACAATCCTAATCGTGGAGACGGAGAGTTGGATCCTGGGACAATCCAAATACCTAGCCCATAGATCTTCCATCTTCTGTCCGGACCTAGAATCAAAATCCCAACTCCACGGAAATAGAAAAAAAAACACAATAGAGACCTTGCGCAAAGTCTCAAATAATTCATTTCCCCAGGCCCCATATGTGCGGAACTATTAACTGTGAAAGGCATCAAGACGGAGCCGATTACCGTGGTTGACTTGATTTACAATGCACCGACCGGGGTGGTAATACGGAGGAGGGACCAAGAGCACGATGTCTCATCCCTGGTATATCGTGGCAGGCCGAGACATCCTCAGAATCTAGTGCACTACTGCCTTGGCAACTTCGCGCCAAAAAGCACTTCCTGTTGTCATCTTAATTATATTATTACTTTATGCAGTGCACCAGATTCTGGACATGTTTCGAAAACGAAAATAGCTGTGGATTCTGCCCGTTCCTGCCGTACGGTTCGTGCCGGCCCTCTTATCCCGCCGCCTATGTTTCTCACCCAGGCTTAACCGAGTGCGGATAATCCGCAAAGACCATATCAGCACCAGAGAAGCTTTATCCTTTTCCGAGGAGGATTGCAGCGCGCATTTGCACATCCTGCTGCGCTTAATCGAGATGTCAGATATGTCAAGACATCACGTACCGACTCGAGTGATGCAACATGACCGAGTTTACTTACCAGGATTGGTTGGTCGGAGGCTATGGATCAACGTTCAAACAAACCAACCGGAGACTTCCCCAAGATAGGGTAAAGGCTCGGCAAGATCGCTTCAAACGATAAATCTGCTTCTGCACAGACATATCAGATGAACTATGGGTGGGCTAAATATGGAGGTACCGCGAATTCTCGTGGGAACAAAGTCGACAACGACAATGCTAGATGGCGTACAAACCCAACCAAAGCGTTTGGATCTGTGCGGTTGTGATAAGACCGGAGCTGTCATCCGTCCAGTTGACATGTTTGGTTTGAAATTACCAGCATGGGGCATGTGTGACGTTGAGACTTTTCTCCTCATCTTCTCCTTCCAGGGGATGGCAAGCCTGAACTGGGTGTGCTCTGACCTCGTCGGTAAAGGCGCCGCGAGATAAACGAATGTTCCATCTGCTGCCCAATGTCTAAAATGTTAAGACATGTGGAAGAAAGTAGACATGGGATCGCTCTTAGACCTCTGTTGGGCTCCATTGGGACTCACTGGATCTTACCACCATCTAGTGATGTTCCATCTTTGTTGGCGGAGGGTTCACTCGGATCCATTGACGACCCTTTAAAGGGTCCGTTGTTGCCGAGTCAGACCTGTAGACAGGTTATCAATAGCCTCGTAATGTTCCAAGGCACCATAACGGCGGTGTGGTTCATAGAGTGTTTAGTATGTTAAATCGATACCGAAGGTGTAACCATCTCTTCCTGCATGGGCTTCCAAAACCCTAAATTGTGGGAACTTGAATACCCGAATCCATTTTTGCTCAGACTCAATATACATGTATTTTATTACTATAGCCTTCTCTGTTGCCCGGAGCCTCTCTATTGGGCCCGGATCTATACGGATATTCAATGATATCTAGCATTAATATATATAATACGTATTATCAAATAGCTGAAATAGATAATTCTGAAGTTCTAATCTCGATAGATCACCCTATAGTGGATATGTCGCCAACGATCGATCCCATAAGATGGGGGGGGGTCCGAGGTTAAATCTGTTTCAGAGACACGAGCGTAGCGTGCTGTTGCGACATAGAAACACAGGATTACCTACCAACAACCCAAGTAACAGGCTACCCACTACTCAGAATCGGTCACCCGGACCAATTAATGACCTAGGATAATAAGTCGAGCCGCTCTTCTTACCTCCTCTTACCGGTTTCTCGGCACAGGAAGCGTTTGTTAGATGATTGGCTAAGAGAAGATTCATTTGTTTCAATTGCTTGACTTTACTTAAGAGCTCGGCTCGTTGTAGAGAATTAGCCTGGGCTACAATGATAGGCTAGCCTAGATCTTTACCAGTGGGTTATCTCCAGAACAAGGTGCCAGGAGGTGTTGCGTTTTCGGTGCGCTAGATGAACGCTCAAAACTCATTTTCCCGAGTGATACCATGTGACCCGGCATTGCACAGGTGTGAGCCTGTGCTCCTGGGTAGCTAGAATGGTGGGTGAACATGGCGTGTAAAACTGCTCTAAAGAAGAGGCTGTGGCACAATAGAACGATAAGGTTTGGCTATCTATAGGCAGAAACACATGCTACGAAGTTAATGGAAAACCCGCGAAAAAATGCATTTTTATACAGACAGTAAAACCCAAGCTAGCAAAGATTTGACGAAATGAACTCCCCCATTTTGGTATATTTAGGTGAATGACGAGAAGAAGGCGAGCTAGATTTGGGTGACCCAACTAGGCGGAAAACGAGAACCCAATTATCTATTTTCCATAGTTGAATATAAGAAGAACCCTTATCACGCAACCTTCCCACCACTCCCGAGAACCAAACACAGCTTTTGAATCGTAGTTTATTTTTGGTTTGACAAGACCGTTTATTTCTTGTCCTTGCTGACCTTCTTTCCGTGGGTTCCCCGTACCTCCTTGCCCTTGTTCTTGCGCTGTTTGCCTGTATTTCAAGGAAGCCATGAATCAGCACCCCACCACGCATACATGGAAACAAGAGAAACATACGTTGTTGACGAGAAGGCTTCTCGATCTTGGTGGCATCACCGTAACGGACGAGACGGTAATGGGGCTCAAACTTCTTCAAGGCGTCGTGGGAGTCGTAGATCAAGGCGAAACCGGTAGATTTCCCGCCACCGAACTGGGTGCGGAATCCGAAGACGGAAACCTGACTCTTGTCGGCCTTATAGAGCTCAGCAAGCTTGGAGCGAAGCTCGTCCTTGGAGACGTTAGGTCGGTTGGGGTGGAGGACATCACTATTGAGCCAAGCGGCAAAATTAGTTCCAATCTAAAGTTTCACGAAGTATAAAAAATCCTTCAATATCCTAGTCCAAGCCGATTCCTAGCCTTCATATGACCCAATGACCACTCCAATCTCTCCTTCTCCCTTTTCCGGCTCTTGACTGATAAAGCTTTCCCAACACACAGATAAAGGTAACAAGTGAGATAACATACACCACCATCTGTTTCCTTCCTAAAAGAGCGTTCCTTAGGAACTTGCGGGTCCTCAGAGTGACTGGGTCGGCCATATTGATTTTTTTTTTCGAAAACTTGCTGTACTTCGTTAAACCGGCTTTTCGGGAAGGGCGTCGAGGGTTATTGTCGTGGTCGTCTTCGGGTGCAGGAAATTTGGTGTATTCACAAATCAATTCGCCTAGCTGAACAAGTTGCCTGTGTACCCAGGGTGCAAAATTTGTGTGAGCTGGTGACTGCTGCTCTAATAAGGAGTTACCCGGCGTACTAGGTTCCTACCCTAATCAACCAAACCTGACCCTGATTCGTCAAACCTACGAAATAAATATTAGGATATGATATAGTAGATACAAACATAGGCTCATAGCCTTGTCTCTAGATCGAAAAATCTTGAGCTGGTCGTAGTTTAGCACACTTACAACCTCACGATACCAAAACAGAATATTTGAAGGGCGTGCCCTATCTGACAAATAGACCTCTAACCTTGCGGTTGGAGCAGCACGGAATATGATTTTTTAAATAGTTAAATTTCAGTACAGTGGCTTATGTACATACATATATGTAAGTATCTGTACCGACCATCATGTGAATTAATATATTTTTATCTTGTGTTTGCTTTTACTACATAAGGGGACAATCCAGATATTCTCATTTGGGCATTTGAGTCCGAAGGCTTTTGGTTCATCTACCACTTTTTTTTTTGTTGGTTCAATGATCGACGCAGGGCGATAATTTTCACTCATTCATCTAATCAGGTTTGCGTGGAGATGCTGGATCACCATTCAGCCCTCTTCACTCCATGTCAAAGAAGTTCAAGGGTTGGGTGAAGTTACTTAACCGATGTGATGATACATAATATTTGCCATTCATGGAAAAGGAGACAGGAAAAACAAAGTACGTCCGTCCCATCGGTAATTTTTGTCCACATCTCGATCTCGATCCTGGCATAGGGTGGTTTTTCAGTAGAAACTACCGGGGTACCCGCTCTTAGATATCATATTTACCTGTGCTCTCAAATCCGCGCTGGCTTGTGTACCTACATACTCATCCCGGCAGGACCTACATGGATACAGAGCAGAAAAGGGATTCAGGTGTGTATCGAACCCAACAGATGAGCCATTAAAAAAAATGTCTACATGTAGGCAAAGACGCTGAGGCCTCTCATCTGAAAAATAATTCACAAGGCAGAATAATCCCTGTCAGTACCTCGTACATACAAGACGGGTATCAGCGACAATAGGTACATGTAGTCTACCTACTCTTGCTGCGCAGCATCTGCCATCTGTCCCCTCACCCCGGGTTCTAAATAATAACCCCATCCACCCCCCCCCCCACATATAAGCTCATCACCTGGTTACCACTACAGTTACCATACAATGGCCGAACCTCCACCATCGCCTGCTCCAACACTCTTCCGTGATTCCCTTCAATCTCCAGCTGATCTTCCAAGCGGTTGTAAGTATTCCTTTGATTTCCTAAGTTCTGCCTTTTCTAAGACCGAGTCTTCCATAGACAATTCCTCCAACGACGACCACTTCTCAGACGCGCAAGAAGGTCGCGAGTCAGAGATGAGCGACTCAGATACCACACCATCTCCGACGGTACCAATACCACCTACAGACATGTCTAAGCTGGATGAAGCTCTTGGGACAGCACCCTTAGAAGATCTCTCGGGTGGTGACACAAGAGTGCCTGACGGAGCCGAGACCCCAAAGAAGCGTAGATCAATGAGCATTACCATACCCGGAGCATTCAACGGAAGTGATTGTGACGCTGATGACGACAATAACGTGGAATCAACTCCGGAAACGCCAAGATCGGGTGTCCCAATCATCCTTTCGGAAAGGACCGAGAATACTTCCAGTGACGGGGGAAAAGTAATAACAGAATTGCCAAAGGAAGGCTTAACCGATCCACTACTTGATGTGGCCCGACATCCAAGCCCGATACCTACAATGATCGTACAAAGGATCGAGGAGGATAGGCCATACCATGGAGAGGTCCCTGGTACAGAGGCATACAAGAAACGGGCGGCAGATGCTCAACCGGACATTATTGTACGTTGGAATGAGGAAGAGGATCGGATCACAAGGAGAGTGCAGACTCAGCGTGAGAAGATCGAGATGATGGTCCATAGTGGTGGGACGCCAGTTGTGGCTCCTGTACACGGAAGGACAAGGAGTGTAAGCCCAAATGTGAACAAAGGGAAGGAGACACTATACAATCAAGTACACACACGAGCACGAAGTGCAGGCCCAAGTTTCGGGAAGATGGACGCCGTGGAAATAAAGGAGGGGGCTACGGCTGGTGAAGGTACAGTTGTTGTAAGTGGTGGCTTTCTGGAGATGCCAGTATCCAAAGCCCCACTTACAGTTGACCTTGACACAGCTGAGAACGACATTCCCAACACATCTGCGCTCTCCCCTACATTCTCTATAGGTTTCGAGGAGCACCCTGCTCCGCGGCGGCGGGAATCTTCTACTGCGTCGCGCAGGAGCAGAAGATCCGCCCCGCCGTCACCAGCTGTTCTTCCAGCAGATTTCGGAGGTTTCAAAGAGAATGAAGTAGCAGATGATGATTTCAACGATGATGATTTCGACGATTTTGGCGAGGTGGTGGAGGGGGAGGAATTTGACGATTTTGAGGGGTTTGGGGAAAGCACAACAGATTTTGAGCCTGTATCTTTAGAGTCCCCGCATCCCGCTCCACAACCACCCGCACCGGTAAAACCAGTGATTTCTGTTCCAGTACTTGACCACAAGGAGCTTGGCGGGGCGGAAGCAGTTATCAAAGCCGTTTCCGAGTCACTGGAGATCATGTTCCCGACTGGTAAAAAAACTAAGCTCGCACCAGTAGAGGATAGCTGTTTTCTCACTGAAAGAAGGTAAATCTCAACCACTTACATTGCCCCGAGCACACATACTAACTAGTATCATAGCCTATCACTCTGGAATCAGCTTGTTGCTCCGCCACCTCTACAACCTCCTAACTGGAAGATTTCTCGTATCCGCCGTCTCTTCCTTGTTTCACTTGGTGTGCCTGTCGACCTTGATGAAATTCTTCCTGCAGAAACTAAACAAAAAAAACTTGTCCTTCCTTCTATCAATACTCTCCGTCGCTCCTCGGGTGATGATGGCCACAGATCTCGTTCGAGCTCACAAACAAGGTCTTCGCGCCCTTCTTCTCGTGCAAGGAGGGCTGCAGCGGATGATAAAAACCAGAACGGTGGAATCGGGCCTGAATCTCTTGACGTACCAAGTGCCAGGATACTGTGCAGTACTAGCGACGTAGCACTGAGTGGATTAACAGTGGAAGAGCTTCAAAGGCATGTGAGGGAGTTGGAGAAAGTCACGCATATTGCCAGCGAGGTACTTACATACTGGCTCAGGAAGCGCGAGAGTGCAATTGGTGATAAGGAGACCTTCGAAACAGTCATTGAGAGTCTTGTGGGGTATGCAAGGAAGAAGAGGCAGAACGGTTAAGAGACTCCCTTGAAAAGTTATTATTATTATGCATCTAATCCTCTACGTAATTTGGAGAGTACTTTCTCTATTTTCTATCTTTCTGCGGGTGCTCTAGGGGAAAGAAGGGAATACTGGGCCAGGAGTTTTATTTTAATTTTAAAAACGGGATTATGGGTGTGGGACACTATATATATGATATGGAAGATTTCTAGATTTCTTCGTTTGGGTTGGGAGGGCTGTTTGTTTTGTTCATTTATTAGGGTTGGCCTAGTGGGGCTTGATTATGAGGTCATGCCTTAGTATATTTATGTAGCCTAAGTATTCTAATAACTGCCAGTTATGCGAAGAGGATCCCCCGCTTCATCTTGTAGTAGCTTGTAACCGTTACCCGAGGTACATACTTCGCCCAATATACCAAAGGCTTCAACCAAAGTTCCCTAGGATAACCCTCAGTCATGTCGGCACAAACCAGGACCATTCCGCCTGTTCCAGAGACCTCGGAGGACCCGCTGGCGTCTCAGGCAATCCATAGATTGTTACCGGATGTACACAGGATAGAGACAAGTTCTGGAGCAACAGTAGTAGCGAGAACCCGGAGTTTGAGCAATGAAGAATTACCAGTGCTGGTGATGATTCATGGTTATCCACAGTCGTATGTTAATCGAAAGTCCCGGAGAAAAAATATGATCAAGAACAACTTCGTGCTAACCCAATGATGGCAGAATAAACATGTAAAGACCTTGTCCTAAGTGGCACGCAAAATCTCACCAGTATAGGTTTCGCTACTTAGTAGAACTTCTACCAGAACAGATTCCATTGTTTGTACCAGATGTATGTGTTTTATGGGCTTTGTTTTCGTTTCAACCTGCTAATAATTTTTTGAGATTCCTGGATATGGCGAGTCTACTTATTCCGCTGCGCCATCGAACACAACAGCTTATTCAAAGCGTGAAATCGGAAATACCATTCTGGAAGCTCTCAAGAGACTCCTTGATGCCCCAGAAAGGAAGATCATACTTCTGGGACATGACAGAGGCGCAAGGATCATCCATCGTCTAGCAGTTGATGCAGCAGAAGGCATTCTTCAAGAGAATTACGGATTTAATCTTCTAGGAATCACTTTGTTGGACATTGTCCCGACGATTGTTCAATTTGCGTCATTTACAGACCCTGCAGTTGCGGCAGCAACCTTTCACTGGTATTTATTCGGTTTCTGCTCATAATTGTTAAATTAGAAAATGTCTAATCGCCCAATCCCTAGGTCTTTCCTAGCAGCCCCTTCACCGTTGCCAGAAAATATGATTGAGGCACTTGGAGGAGATATATTCGTTGATAGTTTGATTAGGAAATGGACAGGAACCTCGGGAGAATCGCAGGTGTCTCTAAGTATTCCTATATATGCCGCGTATTTTAAAAGACCCTCTATAATTGCGGCGTCCTGTGCCGATTACCGTGCCGGTGCGCTTGTGGATGCGCCGGAACAGGTTGCGGATCAGAAGAAAGGTCGGAAGATTAGTTGCCCGACCTATGTTTTATATAGCGAGGGTTACTTGGGGAGTCGGTACGAAGTAGTGAAAGTATGGAATGATTGGGTTGATGGAGGTAAGGGGTTATTGAGGGTAGAAGGGGTGGGGAATGGGGTAGGCCATTTTCTGTGCGAGGAGGCACCAGAAGAAGTGACAAATGGGGTTTTAAGATGGATTAGGAAAAGTCTAGGGGTGAAAGTCTAGAGGCGTGGTTCATGGAATATCACTCTTATCATGACTAGAGAAGGTGATTTTCATTTCTTTTTTCTCATAATGTACCTGTATGCTACAATTAGTACGGAATCGGTGAATAAGAGAGAGGGGTAGCCACAGGAAGATGTTTTCTCTAGTGTAAGTTGCATGGTCTGTGTCATATTGGGAGTATTCAGGCTCATCTTTGACTTCATGAACATCTAGTCTCTTCCTTATCGCTTTCATGAATGTCAAATCCGCCTGTTGAAGCCTTAGCAGTTTACAAGATCAAGAGCGATTTGAAAGGCTGCTTACCCGTCTTCTCTTCTTGAAGCAAAAGAATACAATTGTGTTATCTCCCACCAAGTCCACTCTAAACATCAGTAAGCTTCTGTTATTGACTTGGCCATGGTAGAAAATATCCAACATACAGGGTTTTTTCTAGTAGCTGAAACGCAGGCTCGTAGTATACCTGAAATAATGGTTAATTAAGGTAGGATGCACCGCCTAACAAGAAGCATACACAGTCTGCTGCAAGCACAATATCCACAGGCTTCTTTGCTATTGAATCGGGTATGGGTTTGCTCCTGAGGCACTAGGTTTTAAAATCTATCATTTTGCGTTAAGGGTATGACATAACCGACCAGTCTAGTAATTCGACTTTCACTCTGTTCTGAAACCCGTTAAGTGCAACGTTCTTGTGTATTAAATCAATCATGGCGTCCATATCCGTAATGAATAATTCGCTGCCGTGGAGATCGCACGCGGCAGCAACAGCGAGGCTAGTGGATTGGTCAGTCTTCACTGAGCCTTCATTCAATTATCAACAGACTCGTTCGTACCCTGTCAGTCCACCACCAGCACCCAGCTCTACAACCCTTTTCCCCCTCAGATTACCATTGTCCTTATATCTCCTGAGGATATATTTCGTGAGGGCCCTTCCTGCTGGCCATATTTGTCCGCCGCATCCATTTGCAAGGTCTTCGTGAAGTTTGATAGGTGAATCAAGGAGGCCGTCAAAGGTAGTCTCTGTGATACGAGCTTGTAGAATTGGAGCAGGGGCAACAAGATCTGCCCCAAAGGGCTCAACCTCACTGTCACTATTGTCGCCAAAGAGATCCATGATACAGAAACAGGTTATAGGCTGTGAAAGAGGCGGGGTTAAGAGGACCCACTAGAGCCCCACCGGAGCCGCAAGGCCTGGCACGTCAAGGGATACATAAGTATGTTACGCTTTTGTGTAGAGTACATTTCAATTCATTCGACCATTGATAATGATAACAGACATTAACATGTCAACAGAGTGCTTAGGATGACAAATCGCCCCACACAACCCCCCATCGTGAATACAAACGAGTTGTAAGGTAGAATTATTGCAAGAAACCGACAGGATTTTGCCGTGGGAACGAGCCAAGAAACTCACTCATTTAACGCTGGTTTTCGCATTAATTCTACCCGAAACTGTATCACATAACAGCAACTGACATTATGGATCTTTCGAAGCTCATATTTGTAAAGCTGCCTTCGAAAAATCTAGGTTCGGATTCGGACGTTCTTCTCAATAACATCAGACAAGTCGAAAAACGATCGTTCCCATCAAACGAAGTACTCGATTTCAGCGCCGAACTCCTGAAAAGAACTACAAATCTGTACTGCGCGTTTACAAAAACCAAGGATGTGCCTGATCTGTGCGGTTATATCGTGTATGTGCGGTCGAAACTAGTTACAAGGGTTCATAAAGTTTGCGTCGTGAAAAACAGAAGAGGTCAGGGAATTGGAAAATGGATGATGGACCTCGTTCTTTCAGACCTGAAGAAGGGTGGGGCCGAAATTGTTGATCTCTGGGTCGATAAAAGTAGAGAAATCGCACGAAAGCTATATGAAGCGTGCGGGTTTGAGGAGAGGGAGACCGTTGAGAATTATTATTCGGGTGGGCGTGATGCTCTTAGGATGGAGATAAACCTGCGTGACTCCTAATCCTTGCGGGTATCACGAAAGTAAGACTATTTCAAATTCCTTTAGAAGCGATTCTCCCTCCACTGTTACTGAATAACCTACTCGTCAACAACCCCTTGCATCGGTATATACCCCCATACCATTCCAACACTAACATACCAAATATGCTAATTCTTGGAGATTTTTAACTTAGTAGATAGGAAAACTTACTTAGTCTCCTTTATGACCGCTAGTGTGGCTTGAATAGTTTGCATCCCAGAAATGAAGATTCATCAACGTAAGGGAGATTCGCCGTCCTGGCCCCAAGTCTCATTTCTAGAGGATTTCTTCTTCCAAATGTTTTTGGGATTCCTTCCAAAAACCTATAGTACGCTGTCGTTCTTTCGCTCTTTTCTCGCTTATTCTACTCATTCATACCGTACATTCTTTCCTTGTCGTTCATACCGTCCACTGGTACACAATCCAGCAAATTGTTTCTCGTATCGAATCAACCAGCTTTCTTGAGTTAATCTGCGACTCCGTTAGGTATTTACTCTTGACTGGTAATACACGAGTTCAAGGTTTGCTAACGAGTGGTTAGAATTCTCGCCAACCTTTATAATGGTGGCTTTTGTTATTATCATTCTTTCATACGCCTCTCTTATAGCAGGAGCACCATCAGTTTCCTTCCCAATAAATTCGCAAGTACCGCCAGTAGCTCGAGTATCGGAGGCATTCGGATTTGTATTTTCACCATGGACTTTCACCTCAAGTGTAAAGCCTATATCATACAATATCACTAGCGGGCCTTCATGGCTGATGCTCGATAGCAACTCACGAAGTCTGTATGGCACGCCAAACCAAGATAATATTGGGACTTTTGAAGTAGTTATAACTGCGACAGACCCAACAGGTTCAACACCGCACCAAGCAACACTCGTTGTGTCGTCAGAACCGGGTCCAGTAATAGAAAAAGGTATTAATACTCAGTTAAAGAATGCCGGAATTAGAAATGGAAAGGGCGGGATAGTTTTTTTTCCCAGCCAGCCGTACGAGTTCTCATTCTCACAAGATACTTTTGGCCCTCCTGGATCAGTTAAACAGTACGAGGCTGTTTCGACAGGCAATACTCCATTGCCATCGTGGATTAACTTCGATCAAGGCCGCCTAAAATTTTCTGGGGTGACACCTGATCTGACATCTTTGATTGCCCCGCCGCAGTCTTTCGACGTTACTCTGATAGCAACCGATTATCCAGGATTTGCCGGGCCATCCGTGTCATTTCAAATAGTCGTTGGTCCTCACCGCATTTATTTCAAAGACACAATATTTACTGCCGACGCAAGATCTGGGGATCTGTTCAACTATAGGATTCCACAGGATGCTATCTTACTAGATAGTGAGCCAATTGGGCTTGAAAACCTGAGTTCGTTATCTGTGGCTGGGTCTGATTGGCTTTCGTTTGACACGAACACCTTCTTGCTTAGTGGGACACCGCCAAAAGGTGTAAAGTCATCTACAGTTGATCTCGTGGCTCGCGATGTTTTCGGGGGCGAGGCGCAAGCAAAGTTCCAGATTAATGTTTCACCAGTGAACGCAACAGATAGTATATTTACTACTGGAATTCCCGACTTTAACATCACTGGTGGAGAGGATTTTGTGTACTTGATTGACCGAAAAACCTTTTCTACTAAAAGTGTTAAGTTAAGTGTGAAGTACAATCCGGACGTGGAATGGATTACTTTTGACGCCGAAAACCTGCGGTTCCAGGGCACAGCACCGAAAAACTCTATCAAAGTTCATATCCTTGTGTCCGCTCAATCCATTGGGAGGTTTTCTGAATCTCGCAGCTTTTCGTTGAATATTGACGGAGATGTCGAGTCGGTTTCAGCTCTTCCGACCAAAACGTCAACTGGAACTACAACGAACCAAACAGAAGCCAAAACGACCTCTGGCTCAGTTGTTCGTACAGGGTCACCTAAAGCTAAACCCCCAAAAGCAAAGGCAGATACAAATCTCGAGGATTCGGCGAAACGTAGTCGCAAGAGAACCCTGATAATTGTCCTCGCAACTATTTTACCTCTTATTGTAGTTTGTAGTTTTCTCTTTATATGGTACTTTGCCACTCGTCGATCTACAGACTCAATTTCGTACTACAGTCGCTCTACAACCCCGATAGGCTCAGACATCTCTCGGCCCTTTGTGCAGCTCCCGCAACCATGGACAGCAACTTCGAGCAATCAAAAGGATTTAGAACCGCCAAGGCGTTTATCGGCCTTTGGATACTTCACGACAGACGGGAGCGGGAGAATATCGAATGGGTTTATGAGTTCGATGATGGGTAATGATGGGACGATACTGCGTTTGCCTTCACCGCCTATACATTCAGCTCTGCTCTCTTCCACACAAGAGTCGCCTGGTGATTGTGGTTCGGCTGGAGCCATCAACTTTTCCCAACATCCTGTGAATCGCATCTCATTCCCGACAGGGCCATTGTATTCCCTATATCCCGCAGTCGACCGCTCAAATTCTCGAGAAAAAGGCCCACATCCTGCGGTTGCGCGACCGAATTCTCGACGAGAAAGCATTGTCCTAGGTAATCATCGAACAGGTTCCCGGGGGTCGAGTTCACGCCCTTGGGGAGCCAATGGCCGTGCTCTCAGGCGGCGTTCAAGCACATCTGTCAAAGGGAACGGTGTTGGTCACGGTAAATCCGCGTTTGGAGGACCGCCAGGATACGGCGTCCCTAAACGCTCGTGGAAAAGAACGGTAGTTTCACCTAGTCACTGGCCTGGGGGGAAACGGTTTAGGGAAAGTGAGGAAACGTTTGAGACTGTCTCGACCGAAATTTTCAATCAGGCGCCACAAGCTACTCAGAAAAAAGAGGTTGATCAACCTAGTGTTCGACTAGTTGACGGATCTCCCGAGGGTGCTGAAAAGGTGCAAGCACGGGCGAGAGGTTCCTCTCCTTTCTTTGCAGGGTCTTCAACAGCATGGAGAAGAGGGTCGAAGGTGCATTCATCAACTGGAGCTGAATCGAATGATGGCGACCAAGATGTTATCGACGATGTCATAAAAACAATGATTCGGGATAACAGCCGTACGAAGACAATCGGAACTTATTCATCACTCAATCTTCCGGAGACACCATTGCGAAGATATAACAGTGCTCTACCACCTCATTTTGCGGCCTCATCGTCGTTTATGAATTACCCTAGTAGGGGCTTGATTGCTGAAGAAGATGGCACTTTCTCAAACGTGGTTGATGAAAGTGGACAAAGGGTTTGGTATCCGAAACACTCTACTAGAGAGAGTGGTGTTACATCCTACAGTCGTGGAGGGTCATCATGCTACCCTTACGAGCCATTTGAGTATGGCGTTGCAGTAACCTCTACACGGGCACAGGGGCCAACTATAGGAAGAGCCAACATTGAAGGGGAACGGGAAGTGACTATACCACCTCTAGTCACACAGCGAGCAAAATTGGTAGATTTCACGAAGAAGAGGCCAGTTGGAATTAGCGAGGAGGGGAATGAGGAGGAAATAAAAGGCAGCTTTCCGGTGGATATGACTTATCTGTAATATTATGTGGGGTTTAGTTATCGGAGTTTTGTGTACTTTCAAAATCGCGTCTGTCCTTTGGGCTGGTTACCATGTAAATGTAAATCTTAGAGTGATTTTCTGTGACGATATTGTTTACCCAGGTATTCCGACAAGAAAATAAAGGTCAACTCATATAAGGAAACACGTGAGAGTAATTGGCTGTAAAAATAAGTAAAAGGACAGGGAAGACGGTGTTTTAACGGGGTTGATAAATGTAAGAAGATAGGTCTTGGCATTGGTGGTAGGAGTAGGGTTAGGGTTTGGTTGGTTATTTTTACCAGTTCATTGAAACGTTCTTATCGTTATCGTATTTGATCCAAAATATCATTAACGCTATTCTTTTTTAGTTTCATACCCATACATATAGTTATCGGAGCGTTTGTTTGTTGTTGTATCTAATCATCAACTGTCAGCCGCCTCACATTATTGGCGCGCGGATGTTTAAATATTAAACCTGGAAGTGCAAGTGTAGTCAAAGCCGGTAAAGATAGCTGTGCCTAGGCCCAGCGTTCGCCGCCTCAACAATAATATATCAGTGTTATGGTGAGTACCGTATGCACAAGTACCGTTAGGTTCTACTATACGTGCAAGTGTACCAGCACGGCATGGTAGAGACATACATATACCTACATGTACGTAGAGTAGAGTACATGTACTTTAGGTGCCTCGATATTCTAGGCAGCCACGCGTGGTTTGTAAACCAGGTTGAGCTAGACTGGAGCTTTCCCCGCTGTTCGCTGCTTGACAGGGAGATAATTGAGGATTGTTCGTTGGGGGCTTGAGAATACTGATATTCCGCCTCCTCTTGTTACAACCCTGGTCTGATTTTTTTCTTTTTTTTTCTACCTGTATATATACATGTATGTATTCAAGTATTGAGTCTCTCGGATGCCATATTTTTCTGAACATGAGCAGGAGGGTGTTTTTTTGGCGTCATCGGGAGTTTCATTTGCCCCTCTTTCCGGGTGAACGCTTCTCACTTCTCGTCTTCCCCACGTCACTGATAAGATTCTGGTAACAGCCATTTAGTATGAGGTTGTAAAATTGTAAAAGTACGTAGATGATATTAAATTATAGGAAGCCAGAATAAACGAGGAATTGGCTTCGCCCTCTTTAATGGTGTTTGCCTTATCAGCTTTATCCAGCGCAGCAGTGCCTTCCCTGTATCACCTCCTCTAAGAAGCACGCGACCGGAAAGAAGTTAAACCCTGAAAATCAGGATCTTCGGGCTTCATTTTTCTGTTCTCATACGTCTCATACGGTGCCTAGTTTTTTTTGTGATATGCGTATATTGAGGTCTTGTTTTAATTAGCTCGTT
Organism: Morchella sp. 2015-shanyang; assembly: GCA_024713795.1. Lineage (NCBI taxonomy): Eukaryota > Fungi > Ascomycota > Pezizomycetes > Pezizales > Morchellaceae > Morchella > Morchella sp. 2015-shanyang. Next base: position 2,520,388 of record JAMGZB010000001.1, on the reverse strand, counting down.
CTTGTTTTCTCTCATTTTTTCGTTGTCCTTCTGACTGGGCGAGGGTCTTTCTGTAGCCGCAGCACAGACTTTGACAAGGCACTCCTACCCCTTCTTTCCCCTCCCCCACCATCACCACGCAGCGCAACTAGAGGAAAAGAATAAAGAGCGATTCCATCATCTTTTTAGGGAACACTTCTTTGTCTTACCTACAGGAGTCTTATCACCATCATATACAGGTTTCCCGCACATCAAAAATTACTACCAACCTTTTCGAGGACCTGGATTGAATCCTTTAGAATTTTAACGAAAGACATCATGGGTCAGACTCTTTCGGAACCAGTAGTAGAGAAGGTACGTTATTTTAGAGAACGGAGTGAAGGGGGAAAGAATGAACGAGAAAAAGATGAACGGAACTCTTTCGCTATTTGGCTCTCTAGCGAAGTCCTTAGGAAGATATGATCAAGTGCCTGACACAAATTAGCTATCCGACAGCGGTGAAGATGATCGTTTGGCTTTCGGTCTATCCAGCATGCAGGGCTGGCGTATCTCCATGGAGGATGCTCACGCTGCTGTTCTTGATCTCCATAAGCCTGATGCTGCGAGTGCGGCCGGAAAAGAGGGAAGGTTAAGTTTCTTCGGTGTTTACGATGGACATGGGGGCGAGAAGGTTGCTGCATTCAGCGGGGAGAACGTTCATAAGATCGTAGCGAAGCAGGCTTCTTTCGAGGCTGGTGATTACGGAAAGGCCCTGCAGGATGGGTTTCTTGCTACAGATAGAGCTATCTTGCAGGGTAATAAACCACCTTTCCTAGTGTTTGTTAAGAGTTGGCTCGGATTCATTCTAGGGCAGGATACTGATGAGTCAACCGGTTCCCTAGATCCCCGCTATGGTGACGAGGTATCTGGATGTACTGCCACCGCCGCCCTCATTTCAGACACAAAAATCTATGTTGTAAGTTTTCTCCTGTCTTAACTAAGGAGAAATATACTAAGGAATTTGATAGGCAAACGCCGGTGATTCACGTACAGTTTTGGGTGTAAAGGGAAGAGCTAAACCCTTGTCTTTCGACCATAAACCACAGAATGAAGGTTGGCTCTCTTCCTCCCTGTGCGTAACTGGCACGTTATCAGAGTATTAATATTGCCAAAATAGCCGAAAAGGCCAGGATACAGGCTGCTGGTGGTTTCGTTGATTTTGGAAGAGTCAACGGCAACCTTGCGTTGTCAAGAGCTATCGGCGATTTCGAGTTCAAAAAGAGCGCCGACCTCCCACCAGAGCAACAGATCGTTACCGCCTTTCCAGATGTTAGCGTACACGAGATCTCAGATGACGACGAGTTTTTGGTTCTTGCCTGCGATGGTAAATACTTTCTCTACTTCCGGGTTTTACCTCTATTACTAAAAAATTTAACTAGGAATCTGGGATTGTCAGTCGTCTCAGGCCGTTATCGAATTCGTTCGACGTGGCATAGCCGTCAAGCAAGAACTTCATCGTATCTGTGAAAATATGATGGACAACTGCCTTGCTTCCGGTAGTGATACTGGTGGTGTAGGATGTGACAACATGACCATCGCTATCGTTGCTTTACTCCGTGGAAAGACCAAAGAGGAGTGGTATGATATGATTGTGAAGCGTGTTGCTGCTGGCGATGGCCCCTGCGCTCCACCTGAGTACGGCAAGTCTTTTACCCTTCCATTGCCTCCAGCAACATATCCTCCAAAGATCCCCATGTACCCGACTCAAGTTACCCTCAGATTCTTTTGGATGCTACCAAAACTAACATATCTGTATCAGCTGAGTTCCGCGGTCCGGGAGTTCATACCGACTTTGATGATAGTCCAGACGAATTTGATGCGCAGAATCAGTCGGGTGCGGGCCGCATCATCATGCTCGGTGATGGAACAGAAGTTTTAACTGATTCTGATGATGCAGACATGTTTGACGACGCAGAAGACAAAGAAGATGAGGAGAAGGACGACGAGGCGCTGCGAAAGGTAGCTGCGAGAGAAAGAAAGGAGGAGGATGAGGAGATGAAAGACATTATAAAGTCGGACAAGGACAAGGAGAACTCAAAGGTCGACTCCCCCGCGAAAACCGCCGCTTCTACCGACGCAGAGCCCAAAAAGCAAGCTTCGGATTAACCAAAAGACCAAAAAGTATTTCTGAAGAAGGGAAAGATCTGTTTCCTAAAACTTACTACTCCTACACTAAGCTTTATTGTGTTTTTTGTGATTTTTTTTTTTCAGAGAAATGATATGGTTGACACGAACTTTCGTCACGCTTGTGTAACCGGAGGAACATCATTAGAATGAAGCGATGTATGTTCTATACTGGAAGCATACGAGAGCAGAGCATACCGGGCTTCGTCATAAAGGAAACATGGGGTCATGAGGAATCTAAACCTTCGAATGTTATGTTTGCCATTGTTTGTGCCATTTCATTTTTCATTGTTTCATGCTCATTTGCAATTTCTCATCTGTTTCTATTACTTGTTTTTCTTCCTTTTCCGTGTGGGATTATTACTACTAGCTGGGTCATGGGCCGATGGTTGCTAGGTCTGTTAGGTTTCTGTTGCTACTACTACTACTACTACTACTACTACTACTACTACTACTACTACTATGGGCAATAGGGAATTACTGATTGGGAGAAATGAATCAACGAAATCCTTAGAGATAGAGCATTAAGTAGTTCTATGTCCCCCTTTCTTCAGCTGCTACTTGCTTGTTTTTCTTTCTTGTTTCTCTTGTTCATGTGAGGTTGAAATTCTTTTCTTTTGTTCTCCCTGCACTGTTTTGCGGATGGATTAGACGGACATTGGTTTCTGCCTATCGATAAACAGGTTTTCCCCCAGGTTTGACTGTTCTCTGTGGTTTTGCTATCTGTAGATATTGTTCGGCTAAAAGCGTTGATCTCGCTATAGACCCAAGCGCGCGGCTAATCTCTTTATTGCGAGTGATTATCTGTGAAGTAGTGAAAGTATTGTCGTTTAATTTATTAATAGTATTGCAAGTATAGTCTAATTTATCAACTGATTAAGCAAGTCTGCTTTACTAAGGATGTCTCTTTCCCACTTATCACATTACCGATCTTATCTAATAGAGCCTCATCTTCTTTGCCCTGTATTCTCGACGTTAACCAGCTACTGTAAAACCCACCCAAATGTCTATATATATAATAACCATGTAGCGGGTGCCTGTATTATCTATTGGGATACCCTGACGCCCAACCCAAAAACATCGACGGTGTTCCTCCATGCAGCTTCACAAACCTCCTCTATACTTATGCCCTTCACATTCGCGATGACATACGCCACCTGGGATATACACACCGGTTCGTTCCTGCCCTTTATTAGTTGATTTGCGCCAGCAACGAAGCGTTCCTTCTTGACTGATTTCGGCAGAGCTGGCGCGCCCTTGAGGTATTTCGAAGATGCGTGAGTAGGGCGAATCTCGCACCATGGTCCCTACAATATCACACCAGATTAACCACGCCGGAAAGGAAAAAAAGAGGCAGACAAGAATACACATACATCAGTCTCAATCATAAGTCTGTCCAACGGGATCTCCTTCATGACCGCCAAGTTCTCTTCTGTCTTCAAGCTGCACCCATTGATACCTACATACAACCCCGCCGCCACGATCCTCTTCATCTCATCCATGCTGCCCGTAAAGCTGTGCACCAGCCCCCCCCTCAGCTTCGGCAGCCTCGGGAACAAGATAGCCTCAAAGTCCTCGGCGGCCGCGCGCGAGTGCAGGAATAGCGGCAGCCCGAGCTCCTCCGCGAGGTCCAGCTGCAGCGTGAACGCTATCTTCTGCTCCTCGACAGAGGCGTGGTAGAGGCGGTCATAGTCGAGCCCGATCTCACCGAATGCGGCGACGAGGGGTGAGGAGAGCGCGAGGGTGCGAAGAGCGTCGATGTAGGCGATGTGACCGGCGGGGTGGTTTGTGAGTTCTTTGGCGCTGCAAGGGTGTACGCCGACGGTTGTGTACATGTATTCGGCTTTGGGAAGGGAGATGTGTTAGGAAGAGGGGGGGATATTTTTAGTCCTGTTTAAGGAAAGTGAGAAGGGGGGGGGGGTGCTTACAGTAGCATTGGGCGATCTTGAGAGCGGCTTCAGATTCTTTGAGGCAGGAGCCGGTGAGCATGAGCTTCTTTATACCGCCTAGTCTGCCGCGCTGAACTATATCGTCAAGGTCGGATTCGTGTACCTGAATGATTGGGGATTATTTAGCTATAACTACGGAAGGGTTACCGCAATATGGCGATGGGAATTTTACCTGCTTCCCATGGTATTCACCATGGAACTGGCGGTCCGTCAGGTTGATGCCTATGTCTATATACCGGGGGACGTATGGGGACGATGGGTTGAGAGTGAGAGACAAATCGGATTGTGAGGAAGCTGCCGTCGCATCTGCGGATGAGGTAGCTGTAGAATTCATAGCTGTTGAAGGAGCACTGGCAGTGGACATTTTTCTCCTAGTAGTTAATGCGGACAAAGGAGTGGCGAGCAGATGGGTTTTTCGGCTGTACGTATTTAGAAGTCCTTTTGAGTGCGCGAAATTAGAGAGAGGGGCACGAGGACGGGCGTGTGTATGTGAAGTTATATTTCGGAGGATTGGGAGGAGGAGGAGGAAGTGGTGATAGTGGTGGCGGTGATGGTGTACTCGCATGTTTAAATACATAAGTACATTCATGTGGGTAAGTCATGTATTTAAGTACATGTACTTCTCACCACACAACTTGTACCTACACACGAGCACATAAATACATGCAGTACGTGTATGTCATTTAGCAGGGGGGGGGGGTTTAAGATTTGTATTGAGCTGGTTGCCCCTACATTTCTAGAGGGGCCTAAAAAGAAATTCTCAATGATTCTGAATCCAGGACGGCATTTTGATCATTGAAGATTCTCGGGCGTGGGGGTTTCTTCTTTTTCTCCTTCTCTGGTGCGGTGCTGCGGCTCAATCAGCGGTAGGGTAACTTGGGGGTAGGATTGGCTGTAATGGGTCACAATATATCACTCGATACTTCTGAACGTGGGGGGGGGGACAACACTGGCGTGCCGTGCGTAACGCATATGTTTTACAACAAAAAATTATACTTCATGACTTTCTGCGGTTTGATGACGGTTTATCAATGCCGCTACCAAAGCCATGTTTATATCGCAGATACATAATTACCCGGCAAATCGGGGTGTCTCATTTCCGCGTTAATACATACGGCTAACAATGGTTCCCCAGCCATGAACACTCAGGACCAGGATGACCGGGGCTGCCCCCCGCCAGCTCTACTTACGCAAATGCTGTGCTGCGCACTAAGCAGTCGGAACAGAATTAAACATAAAGGGGAAGTTTACCAAATCGTTACGGCATGGACGCACACTGTCAACCAGGAGAAAAAACATCTTCAGTAAATTCTAAATCAATTATCTTCCTCGGCGTAAATACATGTAGCTCTAATCTCATGCGAAATATGGAACCAGGAAAGAAACACACAACTCTGGAACGACACCAAACAAATGCTTTTCGTTGCCTTAAAAGCCTTCTGAACACCAATGGCACAAAGTGGCAGTGACTCACTCATTCATTGTACTCGCCTTTGGCCTACTAATTCTTGACTAATCCTGGAAAAGTAAAAAGAAAAAAGAAAGAAAGGAAGGAAAAATTCCTAGCCCAAACTAGAAATGAATTTTCATATTAAATTAACTCACTAATGACTTGGTTTCCCATACGCCGGCGGTCCGACAGGCTGGTACTGCATCGGCGGAGGAGAGGTAGCCTGATAGGCTCCGCCAGAGGGCCCATGAGGACCGACAGCTGAGGGCGGGGGAGACTGATAACTACCTGGGGCGCCAGGACCGCCAGGGCCACCAACTGGCTGCTGGGCCTGGTAGCCGCCAGAACCACCAGGGCCACCGGCTGAAGGATGGGGTTGATAACTGCTAGGACCACCGGGACCGCCAGGACCGCCAGGACCACCGCTTGTTGATGGTGGGGCCTGGTACCCACCAGGTCCGCTGGTTGAGGACAAGGATTGGTATCCACCTGGCCCACTGGCAGGGGGCGCATGGTAGCCTGGTGCACCACCAGCGGGGGAGTAGGCAGATGGCGGGGGGGAGTTATAGCCTTGGTATTGGCCTTGAGGGGGAGCACCGTACTGGCCCTGTGATGGAGGCGCGCCGTACTGGCCCTGCTGAGGAGGGGCCCCATATTGACCTTGCTGAGGGGGAGCACCGTATTGGCCTTGAATTGGTTGAGCGCCGTATTGGCCTTGAGGACCCTGAGGACCCTGAGGACCCTGAGGAGGACCCTGGTAACCACCCTGAGGAGCTGGGCCGCCGTATTGGTGCTGTTGTCCAACAGGGCCAGAGAACTGTTGCCCTTGGGCACCGGGTGAGGGGTAGGACTGTTGAGGGTGACCGTAGGGGGGGTTAGCATTATAGGGGGGGTTGGGAGATGGTGAGCCATGTGAGCCGTGTGAGCCGTATTGCTGGGGTTGCTGGGATTGTGGATGGCTTCCATAACCATAGCTTTGTTGTTGTTGCTGGCCCGGTTTCTATCATCATTAGTATCGCAATATATTTTTAAGGGCTCCGGGTGTGGAGTAATTCCGTGAATACCTGTTGAGCGTGACTTCCGCCCCCTAAAACACCACCAAGAAGGCCACCAAGACCACCAAGGCCTCCCGCCATTCCACCACTAGATCCATGCCCGCCATGCCCACCCTGCCCACCCTGACCATATCCACCCTGCGAACCTTGGGTATTATGCTTATTTTTACCACCGCCTAACAAGCCACCAGCAATTCCAGCAGCCTGCCCAAACAAGCCACTGCTGCTTCCACTGCTGCTATGTCCACCATGTCCACTATGTCCACTATTGCTCGGCTTCCCGCCACTCAACAATCCAGACGCCAATCCGCCCAATCCACCGCCACTAGATGAGTGACCACTGTTGGAATGCTTACCGCCTCCTAGCATTCCCTGGGCAAGGGAACCAACAAGACTAGAGCCGCTTGAGTGACCGCTGCCCGAGTGTTTACCGCCGCCTCCTAGCATTCCCTGGGCAATACTTCCGGCAATACCACCGAATCCACCGGCGCGGGTAGTAGCCTGACCTTCTGGCTGAGGGCTATACTGCTGTGGGCTGTAAACTCCCTGCTGTTGCTGTTGCTGGTCTATAAAACCTGAGTGCGAAGGCTGGCTCTGTTGGTTATAGTTGTCTGTGGGCGCTGGATATGGAGATGGAGTGGGAGGACCAGGTGTGCTAGTAGCTTCCTGGGTTGGGACCTCCCAGGTTGTTTTTCCGTTCGCTGTTTGAACATAGTAATAACGCTGCGTTGTCGGATCCCATTGAGCGATCCTAGGTGGTAATAGCAAGGTCAGATCCCAGACTATTCAGCATATGATAAGGGTGGATAAGACACATACCAGCCGATAGGTAGGCTTGGCGGAGCGACAGTTGGGCCGTTGGCGTTCGGGGACGCGATGGGGTTTGGTGGGGTTACCATGGCTTGGGGTGATCGTTACTGAGGAGGATGCGGGGTATTCACGCTACGAGGAGTAGGAAGCAGATGAACAAAGGGTAAGATGCAGGAGAGAAAAACGTAAGGAAGGAATGTTATGAAAAATATTTGGAGTGGGAGGGGTGTGTGAGAAGAAGTAGAAAGGGAAGAGGGAGGAAGCAGTAGTGGATAAGAAGAGATGGGGTGGAAGCGCCTCAGCGAGTAATAAGAGGTGGGGTTGGATGGATAAGTGAATGAGCAGAGGGTTCCACGGCGTGCATGTGCATCAGTGAAAAAACTACCAGAACTGATCAAATAACGGGTGGGCTGTGCTCATCTCGGCCATCATCACCGCTCAGCGCCAGGTACCCCAATACCCGCGCATGACACATGTACAGCAACAGCCACCGCTCACTCACTCCTACATACTCTCTGAAGGAAAATAGCTATTATGTTTTCCTGTTTGGATCTGTGGGTGTGGCTGAGTCTGTTGTTTCTTTCACCCTTCCTGTGAACAAACGCTCTTTTGTTGTTGGAAATTATTTTATTTCTGTCGGCTGGAAAGTCCAGCCAGACAAGCTGAAACTGAGGGAATATCACGTCAACAACCAGCCCACTCAGCCACCATCACCATCACCACCACCACCACCCCTCTTCATTCGGGTTCTGTGATAATAATGACGGTGCATTCTATATGTCGTAGGACGTACACGCGTCTGCTGAAATCTCACAATTTTTAGTCAGCTTAAGGAGGTGAAGAATGGTTAAATGCAGTATACTATCCACCCACAGCCATCGTGCCTGTGTACAGACAGGGCCCGTGAAGCAGATACCTACATGTAAATACGCATTATTATGATTACTTTAACGATGCGGACCAGCCGGTGGGGACTGCGCAGATGCCTATGTCAGGATCCGGCGGTAAAGAGCCTCCCGGGGTTACCCTGTCGTTCTGTTTGTCGCTGCGCCGGCAGAAGCCAGATATGGACATTGGCCTTGAGCCTTAATCTTAGTAGAAAACAAGCGCTTGCTCCGAAACTACATGTAGGGTTAAAGGGTTAATGATTCAAAGTTAAGAGATCGAGGTGGTCCGTAGTCATGGATGATCACTCGGCCCCTTACCTCCGTTAATTTGAGTATTGTGCTGTGGAGTAAAGATAGACAGCACGAGACTTGATTGATTGGGATTAAGGAGGGATGTAGGCATGTCTTATATACTAACAAAATGAAACATACCGTGTTCTCATGGTAAAGTACATGTATGACACGTATACCGAGCAATGTTCATAGGCACTTTGGATGGCCCCTCAGAAGCAACACATTCTAGCAATCTTTATTTGGTTATACTCTGTAATGCTCCCGTAGAATCCCGCCAAACTCTCTGAAAAGCTAAAGTAAGCGATATATAAAGACAAAAGTGTTAAGGTTGTCTCATGGATGTTACTAATATCGAGTGAGATTTTATGATACACTAACATAGACTTGCACCACAAAAAAAAGCTGCAGTTTATCAGTTGACCTCTTATATCCTTTCAAATTGGCTGTATTATATTTCTAGATGTTATACTACACCAACAATACAAGGAAGGAAGTGATTGAACAAAGAGAAACACTCAAAATCATGCCCCGCCCCACCCCGCCCCACCCCGCCCTATAAATGGTTCCCTATCACTAACCATAACCCGAATCTCAGCCACTCACATGATATTTTGCAAGTCTTACCGCATGCCTCTTGTTGCATTGATCTAGAAACAACCTAAGCTTTGGCATACAGATAAGCTGTTGATATGCTGCATGACTCATGACCTCTTTGCATTTCTGGGTTATTGCTTCCTCGGGGTTTCCGTCAAAGTGAACCTCGACTCGGAGGGGGAAGACACTATATTAGACACAAAGTTAGTATATTATAACAACCAAAAGATAAATAAACTTACTCATAATTGGGTCGGAGGTCAAGAGAGATGTGATATGGAAACCGCGGCCTTTTCGATCTTGACTGCCCACCTTCAGAACCCGCGTAATCCGCCATAGAATTCTTAGGGCTTAGAGCTTGGCCGAGAAAACCGGACCGCTCTAAGCCTGTAGCCTCTTTGGGGTCTGTATCTTTTTTGAGAGCCCTCCTCTCGGTCTTCTCGTGCTCCGGCACCATTTGGGGCGGTTCTTGGTGAGCTTGCTCCATGTTTCCATACGGAGCTGATTTATGTGCACCATCTAAAACCCCAGGTATATTGTGAGAAATGCTTCCTTTTTCGTCTGAGCTCCCGTCTGTTGGGGAATTCTTGGGTCTACGTCTTCGGTGAGTGCGAGTGCGAGTCACCGCTTCTGCACGGCACCTTTCTAAGTCTTTTACTTGTTGCAGGTGTTCTTTTACTAGCCGTTTTACCTCAATTTTATCCTTTGTATCTTTCATATAAGCTTTAAGTTCAGCCTGACGTTCTCGTCCTGCTTCTTCACGTTCTCGGTCCGCTTTTTCACGATCGATCAAACGTTGCTGTTCTGCTTTCTCATAAGCTGTGCGGGCAAGTGATCGTTTTCTTGCAGAAGGATCTTCGTTGTGGCGGCTTTCAGATATACCGGATCCCTGGGTTGCATCAAATGTCTGCTCCTGAGATCTTCCCACTCTCAATTGATGGTTTTCCACGGCTCTCAGCAAAGGTCTATCACCACGGGGACTGTTCTGGGCCCTATTTGACTCCATTGATTTGTCGGAGGTAGTCTCAACTTCGGATTCAACGGTTGATTGAATCTTAGGGGTTGTTTGGGAGCTAACCCTGTCTAGCTGTCCGTTGGTTTTGGAGAATTTTGTCACTTCGGTTTCTAGTCCCGAATTTCCCCCATCTTCAGAAAAACGCTTTACGGGGAATTCCTCCGTCTGGGTCTTGCCAGATGGCTTAGCCTCACCTGTGACCTCAATCTGCCTCTTTGATTCAGAATAACTTGCCTGAATGGGGTTATTGTATGTAAATCCCCAGGTGTTGGTCTCCAAACCGCCGTTAACCTGATATCCATTCTGTTGCGTTAAGCTTTGTGAAACTTTCTCCGTGGCATCCGACATTTCAATATCAGGATCTCCTGTCTCTGAAATTCCCTTAGCAATGGGATTTGGTTCAGCTCTGGGTGTAATATTTCCAGTTTTATGAATCGGAACTAGCATAGCCTGCTTGAGATTATCACTCTTTCTCTTAATCTCTTGCAATTCATGTTCAACTTTGGTAATAATCTCTTCTTTGGTTTTGATTTCCTGAAGAATATCTTTCTTCATTTGCATCATTATAAAGATACGAGCCTGTAGAGACTTTTCGAAGTCGTCAACGCTAAGTACCTCTTCCTTGAGCTTGTTAACAGATTCTCTGAGGGCACTGATATCAATATGCAGAGATTTAAGACCCGCACCATCCCCATCAGAGAGATTATCCAGGCCAGGGGGGTTTGTGTAAATATGTGCTTCTAGATCGCCTTTATCTACTATACCGGCCGGATCTTCAGGGATATTAATACCGGTAGATTCCAAGGGCCCGGGGGGCGTTTTGGCGTCCTCAGGCTGTGGTTTACCAGAGAGCAGCTCCTGTAGAGCCACAGCAGCAGTAGCATCATTTTCAGGCATGGCCGGCACGGAGACAGACGACACTCTAGGGCCAAGGGGAGGGATGGAGCAATTTGCATTTGTTGGGGGTTTAAAGATGAACGGGACACCAGGCTCAGCTCTGGCCTCGGACTTAGGAATTAGCCCAGTGCTTGAGGAGAGGACTCCCGGGGAAAGAATAGATCCAAAAGGCTTTTGGGCCGACGGGAAGATAACGGGCGCAGAATTTCCAGGGGTTTTTTGAACCAAGGGAAAGAGAACCGGGGCAGGTGAAACAGGGGGAAGTGTTTCAATAGAGCCAGATTTAACGACCTCAGAGCTCTCCCTAGGGTTTCTAGGCTTTTCTTGGCTCGGCAACTGAGATGAATTTCCAGAAGAAGGAACTTGTTCAGCCTTTGCTGGCACTGGGAGCTGGAACAAAGTCACAGAGGAAGGAATTGGGTCCCTTGCTGGTGTTGAGAGTTGGGATAAACTGGAAGTGGTCTTCGGGAGATTTTTCAGGTAGTCATAATCGCTGCTATTAGTTACAAGTTTACCTGTATTCCACCTAATTTCGGTGTAGTTTAGCAAATGCTTCTCGATTGTTAAGGCGAACCCCGATAAACTTACTGGCTAACTTCTGGATTTTTGGTGACAATCCTTGACAAGAGATGGGGTGGTAAAGCAGGTGGTCTTTGAGAAGAAGAATTCGGGGGTATAAAAGCCTGCGTAGCACTTGTTTTCCGGGGCACGTCGAGTGGGGAGGTATGAGGCGGCGTACTCCCTATACCAGGAATGTTTGTTTTTAGAGGAATTCTAACGTTTCCAGAAAGATGATGCTTAACGATGTTTTGAACCACCCTGGAAGAAGACCGTTTTTTCGTTACCGGCTCTATGTTATCGCGCCATGGGACCAAAGGATCTGCTGAAGGCCCTTCAAAGCCATGTTTGCCACTGTTTGTTTGTTAATATCTGTAATACACCGAGGGACATCTGTGAGAGGTGAAAAAATCGGAAAATTGGAAGGGAAAAAAGAAAAAGAAAAGGAATGGGGGGAGGGGGTAACCCTTGTGAGAATGCACGCAGAGCGGCCCTGCGTCGCTGAACAGCGGCACCGTTCACAGTGCGAGAGCTATCAAGTGGGCCCTTATTAAAAAAAGGTATATCAGGGGCCTTCCCCAGCTCAAAGGATGACTCCGAACGACGTAAATTTCTATTCGGCGGCGACCTCTCGTGACGAGGGTTCCTACCTAAAGCTAACCCTCTTTCTACGTGGCGGCCTATACGGCTTGAGCCTCTGGGACCATGGTGGTGGTCATCAGAACTGCTGGGCTGGTAGTTTGGGCCGCTACGGTGCATCTGGCCTTCGCCCAGGCCATCATCACGTTCTTCGACCAGTTTAGGGTCGAACAAAGCTGGGCCGCAGGGGAAGGGGGGATGTTAGTTTACCGGTGTAGGAATAACAGAGCACATAGGAGAAGGGGTGGGGGGGGGGGAGAGGAGGTATGACTTACAGGCCCATGCTTTAGAAATGTCGGAGTACTCTTCTGTGAGCTTTGCGAGCTTGGGACCATGCTTGGTGGGATCTGGGGGGGGAGGAGGCAGGATTACAGCACTCCCTGACAGGGGCAATGCTGCTCGTCGGTGGATACCGAGATCGGCCTTGATGATTTTACGGGTTTAGCAAAAAGGGGAGGATCTTTTGGTGGAGTAGAGGAAGAAGGAAGAAACAGAAAACTGGGAATGGTTACCATCATTTCGGCAGCTCCATAAGTATCCAGACTGACTGGAGCTGGCACGTACCGCGAATCCTGTCTTGAGAATGTCATCCCTAGATGAAAGAGTGAATGAAATGGGGTTGGATAAAAGTTTGGTTTTGGGGGGGGGGGGGGGGGATTAAAAGTCTGGTATTATCAGACGGGGTGGGTGGGACAAGTATAAAGCAAGCTGCTTCCCCTTTTGTTTTTGATAATGAGGGGGACTACTATAATTGGTGCTAGTTGTGAAAAGGGGGAAGTATTATAGACAGCTTGGTGACTTTCTTGAGGCAGTGTTTTTTTTGAGGGGCAATGGGGGTTGAGGGAGGGAAGGGACATGTAGTTTGTGGGATCGCAGGATTAATTTAGCGGAGTGATATTCCATGATGCAGTAATTAAGGGCACAATTAAGGGCACAGACTTGGCAGCCCTACCTGCAGCGCCCACAGACCAATTGGCGGCCTTCCATCCATGCTCAGTCAGCATGGCGGGGTGTGTGGGCACTGGCCGCACTAACAAAGTAGGACCCTAGCACTAGAAAAAAGCAAAAAACCTTGAAAAAAAACTTTTGGTCCTGCGAGCTGTGTGTCTTCTCCTCACACTGAGTCCTGGATACTTAAGGTGCCGTTTCTATAGTGGGGTAAAAATCCCCCCCCCCCCTTTCCATGTCCCGCATCTACACATCGAGTCTAAACACCGAAGTGAGAATTACAAGAATGCAGTCAACAAGAATTTCGCGACTGGCTCGCGCCGGAAACAATAAGGTAAGTTAAACACATTTCATCTCTAGTCTATGAATTGCTTCAATTGCTATGTATTGGGCTCCACCCCCCTCCCCCCTCCCCATCTTGTCCGAAAGCTCGAAAGAAGAAAAAAAGGGGGGAAGCTACATACACCTAGCTAATAACCTTCCCTCGTACATAGTGGGCCCCCAGCAGGCAGTTCACCAGAACGCTCGCAACGGCTACAAGTCCAAACTTCGCCATCCACCCAGAGATCGCCTCACGAACACCACCCTATGCTAAACTCATCAAGAACTTGGCAGAAGTGCGTCGTGTACTTGGCTCCACCAACGGCCTCACCCTCGCTGAGAAGATCGTATACTCTCATCTTGCAAACCCTGAGGAGTCGCTCGCAGGTCGCAATGGAAAGATTCGGGGCGAGGCATACCTCAAGCTCAAGGTCGACCGTGTCGCCATGCAGGATGCGAGCGCGCAGATGGCGCTGTTGCAGTTTATGACCTGCGGTTTAGGGAAGACGGCGGTGCCGGCGAGTATCCACTGTGACCACATGATTGTGGGGGAGAAGGGTGCGGATGTCGACTTGCCAAAGAGTATCGAGGGCAACAAGGAGGTATTTGACTTCTTAGAGAGTGCGGCAAAGAAGTATGGTATCCAGTTTTGGGCTCCTGGTTCCGGTATCATTCACCAAATTGTGCTCGAGAACTATGCGGCACCGGGATTGATGATGTTGGGAACGGACTCTCGTATGTACACCACATGATTGATAGGAATGGTAGAAGACTTATAAAGGAACTATAGACACCCCTAATGGAGGAGGACTCGGAGCTATCGCTATTGGTGTAGGTGGTGCCGACGCTGTCGAGCCATTGGTTGACGCGCCCTGGGAGTTGAAGGCGCCAAAGGTCCTTGGAGTGCGCCTTGAGGGGGAGCTCAGTGGATGGGCCACACCTAAGGATGTGATTCTTAACCTTACTGGACAGCTTACCGTTAGAGGGGGGACCGGATATATCATTGAGTACTTTGGACCCGGGGTTGAGGCCCTTAGCTGCACCGGTATGGCTACTATCTGTAACATGGGTGCAGAGGTCGGTGCTACTACTTCCCTCTTCCCGTACACTTCCTCTATGACCTCATACCTTACCTCGACTCGCCGTGCACCTATTGCCGAGGCGGCGTCTGAGGTTAACAAGTCGCATAACTTCCTGCGTGCGGATGAGAACGCAAAGTATGATGAGATCATCACCATCAACCTCTCTGAGTTGGAACCACACATCAATGGCCCGTTCACCCCGGATTTGTCGACTCCATTGTCAAAGTTCAAGGATGTTGTTAAGGAGAATGAGTGGCCTACTGAGCTCTCAGCTGGTCTGATCGGATCTTGCACAAACTCTTCATACCAGGACATGTTGCGCGCGGAGCACTTGGTTAAGCAGGCCGAGGATGCCGGTTTGAAGCCAAGGGTAGGGTTCTTTATCACCCCTGGAAGTGAGCAGATTAGGGCCACCCTTGAACGAGACGAGACCTTGAATGTTTTCGAGAAGGCTGGCGGTACCGTTCTGGCAAACGCATGTGGGCCTTGGTAAGTTTTATCTTCACGAGCTATCACTCGGTCATATTTCTGACGAGGATGATGCAGTATCGGACAATGGAAGAGAAGCGATATCTCCAAGGGTGACTCCAATGCTATCCTGACCTCATACAACCGCAACTTCCGCGCCCGTAATGATGGGAACTCACAAACCATGAACTTCCTTGCTTCCCCAGAGATCGTCACTGCCATGATCTACTCTGGCTCTATGTCCTTCAACCCCATTACCGATACCATCCCCACACCCTCTGGCAAGCCCTTCAAGTTCTCGCCCCCAACTGGGCCCGAACTCCCATCTAAGGGCTTCGAACTCGGAAACCTCGCTTTCGTCCCCTCAAACTCTGCTCCCTCCCCATCAACCGAGGTCGTCGTCTCACCTACCTCTGACCGCCTTGCTCTTCTTGACCCATTCGAGCCATTCGGTAACAGCGACCTCAAGGGCCTCAAAGTCCTCTTCAAGGTTAAGGGCAAGTGCACAACAGACCACATCTCTGCTGCCGGTGCATGGCTCAAGTACAAGGGTCATCTCGAGAATATTTCCAATAACACCCTTATTGGCGCTATGAACGCTGAGACCGACGAGGTTAACAAGGCCTACGACGAGGATGGTACCGTTTCTGGCATCCCCGAGCTTGCACGCAAGTGGAAGGCGAAGGGCCAGCCGTGGCTCGTAATTGCCGAGAACAACTACGGTGAGGGATCGGCACGTGAGCATGCCGCGCTCCAGCCTAGATATCTCGGTGGACGCATAATCTTGGCCAAGAGCTTTGCAAGGATCCACGAGACAAATTTGAAGAAGCAGGGTATTGTCCCATTGACGTTTGCTGATGAGGCGGATTATGACAGAATTGGATCCTGCGATTCTGTTGATACCGTGGGTTTGTATGAGATGTTGAAGAACGGTGGAGAGGGTGAGGTGTCATTGGATGTGACAAAGAGGAATGGCGAGAAGTTGAACATCAAGGTGAAGCACACGATGAGTGAAGACCAGTGTGGGTTTGTTCTCGCTGGAAGCGCGCTGAATCTTTTGTCCAAGAGGAGCCAGGCGTAGAAGGTGCGAATATTTTAGGTAGTACCTGTTTTCTTTTTGCTTTTTCTTGCGCTTGTTGGCGTTAACTTTTGCATCATGTATGTAGTGTTGTTATCCGTAAGGGGAAAACAAAGGTTTTTTGCTAAAAGTCTTTAATCTCACTATGCGTTATGTTGTGAAAGTACCAATGATCGATATGTAGTTAAAAGACACACCTATCATTGACCCTAAATATTATATCTCCACACTCTGCAGGGATTCCCCACCCCCCCCGAGTGCTCCCTAGTGACCGCCAAGTCTTTTTGTTGTCCTGGGCGGGGCCCCCGAGAACTGAAGCGTCCAATGAGTATAATTAAAAACCTCACAATGACCGCCGCTTCCTCCTCCGACACCCGGGCCACCATGGCATCCCTCCTCCCCAGCTTCCGAGCGAATCTCCGTGCCTTCACCACCTCAAATATATCATACCAGCTCTTCCGCTCGACCACTGTAGCCCCAGCCTCTGCAGCAAAGAAGCTCTTCATCCTCGATTCCTCTTTTAACCCGCCGACAAAGGCGCACTTCTCCATCGCGCTCAGTGCATTCCAGGACAGCACCACGGGGCCTCTAACAGGAAAACGCCTCCTTCTCCTCCTCGCCACAAACAATGCCGACAAGGGTGTGTGTATCGCGCCCCACCTAGCTAGCTAGCCAGCCAGCAATATCCTAGGCTAACACTGCAACGTAGCACCTAAGCCTGCGCCGTTCGAGGAGCGTATCGCTATGATGTCGCTCTTCTCATCCGAGATATCCGCTGCTGCCTCTGTCGCTGCTGATGCGGCGACAGTAGATGTGGCGGTCACGAAGCATGCACGCTTCCTTGATAAGGCAAAGGAGCTCGGGACACACTATGAGGGCGTGGATGAATTTGTATTCCTAACGGGGTTTGATACACTTGTGCGCATCTTTGATCCAAAGTATTACCCAGAGGACAGGTATCGTTTGGATGGCCTGGATCTATTCTTTAAGCGTGGGGTGGTGTGGTGCATGTTCCGAACAGGAGACGGATATGGGTCTCGCGCTGAGCAGGAAGCGTGGTTAGGGCGTTTGCGGGGCGGGGAGTTGGAAAGTGTTGGTGGGAGGAGAGAATGGGCGGGGAGAGTCAAATTTATTGTGAGGTTTCTTCACTCACTTTATCATGTATAGAGTGTGCTAACTATAGTGTAGGAGAATGATCTTGGAGAGGTGATCAGCTCTACGAGGGTCAGAGAGGCGGTGAAGGCGGAAGAAAAGGAGGACCTGGGAGTGTTGTTGACAGAGGGGGTAAGGGATTGGATTCTGGAGAGGGGTCTGTACCATACCGATTGAGACTGGGGCTATTTATAGACATTGCGCTGCCCTTTGCCTTTACCCCTTATACCCTCAGAGTGTTGATAACAATTTGTATGCCTAGGACTTGGGAGTTAGAGCGTTACAAATATTATATTGCTTGGTTGAAATTACCCATGTGCGAAGTGAATCTCGAGCACAAAATCTAACCCCCCCCCGCACGTTGTTTGGATCATGGATGAGCACTCGCTAACAGGAGATCTTGTGTGGTCCGCGAGGGTGAGGCCCCACGCAATATCCTTGGTTATGACTCGGAGCGGTTCAGGGCATACATACCCCAGAGCGATACCAGCAGAACTCGGGGACATTCGATATACCCATCCCCTCCGATACGCCTCTTGGGCCACAGGTCGTTACCTGTTACCAGTGGATCCGATTGTAAGTAAACTCTTGTGGGTCAATCCATAATATATCGAGTACTTTACTTACTTATTTCCTAGCCATTACGTGGTGCTCTCAAGCACTCTCAAATCACAGCTAGATAGCACTGAAGGAACTGGGGGGGGGGGGACTGAATAGGGCGAGCAGAAACATATAGTTTTCATTATAAGGCTACATATAATTGGGGATCCGTAGACCGATCTAGGTGGCCATAAACTAGATTTAGGGAGTGGCATCATGGTCTAAACCCATCATTAAATTATGTCTCTCCGAAAAAGCTTTTCAAAGTATTTTGGGGCTGTTGGCCTGACTACATAGTATATCCCGCACCCCACTCCCTACGTCCCCGTCAAACCTCCATCGATTGACAGCAGTTAACGAAAACAGCTGTGGGCTCACGAGCGGTCGCTCGCACACTCAACTGAACCAGTGCAAATAAAGTATGTAACAGACAGGAGAGGGTGCTGTTTTGGAACTGTTATCACACCCGGCGAGGGGGTGAGAATGACTGCGTGCGGGGATGGGGGAACGCACGTAAAAAAAAACGTCGACTTGAGAGACGCTGATTAGCAATCTGATAGGCTATTACTGATTATGTATAGGCCGGCCCATCTCTTGTTTGAGGCCTAGAAATATTTTGTCATACTTACCGGGTCGGTTCATGAATTCAAATCACCCAGATTTTTTTTAAAAAAAGAAGATTGATGGCTGCTTGGGTGAATTCTATTGGAACACCCACGTCTTTCTTACGTCCCTCTAATCCTATTAGTCTCTTCCCCACTCGATCACGCTCAATTAGTGACACATGGCGAAATCGCAGAGCATCGCACGGTATTCTCCCCCCATTTCACATCGATTTCACATATTCATAGCAAGTTTAATGTTTTAATTCCGATTTTTCAACTTAATCAAACAGACAGCGTCTAAGATGTACACAGCACATTCAAAAACACTAACATAAACTATACAAGAAACCTCCCCAGCCCCAGAACCAAGAAAGCGCATGTAGAAGGAAAAGAACCGGGATCTCCACCCCTCCCTACCTATGATTCTCTGGCAACCCTGCAGGCAGAAAATCCTCTTCATCGTCGAACGCGGCCCACCTTTCAACAGCGGCCGCATATCTCATATTAGCCCCTCCATATGCACTTATATCCTGCTTTGAGCTCCCCAAGTTAGGATCACCGGCCCTACGTTTTTTAAGCTCTGCCTCCTTCTTCTCTTGCAACTCGCGATACTCGCGGTCGCTAAGAAGGGGAGGCAGAGAGAGCTTTTTGGTATTCTTCTCTCGGGGCAGCTTGGTATAAGTCCCTTTGGTGGATGTCTTTGGGGGTGCGGAGGGGACAAACGGTTTGCTGAGAGGATTCAGCTTAGAGACACTTTTTGGTGTAGACATTATTGCTGGTTGGTTTTGAGTATTTTAATTTTAGTGAAGCTAATTAAACTGAGTAGTTGGAGTGAGATGATGAAGATGGAGT
Source organism: Morchella sp. 2015-shanyang (assembly GCA_024713795.1). NCBI lineage: Eukaryota > Fungi > Ascomycota > Pezizomycetes > Pezizales > Morchellaceae > Morchella > Morchella sp. 2015-shanyang. The sequence continues at coordinate 2,500,992 of JAMGZB010000001.1, read as the reverse complement.
TTGATATGGCGCGACTCGAGGGTCATTTATAGGCCCGGTGAGGTCGTCACACACCCATAATATTTGAAAAGAACCCCCTCTCTAATTACTTTATATGTGTTTGAGGGCTTGAAAGTGGTGTTTGGTAGTGCCGAGTGATGAGTTGTGAAGAAACGTGTAGGGGGAATAGAACTAACATACGCCTCACTTTTCAAAGAAAACCTCGTTTTACCAGATACCACATAGATAGATAGATGCAAACAAACTGCCTCTTTATCGGTTTTATCGATTTAAATATAGTCATAGTTACACGTTAGTTATTGACTTTTGTTTGAGCTTTCAAAGCCAGGGAAGGTTGTAGGAAGATTTGTCAGTTCTACTAAATCTGTTTCTTGAAAGAAGAAAAAAGAATGCAATTTCAAGATTTTGTTGCCTGAGCACATACATACATAGTACGTACCGAGCGAGATCGACCCCTGGGGGACCCCTACATCGTCGTCGTGTGAATATTAGAATATTAATAGGCAGTCGCACGTATATATCATATCTGACTCAAAGTATGTATTCATATATTATTCCCCTTCTTAGCGTGCTCTTTCAATACTCAAGTCCCCCTTTTTAGCCCATTTCAAGTTCGAGTTCTGGTATGCCAGTGACCGGCCATGGAAACAGAGCCTCAGGATAATTGTGTGTCAGCATGTTTCAAGTTTGGTATCACAAGCGAGCTCTTGTATCACTACTACTCGTCTACCAGGGTAAGAACCAGAAAATGCGAAAGGATTATTTGTATGGTAGAACGTACAAATAATCCTTGGCTTTGTCACTCGCATTTTCTGGTTCTTATGCTGAGTACACATGGATTCACCACAGACATATGCGTAGCGACTCAAAATCAGATCCGCCCCCCATCTTCCAGCGTGCAGCAGGCTGCTGGTCAGGAGACTGACAGACTTTATGCCAAATCCATGGATCTTCTGTACAGGCAGTCCAATAAGAGTACAGTGCTACAACAACGTTACTTCTCATCATCACATGGGGTTAATTGTATGTAGGTATATCCCGACTATTATATTGGCCTATCGAGATCTTCTCAGTCAGTACCCCTGAAGACCCAACAAGATTGTGAGAGGATATTGTTTAATCTTATCAGATCTAAGAGGAGTCCCAGGACTCAAGTAAATTCTAAGGATGTATTTACAAGGCCCTCCCTCCCCCTATCTTCAGCCTTAAGGGTCATTATCAGGCACTAGAACATTTCTAGAAAATCCGACCTCGGCTCATATTATCAGCTCATATTCATCGGACAACTGTAGTTGCTAGCCAGCCCGTTCTCGAACTTCCACTGACTGACTGATACCGGGGTTGTATTCTTGTTGGTTCCGGGATCGGGTCTTTGCGAGCCGCATGCTGTGCCAATGTCACGTCACACGGCTAATAATTCGCAACAATTTCAGACCATCAAAGCTCCGGGTGGCTTTCTCGGGGCTTTATTCAAGAGGGGCTAGCCAAAAAAAGATAAAATGGTATATCCCGGGACTATGTCTCATCGAGGGGAGTAGTGCAAGAGACCGAATCATCATCCATCACTCGACCGATGTTAACTTCGAAAACAGATCGAGATCGCACTCTGGGTGCCAACGTCAACGGCACACACCCAAAAAAAAAATGTTGTTTTAAAGATAAGTCCACTAGCTCGCGATAATAATGACTTTTAGGCTCTCCCGACGATAGATTGAGGCATTACTCCAAGGAAAGCAAGGAAGTCACATCGGCGATGCCGAGAACTCAAAGAGAGAATGAGAGAGGTATAAAAGAGAATAAAAAATAAAAGGGCGTCTGACGGTGCAGAAAGTTTATGAGTTAGTTTTATCTATGTGAGGTGAGGAAGGAGGGTGTCACCAAAATATGGATAAGCATTTGAATGTTGCTGGCAAGATACGTCACCCGTTGAGGAGCGGGCCACCTGCACAAGCAATTGCTCAGGCACGCTCCCTCACCTTTGTGCTGTTGTTGGGAAGGAGTTATTATGGGTTTTTATTATTATTATTGATGCCTCATTATTGCTTCATGGCTACATACATAGCTTGGTGGATAAGGTACTCGGCCGCAGATAGATAACCAGAACGTCGGTAAATGTTAGGACAATTCACGTGACCAGCCACGTTTATTATAGGTCATCTTGGGTATCAATTACTAAAATTGGGTATCAACACAGAAGGTATCCAGGCCCTCAGGCTTCTGCTGTGTAAAGGTCACTTACAAGCAAGTACTTATTCTACAAGAAGGCCAAGACACACAAAGGATAAAAGCAGATACCCATGGTCAGGCCAGCTGCACTGGTATCCTGAGTTCGGCGTTAATGTTAGCTATGGAGAAGAAGAAAGTCTCGTTGGCAACTACAAACCTGTTTATCAGGTTTCAAAACCCCAAAAGAGGATCCGATTCATAATATTTGCTACGATCTGGGTACATGTAGTCTTCCGCAACCATATATACATGTACTTATCTTGGGACCTCAGAGAGAACACAAGATCATAGTACATACATGTATATAGTATATCTTACTAGAGGATGAGGCCAGAATGACCTCAAACCCACAATATGCGCGTTAACATCATCTCATTCTCTGAGGGAGTCCCCCCCCCCAGACACTACACAAGTCCATTTTATTGTTTTATAGCTCAACAACGTGGGAAAAATAATAATAATAACCTCAGCTAGATATCTAACTTCAATTACAAAGACAACAAACCTGAGCTGCCGGGAGAAACGAAATCAGCTCAATAGTAGCGGAGGAGACTCCGTGAGCAGTCAACGTCGCATTGCATCTCCCAACGAAATGAGGAATCACAAGATTCACAGGGACAACCGTGATGTACAGTACTGTAAGTACTTGTTGATTGCGGTAAGCAAGTGCAAGCACCGCGCCGCTGAAGAGGTATACGAGAAGGTTATCCGGATAGACATGTCCTATCAAGCTTATTATGGTAGATAAACTCTCACCGGCAAACAAGGCTACTTTGATCGGGTCGGGGCTCTAAAGTAGCTAGAGATGGTCTAGTTTATCACCAAGATTTTATGTTCCGTTGGCTGCTGCTGCCGAATTTCTGCGCTGTAATCTATGTACCGCACGTTAAAGTACATGAGAAGGGAGAGATAAAAAGGCTTCTATGATATAGCGGTACGGTATGTAAGCAAAATAACCAAGAAACCTCGAGGATTTCAAAGGGGACTAAAGATAGCAAATGAGTTGAAACGAGCAAGTACAGGCTCGTACGAGGCGTGAAGGTGGAAATAATAGGTGGGGTACATAGCATTGTGGCGAGTATAAAATTGATTGGTAAGTACTCACATGTAACTTCTTCTTTATCTGCAAATGCTATCAAGTTTTAAATTCTACTATTCTCACAGAAAGGGGAAAAACTAACTATGCGTAAGGCCAGAAACACCTTCAAAAAGCCGGTAGAAACGTGGGGTCGTAGAAAAAAAAGAGTGCTGTACCAGCATGTATGTACCTTCATCCAGGAGATACATAACGGTTCCCCATTGGAACGAAGACGACTCTGCTCTCCCCGCGGCTACGGTATCCTTTGATTTTTTTTTGTTTTAGCTGCACATCATGAGGCAGACAGCTCCATGGCGGCATCGAGCAAAACCTCTGTTCGTGGTAGCTAAGTAGCTACATACTCTAGCTACATACATTATCAGAGACAGCTCAGAGAGCTCCTGCCTATAACAACAGCACAATGCACCTTGCATAATTGCTTTTTGCGTTCTGTACTAGCTCTGCTACTTTTGTGAGCGCTGACAGGTCCAATTTAGAGAAAAAAGAGGTCACCCATTTCTCGAGCTGCTGCGGGTGTGCTGTGCATAAAGCGCACGTTAGTTTATGTCCCGACCTGCTGTCTGTATGGCCTATCCGCACAGACTCGTGTATCAATCTCTTGGCCCTCAGAGAACAAGGGCCACTCATTTACAAACCTAATCCTCACAGGATAACCGAGAGTGCAACTAATTCCACAATGACAGGGGGGTTATGGTACAATTGAGAGTCTTTAACTGGAGCCTGACACATCCCATGGCCCACCACACTACCCAGAATAGGTACACTTTGTTGAGTATCAAACTTGCCCTTCCTCGGGCCCTACCTAGATCTGTCCGATTCGGAGCAGATAGCTAAGTAACTAACCCCCCCCCCCCCTTCGATCGGTGGTGTCGTTCAGAAGGTGCCGCACTGAATAAATACGTAAAGGGGTTTAACTTTAGTACTGGCAGCCTAGCACGAATCATGGATCTGGGATGGGCGTCAATATTAGGAAGCCCTCTCGAGAAAAGAAATAAATTTAAGGCTTAAGGGTACCTATGTTTAGAGTAAAGGAAACGAGAAAAAAGCAAACAAAAAGAATTAGGCAGCCTCTCCCGGGATGATTGAAGAAGATATGGGCAACTCTTTCGATGTCAACTAGCTTCCTAGGTACGGGAGTCCCAAAGGGTGCGGCTTTGGATCCCGGTAACAACTTACTTGAGATAAGAGATCTACCTTGACGCACCGGGGAGTCGCCTTTCTGTTGTTAGATTGTTTACCGGTAACTAAACAACCGTTTTTTTTCTTTACTCTTCCCTAATTCTGGGTAGGAACGCGCCGCTGTGCAGCGGAGCGGAAAAGCCATGTCTAACAAAGGGAAGGGTCCTAATTTTTCCGGTGTCTTGGTTCCGGGGCCCTACCTTGTTACGAATAGGGGCTAGTAGTTTTTGAGGTTTTGTTACTACTCGGGGCAGGTAAGAAGTACCGGACAATAGAGGTTTTTGGTTCACCAATGGGTGCGCGTACTAGGCGAGAACTACCGCAAAAAAAGCCCAGAGACAAAACTTGCATTGTCCGGTACTATTTACCTGCCCCGAGTACATGATGTTCGAGTATATATGTAGCCTTGAGCCTTGGTTATATTGTATTCCACTTTTGGCGCAGATGCGGTGTGCGTTTCCCACACTGCCTGAAAATTAATTACTTTTGGCAATTTCTTTCAGGATCCATAGATGCTACGAAAAGTAACGAAACGGTGTACAGCTAACTAGGAGGTCCATAATATAAATTTTTACTCCAATGGCCTTTATTTTCATTTAAATACAGGTCCCGCGTAAAACCTTTTCCAACTGCATAAAACAATATGTTGATAGCGTCGTTTGAGGGCAGCGGCAGGAGATCCGTTTGCATGTGCTGTGCGTTCGTGATCGTCGTGGGCAGCAGCTCACTTCTTATTCCTTCTCTCAGGACCGGTCCGGACTACTGTGTCTCGCTGAGCGGAAGCAACAACACTATCAATCAGAAGTGCTTAAGAAAGGTTTTCGACCGGCTGATAACAAAGCAGGCAGGCAAGATTTTCGGCCAAAAAGATTGTAGTTTCCGCTCCGTGCAGTAACAGCAGCAGCGAGAGATGCTTGCTGCTGTTGCTGCTGCAATTGTCAGTTCGTTCCAGCTCCTTGGACACGAGCGGGGGAGCTCAACAGGATGGCACGTTCTTTAAATCGGATATTGAGTCGAAATCGAAGCATGTAACCAAGAGGTGCGCGAAACTGGGTGGCGGGTAATCTGCATCGAACTGGGAAGGCAGGAATGCAGCCTTTTGTTTGGATGGGTGTGCTGCAGAGACCACGGGGGGGGGGGTGAGGCTTTGATGCAGTGTCACGTCATTGTCGCAGGGACCTGGAGGGATGGGACTTTGCAGGGATTAAAGGTTTGTACTCTACTTGTGTTTCTATTCTGTACTTTTTTTTTGGGGGGGGGGGGGGTGCGTGGAGGGGAGAGATTTGTTTTCGAATGCAGTGCAGGAGAGAGTGCAGGAGGGAGTGCAGGAGATGGTGGCCTCCAGTTCGTTTTCCTGCAAGCTATTTGGAGGAATAGAATTATATCCTAGGAACCGTCTTATTCCACCAGAAGAGACCGGTCTCTTCGGGCAAGATTACAGCCACTTCAAGTGAATTGAATGCTAGTTTCTGTGGCTTACGCCGTGGAGAGCGTGATTGCCACTGGTCTCTTCCAGTGGAATACATGTAATTACGGTAGGTGAGTACTTTTACACCAAAAAGTACTAATTTTTTGTAGCAAATTAATTCGAATATCTACAGTTGGGAGGGTGGGGTGGGGTGGTTGAGCTTATGGACTGTGTAAGTGGTTGTAGATATGAAGGATCTAATCTAATCTAAGGGACCACTGATCCGTAATGAGTAAAGGTTAGGTTTCTTGGTCCTCTCGCCGCACTAATACGGGGAACGGTAGATTGAAGTGACTGACAGGCACACCCACGCCTAACTACCCACGCCCGACCGCCTCCGAATCTCTCCACCCCCCATTTCACATTTCCCTATTTCCTCCCCCACCCCCCCCTTCTCATCCACTAGTCACTCGAGCCCTCCACCCTATTCCGCTATTCACTCGAACTCACCCCCCCCCCCTGTCTGCCCTGTCTTGGCCGCTTCCTCTGAGTATATCCCGAGTCCGCGCTTTCAATAGAGTAACACGTACCAGCCATAGTATAACATTTACTCGCACACTTCCACCACTTAGAGAGCACTTAGTATTTGACTCTCCATAGTCAGATTTTTTGTCCTTATCTTGTGCTCGCGCCCCCCCTCCCCTTCACCTTCCACCTCCCCATCAACAGTCAGCCTACCCAGTCCTCTTACTTATCTTCCGCTACCTGCCCGCCGACATTAGTCTTGTGTCTTCTGTTTTAACATCACCTCGCCGCCCTCTCTCGATTGCTCATCATCCTCGCGATCTGAACATCAACCAGTCCACATCAAGACTAAATTATATCAGCCCAAGTACCAAATATGCTTCTTTCTCCTACTGAACGCCGCGAGTCGGGAGCTATTATCCCCTCTACTTCACAAACACAAACGAATGCACAGCCTTCCATCCCCAGGCCAGTTCGTGTTCCTGATGGAACCCTCAGACTCAGAGGAGGCCCCGTCGAAGACCGCCGTGTTAGATGGGGCGCCGATGTCATTGATAATGAAGGATTAGGTAGAAAGAAGTCGAAAGGTTTGTTACCCAAATCCTCTCGATTCATGGCCACTTGGCTGCTAGTTGCCACCCAGACTTGAGTGGATGAACCCCAATTAACATGTGATCTTTCCCTGTGATAGTATGCTGCATTTACCACCGCCCAAGAGCTTACGACGAGTCCTCAAGCGATGACAGCGATTCCTCATCCGATGATGACAGTGATGCCAGTGATGACCGACACGGAAAAGACTGTGGACACGGACACGGCTCAATGAAAAAAAAAAAAAAAAAAAAACATATGAAAAGATGCCCAAGACAAAGAAGAAGGCGTAAACGGCTGGTTCATTGGCTTGTAGATTGGGTTTGGGCACTTCAACATAGAGTGGGAAAACAGGAATCGGGCCCTGGGGTGTTTATTTCTTACTTGTGATTTCTCCTTCTTCTTCTCTTCTTCTCGTGAGGCGTAAAGTTTCTATGGATCCTGCTTGCAGTTCCTTTTCACTTCCTCTAGCCTCTATATCATTTTTTAGTTCTTTTTTTAGTTTCATTTGTTTCAGGAGAACGATTGGGAAAAAAAAGTCGACTAGTTTGGGTTTAACAGTTGGCAATTGGGTATTTTTCTTCACTTCTTCTTACTTTCCCTAGGCCATGTGGAGTTTCACGGGACACGATTGTAGCTGCGATTTTCTATATCATCATCATTATGATGAAACTACACATTTAGGTACTTAAATCTCCGGAATACAATTTACATGGGGGGGGGATTCTTTGCTAGAAAAACAACTTTTTTCTTGGTCATAATTGCTTCTTGTACCTTGCCAAGCGTGTGTTACTAGCACAGGGTCGTAACGGTTTCCCTGGTCTGTGCGTCTGCATGTAAATGCGGCTCGATGCCGTGACAACGTTGCAGTCGACAACATGTACTTGTGTATACAGTCACGTCACTAGTTCATAACTATTGAAATCTGACCCTCTTGCCATTCTTCCCACCATTTCACTTATATCTATACAAGAAAGAAAGGAAGAAAGAAAAGATGGCCTCCGCCGACCGCACCACCGAAACTGAGGAGTATCTTCCTAGCCTCTACCGCCCATCAACCGTTCTTCCCATAACTCGACACCGAAATGCTCTTCTGTACCTTATCGAAAACTACCCAGTAACCATCGTAGTAGGCCAAACCGGGTCCGGGAAAACCACACAGCTACCCCAATACCTAAACGAAGCGGGATGGGCACGAGATGACAAGATTATCGCGTGTACACAGCCCAGGAGGGTTGCAGCTACCACAGTCGCAACAAGGGTGGCCGAGGAAATGGGCGTGAGGCTAGGTGAAGAGGTTTTGTGAGCCCCTGCCCATTATACCTTACCTCAACTAGCTACGGATAATAAATCCCATTGTTGTTGGGGCAGCATGTGCTGCTCAAATAACCTCTTTTTTTTTTTCAATTTTCATTTTTTATTTGTGGCTTGGGGAGCTATATAGCTATCAATAGAAACATATGTTATTTTACTGGGCTGACGGTTTTTGCGGGGTTTCCGCGAAATAATGTTACTTTAGGTGGGTTACTCTATTCGTTTCGAGGATATGACATCCCCGCGCACACGGATAAAGTACATGACGGATGGAATGCTGCTCCGAGAAGCGCTGGTGGATCCTTTGCTATCCAGGTATTCTGTTGTCATGATCGACGAGGCGCATGAACGCAGCTTAAGCACGGATATATTGCTTGGGATATTGAAAAAGATTAGGAGAAAGAGAGAAGACTTGAGAATTGTGATTAGTTCTGCGACTCTTCAGGCGGAGGAATTTGTTAAGTTTTTTGAGAGCGATGAAACCCCCGATCAGGGTAAGGGCAAAGGGAAAGAGGTAGAAAAGAAAGAATTGGCAAAAATTATCTCGCTGGAGGGGAGATGCTATCCGGTGGATGTGCTCTATTTGGAAGAGCCTACGGAAGATTACGTAGAAAAGGCTGTGCAAACTGTTTTCGACATACATCTCAAGGTAAGTTTCGCTTTTAGCATCTATTATTTTGGGATATTTTTTCCCTCCAATTTTTTCCAATCTTCAATCTTCCTTTGATCAATAATTCCTGATACATCTGAGACATGCAGGAAGGTGAGGGTGACATCCTACTCTTCCTCACAGGCCGGGATGAGATCGAAAACACTGTTTCTGCGATCCATTCGCGAACCCAAGATCTCCACCCCCGGGCCCCACAGCTCTTACCCCTGCCCTTATATGCAGGTCTACCGCAGGACGCTCAACTTGCCGTTTTTGAGCCTGCGCCTGAAAACCACCGAAAAGTGATAGTATCTACCAACATTGCGGAAGCATCAGTCACAATCGAAAAAATTTGCTTTGTTATTGATTGCGGGTTTGTCAAGCTGCGAGCTTTTAACCCGCATACGGGGATCGAGTCATTGACTGCAGTACCGATCTCGAAGGCCTCTGCTACACAGCGCGCGGGAAGAGCAGGGAGGACAAGGGCGGGAAAGTGTTTTAGATTATACACTGAGAGTGCGTTTCAAGACGAGATGGCTGATATGGGCGTGCCAGAGATCCAGAGGAGCAATCTAGCCCCAGTAATTTTACAGCTAAAAGCACTGGGGATTGATAATGTTGCTCGCTTTTCCTTTATCACGCCACCACCAAGTGAGTTAATGGTGAGGGGCTTGGAGTTGCTGTACAGTCTTGGGGCCTTGGATGAGTATGCAAAACTTACGAAACCATTGGGTATGAGGATGGCAGAAATGCCGTTAGAGCCCATGACAGCAAAGATTGTGAGCTGAACTTTCTCAAATCTTGTCTAATTTTGGGGGCCACAAAGGATAGCAAGCACTAACCCCCATAAACAGCTACTCAATTCCGTGGATTTTGGGTGCACTGAGCAGATCCTTAGTATTGCTGCAATGACCAGCGTTCAAAACGTCTTTATCAGCCATGAAGGCGAAAAAAAGCCCGCCGAGTCGGCCAAGCGACGCTTTGCGGTTGAAGAAGGGGATCACCTGACCTTACTAAACGTCTACCAAGCATTCACGACTAAAGGTGGTCAGAAGTCATCATGGTGCAGAGATAATTACCTAAATTTCAAGGCACTATCGAGGGCGGTATCGGTACGAGCACAACTGAAAAAATACTTGGAAAGATTCACAGTGGATGTGGATGGAGAGAAGTCCCGGTCACAAACTGCTACTGGTGAAAGCATCAGGAGATGTCTCACTACAGGTTATTTCGCCCATGCCGCTAGAATGCAGCCAGATGGGAGTTTTAAAAATGTGAATGGTGATATGATACTTTGGGCCCATCCTAGTAGCGTCATGTTCAATCGAAAGGCAGATTGGGTGATATTCCATGAAGTTGTGGAAACCGGAAATAAGACTTTCATCAGAGATGTATGGCAGCCCCCATCACCATCCCTTACTACCACCACAAGATTAGCTAGGTATATTTTATTTGAACATGCACTAACTATCCGATCTCATCGTACTTTTAGGTTACGTCTGTACAGAAAGACTGGTTACTGGAGTATGCGCCAGATTTTTACCAAGCGCGCAAGTAGATTTGTAGTTAATTTAGTGGAGATCGTAGTATTGCATGTGTAAATGATCTACTTGAGTGCGGGTATTACCATTTCCAAGGGTGAGGTCGGCCTGGGTCTTGGCAAAACACCTTTGTGGGTACGACATGGCACTTAGCTACTGTAGTAACTGAACTGAACACATCAACGTCCCAATAGATGTTCAACCACTTGTTCTCGGAGTTATACCAGGCCATGGCTCACAGCACAAGTGGTCAAGGTAATCGGACCAACGTAATACTTCTCCTAACTATCTTTGTCATACTTGCGGCTGTACAGTACCCAGTTGTGCTCTCGTGGCTACAAAAGACCTCAGATCAGCGAGCTTCCTCAGACCCATATCATGGCAGGAGCGCTAGCTATCAGTCCGAATCACTCAATATGGCTTCAGCCCACAAATTACAGATAATCAAGTTTCCGGACGGGTCGAGCCGACGGGGGGCTCGAGAGCGGATATTGAGGCAATTGAGAAAGACCAAGGGCTGGGAGCGCGATACAAGCCACCCTAGGCGAAAGGTATTAAGCGCACTTGTAGGGTACTTAGAGTACAAAGAGAAGATGGAAGAAGCCGTTAGAAGGAAGAGAGATGGGTGGAACAAGTTGACTGTTAGGCAGAAGGAGGTTTGTTGTAGCTTTTTCTTTCCCTTTTTTTCCTTCTCGTTTTCATTATCATGGCGTCACCATATTCTTTGGAGTCCATCGTGTTTGTTTAACCACACTTCTCGCCTGTCAGATTTATCTGGCGTAGATCATGGCTGCTTCTGTCTCTGAAATCTGCATCAATTAACCCGGCGCAACTCGGACATGACGTACTAGGGAGAAACCGAGATTGTGGAAAGATTGTTTCTAATAATTCTCATTTTATCGTTTTCACTCGTGTTCCTGGGGCTAATATACGTATCGTTGATCTCATCAGCTTATGTCTACAGTTCTCTACGGTGAAAAGCTAGAAAGGACATCCGCTCTCATTCGCGAGAATGATATCCTGGTGCAAAAAATCGTCGATCATGGGCTTTCATACTACGATCTGACACTTACCGAGCTCTTGTCCTTCAGATCTGCGCACAAGAACGACACAAAGTCTGTGGCGGACCATAGTTCAGTGATACAGTCCTTGAAGCACTTTATCCGCGACTGGTCCGCCGCGGGAAACCATGAGAGAGACGCGACCTTCCCGCAAATTCTCACTACCCTAGAATCACTATATCCTGACTCTGTGGGACGAGGAGAGAAGAAAGTCCTTGTTCCTGGCGCGGGGTTGGGGAGGTTATCATATGAGATCGCTGCTATAGGGTTCCAAACTGTTGCGAATGAATACAGCTTCTATCAAAACCTAGCGCATCTTTGGATCCTTTCTCTCCCCAACACAGCACAAAAGGAGACATTCAAACTATACCCATTCATTAACTGGTGGTCACACCAGCGTACAACTGCCTCGCTGCTTCGCGGTATCTCATTCCCGGACACAGAGCTATCGACTTTAGCCCTCGAGAAACTCTGCCTGATCGACGGTGATTTCACAACCGCATTCTATGCGGAGGCCAGTAGTTATGACGTTGTCGTGACACTGTTTTTCATCGATACAGCGCGTAACATTGTTGATTACCTCGACAAGATACACGCTGCTTTGAAACCCGGAGGAGTGTGGATCAACCTCGGACCGCTCCTATACGGGACGAGCCCGTGGTTAGAGCCGTCACTTGATGAAGTCTTGGCAATTGCGGAGAACATAGGGTTTGAATTAGTACCGACAGAAGAGAGGTGGGGGACGGATTCCTTTGCAGATGTGGAGGCTTGGAGGGGTAAGGTGAGGGGTGCGTTTGCGGGGTACAGTTGGGATCAAGACAGCCTTAGTCGCAATGCCTATTCGGCGCAGTTTTGGGTGGCGGTGAAGAAGTAGCTACATAATATGTATGTAGTTAGAGCATGTAGCATGAAATAGATATCATATCGGTCGATATCACGATAGAAGTTATTGGTAGAATTCGGGGATTATGATAGTTACCAAACTCATCTCGATGGGAATTCTTATCATAAAAAGTATATAGCCAGGTGAAGATTTGGATACAGTACCTAAGAAAAAATAGGATACGCATTGTATCTACATGTATGTACTATCGTGAGAAAAGCCACGTTCCGAGTTGTGACCTACATGTTGTAGTGTAACGATAATCATAAAACCGAATAACCGCCCAGCATGAGTGCATCCCTGTTGTTGGTAGGTTAAAAACACGTTTTTTTTCAGGAGGGAACAGTTTGGAGTCCTCGGCTATCAGATCTTTCAACTGAAAACCCTACTCGACGGCGTACAGCATAGATGCCTTGCACACGTGCTAGAGATTCATCTGATTCCTCAAAAGTGATCATCTTATCGTATTTCGTTTATAGGTGTCAGCGATATTGCGAAGGTGACCGATAGATTGAGCTTTTCTCATGCAGTTCTAGGTTTCTAAAAGGGCAAGAGGGTCACATCCGCTCAGGGAGCAGGTACTTCAGGGCTGAGCGAGAACGAAAGAAAATGCCAGGGACCGGTCAATGCTCACAGCCCTTCCCTATAGATTTTTAGGGGAATACGGGATCTTTTCCGCCATGGGATCGCTAATCGAATATCGGTAGCATGTATGTACATACTAGACCTCCATATTCCCTAGTACTTGCTTTGTGATGAAAATCACCTGTTGTCACTCGGTGGGTTCCTGGGGTTGAGTATTTCCGAAATGCCGTTAAGAAGGGAACATGGGAAAGAAAAAGTCCCTTTGGATGATCACAGTACAAAGGTGTGTGGGTGGGTGGATAAGGCATGCCCCCCACCCCCTTCTCTTCTCTTCATCCCCGCATATAACTCGGGGAAATAGGAAGAAATTTTCTTTTTTTTTTTAAAAAAAAAAAAGACATCAGGCGAGTGCTAGACTGTGAGAAAGCAGCGACAGTAGTACCCATAACAGTTTTTTACAAGGGCGCTTTAACTTACCCATGGGAATTCTGAAATAAAGTAACTCGTTGATTGATGGCGCATACAGGTTTAATCCCGCACGTAGGTGTCGTTATTAATATCGGTTTTCCGATCGATCGATCGATCGCGTCTCCCTGAATAAATAATAAAATGTCGCAAAAACGCCTAGAAAACATCCATAGAAAAATTGGTTAATATCAATCAGTTCAAGGGAGATGTTTGATTGGCTATACCGTAAAAATGTTTTCCAGTATTCTCATGATAAGTAAGTATGCTGGTAGATTAATTGTAAACCTTTGTTTCTCCTATGAAAATTTTTGCACTTCCCCTCTTTCTTTCTTTCTTTTCTTTTCTTTCTTTCTTTCTTTGGCCGCATCTTCCATTTCTCATCCCGTTTCGTTTCCTCTATACTAGGTACTTACCTTTTTTCGGCGAGACAACTGCTATGACTGTACTGCAGGACATCAGCTTAATTCACACTTTGGTAGGCACGATTCCTAGAATTTCACACGGCCCTATTTTCTACTTTATTGCCTTCATTAAGAGATTTATAGCGAGTCAACCGTCCTCCAGGATTTGAATTTGCCTTTGTTTTTACCGCCCTTTCCACTTTAATAATCTAGCTCTGATTTCATATGTACCTACTTCCGCTGTGTGATAGAAACACGTGCAGACAAATATTAGGATGAGACCGTTATCAGCTTTTCATATCTGGAGGAAGAGCCGGATAATACATACAGGAGCCCGATTTCGAATGATTGAAGAAGTCCAAAACAACTAGTTAGCCTCGGAGGGCATGGCCGTTGTTGCGTTATCAATTGGATCGGTGGTTTATCCCTAAAGAAAAGCCGAATTGATGCCCGTTCCAGGTATTGAGGCGGGATAGCCGGCCGAGCTAGAGTTGAGTGGGAACTCTTGTTGTTTAAGACAATTGGTCGGGTCAATGGAAGCAATTATTGATAGTCCAAGGTATGTAGGTACGTACATGTATGTACCGGATAGTTTTGGATACATGTAGTTTTGAACTCGGAAGTTAGTGTTGAAACTCACCCTTTAGGTACGCGAGACTATGCCTGAAGTGCATACCTGCACACTTACCGACTGCAACGCAACGCGCATCCTCGACCTGCATATGTGCCAATTACTACAATTCATCCGCACGTTCCATTCTAGAGTACTTCGGTACTCCAAAGCTGGGAACCCAAGCGAGCAGGAAAAAAAGAAAGAAAAGGCCATCCAACGCGGCGGCTGCTGATCCTGGACAGTGAAGTCTGAAATGCGGGATGTATATCTTCTTTTCTTTTCCGGTTGGTTTTGGTACTTTTTACGTCTCGTATATTTTTTGATTCGTTTCAACGGCATTGTAACGGGCGGCAATCATCCCACTCCTCGGTAGGCGGCATATATGGATCTACAATTTTTTTTTCTTTTTCGTGTTCCAGAGTATGGTCAGGAGGCTAGCAGCGGCAGCCGACTCGGGAGAAGAAGGAAAGTCAGTATATAGACCCCACGAGGCAGAGGGTGGAATGAACCCCACGCGCACAGTACAGCATGTAGACGTACTACTACTTCGTGGGATAGTATGTACCGGGTGCATAACCTACTGAGATCAAAATCTTCTCTAGCCAATATTGGAACCTCCTTGGGGGGCCTCAAACATGATGGGGAAATTTCGATACTCAGTGATGTTTCCAGGGTGCTTGAGCTGGTATTTATTACAATATAGGCATCACGTTGGGCTAGTTAATAATAATGTAAGCCCCAAACTTTGAGGGGAATCCACGTAGGTATATGATGTTTCATGCTTTCTTTTTGATTTCAGCTAAGTACCCATCTTGCAGTTAGCAAATCACAATCAATCACTCGTGATAATCATGTGCTCGAGCCCAGGAAAGGCTCGATTCATAAGACTTTGTAGATCATAAATTTCTAAAGTGGGGGTCCCTGTAAACGTAGCTTAAAAGAAGAAAATAATTTATATTGCAGATCATCCGTCTTGTTCGTACCGGGGACCGAAAGGTTCGTTTACTGAGCGTACCAGAGACGCATTTATCCCCTGTTCCCCGCAATATCACCAATTCGCTATCATTATGAGACCTGTCAGGTACGCAAGCCCAACGAATCTTAACGGCAGGTGGCCGAAAGCCTCAAGAACTACCAGAAGGCCGCAATATACCACCGGTGTTTCCAGAAAAAACTAATTATTCAATATCCGAGACGCGTTCGTAGTTGTAATACTCTTCCAAATTTGACCAGGCTTAATGCGTACCTTTACGAAAACGTACTTGATGCAATAAGTATTCCCCCCGTTTTTATGTAACTGAAAACGTTACGCGTACATACATGTACTACATGTAGTATGATGTACATGTATCTATATATATATATACGCGAATGCATGTACCTACAACTTACAAGAAGTACATGTAGTATCTTGCATAACTTTTTATTGTGGCGGTGGCCGGGGCTAGGGGAAGTATAGACTGAGTAGCTGACTCAAGGACAATATGGAGATGTGATTGCATGTATCAAACTGAACTCAATAGGTGCAGAATGTTGTATACATGTAGTTTGTGATATCGCATGATTTATTGGACCTTCAAATCTTCTAGGGGTTATGGAAACTCTAATAATTTAATATTATCCCAACTTCGTAAGTAGCAGCTTTCTGGAGCATTACCATAGGCCCAGGGCCTGATCGTGATCAGGGGATTTCATATGGCCAAGATGTTAATTGTGCATATCATATATGATCGCAAGAAGCTTCCTTAACAGCTCACCGGTTACTAATAAAAGGAGACCACCACCTAACCCTCATATGATGACTACATGTATGCAGGGTGAGCCCGATTTCCGATTCTTGAATTCATGTAATCTCAATTTGTGCTGTAACTGATGATTGGTAGATCTTGAATCGGAATTGTGACTCCATCGATCATCTATCCGATGGAGGTGACATCGAAACTCTAGAAGTCGACGTCTATTAGATGTTTCATCTAGTCTTATTATTTGTCTATACTGCATCTGTTTACACGGTACAATGTCGTGTACTTCGAGACAACCTTTTGGTTCTTGGCGCTAAGACTAACTAATTGTTATGCTGTTTTAGGTCCCATAGATTATAGGATATTTCGGATCTGCATGCTTTGGGGGGGGGGATATTACTCTCTCAAGCACCAGCCCAACAACGTGGTACCTAAGTTGGCCGTAGCCAGGCCACACTCGTAACGCCTAATGCTGTACTTTTGGCGGCCCCGAGAAACCTTCTAGATCTGAGGCCTTGGACCGTTAGCCCAAATAATTCTCCGATCTACTGTGCGTGCCATCTGCATCGAGGAGAAGTCGAATTACCTACAAGCAACACTCTATGAGATAATTCTTCCTCGATTGGCCTCATGGACAATACCAAGGTTGGGGTAATTCACCATTTGTCCACTGCTGATATGGTGCATCTAGAGACCATCGGCTCTAATAAACGCCGGAATTACACTAGACGAGGGTAATTCACCGTCTCTATGTTCATACGAGTGTCTTCCGTTCGTATAATTGTAATGTACACACAGGTGTCCTATTTACCAGGGCCAGTCACCAGTGAAAGAAAACATTAGGAAATTATAGGAGAGCTCCATATCTGATCATGACCAAAGAATGAATCGGCGAGTCTGTTTTCTTTTCATTTTCTTTTCATTTTCTTTTCTTTTTTAACATATTTGTTATTTAAAATATTAATCATGTGATATCACTCGATTGATCATCGCCTTACTCTTCAATACTATTACCCGGATGCCCGACAGTCATTAGTGTGGCCTACGCAGGTGAACCAAAGATAAAGCGGCAAATCTACGAGGTTTGGCTCCATTTTAGGGGCTGCATAACATTTTTTACAGAAAAGAAAGAAAAACACAAGATCACATAACATTTATATACGAGAGAGATTCGCGGCTGGGGGGATCCGGATGATAACGGCCACGCCCCTCACTATTTAGAATATTGCATAATTTGGTACATGTAGTTTATTCCCCAGCACGCATCCGATGGAATCAATGTATATAACTATTTTCTTACTTTTTTTTTATCGCCACCACTATCGCTAGAAAATCTGATTGCTGTGGTAGCATCCCCTTTCCACAGTCCTGGGGACGGTAACCCAACTGCCGGTCTCGGAACCGGCGCAGGCAATGGTGTACCTGGCGCCGCTGGCCTATTCTGCAACTGTGGTATCATAACCGGCGGAACCTTTTGCTGTGGATGTGCGTTCTGTTTTGGCTGCTGCGGCTGTAGTATAGGTGTTTGCGAGAGGCGTATAGCTTGCATTGCGTTCGTTATATCACTAGGAATCATCAGTTCTCACTCGTTCCAAAGGCAGTGAATTAGGGTGCACCCACTCCTCAAACTGTCCTGCTTCCATTCTTCTCTCGTACATAAACTGTTTACATTCGTCTCTCCATCTTCCGAGTAGTTTGTTGAGGTCGTTGTAGAATTTACGGCCGACATCAAGGTTGCCCATGATTTCGCGGTACTTTAGGTAGGCGTTTTCGAGGTCTTGTAGCGCCTTTTCTCGCTCTCTGTTTACGTTCTCTCCTTTACGACAAGCTAGAAACGAGGCATTTGCCTCACGTAGTTGCTCTGCAAGGTCTTGTTGGGCTTCGGACTCTTCAGCGAGGAGGGAGCGCTCTGCTGAGTAGTGGGAGGATAGGCGTGATTCAAAGAGGGGCTCAAAGTGTACAGGTTCGATTTTAGAAAGCGGATTAGCGCGTTCGAGGGATGAAGCTTCGCTGAGAATTGCAGATGCTAAGGAGGGTTAATTGAGACTCAGAGGTAGATAAAAAATCGAGTGACCTACTAATGTCATCAGCTTTGGCCTTTTCACGAAGACTCTCAATTTTTCGACGTCTTCTAGCCTCTAGTCTAAATACTTCGTTAAGACATTGCCGTAACTTTCCGACCTCACGATCCATCTTCGGCGTAAGTGTAGCTCTTGCGGAGTTTGGTACAAAGTCTTGGAGGGCCCGCTATTTATGGTATTTGAGTTAGTATATAACTCTAATAGGGGACCATTAAGAGAAACTTACACTATCTCCTCCTCCTAATAACCTCAACAACATCTCATTTTCATCCATCTTGTTCTTGACCACTCGGTCACTGTTCTCCGCGCTCTTCAATATACCCTTATACTCGTCCACATGCGCCCACAGTCCTGCGCCTGCAGTCCTACTTGGAGCTCTAGTCCATCGCTCGGTCCCGTGCTTCGCTCGTAGCTTATCATCCTCTTTTGCCTCAGCCTCCAACGTCTCTACTGCTTCCTGATATATAGCATGATCGGTCGCCTTCAACTTTGCGATGTCATCCATACTTCTTAATAACGCCCCAATACCCCCTTGTTGGTGCATCTCCTCCGCATGAGCAATGATACCCGGAGGCAGACCAAGAGGCTTTTCAAGCGCCTGGAGGGAACCAGGGAGGCCGAGAGATTGAAGTAGCTCGTGAAGCTTTGTAGTTAGGGAAGATAGCTCCTCGATTAAAGTTGTATTTACTAGTCTATCACGACGCTCTGCATAGATGCTGGCCGCAATATGGACTGCAAAGGGCACGAGCTTCGCAAAAAGTGGGGCGCCATATGGGCCTCCCTCTATGAGTAATTTCTGGGATTCCGAGATCTCTTTTGGAATCTTGCTACTCACCATTGATGCGCGCTGAATCTTTGTCAGTGCGCTCGCCGGTGGGACTGGATTCAAATAGATTAAGTCATTATCTTTCTCCGCGCCCTTTAGAGTATCTGTGACTTTCTCTTTAAGTCCCTGGAGGTCACCTAGGATGGCTTTATTAAGATACCGTGCCTCCTTCAAAGCCTCATTAACCGCGTCTAGGGCATCCTTTAAGCGGGCGACCTCCTCCCCGTATCTACTCTTCTCCAAACAATCGCACGCAGCCCTATACTGCGCCGCCGCAGCAAAGTGGTGGTGTTTTGCGCTCATATGGTGGATCCACTCACTGGAGATACTTGAGCTCTTTATTGCGAGCTCTTCGGCCGCATCATAGAAGTCGGACACTTTGGCAGCAAGCTTGGACACTAGACTGTCCTTATGCCCGTCGACAACGGCTTTGAGCCAGACACATTCTTGCGCCTGGGCAAGCATGACCTGTTCTATGCACTCGAGGGTGATGGCATCCATATCTTCCGGTGGGGTAGAGCGGAGCTCAGGCAGCACCGAGTCCTTCAAGTATGACATGACTCCAGCCGCTGAACTGAAGTAATTACAAGCTACCTTAAGCCCATGCTGAGTATTACGAGGAGAGGATGTAGCAAGCTGGGAATATAAAGATGCGAGATTATAGAGGATATTTGCGCGCTCAAATTGGAGATTGTTTTGCGTTACTGGCGGTGGATCAGAAACATACCCAAACCCCGGCAAAAAGGGCATAGAAACGGTTACCTACCAGGCTTGTGGGTGTTGTACCCCAAAGCTGGGTACCATGCAAAGTCTGCTCCGATCTTCCACCCCGCCACTCCCGTCAGTATTCCCAAGTAGCTAACTAGTTCCCGAAAGACATACATCGATGGGGAATTTCCCACTGATCCATTGCAGGTGGGCTGCGTAGCTTGATATTTTAGCTATGCCACTAACGTGTGCTTCCTGGACATGGATGGCATCGGTACGGATCTTATCGATTGCGATGAGGTCTGCAGTGAACATGTCGGGGTGCTGGTCATATTTTGTGGATATATACTGTTTGATCGCATCGGAAAGGCTGAGAAGTACAGATTTCCTAAAGGGTATCTGCGCAAGTTAGTAAGGAGGAGTCCGAGTTGGTGTTTGGGAGGTGGTGATATGGTAGTGGTGGTGGTAGTTATGGGGAGAGGGGGGGGGGGGGGGGGGAGGTACATCAAGTATGTTTGACCTAGTTGGAAAAGTTAGTCTAAATGGAAGCAAGGTAGGATTGGAGGCCTAGGAAACCTACGAAGTCATCTTCGACACGCGAGAAGTGTTAGATCAGGCGTAATATTGAATGAAACTCTTTAAGTTAGGTAGATCTACGGATATCGGCGAGGGCGAGAGGAGAGTCGTTCACCCAGTGGTGGGGGTGGGGGTTGGCAAGATATGAAGAGAGAGTTGTAGGGCTGGTGGGGCGTGCGCGGGCGTAACATAACTGAGTTGGGTTGGGTTTGGTTGGGTGGACCGTTGCGGCAGCCAAGCAAGGGTTCTGCAACCAATGACGTGTGTTGTTGCCTCATCCTTTTCATCCTTCTCACCTTTCTCAACCTTAATAAAAATTTGAACTTGCTCCACTCTAGAGTCTGGATTTCGACTACCGAGTTTTTTCTTTTCGAAAAATTACCACAACTATCTCACATTTGCTAAGTTGAGTAGTTTAAAGCAGCTTGAGATACTTAAATCGTAAGGTTTCGGCATCATGCAGTTGTAACTCATGGCGGTGTTTTAGAGGTCTATAAATTCTTGTGGTACTGCTTGTTTACATCTATAAACCTATGCTAATTATTGAGGTTCGGATAGCACATGAAGGCATAGGAATATTTAGAAGCATTACTAGCTGTGAATATTTCCGGCTAGATGAACTCTTACATACCAGGCAATACAGTTAAATTGAGTTAATGACAGCACACTGATAGCATAGCGGAGTTAGTATGAAAAAATAGTATCCGCTCTACCAGACGGCTTAACCAAAGCAATACTAACCACCCAAATCTCAAGGGACCCCCGGTAGCATTTCTAAGCGCAAAGGTTTGCCTCATTTCGGCTTAAAGCTGTTCTTGTAAGCACTATTGTAACGATGCAGCACCTAAGGGTGGTGAGTTTAATGTATCGAGTGATCGCCCATGATCGACACATTAAATACTAAGCGCTGTTTTTTTTACGCCAGGCCCTTTGAGGTTCGGATTGAATCTAGATATATACCCAGACAGACCGTATAGTTGCCTGTAACTATGATATGTAACTTCGGTCAAATAACTAGTTGTGGATAGGATTTGTTTATTATAACCTCGGGCCTCCTAAGCCACCCCCAAACGGATGATGTATTATATTAACTTGGGTACCGAATATTTGGAGTTTTCTTTTGAGTATCATTCCCAGTTTCTGGATCGGGGGGTATGCACTCCAAATACATAACCAACCCCGAATGAGCGGCCTGGGAGTCGACTAAGTGCGTCTTAAACCTCAGAATTAACAGTCCAAGGTAAGGACACAAGTGCCAGCCAGTTCCAAGGATATTTGTAGCAGCCCTACAATCATTGACCCATGTAGTTACCCGGCACGACGCCGCCAAAACAAGCTTCCTGTGAGCCTCACTGAATATGTAGCGAGCGAGCCCGCGATTTCCACGGTTTCGCAATTATACACTAGCACTCCCACAATTCCAAAACTGTAGACAGGATCCCGTAATGGCGCACCAAGCAGACGCAAAGTCCATGCTGGACAGCCGAGGCCTGTACACCGGTGCCACTGTCCACGGCGTCAACCCCCTCCTTCTCGTCGAGAAGATCATCCGTGAACGCATCTTTGAGAGTCTCTACTGGAAGGAGCAGGCCTTCGGACTTAACGGTAGGACCCACCCTCCCCAATTGTGCGTATACCTAGAAGCTGCTTATAAATACTAACCCAAACCGAACCTCATAGCCGCGACACTTCTCGACCGCGCCGTCGAACTGACCTATCTCGGCGGGCAATATTCCAACCAGAAGCCCACCCCCTTTCTCTGTCTCGCCTTCAAGCTCCTCCAGCTGCACCCAGAGCGCGAGATCATACTCGAGTACCTCAAGGATGAGGAGTTCAAGTACCTGCGCGCGCTCGCGGCGTTCTACATCCGGCTGACGTGGAGCGCTGTCGACATTTTCCGTACGCTGGAGCCGCTGATGACGGACTACCGCAAGCTGCGGGTGCGCGGGATGGGTGGATGGAGACTCACGCATATGGATGAGTTTATTGATGACTTGCTGACGAAGGAGAGGGTGTGCGATATTGCGCTGCCGCATATCAAGACGAGGGCCATGCTGGAGGATGCGGATGAGTTGGAACCGAGAGATAGTGCGTTGGGGAGTGAGATTGAGAGCGAGGGTGAGGAGGAGGGGGAGGGGGAGGAGGAGAAGGGTGAAGAGGCGCCTGCGGAGAAGGGGAAGGAGAAGGAGAAGGAGACTGTGGCTGCCGAGGCAATGGAGACGGCAGAAGACTAGAGGTCTGGCGCTGTGTCGGGTTCGGGCTTTGAGGCGTTATGGCGTCCGGAGTTGAGTGGGTTACGCGCGGACAAGAGCCAAAGGCTGCTCTATTACAAGCAATGAAAGCTTGCTAGAGGAAACATCAGCTATCGAGGGGGCCAGGTTTAAATGACTGGTCAAGATTAGCGGGCTGTGAGGCCTTGGGTTATCGTAGAGCACATAATCATAATTAGGATAGGATCGGAGTCAGGCATTGGGTAAATAATAGTTACCTCATGTATCTAAAATCATTACTGGCGTTTGCAGATTAACAGTATAAAGAAGAATAATAAATTCCGGATATATAATGAGCTGTGATCGAATCCTGTCAGTGATTTATTAAAGAAAGCTCCTCAGCTGGATACATATTATCTAGAGTATATTCCTATCAGTGTATTTTTTCCCTTTTCTTTTTCATGGTAGAGTTAGTATTATTATAGAGTTGAAGAGTTGAGTGTTGTTGATTGGCTCCTTCCTTCCTTCCAGCTGCAGCCTATCGATCAGCAGCACCTTCTTATCAAACATTTCCCATCTCTCCCCTCCCTTCCTTAGCGCTCCCGCAGCAGCAGCAGCGCGTCAACCCAACGTGACTACAACCCAACCCATCATCCCTTCACAACGCGTCTCATACAAGATCAAACACAAACCATAGATATTGCCATCGATATACAGACCCAATACATATATCATACACACAAATTATATATACATCATATCCATCCGATGACGTTAACAATCACGTCCACCAGTCTACCCTTTCTCGCGAAACCCTCCACCGGTTGGGACCTCTTCTCAAGGCCTCCAGAGAAGCCCGTATCGCATCCTCTATCCAGTGAGGCCAATGACGATGAACCCACAATAGGCCCGCGCAGGGCTATCGCTAGCAGGGGCACAGAGATCTTTGTAGCGCGGGGTAATGAGGTGCGGGTGGCAGACTTGCAGGATCTAAAGGCCAGGCAACCAGCGAAACAGAGCGCGGAGGGGTATAGAGAGTACAAGGTGCGCAGTGTTTTTTCTTTCTTTCTATATTCTTCGGGAGGGAAGTGCTGTTGGTTTTTTTCTTCTTTCTTTTCCTTTTGGTCCTGATTTTTGGGGGGAGATTCGATGGATGGAAATGCTAATTAATGGGTTGGTACTGTAGAGGTTGGATCTACCAGAGCTGGATTTCGACATCTGCCAGCTTGAGATAAGTAAAGATGGTGTGTTTCTGGCAATTATTGGTGAGAATGAGCTTGCGGTCTGTGTGCTCCCCGCAGAGGGGCTGTCGAAGATGGAGAATCAAAAGTTGAGGGTGCCTGCGTAAGTTTGCACATTCTGTTCTTGGCTTCGTCTAACTTCTTACTGACTGGGGGACAGGTTCCATAAGGTTGGTGAGAATGTCTACAACAAGGCAACATTCCCGATCGTGCGTGCGTTATGGCATCCTCTGGGGGTAGACGATGCTTCGTTGGTGGTGCTGTCAAAGGATGGTATGATTAGGTTGGTCCCCCCCCCCCCCCAAAGCTATGTTAAAGGTACTTATGAAATATCTACAGATCCTATGACTTGAAGGTCGGCCGCGATATCACCTTCAACATCGCCAGTCAAGAAATTGACCTTTATCTACTCTCTGGACGGGCCCGCTACACTAGTGGTTTCTATGCCGACGAATCCGAGATGGAGCCTGCATCCTGCTGCTTTGGTGAAGGCACCGAAGGCTGGCGCCATTTCACACTATATATCCTCATGCGCGGCGGTGATATCTACGCCCTCACCCCTCTTGTCCCGTCACGCTGGATGGCAAGCCGGGAATGTCTCCAGAAGATATCTCTCAACATCACCGCAGACTTGGAATCCCTTGACCAGGACGCAAGCCTGCAGGAAAAGCTCATATTGAGACAGCAGACCAAATGGATCAATGACATATTGACCCAGGAAACGAACCTTGAGGGCTCCTTTGGAGCATCGCAGGGAACACCATGGAGAAAGAGCCAAACATATCTCACACGCCCGGGACTGGATTCGCGCACAAAGGAGGAGCTGCTACCGCACCTACAGGGCCCTTTCCTGTTTCAACCTCCTCCAGTAGAGTTTCCAGGAGATTACTATGCCTGTGATATTTTCCACATGGAAGCTGGCTCCCTCGGCGTCATCGGAATCCTATACTCTAACGGGAAAGTCGATATATGTCTCGAATTCGAGCTCCTCCGTGCCAAATGGGTCGACAAGAAGAAGCGACACCAAGAACAGCTCTCCGACCTCCCTGTCATTGCCGCCTTCGAGAGCATTGATCTCGGTCTCAACGCTGGCAAAGACAGCGCGGCCACAAACTGGCCTGTTTTTGTCCAGGACCCACGCAGCGAGCAAGTCTGGTTCGTCAACCACAATACCGGTGTCGTTTCTTTTAGTATGAAGGGCTGGCTCAGTAAGCTCTCTGCCGTTCTGGACCGGGATGAGGACCCCGACTTCATGGCATTCACACTGGAGAAAAGCCCGCAGAGCTCCGTCAGCGTCGTCCTCGATAACCACGGCAAGAGCCTGCACCTCAATCCCGTCCTCGGCAGCGTAGTCATCTACGAAGCTTACCTTGGCTATATCTTCGTTGCAGCTACCCCTAAGGGCGTCGCCTCTGCTGAATTCGACGAAGTCCTCGCCACTGGCTCCCGCTCCTCCGACACTGTGGACCTCCGCCTGTCCATGTCCACCTCGCAGCGCAGCAACGCCCTCGGCTCCAGCACCCAGCGCAAGATAAACATCCTCCTCCCGCCGTACAACCCCTCTGCACAGTTTCGGAATCCCAGCCAACTGTCTCAGTTGCTCAAGCAGGCACTAGAGGCTAACGCACGCCTCGTCCGTAGCCCCATGGTGTTCTCGACAGAGACAAACGAGTTTCTGCGGAAGGCGCGGGATACACTCAAGCTCGAGTACGATGGGATCATGGAGGCCGCGCAGGAGATGTACGATCGCGCAGCGCTGCAGCGCATCGAGTACCGGAAACAGCTGGAGACGATCCACCGCGCTGACGAGCAGCTGGCAAAGATCCAGAACAAGGACGTGCGCGGTCGCCTCGAGCGCTACCTCAAGCGGCAGGAGGAGCTGCAGGTGCGCGCCGACGAGGTCCTGAAGCTGCTCATTGTTAAAAGCGAGACGGGGCTAAGCGATGCCGAGAAGAAGTGGTTCAAAGAGGTGGAGAAGATTGAAGAGAAGATTGCGGGCGAGGGGAGGCAGGCACTGGCAGGGCGGAAGGAGATGGTGGCGAGGATGATGGACGAGTTAAGGCCGTTGGCGGAGGGTGGGAAGAGCGGTGAGCTGGCGGGGAAGAAAGATGATGTGCCTGAGAGTGTTAGGGAGGAGAAGTTGAGGGTTTTGAGGGAGTTGTTAGATAGAGAGTATGTTCACCCCTCCCCCCATTATTTCCCCCATTTCTTTTGCGATAGAAGTAGTTGATTGCTAATAACTGTGGTTTATAGAGATGTACTCGTAAAATCCACCAGGAAAAAGCTAGAGGCTTTAAGTGTAGAGGTGGAACAGGTTCAGAGTTAGGACAACCATGGGATCTTATTTTAGTTCAGTCCCTTTTTTACTTGGTAGGGGGTAGTCTTTTTCCTTAATAGTGTCTGCTTGAGGCGGGTCTTTATGCCTACAATGACTGATTGATTGTTGGTTGGTTGGTTTGGATTACAAGTGGTAGTAGTAGGTGAAAGCGACTGGAGGGGAAAAAGTAATATTTTTCATGGATTCACGCGCGTATGAGGATTTGGTTTTGTTTGCATGTATTCTTTTCTTTTTCTTCCTTCTAGTAGGGCGTGAGCTGGCTGCTCTGTACATTATTATGAAAATTGCGGCGCAAGCGTGGAGTGTGCTATTTGAGTGATGAGTTTTTGAAGGTCCATACAATGCAATGTATTCAGCACCCAGTTGCAATGAGGCCCAGGATTTAAGCTGTTTGTACTTACCGGAGTGATCCTATTGGTTAATTGGATCCTAAATAGCCGTTTCAGTGCCCGTAACTTATATTCTAGACTGGAATATATGTATGTACTTATTGAATCAATCCTTTCGCTCTTTCCCTCTTTCTTTCTTTACCGTCAGAACAATCATTGTCTCACCCCCGTTGCATTGACTTCATGTCCCCCACACCACGTGGAATCACCTGACAAGGCACTCATAAGCAAGCACCCTCCCTCCCCCCCGAATTAACTCCACCCCAGGCCTAGAATCTGTCTACGCCTATATATATTATATATATATACCCAAGGAGCAGAGCAGTTTAGAGCACTATCATGGGGGACGGCCATTTCGAACCTCCGCTCGCATCGCTGAGCCTTACACACGTCTACTACGTATGTGTTTCCCTCCCCAATTGAGTTGACGTAGCGTAGCTAATGGTGCATGTAGAATCCGGATGATCCAGCATCGCTCATCTGCGCTTGGCTCGCCCTTGTCCCGCAGGCTCTCGTCGTCTCGTATGCAACGCTGTCGATCGCGCAGCGCGAGTTGGAGGTGCTGTTGATGCTTGCAGGGCAGCTGGTGTGCGAGGGGTTGAACTGGGTGCTGAAGAGGTGCTTTAAGCAGCAGCGTCCTAAGCGTATCTCTCTCTCTCTCTCCTACGCTTCATTTTTTCCGTCTGTCTGCCTGCTAGTGTGTAATTCTGACATCTGCGTGTGTTGTGCGATATAGAGATGTACGGTAAAGGCTACGGTATGCCCTCCTCGCACGCGCAGTTCGTCGCCTTTTTCGCCGTATACCTCAGCCTGTGGCTTCACCTGCGGGCCAGCCACCACCTTCCGCGGTATCAGAAGGTGCTACTGTCGTTGCTGTGCGTGGGCGGGTCTGCGGCTGTGAGTGCAAGTCGCGTATATCTGAGCTACCATACGCAGATGCAGGTTGCATGCGGGTACAGTGTGGGCGTGTTGTTTGCGGTAGGGTGGTTTCTGGTGACTGGCTGGTTGAGGGTCACGAGGGTGGGTGAGGAGGGCAGCTGGGGGCTGGAGCACCTGACGGGCGGGAGGAGGCTGTGGGATTGGATATTGTGGGTGGGGGGCTGGGCGTGCGTGAAGGATTTGTGTACGCAGGTGGATGTGGTGAGGTGGGAGTGGGAGGTATGGAGGAGGTGCGGTGGGAGTGGGATGGCGGTGGCGGAGGGTGTCAAGATGTTGAAGGAGGAGGTGGGGAAGAAGCAGAGGTGAGGTTTGGGTGGTGGGTTTTGCGGGGAGTGTAGCAGTTATGAGTATTTACTAGCCTTTCGATTTCCGATTTCCGATTTTCTTTCTTTCTTCCCCCCTTTGTATTTCCGCCATGTGTAGTTTTATATTTTGTGAGTGCATGTCCGTTATAAGCTATAGATAGATAGCTGTCTAGAGTAGGTGTTCTAGTAGAGATCAAACAATCAAATACACACTTTCGTATACTTCCTATATGTAGGTCAAAAACCAGCCATTAGTTGTTGATATGACCCAGGGTTTCTTTTGTGATAGGGCCTAAAATGTTTAGCTATGTGTGAGGCTCCCTGAAACATCAACCACGCAAACACACGAGAGGGGGAGGGAGAGGGGAGCGGTACTTCCATTCGAGAAGCTAGGAAATAGTGGCACTCAGTATGTGGGGAAAGGGACCGAGGAAACAAGAGTTCCTAGCCAGTCCGAAAGGTCCAGTACAAGATCGAAAGAGGTACCTAACTTTATCAGCTAAGTTGATCAAGATGTGCTGCCGTCAAGACCTGTCACCCCACCCGCCCGCTATTTAGTGTTTCCATGGGGAACTGGTCAATACTGCAAATCTAACTAGGCACCAGTTGTACACCCTCCATCTACCAGGGGAGATAAAACGTTAGGCTTATATCCGGGAGATATTAAGTATGAGGCCCCCTCTTTGGCTCTCAAGGGGGAGCACCGGATAAAAAATTTAGACCTATAATATGGACTATATGCAGTAGTATATAGAGAACATTGATTCAGTTAAGCTAGCTAGTCTATGAGTTATCTTGAGTCCAATTAACCAGAGAACCCTTCGAACTGTTCTTGATGGAATGCATCATAACATCTACATAATTCGTGTGAAGCATCAATTAATCAATACACACACGTATATGACGTATAAATAGATAGGCAATCAATCGATACACAATTCATGGCCCGCCCTTGCATATACAATTAATGAGTGGACTGTGCTTCACGAAATATCACTCGCCTAAGAACCCTAACCCAATCGGTCCACAACGCTTAGGCCCCATAGAGTCCGATTTAGCTTCTATAAGCAAATATATGTATACAGTACCAAAAAAGGGGGTGAAATCTATACTGCAACACTACCGTATTAAACTCCATGCCGCATTCGGGCCGTAATCACGAAAAGACTGTATTTTATACAATCAGAGATTTTGTACCGTGCCGATTCCTTAGAAAACGGCAGAACGCCAGATTCCGCAAAACCAAGACTCGCGCTAAATCGCGATTTTAAGTATAACGCCAAGATTTTCAGAAAGATTTCAAAGATCGCTTATGTTCGCAGTATCGCTAAATATCATTACAACGCTTATAATACATGATAGTGATTTTTATACCATACGCAATATATCATTGTAATAACGTAAACTTTTCAAACGTTATAATCATCAGACTTATTAATCAGATACACGCAATATATCACGCGATCTTTATTATTTTTCTTACGATATAATTGTCATTATTTTTAGCGCCAGACACGTAAGATATCATTGACTAAACTATATTTCTAATCAGATAATCACTTTACTCTTTTCCCAAGACGACGTGTAATATATCCTCAGAATATCTCTACCACTCACACGCATATAATCAACACTACTACAGATACCACCACTTTAGTTACAACCTTATCACTCATGCATCGCTTACGTAAATCTCAAATACGGATTATACCACCACACACCGCTTTTCATACAAAACGAAGATAATCGGATCTATTCTCTTAATTCCTACAGCTTATATCGTCTGCTTTCATTTAATCGAAACACACTCAGAGCGGACGCCATCGGCGTATTGCCTCATTGCACGTTCTCGGCTCAAAACAAAGAATACGCAGACGACATCGCTCCAATAGACACCGCTAATATCCTTCGAACGCCAGAGAATCCAATCAGGCCCATCTCTTGACAATCTGATTCTACCAATGTTTCGTCTTTACTTTTTATATCGATATCGGTATTCGCGCCTACTCTTTAGTTTCTCCGCAGAATATCTCCAATAACGAACCTCGCCACAACCACGCCTAGTAATTCCGCCAGATCAGATGTAACAGATGACGCTTTATCGCAGATTATCCTCGATCAATTAAGATCGATTGACTTCAGAGGCGTTGATATACTTGCCGTCGCCGCTCGAAAAGAGAATCAAGGTTATATACGATCCTCCACTTATCTGCTTCTTCTATCAATTGGCTACCAGAATCGCGGAAATTTCAGCAAGATCGATTCACTATCTTTCGATCTGCTCATGATAAGAAGCCGAACGCTACCGCCTAATACGGCAGATAGATTACACATATACGCTTCCTACGAACCGCAGATCGATATCTCAGAGTTTGTATGAAATGAAGTTTGAATATCTTACGCTCGCTCACCCATCATCGCATTCCGCACAGAAGAAAAATTTTCACGCTCATTGATAGAAAGTAGCAGATATGAACGCTCACAGTAGTTTTTGAAAGTCTTCAGTATCGACGACGCTAAAGAAACACCTTCGCAAAGATTATACGCGATTGAACCGCTACTTGCTTGAATTCTCTTTGGCTGATAGTTTCAGAAGGTTGCACACGATCGAGCCAGTTAACCTACGCAGTCTTCACTAACGCCGGAAAGAGCCCTTTCACCAACCATCTCACCAAACTCCACCTCCATACGAACCCGGGCAGTCTTTTTGATGTAGGATACGCGTTTTGCTTCAGAGGCTTCGTCAGAGAGACCATCCGAGTTCGCGATAGACCATTTATCGTTTGTGAAGAGCCAAGATTAAGACGAATTCGGTTGATTATCGCTATTCTACCACGTTTCGCTGAAGACCATCGACTTTATTACCGACGGGTTGACCCCATCCATATGACCAGACCACGCTCCACGCCATGGCGTAGTTCTCGATTCCATCCGTAGATAATATCCCTTCTAAGAATACCACAAGATTTGCATTCTTAATTCCGCACGCACATTAGGGCGATCTTTAAAGATCCAAAGATAACAGAAGAAGCATTAAGATACGACAGACGTTATCTACTCTCTTCAACGCCTCTGCCGCTGGACCGCATTGACTTGAAGGCCAAGATGATTCTTATTGGTTGATAATACTTTTCCCACGATGTTGTAATCCAGTTTTTCCTCTCCTTATCCCAGACAAAGACGATCTGCACCCTAATTTCTACGTAGTCTTTCTTAATTTTGGTTGACGTCACCTATTTAAACGCATACGCATACGACAGATTAGCCTCCGCGAATGCTTTTATGCAGGATAGCAGATACCTGTAATTAATAAAGCGAAAGACGTTATAAAACACCTCTTCTACCATCTAGTTTCATATTCACACCTCTTCCGATCGCCAATGCATCCATTTGCAGACAAGCCGCCATCTGCTGCTCATTCGAGCCAAACGGACCAATCATTAAGACAAACATATTAATGTTTCGCCATGATCGAAACATTCATGCCGGCTTCAAGATCGATACATCCCTTCTTCGTAATACGACACAGATGCGCCAAAACCATCCAAAACACGTATTGCAAGACGCTTAATTCGTGATCCTCCCTTCACCCTCCACATATATCATAGAGTTCAATACGTAGTCCCTAAGAAGTTCTGCTCACCTTCTGCCAGTGATTCGTGTCTTTATATATCTACGAATTGAAGAGAACCTTCATATTCATACGCCACAAAACAAGACAAGCTGGATTCTCCAAGAAGCGATTCAATAAGCGCTCAGAGGTTGTTTAGGTAGTCTGAATACCCAAACGCATAATATATCCTCGCAGCGATATATCTCTTACTCTCCACGAAGATTAGTTCCTAGAAAGACATCGATGGATCATCTGACGTTGATGACGCCAGATAAAAAGCGGCCAAATTTTATTCCATTACTCCATTCCAAGAGAAGCTGATCTTTACGACAAGAGTTAAGCACTATGAAGCCGCTTTGTTGTTCGCTGCTTTATCGACGCCGATACACTTCACTCGTCCCCATGCTAGCTTTTCTTCCGAAGCTTAATATATACGACATAATCCGACGCAGAGAAATGAATTTTTTTTTCCCTCCGGTCCCCCTCCCCTCATCCTCATTGATGAACGCAAAATAGCCCGAAGTGGATCTCACACTCTCCATCCATGCATCTCCGTGCCATAATTCTGAAGCTACATCGACAAACTCGCCAAAACCTCGTACAGATCCGTTGTTATTAGAATCGCTACCATAATTTACATGATTCGACGCTCGTTAAGACGCGCTTTCTTTTCGCAGATTCGATTGAGCGCCAACATCAACGAAGCCGCTGATATCCATCAGCGAAAAGTTTCGCACATCTCGCTTTCGAGAAGAATATGATTTGAACGACCAGCCAAGGCCGGCGTGCAAGCGACTTCTGTCAACGCTTCATATCGAAATTGTTGATAGATCGGAAATATTACTTAATAACATCATACCATATGGAAATCATCTCCACATCGGCCTAAACATCTCGGCCATCCACGCATCGACTGCTTCGCAACCTTGTTCGACTAGCCTTCAACGCCTCAACGATCAATCCTGCGCTCCTACGATTAATTGTTTCGCTTAATTCCGTTATTCGGCATGACGCGGCCCGATTCATGACGCTTATCTATATTCTCAGTGTTACGCCCCGATATTCCGTCAATATCATCCTCTAATATAAGCCTTCCCACAGTTTCAAGCCTTTTTCGACCGCCAGAATTATCATCGCCGTCTACGTCGTCATATCCGTTGTCCCCCCATTCAACCCCCAACAGATTTGTTTCAGATAGCGAGATACATATTGTCTGCCGACCGAGATCCTCACAACAATTGCCTCAAGATTTTAAGTTGCTTCATCACAACGTAAGTCCTCCCATATTCTGGTGATCGCCATTATCATCGCCGGAAAGACTTTGTTGAAATTTTACGGCCTCATGAAATACCACGATCTTGCTGAAGGCGAGATTCCTAAGATTAAATACGCCTATTATTATTATTATTCCGGCGACAAAAATATCAAACGCTCTCCTTATCGAACGATGCGAAGATAATTCCGATCATGACGTTTCATCTTGGAGGCTGACAATAACGAAGCTTCGCTCAAGACACAAGATACACGCATCGACCATCAACGACGACGCAGGATATTAATCATAGCATCGCTTAAATTTTCAGTGCGATAGTTTAAATCTCATGCAAGACTAAGATCATCTATCACTCTACAAAGATCTCAGATCTCACTCGCTTTTTCCTTTTTTTTACCCACCATGAACGATTAACTCCACATACCACCCAACAATATTCACATTATTTGCCAATTAAAAATAACAACAACACAAACCACCTATTAAAATAATAAAGAATCGGTAACAAAGACTTAATTATACATAGATCTTATTCTTCTAGCTTGTATGAAGACATTTCTATCTCTCATTTCTACTTACAGCTTATTTGTTTGAGAAATACACACGTATTACACAAAGTTAACCATCACCAATTTTCCCCCCACCGTCCTCACTCCTTCTCATCTTCATCACCTTCACCGGTAAGGTCGATCCACCACTTAACCGCCGCCTAAACAGCTTCTTTATTCCGCATAAACTTTTTCTTACGAAACGACACAATAAAGACTTCGCTCAACCTGTCGAATCGATAATCGTAGCTACAGATTCTGATCCAACCGCTGAGAACATTCAGACGCAATTGGACGCTTCGACAGTGCTTCAGAGAGGTTATGCGCGACAAGCTCAGATTGCTTCCAACGCATTTATTGCTACGCCATTATCCACGCCTTTATCATACATACAGATGCAAGTAGATCCTAACAAACTATCGCAAATCATCTAAAGGATGACATTACAGATAATATCGCTTCCATGATAACTTCGTGATAGCAATGAATTTTACGATACCAGATTGTTTGACGGTTCAGAGGAGAAAGAACGAAAAGATGAAAGATAAAATGAGGATGAAACAGAAGCTGAACGGAAAGATATACACGATAGAAAGAAATACACGACGAAAGATACAGAATGCCTGCGCCCTTAAGACAAATTTCTAAATACAGACATTTTCACCTCGACAGCTTTTTTTCTTCTATATCATCGATTCATACACAAAAACATCGGTATTTTTTTGATCGAAAGACAAGATTATATTTCATTTCATAAATCGCATGATAATCAATATACCCATTTTCACGCGATCCTACATTGTCGATCATAGAATTCCTCACACATCACTACATCAAAGACACAGATTCAGCCAGATACAGATAACCACGTGACACGCCAGTAAGAGATGAAGTTCTTACAGGCGAACGGTACCATACCAACCCTACGCCGCCTCTAAGAGGTACCAAAACGTCACCATCGACTCTATCTCAGAGAATTATTCCGCCGAGACAAAGACCCCATCTAATCTAATCCATTCACGCGAGACAATCGAGATCGCAGGAGCGAGATCACGCGCCACTTTTATACGCTACGCATGGAGGATCATTTTTCTAGCCACCACGCTGCCTCTATTAGGCGCCAACCTTCGACGTATTTAACCTGACGACGAAGATAATCTATCACAACAGCTTAATCCTACCGCACTCAACCAGTAATCGACGAGACATACCCCCACACCCGCCATTACTAGAAATCATTCCTATCAAGATGAATCCAATGATCAAGACGATTTCGAGGATGAACCATGAAGAACGATAATACGGCATTTAAACCCCCTTCTTCAAGACGCCATCTAATACTATACAGATAAAATGAAATTTTATCACAGAAGAGGCCAAGAAATGATCGACGATTATATTACGACCGGGCGCAGAATTGATCCCGGTTTACGCAGTTGCCGGTACGACATTTAACCGATTGAAAAATCTCTTCCCAACAACAATCTACCGATTTGAATCAAGGCCAGATATTAATTCGTGACGCTTTTTAAACGCTAAGAATCAAAGATCGGAGGCTCATCGACGATCTTCCTACCAAAACGAGATGGTAAATATGAATTATGACATGAGTATATGACCGAAATATTGAATTCGCAAAAATTTATTAATAGCTCAACAAATGCGCTACGGCCATTAATCAACAAGATTACATACAAATCCAACGATTCTCACTACTCCAAAGCCTCCCCGAAGTTAGTTTGACGGACGCTAGACTCCAGCCATCGAGTTTTAATCTTTCTATAAACAACCAAGATAAGACAAGCTGCTCATTGAAGAGCCTACTTGAGGATGAGGCCTGAATTCAGATAAAATCATATTTGTATACACTTTGGTTTATACACATCAATGGATGATGCATCGAATCGATCGCAGTTCCTGAATGAAATAAGATCGCGCTTATTATGCCGATGACGATTTACGCTTTTACTATTAACGACTCACATACTGAACCGCCTACCCAAAATACGGCTTCAAAAAGAGAAAAGACCCACAAATTTGGCGGCCATAGACCCACTATTCGTACCATTCGCCTCACACAGACCTGCTTTCGCACACACGGCCGCTTCACGCTGTCAAGACTAGTTTCTGCCCGGCTGAATACAGTCCCCGCCCATGAGATAATATCGCGATTCGTAATCCTAAATTTCATGACAGTATAATCGCTAACGAAATTGATCGATAATACCATTATATACACAAGATTTTTTTTTTTTTTATTATTTTTATCGCTACCCTGCCCTATATACCACGCTTTTCCAAAGATCATTTATCATTCTATCATTCTATCATCTTTACTACATATTTCTTCCCCGTCATTAACGCTTTCTTAACCTCGCCAGATAAAATATACGACCGACTACAAGCTTAACTAATAATACATCAGATAATTCCCTGCATCCAAACCATCCACCATTCTACTTGCCACAGAACCTCAACTCTAATTACCTAAATACCCCAGAGGCCATACAAGAGAGTGACTGACTATATCCTCCCCAAGAAGAGACCCGCCTCACCACCCACAACCCCACCTCGACGAAATGGGCAACAGCCACATTCGAGGAGCAAGACTGCAGCCGCAAGAATGCAGCACAGAAGATCAATATCCTCCCTACAGACTCCATCCCGACGGACGATGAGACAAAGAATGCTGTTTCAATTTCGCCTCTGCCATGACTTGATTTCTTTCCTCCTATGTTTTTTCATACAATTGTTTCAAGAACCATCCGGATTCCTCCTCACAACATACTTTCTCCCATGACTCTACGTCCTGATCTCTTTGTTTTATTTTGCAGATTTCTGCTTTCTATAGTGTTTCCTCATAGGCCATACGAAATTCGATACAGATTTGCCATGGTTCTCGAGAAGAGTCGACGAGACAAGACATCAATACGCTACACCACCTCCCATTGTACACGAATTGTTTCCGCCTTCCATATGAAGCGCCCCGATAACGTTGAAATTCAAGAGATCCTCCAACGTAACCCCAACACGCTATTCCCGACGAAGAATAAGAATACGCTTTTGTCAATCGCGAAATGGGTACAGTGAAAAAGACCTAAGTCACAGCTGAATCCGATTGACGATCCTACGACGCTGGTTTCATCCTACTCATAAGGTCATTGCTCAACAACATCCTGACGATTCCTTTACATGGCAGATCACGATCGATGAGCGCCTTGAGAGTACAGATATTCCGGCGATAAGAATGACATGCTTCCGCTTTACACCAGATTAAACCGACTAAGAAGGCCGCTAAACGACTTATCGACACGCAGATTTACCATTGCTTCGGAACAGGCCAGGCTAGTTTCCTCGCTTACTATAAGAAATTTCCAGTCAGAATTTATAATATCATACGAAGAAGTCGCTAACCCTGACACGCCAAGCCAAGACAAATTTCACCACCACTCTAACGCCGCTAACGCTTCTTCCTTCTTTCCTAATCCAACTCATCTCATCATCGTCATCATCATTATCACAGAAATCACCCACAATACCTTCATCCCCATCGCGCTTATCACACTCAGATACGCTAAACCGCAACTACATATAGATTAACGTAAACGGAGAGAACAGAATCCAGATCACGATATCCAGAATGATTCCTCGTCTGTCATGCGACGCCGCTTAATTTACAATAAAGCT
Organism: Morchella sp. 2015-shanyang; assembly: GCA_024713795.1. Classification (NCBI taxonomy): domain Eukaryota; kingdom Fungi; phylum Ascomycota; class Pezizomycetes; order Pezizales; family Morchellaceae; genus Morchella; species Morchella sp. 2015-shanyang. Next base: position 2,463,973 of record JAMGZB010000001.1, on the reverse strand, counting down.
CATCCTCTAAAGATTAAACAACCTCAAATATCAGATGACATCCCTTCATCTTATATTAACGCTTAATTTCATTGACAGATCATAACATCTATTTTTTTAAAGCGAGTGATCCTCATCTTATAATATTAACGCGCTTAATTTGTTGACAGATCATCATACGGCACGAAATCAAAGCGATGACTCTCAGATAACCACGTTATCCCCATGAACGACGCCGCTTAACTGTCGACAGAATTCACGCCGTCCCCATGACAAGTAACAGAAGCGAATATATATCCTCTTACATCCACGCTGGAGAAGATTGGCGCTAATAAACGCTTTCAAAAAGAGAGAGACACAGATTCAGATATTTACACGCCATACAGAATAAAATATAGAAAGATACTAATATACGATGAATAAATATGCAAGACATGGATATACGATGAATAGAAAAACAAGACACGAATATACGATATTAAAGACAGATATCAAATACACGCAATACGCGATATCATTAGAAATAATCTATATTAATATATACAATGGCTTAAAATACCTCAGACGCCAGAATATTTCGTCAGAGAGATATAACGCACAGACACGCAATATTACGTCATGAAAATAAATAGCCACAGACATGCAATATACAAATGAAACAAGCGATGCAGACAAATGATATTTCATACGCAAGATTCACGCTGCATCGACGCAAAGATAATAAAAATATTAGGGTTTGTAAAGCATGAGATCGCGCAAGTGATACGGCAAGTGGGTGCCGCATTCCGACCGCAGTGTTCAAGCACTTTTTTAACTACCGCATTCTTACTAATACGTATTCTCTCCACAATGCTAATTGGTACTAATGCGGTATTGTAAAAAGTGCGGTTTTAAAACAGTATGGACTAAAAATGCTGTGACTTTTTGAAATACCCTATTCCTGCCGTAGCAATACGGCAGGAATCACACCCCCTTTTTTGGTACTGTACGTATGTCATGTATTTAGTGTCCGAGAATCATGCCATTTTTCTATGAGCGAACGTGGCCTATATAGGGTCCAGAGATAAAACGTGAACATCTATTTCTCAAACCCCACTTTGCTGCTTATAGTTTCAACCCATCAAGCCTGCGCGCGTGTTTTCTGCCTCACCCAGCCTTACTGATCACTAAGTAGTAGCTATGGACTGTCGATGCCCTATAAAAGTATCTGGGGGTGTGAAGCCAGGGAATCCTGGAAGAGGGAATGGAGGTAACTGTGGGCTGAGGCCAGGACCACATTCTTCAGGCTCCGGCTATTCTACAGCTACCCGCTCAGAGAAATCTGGCTCAAGGACAATCCACCCCAAAGAGGAAGACGATAACGACGGTGAGTATCTCAATGATCAGCAGGATGGGGCCTGGGGTTCTTCACGGAAAGTCACAATTCGAGAAGAGGGAGATCCAGGGGAATGCACCCAGGGCTTGGAAAGTGTCAAGGTGATCTCACCGAGGGAGCAATGTGCACACTGTGTGGGCGTTGCTGAAGGTGGGAGTCTTTTTTACTTTCTACATGTATTCACTTTGATGAGAGACTTACACAGTTTAAATAGATAGAAGTGTTTATGCGCGCTCCCCTTCCGTTAATTTTGAGAGTTAGTAGTTCCCAATATTAAGTATAGTTAGAGCAGCGACTTATTTACGACGGTCATATAGCGTCAAGTATTTACTCGCTGGATCTTCCGACAATCATGTCCGACCAAAACGAGTTTGCACTCTACCCCCGGTTTGGGAGGCTAAACTGCCTAAATCTACTCCATTTGCAGCAGCATCTCTTTGATCTCGAACAGCAACTTGAGGAACTAGATCTGGAGGAGCTTATAAGCTTAAGTGCCGAGCAGGAAGAAGACATGGATGATATTGGGGATGGCCTAGAGAATGTCGAGATGAGTGGTGGCGTAAGAACTCGAGGCCGACAACAGTCAGGAGTATCAAGAGTATCCCGTGGCTCAAATTTCTCGGTACGAAGCGTTGGATATGGAGGCTCCAGCGCCCAAGAGAAAGCTGATAGAGAGCACGGGGGCTGTAAGTCACACGGTCATATTCTCCGGTTACCTCGAGCTCTAGAAGGACGGACAAAAGATCTTCCAATAAGTTTGAGGAGGTGCAAGTTGATGGGAGAAGTGGAGATGACATTAGGAGCTTATAGTAGGTACATCTCGTTTAATGAATTCAATCCACATGGCCTGGTTTACTAAATATTGTTCAACGAAATCAGATCGGGCACTTCTGAGCTATTCCCAATTACTTAATCTTCCTAGCGCATCCACGCGTGATAGACAGGCACTTAAGAACTGGCTTCGGCGGGCTGATGAACCACTTGCCAAAAGGTCGGACACGCTTCGGTTTCTAGACGAAGGTTCTGCTGATGTGGTAGCGCTTTGTGCTCGTGATGCGGACATCTTGGAAAACTTCTTCCAATCGCGTCTACTCCGTATCCTTGAAGAGTGGTCAGTCTGGGCTTTCTTATTCCCGTCTATTCGAGCGGCAGTGGCTACAATTAGGCCAACAATTCAATCACGTGCAACCCTCGAGTTTCTGAGGTTTCTAATCTCCTTGAGTGGAGCAGTGTTGATTGTTGCGCCAGTCCTTGTTCTTTACTTTACGAGGTCGGAATGGGGGAGGTTAATGATTATTTGTGTATGTACGATCGTGTTCGCCATTCTGATGCATGTTTTTACAGCCTCGGACAAGAAGGAAGTACTTATGGCAACTACTGGGTATACTGCTGTGCTGGTCGTGTTTGTTGGGTCTGAAGCGTTTTCGGACCAATCGGCTCCAATGCCTGGCCATGGCTGAAAGTTGTTTGTGTTGAGGGTTTTACGTCAAGTGAAAACAGTCTTAAGCTTGTGTAGGTATAATAATAGGGTTTTGCCTCGATGAGGGGGGCTTGGAGTCCTTTAGTTTTAACGCCGCCGCCGAGTCTGGGGCGCTACAAGCCTTCAACTACCCAAAGATGAAGTTTGTCAGCAAATGCATACAGCGAAATTGTCCATGAAAAAGTAGAACCACCCTCGAGATTAGCTGACAGTACCTTGCGGTCACAATCTTGTGATTCAACATATCACGAAGGACTTGAGGGTGGTGGAGTTTGGGTGGGATTGTTGGAGACCTCGGACCAGAAAAGAAGACTGTCCACCCGCCGATCCCAGCCCAAGAGCTAGAGTACCTACTAGTACATGCAAGCACGGACCATTCTTGGTGGGACCATTCCCGGTGCAGGGATAATCTCTCTTAAGCTTTCTTTCAGCCTCACAACTTAAATCCAACCCCACATTTCAGGGCCCTCCAACCCGTCACCCCGAAGTGACATCCACAGTTATATCAAAAGGGGAAGGATAGCTACAGAACCTCGGGATGTCCACGCCATTTGAAAATCTATACCACCTACGAAAGGTAGCAGAGGTAAGGGAAGCTCGGATCCCAGTAGAGGGAAAATAGGTTTTGATAGACTGGACCCCATTCCAGAGTGCTGCGAAGGCATGTGTGGTGTGCTACAAGCCCACGACGAGCGTTCTTGTGACGCCGGATAAAAAGGTTTGTTGGTGAATATCATGATGGTCAAGCTGGGGAGGACTCTATTGATGAGGGGTTTTGCGCAGGACTTCTTCTATGTCTGCCCCAGCCACCCGAAGGATCGCGGCTTTGCGACACCGGTTGTAGACCCAGAGCCCACCCCGGAGGAGATGGACCGGAGGCGCAAAGAGGCGGAGGAGAAGCTGTTAGCGGAGGAGATCGAGCGGGTGAAAAGAGAGTACGAGGAGAAGCAGAAGAAGAAGAAGGAGGAGGGGAAGGAAGGGGGCGACAAAGATAAAGAAAAGAAGAAGGATGAGGAGAAGGATAAGAAGGAAGACAAGGGGAAAGAGAAGGAAAAAGACAAAAAAGAAACTTCGCCGGAGCCCAAAAAGGTCGAAGAGCCTAGGATCTTCATATTGCACAAGTTCGGACCTCCCGTTCCCCCCATAAGGCAAAAGTCAGATAGCCTGGCTAATTCCTTGTCTTCTACAGGACCTTATTTGATTCTAGGCTGCGACGGTGGAAGCAGCAGCAGATCTCGAAACTTAACCAGGAGAGACTTAGGACGAGTGCGTTTCCATCGGTACCTAAGGGTGATCCGGTATAAAAGGCTATACATGGTGTAGGTTGTGAGTATTTCTATGCGCTTCTCTCTCTCTCTTCCCATTCTTAGATGCGTGTATTTACTAGACGTGGCGATATATACGCTATAACTACCGCTTCGACCGGTGACGGATTAGCAATATGTGAGAGTGATGCAGTAAATACCTAACCTAGCTGTGATCATGGATATCCTTCCTGCGAAGGGAAGGAGTTATAGCGACTATAAGCCTAGTTATAGGCCAAAAAAAGAAGCTAGGTACATGTGGTTTTTACAGCGAGTGATTACCAATGATTTAGGACAAGATTTGCTTCTGAACGGACGAGGGCTTACTGATACAAGGTTGTCATGCTTCCAGTTGAATGGGGCTTATTGGCAATATTTGTTAAAAAGAAAACTTAAACTAATGATTCTGTTGGGACAATTCAAGGAATTTCCCACAAACGGAATCCAAACCAATCATGTAGGATATCCAGAAACAGACCAAGCCCACTAAATGACAGATCCGATGCAACCCGATCCCGCACAACCCAGAGAAACAATGCATTCCCAATCCAATCCCACCCATGCCGAAAAACCTGTTGAAAGAACACCGATTATATGTCAAAATATGTGCATATGTATTAACACAACCCCTACTTCATCCTTTACCAAATCAGCCCTCCAATAGCTTCTTTTGTACCATTCCGGTGGTACCCAGCCCATAGAAAACTTCCCTCCAGTAAATTCCCATCTCAAATACCCTCAGCTTCGCGCCAATACGGAAATATTCCCATACGGCTGAAATCCACCGAATAATGTTCCCTGCCCTAAGCAAACCACCGTGTTTCTCAATCTCCTCGCAGGCCTCTTCGTAAACTGCTCTCGAGCAATATCTCGCGAGGATCATGAAAGTTCTTTCTGGACCCCGGCCAGTTTGGAGGCCCTCGTCGAGTGAACGGGTGAGATCATTTGTTTTTAAGATAAGTAGAATAACCGATGGAACATTAGCGAGAAGTTGGATTAGTTGTTCTAAGAGACCCTCGGTCATGGCTAAAAAGCAAATGTCAATATTTATTTCCCCATAAATGTGTTTAGAGTGAAGAGGGACCTTGAGTAATCTGTTTCTTCTCTTCCTCGTTCCGGGGAACTGCAACTCCTTTTTGCAAAGCAGTAAAATCCCTGCCCGTGATGGCACTAGCAAACAACGGGAACTGCTCATCCGTGATACCTGCGACTTCATTCGCATATCTCCTCATCTTCTTCTCATTTCCGTCAATCACAGCCAACCAGAGTTTAGCATAAGACCGTCTGAGATCCATCGGTATATCCCTATACAAGCCGTGATCATATAATATAATCTCAAACTTATCCTTCCGCCAGCCTATCTTTGAAGGATTTGCAAGCCTAATCGCAAGATTTCCCCCGTGTGGATCACAGTGCAGTGGTGCGTTCTTCCCAAACACCATTTCGTTGAAGATTCTGGCCAACGCAGCAGAGACCTCATCCCGAGAGATGCCATTGCTATCTAGCCATTGTAGATCATCGAGGCGTTTTCCCGGTAGGTACTCCATTACTAAGATTCTCGGTTTTGCCCAAATCACTTGTTTACGTCAGTATAACTTCCTGGATGCCTTGACACGGAGAGATCAATCAACCTTTGGGGATTACTACAGGAGTGTTTTTAACGTTCTTGAAATATTCTGCCACCCGATGAATGTTACTGGCCTCTCTTTCAAAATCGAGTTCTTGAGGAAGCCTGTAAAAATGTTTATCGGTAAATATTCTTCAAAAGGCAATCGTGCTTAGAAAGGTATACTTACGATGCCTCCATCTCATCGCTGAGCCAGGTTAACGGATATTCGGGGAAGAACCACTTGATGTATTCGAACGAAAATCTCGTTAACTGCATATCGAGAGGGATCCATTCCGCCAACGATGGGTGCTGTAGCTTCACCGCTACCCTAAAAATTCTCAGTATAGAGGCTCATGTCCCATGAATGAGAGGAGCATAACACACTCTTGGCCTGTCTCCTTCAATATCGCCCGGTGCACCTGAGCCAAAGATGCTGTCACAGAACTCAGTTTTTATGGATTGAAAAAAGTAACAACTGGGTTTTCCGTACCGGCTCCTAGGGGGACTGGGTCAAATGTCGAGAAGAGTTCTGGTATTGAGTAACCGGTATCTTCCAAGATCATCTAGACCATCCAAATCAGCCCAAACTATCGTTTCCAATGCCTTAGTCATCAGGAATTTCTTACTTTCTCGATGCTTTCTATGCTAGAGACTGGGCAGCGATCCTGTAGAGGAACAAAAGTTTCCTAAATAATGATCAAAAGATAATTCTCCGGTTTTCAAACGGGACAAGCGTACCGTCCATTCCACCGGCAAAAGATATCCCATGGCAGCCAAATGTTGACCCAGCTTGATGAATATCGAGCCATTCTTCTCGAGTACTTTGTAGGTTCTACATCAATTGAGTTAATTACACGTTGCAAGAGGTATTTCGATGTAGTTTTGGAGACGCCCGAAAAGTGAAACATTGACCCCACCTTTCGGCACACCGCTTGTGGCATTTCGAGAGCACTGTCTCATTATCCGGGTCACTATCAAGGATTCTTAGAGTAACCCGATAACTACCAATCAATTAGCTCAACCCCCCCTCGGGAAAAAGTACAGGTAAAAAAATACTCGTTTATGCACAGCGCCAACGCACTGGCGACCCGACCCGCCCTTTCCACAGCGGCAACGGTATGCCCCACGTCCGGGACGACCCCGAAGACTGCCGCCCCTACTGCTGTGCCTCCAACGACCCCCAAAACTATTTTGCCACTTCGGCGGGGAGGGGTTTTTGTTCTCGCCCTGATGGTCTGGAAGGTTGAGGGTTTCCGCAGAGATGAAAGGCATCGTCGACATGTCCATGAGGCAGAGTTGAAGGGGGTGGTGGATGGGGTGCTCTGGTTCCGGAGGAGGAGACCACGAGATGGGATTAAGGCACGCATGACCGGAAAGCAATTGTCGAAAGTTGAGAGGAGACGGAAGCTATCATACAGGCGATCGATGGATCTAATTATATTGGTAGAAGGTGGGGGAAGAGGGAAAGCCCAGTGTGTGAACGACGTGGTCGTTGAGTTATCGCCGGGTGAGACTCGAAGAGTGTTGAGAGCAGGGTTAGGGTCACAAGCCAATTTTTTTTTTTTGCTGTCTGTTCTCATGAGCTGCCAGGGTCGCAGGGATTAGCACTTTTGAGATTAGGCACCAGAGCCTCAACAACCACGCCGAGTTCCTGCGTTTGCCTGTGCTTACGGAATTTGAAACTGGACTCGCTGCCACAGTAAAAACTAAAAACCACAGCAAAGCTCGTTGTTTGCCTAAAAACGACTCAAATCAATATGGCTTCTCAAAGTCCAAAAGGTTTTGAAAGGGCAACTAAAGTACAGGGTGCATCACCCCGCGGAACTGGCTAGGATCAAAATCTTGACTCTCTCGCGGCAAGTGGGATATGCCGGAGGAAGGTCTCAGCAGCTCGGTTTTCATGCCCAGAACCACTGTTTTTGCGAGGCTGTCTCGCGCTAAATAAGCGGCTCCTGTCGAATATATATCTATGTCATAATAATAGGAATCTCTGATCTCCTCACTTTATTGGCGTTTAACAACCCCCGCCTCTAAAGTGCATATATGGTCTTTATGGGCCTAGACCTCTTAAGGCGGGAGGGGCTATCAAGAGGAGAGAGCAACCCGCGCGCTTTGAGATACAGGGCCGTATGCGTACCTTATCGTTCTGAAAAGCATACATGTACGCATGACAGAATTTGATCAAATGCCCCGACATTCAGAAACATTTCTAGAGCCAAAGAACATGTGGCGATGCCTGTTGTTGTTGGTGCAATTAGTCTGTATGTAGGCCCCCAACAGTTCGCTTGACATGGAAAGAACTAACCGAAGTAGTAGTAAAGATTGGAGCATCGAGATGCTAATTCTTCAGGATAGATGTATCTATCAATAGCCAGATCCTTTGTTAATGATTTGGGGGCAACATTCATATCGGGTGCCAAGCCAAACGAGTGATCGAATGTGTACAAAGTAGGTACATGTATCGAAGTACTTATATGCCCCCAGCAGAGATTACAGGTCATTTTTTACTGATAGAAACACAAAAGCGAAAAAAAGAAATTTATGATACAATTACAGGAACAGAGAATACCACATCGTACGCAAATAGAAATAGGAGTAGGGTTGAGTGGCTTAAGAATGCATGCATGCATACATGTATCCTCCAATATTCCTTCCCTTTTTCTCTTTTTTTTTTGAATTATCACCACCCAAATGATAAAGTAAACATATCTGATGCTCGCTTTTAGGGATTCTACGGCTTCTATACCCCTTCTATACCCACGAAGAGACCCCATTATCCCATTCTACAAAGATGTAGATACCAAACCCATATTTATATATATACAATAGGCCTCTATGTAGCCACTAGCTGCTCTTCGGCCTCAGAAACAGCCGGCGCCTCCGGCTCCTCTTCAAAGTCAGAAACAGTGAATGTACTCCTACCGCGTCTCCTGAGAATATCGGCCGTAGCCACCTCTTTCCACATTGCAAGAGCCTTCTGTTCCATCTCGACACCGATCTCGAGGTACGATTTCCCGAATTGTGCGCCCACAGCCAAGGCCTCCTCCGCTGCAACACGACGTTCAATGTCCTGCTTCATGCGCAGTTCGTAGAACTCCCTACGGGCACGGTCGTATGCGTCGATCTGGCTAAGGCCCTCGTTCTCCATCAACCACATCTGACGCTGGACAACACTAAACGCAATTCCATCAGCACCGGCAGAGACCACTAGCGCTAGGAACCAACCTTTCACCATCTAGCTGCTTGCCCAGCTGCTCAATCTTGCTCCAGTCATAGTGCCTATGATCATTTCCGTCGTTCTCCACCAAGATTCTCGGCCTAGCCAGCTCCCACGGATGGTCCTTGAAGAATAACGCCCGAAGCTTGTCCTCAGGATACTCAATTTTCTGCGGCTTAAACATTCCCCTCGGCTTGTGCCTCTTTGTCCATGGCTTGTGTTCCTTCTGTTGCACGGGGAGCTCGCGGACAAGTGACGTCGTGGGCGGTATCGAGCCGACAACCCGATACCACGCTGGCTCCTCTCGCAACCGTCCAGTCTCGAGGCGGCGGGAGGCGGTCAGGTGCACCCGCACGGGGCGCAGTCGCTTGATGGTGTTCATTGGGGCGTTCCGGTGTAAGCGGAGAGGGTTTCGGGGATCTCTGGGTGGGCAATTCCGGGGTGAACGCCGGGGGGGCTGAGTTTGGTTGTTTGGTGGGCTTGGGTAAAACTTTGGTGGGTCACCGTGGGGTGGTGATGGAATGTGCATGAGTAGCGTATATTTGGGAACGGATTATTTCAGGCATTGGCGGACAACCGGGGGTGCCGCCGCCGGTGGTAAGTACATGTATTCACAAGTTCGGACTCTTCTAATTAGACTCACGGGAATTCAGGAATAGGAACGACGTTAAGAAATTATGATTATTGTACAGAGACTAACGACAATAGTGACCCATTCGGTGTAATACTCCCTATGAGGGCCGCATGCCCACAGAATATTGTTCACTTCGAAGCAGCAGTACTCGCCTCCACGACGTCTTGTTTATCGTCAAACTGTTTCCTAGCATCGGCGATAACCTTCGCCATAACTAAAAGCTCCTCGACACGACCCAACTTCTTGGAATCGCGTCGCAGTGCAAACTTGAAGTCATCGACTTTGATCTTATTTCGTCGAGCCTGCGAAGCCATGCGTGCTGCATCGTGGCACTATGTAGGGGAGCTGGTTAGTCAGGCTGTTGTAGAGAATTCGAGCACTATAGATAAAATGTACCATGTCGACAATGTAGCTACGAGCGCGAATGATTAGCTATACTATCCAGGCTAAGCTCAAAGGGAAGTTTGTAGGAATAACACACTCAGTTACGATCTCATCGAGGACATTGACACTCTCCTGAAGTGGCTCCTGGTCATCGCCGAAAGCATACATCAGCGACCTAACTGCATCCCAACAGTCAGTACAACATCGCAGCGAGAGTATTCCGAGCACGGTAGACGAACTCTCTTTAGCAAAAAGGTGCTGGCGCCTGCTACGTGGGCGTGGGCGAGATATTCCGGCGTCAGTAGCCATAGTTTTTCCCTTGGTTATCGATTTAAGGACTGAGTCCTAGTCTTCCGTGTAAATTGGGAGACGATTGTATCGGTGTAGGGTTATAAGACTTGAGGCGGTGGTGGCGTTGAAGCCAAAGTGTGGCGTAGAAGACGACAGCTTCAAAGCTCTGACGTTGGTTGAAACCACGATTCAATTCACGTTGCCCCACAACTCCCACACATTTCACATCTTTCAAGCCTACATACATACAAACAAACCTCCACAATGGTGAGTTACTCTCAGGTTCCCTATGTGAATAGCTGCAGACAACTAACCCCCCATCTACGCAGTCTGCCCTTTTCCACTTTGACGCGCTCCTCCTGGTTATCCTACTCCTCGTGTGCACATGCACTTATGTGCGCGCCACTGTCCCGGGAATGGTAGATTCACGGAAGGATAAGAACATGTAAGATCCCCCCGTTTCCCCACACACCCCTGCTGGCTAATTTACGGTAGGCTGATGAGCGACTGGTGAAAAAAACTGCAGCTTCTTTGGCATGTTTTGGAAGTTTGCCCGTATCGGAGAGCGATTGTCACCATATGTTAGCTTGTGCTGCATCATTATGGCTGTAAGTCTTTACCGGGAGCGTTGATACTTGCAGTCGACTCTCATAATAGGGACGTCCGGCCTGTGGCGACAACGGGAAACCGGTATCCCGATACTTTTTACAGCGAGAGAGTCGACTGACAGTGATACATTAAGCCAGGATACATGCTAACTTGCTGGCTGTTTAGGTTGTGACATTTGTTTCATAAAACGGAATCTATCACAGACCGGGAGAGGGGCTATGGTGTGCCGAATTTCTGTTTGTATTGCTGCTCTGGATTGTTGTTTTTCGGGCGTCCAAATCCATTTCATTTTCTAATTACTATTTCCCTTTTCCCCGCGTATAGATTATTTGATACCACGCATTTCAACAAATGTGATCGCTTGGAGTATGTAGATGAGTGAGCATCGAGAGGAGAAGTGCGTGACCAGCTAACAGGCCCAGAAATGTCCATATATGAGAAACCATTTAGGGAGTAGAGTCAGGAATTAATATCCTAATAATCCATCTGTCTACTTGTGTGGTGGGGTGGTATCAAACTAAAGTATCCTAACAGTGCAGGGCAAAATGTGACAGTTGCATAACCTGCATCCCCCCTCTCTCCCCGTTGTAAACTAAATCTTCCACCAACAGACCCCAGCCTGAAGCACTTCATCCCCATTCAGCTATGCACTTGTAAGACGGAGAGCTAAAATATGCAATCATTTACCATCACTCGGTGGTTTGTTTTGTTTCTGGGGCTGTCGTTCCGTCCCGGCTCTTGAGGTTGCAGCTACAATAAACTATAGCTTTATAAGTACATGTAGCTGTGGGGCCCGGGTAGTAGTTTGTACGTTTTCATAAGCAAGCTAGAGATTGGTTCCAAAATCCATGAGTCAATGATATCCCCAACCACATTTTTCCCAATTATAGCATACAAGTTACTTTATCTATCTACAAAAAACAACTTTTTTTTATCCATCCATACATCATAGCCCACCCACAATCACTTACACAAACTCAAAAGTATCCCCCACATCCGTACACATGATCCGCACCCTCCTCGACCCCACCACCCTCTCCAGCCTCAGCACATCCCACCGACTAAACAGGGCCCTGACCCTACACGCGGCCGCATCCCTGCTCCCATCACTGACACTCTTGAGCAGCCACCCGCCGGCCACCTCGCGGTAGAAGCGCTCATTGTCCGGTAACTGGTAGAACACCACCTCAGCCGCCCCCGCGACCTCGTAGCGCCGGAAGTGGTGCGCCCGCCCCGTATACAGCAGCACCTTGAGCCTCCCCGAGCGGAAGTGGCTGCGCGCACGCGCAACAGCACCGTTGGGCGTCTCCTCGCTGATGACCCCAAAGTCGCACCCCACGCTATCCAGGTGGTTGCGCACGCGCACAAAGTCGTAGTACGAGTGCAGAAACACTACCGCGCCGCCGGCGCTCCGCAGGAGGCCCGGAAGAACCATTCCCGTGAAGAATTTGAACCGTGCATCGGCGTCCTGCGTGGGCGCGGGGGCGTCGAAGCGAAGGAACGTCTGGCGCACTGCAAGGCCAAGATTGCTCATGGTGCCCGGGTACTCGGGGGCTGTCTTGACGCGGCCGGCGATGCTGCGCATGGACGATGAGAAGAGGGCGTTGAGCTCCGGGGTCAGGAAGGTTGCGGTGACGATGGTCTGGCGGAGGTATCGCGCGTGCGAGTCGAGGTACCAGGAGCGGACACGGCCAAAGTCGCAGCCGTGGGCATCCTTGGGGATCAGGTTGAGGTGCTTGAAGACGTGCTCGACGTGCTCCCAGTTCTGCATGAGGAGGGCGTCGCCGTGGTCGACGACGACGAGCTCGAGCGAGGAGAGAAAGTCGTAGTCGCGTTTCTTGTCGCCCTCGTTTCCGAGGACCATGCGCAGGCCGAGAGGAGAGGCGAGGATGATGTCGGAGGAGTAGAACTGCGAGAAGAGCTTCACGGACTTTCGGGTGAACTTGAGGCCTATGCGGAAGAGGTCGTCATGGTTTCCGGCAAAGAGCTCGCGGAAGTCGGCCGGCTTTGTGGTGGGGATGCGCTCGTGCTCGGGTGGGAGGGTGAAGCTGTCGGTAAAGCGCTTCCTGTTCTCCTGCTGCTCAGACTGCGAGAGGGTGATGAGGGTGTTGACAATTTCTGCGCAGGCGTTGCGGGTCGGCAGGATGAAGAGGACCTTTGGCCGGGTGAAGCCCTGGTCCCGAAGCTCGAGCTCGGCGTCGTCGGTGGCGCGGGAGAGGCGCTCGTTATTCTTGAGGACCCTACTACGGGTCTTGTAGAGATGGTTGAGGGCATGAACACATACCAGGTTCCGGATCGATGCGGCGTTTTCGGGGGTCCTCGAGGTGAACAGGACGTCCTGATTCGCAAAGATGTAGGGAGCGAGCGCTTTCTGGACCGGCCTGAACTCGCCATTGAGGCTGTCGAAGGGCGCCACAAGCTTTTTCTTTAGACTATTAACATCCGAGAGACTGTCGACCTTCTTGCCGGGCTGCGCCTGCGATCCAGCAGGGGCGCTGAAGACCAACTTCCCGCTGAGTGCTGGATGCGTGAGCTTGTTTGTCTCCCATTCATTTGCCTCTACAGCCTTTATGCGCTTGAGATAGTCTTGTGTCGGAGCTGCAAAGTGCGACTCGAATGGATCCGATTGGTCCTCGTCATCACTATCTCCACCGTCCTGCTCCTCCAGAGCTTCCCCCGCTCCATCTTCTCCATCTTCTCCTTCTTCCGCAGGCGCCCATTCCTCCTCCGGATCTTCCTCCTTCTCCTCGATGTGCTGGGTTTTCCGGCGCTTGGTGTCCCGTGTATCTTTGGACTTGCGATTCAGTGTGAGGGACTCAAGGAGCACATTGTATGGCTTTGCGCTGTTGTCCTTGGGCTCCTCCTCGTCGTCGGTAGAGAGGGCGCCGTCGTTCTCGGAGCCGGAGTCGGAATCAGGGACATTGTGGGCGGCACCAGTTTCTTCATCGGAGCTTGCCTCGTCTTCTGATGGTGTTGCGCGGTTGTTCCTGTATCGCTGTTAAGACCAATTGCCTGTATTGGAGCACTGCTACTAACTTTCTGGGACGGTTCTCGAAGTTCCTGATACCGGAGCCTCCTCTACCTCCTCTACCGCTACCACCCCTACCTCCTCTACCGCTACCACCTCTACCACCTCTACCACCATCGCCGCCTCGGCCCCGTGCGCCGCCCCGACCTCTTCCCCGTGTGCCGCCAAAGCCACTACTACTGCTGCTGTTGCCTCTTCCTCTTCCCCTTCCTCGTCCTCGTGGTCCTGGTGGCATTGTGGTGGGTGTGGGTGTGTGTGCTTGAAGAATAAAAATTTAGGTGTATGAGGAAGAGGCTCTGGAGGAGAAATGAATCCCTGTTTGTGCCAAGGAGGGGACTGCACGCGGTAATCTGCTAGCGAGACATGAGATCTCACTCGGTGGATGGACCAGAGACGATCCTGAGAGGGAGCAGCAAAGTGAAGTTAGATAAAGTGAAGTGAAGTGAAGCAAAGTGAAGTAACGTGATTAATTATGACAGGAGAAGAAGAAACTCGATTGGGTAGAGCTTATTGTAATTTTCATAATTACAGAGACTCCCGTGATGATTTAATGATTTAATGATTTGATGGACTGATGGGTTTGATGATTGATGGACTGATGGATTGATTTGATGGATTGTATTTCACTATCCAATCACAGAAGACGGAGGAGAGGAAGAAGAGGTCCTACTGCTCAACGGAAGAGAGGAAGAAGAAGTCCGTCCGGAGACGTATCATCAATGCATCATGTACGAGCAATGTATTCTAGTATCACATGTACCGTTCTGCTGTCAAAAACACATACCCGGGCCCCGAGTGCTTTCGGAACCTTATCAGATCAGATTACTCATCACTCTAATCTATCGACCCGATAACCCCCCGCGCTCAACAACCAAATTCTGGGGGAGGAAGCGAGAGAGAAAGAGAGAGAGAGAAGGAGAGAGAGAGAAAGAGAGAGAGAGAGAAAGAGAAAGGAGAAAGGAGAAAAGAGAAAAGAGAAAAGAGGTTGTATGAGGGTTATAATTCCTGTGACGTTCCTCTCTTCTCGATCTATCCAGCGTTCTCTGTCCTGCGCTGCCTTGGAACCCGTCGAACCGGCCGACCGACAGACTACCGAGTAATATTATCATCTCATCTATAAGAATTACTCGTTAAATACATGTACATATACTTACATACTAAGAGATACATAATTCCATTATCTACTCTTTTTTCTCCCCATCCCTCATCCCTCACTCATCCTTCTCCCCACATCCCTTCTCACCCCTTCCCTTGCCCCCCCCCCCCCGCATCCGCTCCCCCGCTAATGCTGCGGAATTTCCCCACCGTTACCGACAGAAACCTGCATTGTATTGTTGGGCGGAGGGTGGGTGGGAACTGAAGTCTGGACTGCTCGTGTGAGAGAGTTCGAGAGCTGCTGCTGCTGCGAGGAGAGTGAATGAGAGAGGGACTGACTACACGGTGGGCTTTTAATTGTGTTGCTGTTGGTTGTACGCACTTTCGTCTTTGTTGGCACATAATACGATAACGCTCTTCTTCTTCTTCTTCTTCTACACTTCGCAGAGGCCAAATATCAAAAAAGAAAATATAGATCCAGGCTGGTGGTGATATCTCTTCTGCAACTATTCTTCTTCTTCTACTACTACTACTACTACTACTACTACTACTACTACTACTACTACTACTACTACTATTCCACTTCTACTACTACTACTGCTGCTGCTGCTGCTGCTGCTGCTGCTACTTCTGATATCGGATATTACTACCACCACATTGTTGGGATCAATTCTACTATCGCAATACTACAATACTTCAATACCACCACCATTATCACTGTTAACAGTCCTGGTGTCTTACTCGTGATACGGCCATAACAGCTCCATTCTTCCGAATTCTATATATACACAAATACATATACATTTACTCCCGGCCTGCTGCATTGCATCACACACACTCACATCCTTACGGATCACTCCTATCCGTTCTCTATAATTCAATCAGTCCGTCAGTCCGTCAGTCCGTCAGTTCACACACGATTCCCCCTCGCACCCACCACATACCTCACCTCACACGACCTATTATATCACCCATTAATATCCACCAAATCCATTCCAGTTCAGTGACCACTTTAAGGAGAGAAAAAGAAAAGAGGGAAGGAGAGAAAAAGAAAAAGAAGGGAAAAAAAAATCACTCTACACAATGCCACCCACCACAACCTCTCCCGACAAGCCTCCCCACCCCGTCCACCACATCTACCCCATATTCGTCCCCGCCGACCTCTCAGATAACTTCATCCACGCCTTCTCCGGCGCCACGGCCGGTTTCGCCTCCGGAATCGCAACCTGCCCGCTCGACGTCATCAAGACGAAGTTGCAGGCGCAGGGTGGCTGGTCGCGCATGGGCCCAGGCCCTGGCGAAGTCGTCTATCGCGGCCTCTTTGGCACCGCAAGCACGATATGGAAGGACGAGGGCGTCAAGGGAATGTATAGGGGGCTGGGACCGCTCATTCTGGGATACCTGCCAACGTGGATGGTCTATTTTACGGTCTATGAGAAGGCGAAGAAGTTTTTAGAGCCACGTGAGTTTTTTTTTTTATCCTTTTTATCTTTTTTGCCTTTTTTGCGTTTCTGTGAGGTGGTATGGGATGTGGTTATATATGTGTGATCTTGTAATTGTGTCTGGGATTGCGGTTTTGTAGCGGTTTAATTGTGATGTCGGGAATGCAATTTGGCGTACTCCCAAATCTCAATTGTTCCGAACTCTGTTTTTTTGTCCCGACTCCCGAGTCTCCATTTCCCCACACCCCAAGTGTCAATGATCGCCGCCCATATTCCCGTCCCGCCAATCATTTCCACGCCCACTAACCCCCGCGCAGAATTCGAGCGCACCTGGGTCACGCACATTCTCTCCGCCATGACAGCCGGCGCCTCCTCCACAATCTGCACCAACCCCATCTGGGTGATCAAAACCCGGCTCATGTCTCAGCCGCCCATTACCAGCTCCTCCCTCGCCTCCCAACACTACAACTCCACGCTGGACGCCATGCGCAAGATGTACCTTCACGAGGGTGTGCGCGCCTTCTACTCTGGGCTCGCCCCCGCCCTCCTGGGTCTCACGCACGTCGCCGTCCAGTTCCCGCTCTACGAGCAGTTCAAGAAGATGTTCACCAAGGGAGCGGGCCAGGGCCAGAGCGCGCGCGGCAAGAAGGAGGACTTTTGGGGAATACTCGCCGCCAGCTGTCTGAGCAAGATATGTGCGAGCTCGGCGACGTATCCGCATGAGGTTGTGAGGACGAGGCTGCAGACGCAGAGGGTACTGGGAGGCGGCGGCGTCGGTGGTACCACTGGGAGGGCGAGGTATAGGGGTGTTATACAGAGCTTTGCAACGGTGTTTAGGGACGAGGGTATTGCGGGGTTTTATGCGGGGATGGGGACGAATATGATTCGTGCGGTGCCAGCGAGCGCGATGACGCTGTTGACGTATGAGTGTGAGTTTTCCTGGTCTATTTTTTGTTTTGTTTTTTGTTTTCGGGGGTGACGGTGGTGGTGGTTTGGAGAGGGCCCCGGGCTAATGTTAATGTGTTTGGTACGTGTAGTAATGGTAGGACGGTTAACACGATACAAGGAGCAAGGAATATTAGAGCGGAACCGACTGCTCGGCGAGCAGTCGCAGTCATCACGGTGATTCCGGTTTTCTTTCTTTTCTCTCCCCTTCTGTTTCTTTTCTTCATTTCTCTCTTTTGTTTTAAAGCTTTAGTTTTCTTTTATGTCCTTTATATACGATTGATCAGTACCACCAGAGAAAGAGACGAGGGGGGCGGTGCTAGTTGGTGAGGTTTTATGCATGTAGTTCCTTCTGGCTGACTTTGACTTCTTACTCGGGCGTACTTCGTTTTTTTCTTTCTCTTTCCTTCATTTGGTTTCTTGGGGATTTTTTAAACATTTCCTTTGTTTCTATTGATCTTTCTTTCTTCTTCTTGTATTTGTGTTGCGAAGAAAAAAAAAGAATATCATGGGATATATACTGTTCTATACAATGTATATATACACTAACTACACGGCCGGAGCTAATGTAACAACGCTATACACTTCTTCTATTGCTTTCCCCGTTTTCATTTCTTTCCCCCTCTTTTCTCTGTTCTGTTCTATTCTGGTCTGATCTGTGGGAATGAGGATGGGGGTGAAGATGGGGGGGGGGGAGGGTACATAATTTCTAGACGGTTGGCTGGCTGGCCGGACGTACTTAGTAAAAGGCATATACAGAGAGTCTGGTAGAATCATGGGACCTAGTAGTCCTGCTGTTGGCCCTTAAAGGGGCAAAAAGGATTAGCACCATCATGCGTTGAGAAGCTGTGGTCTAGTGGTTGTGAGGGGATGGAAATGGGGTGGTCGTGGAGGAGAGGTTCCCCAGCCGCGCATGGGGGTGGAGACTAGCGTAGAGCGGGGAGGAGAGAGTAGACACAGGTCTACACACAAGTCACCAAGTATCAATACGCACGCATACAGTTCCCCAGCCAGCTCCTGGGACTGAAATACACCGAGGATTCGAGTGGTGGCCAAGGCCAGGGCTAGGTGTGGGTAGGGTAGGGTAGGGTTCTGCGCACCGAGTGATAGCCAGTGACTGAACACCACCACCACAACCACCACAACCACCACAACCACAACCACCATCACCACCACCATCACCTCCTTCCTCGGGGCCGCAGCAGCAGCAGCAGCAGCAGGACCAATGTGAGAACGTAGGTACTGTGCCCAGCTGGCTGGCTGACCGCG
This sequence comes from Morchella sp. 2015-shanyang, assembly GCA_024713795.1. Lineage (NCBI taxonomy): Eukaryota > Fungi > Ascomycota > Pezizomycetes > Pezizales > Morchellaceae > Morchella > Morchella sp. 2015-shanyang. The sequence goes on along the minus strand of JAMGZB010000001.1, from coordinate 2,445,312 downwards.
CGACCGACCATTGCCGGCGCGGCGCGCACGGGATTCCCGAGGTTGATGGATACATGTAGACAGACAGATAGATAGATACGGTCCCTGCGAGGGTATGTGGCATGTGGTAGTGCCGGAATGTTTGGGGACTATGGATGATCATTGGGGGTATTGACATGTGAGTTTTGAAGGTGCCGCCATGTACGCTGCGGGAGTGATATAGGCTAGCTACCGGAAATGTAGATATCTCCTCTAATTCTTCGACTATAGAAAAACCAATGCATCGCGGTGCAAAATATATACAAATCTCAAGCTTTCCGCCAGCCCATAAAACGCCAACGTAGATATATATAGTAGTTAATGTCAGTTTTTATCAATCGCTCACACGCATAACACTACACCCCGCTCCAGGTCCAGCATATCGAAGAATAAAAAAACCAATTACAATCTCTATATGCGCCCGTATAGTAGTTAACCCAGCACAACCAAAGCCTACTCAGAATCACCACCACCACCACTACCTACTATCCCGCCCCAACCTCTCCTGTTGGTCTTCTACCAGTTCGTACGCAGGCTTAAATCGTGGGGCTGACTCTCCGCTTTTAGTTTCCAACAGTACCGGGTTGGGGTGGGTATCGGTTGTTCCGCCGAGCGATGTGTAGCCCTTATCGTAGAGCGAACAGTACGGAATATCAAGCGCGCGCAGAAACTACAATCACCCGTCGGCTCAGCATTCCGTTCCAGTGCAAGGCTCAACCGAGACACACCACGGGCGGGAAGACCCGTAGTGAGACAAAGTATCAAACCGCACCCCGCGCGGGGGTCCGAGAATCCCCAACCGCGCAACGGGAATAGAATGGGGGACGGGAAAGAAGGATACGGAGCTGAAAGGAAATCTTGTTCAAACTTACCGCCCAAACCTCCTGGTAGTGCCAATCAATGACCGGGTGGACCCTCACAAAGTCCGGCCAGCCATGGTCTGTCCGGTCGAAATGCGTTAGGAACTCGCCGTGCGGGTCTGTCCGCCGCGTGCCGACGAAAATGGCCTTCACTTTCTTGTTCTGCTCGAGGTATGTCTCGAAGGCCTTCTTCATGGGGAGCGCATAACGGGCGAGGTCGAGATGGTAAGACGGCACGCAGATGTCTACGAACTCGTCGACTTCGGCGAATGGGTGTTGGGACATGACATAGACTGCATTCAAGAGCGTTGTTGAGCTCTTTGAGAGAACGTTCTGGGAGAGTCCGGCAAGGAAGATTATCAGGAGTACGAGGCAATCTTTGCCACCATTAAATGATATAGCGAGTTCATCTAATCTGTGGGGGAGGGGGGGGGTTGTAAGCTTTAGTTGTCTGTATATAACCTGAGCGGCAAAATCTGGGGGGGGGGGGGGGCAGGGCAGACGAACGAGTACTTCTGTAGTGCCTCCTGGACGACATGGAGGGCTACCCGTGTCTGACACTGGACCTGCTGGAGGAGCTCAGTTTCGGGAGTGGAGGCAAGGAAGGTAGAGATTTTGCCGCGGAGCTGTGAACAGAGCTGCTGTAGCGACTCTTTTGACTGTTCAGCGCTCTTCACATGCGTTGTAGCACCGTTCTGTTGGACGATATTCGGGGGTGGGGGTTGGGTAGTGGTGGTAGTGGTGGTATCTTCCTTGTCGAGCATTATCACGGAGCCTCTGGACATTATCATTGAAGCTGTGAATGTCAAAGGTCCTGGAGATTCTGAGGATGAGAATCTAGGAATCTAGAAGGAGTGTGAAAGCAGATGTATGTAAATGGTTAGGTGGTCTTTTTTGTAATAAGCTGGGGGATGGGTGAATGAATGAATGGATGGATGGATGGATGGATCATGGATGGATGTACCTATCGGTATCCACAACTGAACCACCAACACCACCAACCTCCATGTCCATGCTGCTGATGCCCCGCTTCAGCTTAACCTTTTCAACGAGCCAGATGCATGCTAAGGCTTAGGCTTAACACACTGCCGAGAAACTGAGATGGATTGGTCGATTTGATTGAGATAAAGTCAGGTACGGGATCGATCTATGTAGTCTCGATGGCATCTTCCAAGAGAGATAAAGGGAGTTACATGTAGTTGTATATGGCAGTATGTGTGTGTAAAGTATGTAACCATTTTCATTGTTTTTTTATTATTATAATTTTTATTTCTATTTAGACTCTGAAATGCTGTAAGCTTGCATTTGCCAGTTTCGTAATGTCTCGCATATTCGGGGAAATACCTATGGGAGAGCTTCACTTGACTTGAGCGCGAAGGACCCGAAGGACGAGTGGAGAAATGGATAAATTGAGATGCTCTTCGCGGTCAGAAAAAAACCTCTTCCGCAATCCCAGAGAGTATCTGGGTTATACATATATTTACTAAGCCATTGTATTCTCTCACAAACACACACACGTGCTACCCCGCGGATCCGCAGAATGCAGGTGCGTTTATGAATGTGTGTGTGCCTCATCAATCCTCCCTCATCCCTTCCTCGAATGTTGTAATAGTAGTACAAATAAGTTAAAGGAGGGAATGTAAAAAGCTTGATGTCCGTCTGAATCGCTTCCCATGCGAGGAAATCGGTTTCTGCTTTTATGTGCGCAGAATCACAACCGGGAATTCGTAATCGAAGGAAGGCTCTCGGGAAAAGAGGACCCTGATTACACCTTATGTACATGTAGGTACATAAGTACTTCATGTAGGCAGATAAGTTAGTATGTAGATACTCCAATAGGGAGCAGTTCTGCCTCTTTTTTTTTTTTTTTTTTTAATCCATTGTTGCTTTTCTCTGCAGCTCTAGTACCTGCAGTTCCCCATCCTGGGGCAATTTCCTTTTTTTTCTTTCTTAATTCCTTTTACTCATACTCTACCGCCACCGGCTGTTTGATTTTCCGACATCACTCATCCAGTCATCGTAGCAGAAGATGAAGAAGCTCCTCGATAAATTTACTTTATGTGGGGGAAGGGGGATACGTATTTGCTCGCATTTCATGTAAAACGTTATCTGTTTTGAAAAGCCTGCTGTTGGTCCCATACCCCCCATACCTGCCTGGCAAGAAAAGAAAAGAAACCTGAGGTACATCTTGGTAAGTCAAGAATAGTACCCTAGGTACAAGCACATACTCTAAATACATGTAGTACATGTAGTAGACCAGGTAATCAGCCAGGCGGGAAGCATCATTACCCAGCGGCCCGTAAACTCATACATATTATACATACATGAGCATACAGCAAGCAAGCTTTCACCGCCATAAGCCAGGTTTTCGTTCTTTTCTCTGCCCGCGTTCCCGCAGAACTGCAGTTGTACATACATACTTGTGATCTTGTGCTTGTAAACACTCAATCACTCACTCGCTCACTCAGCTCCGTAAATGACTGATTGACTGACTGTAATGGGGCTGCTGCTGCTGCTGCTCATCTGTTTCAACACCAGCGGCTGCCCTTTCTTCTTCTTTTCTTCTTCTTTTCTTCTTCTTCCTCCTCTTCTTTTTATATCCTCCGTTACATATCTCCCCAGTTCTTTTCCACTTTCTCCTAGCAACGTTCCCCCATCCAACATCCTCCTGATGTCCACTCTACCCACTGAACATGCCGTTTGTTTCGCGATCGTCACAAAGGCTCTTGCACAGGCCCGTGAGGAGTTCAGACTCGAGAAGTATCGCAGAAAAGCCTTGCCGGGCCGCCAGCCAAGCCCATTCTCACTAGACCTGCGATCCAAGCAGATCTCGAGTATACCGTTGGAAGCTATTGAGCTTATTAAAGATGAAGTAGAAAGGTCAGCCAACAGCAAACCATCAGAAGGGAAGGGGAGTGGGAAGCGGTGAAACGCCACCATCTTACCCTTGCCTCCCCCGGCCCCTTCAAAAGAAAAAAATAAAATATATCATAATGGAAAGAAAAAAAAATTTAGCTGTGGCAGGTTCAAATATTTGCTAACTGATTATTCTCCCGCAAATTGTGTTCTGGTGGCTTTGTTTTTGGTATTTTGAAGACTCGCTTTGGCCCATAATCAATTGACTTCGCTGCAAGACGGGTTCTCGGGCCTTTACAGAATGAGATATCTGAACCTCCGTGCGAACCTACTCGGAGAATTTCCAGCGGCGGTATGGTTTAACAAGAGAGAGAGAGAGAAAGAACCTTCCCTACCTACAACCCTCATTTTCGATTCCTTACCCCCACCCCCCAATTCTTCGGTGATAGTATGGGTAAAGAAAAGTAACGGAAAGGGCTGATACTTGAAATGTTTGCTTCATGCGTTGCTACTGTGTAGATCACTCGCCTGCCGTCGCTTGAGATACTTGACGTCAGCCACAACCAGATAGGCTCCCTGCCAGAAGACTTTGGGACCCTTATGTCGTTGAAGGTATGGCCACCGCCGGTACTGCAATCAATCTTTCGGAATCTTGCTATTCGCAAAAAAGAACAAATTCCCCCCTCACCCCTACAAACTTCCGATTAAATTACATAGTTATCCACTACCCCTAGTTTATACAATTTATGATTCGAAATAAAGCTCACATGGTCCTCTCTCTCGTCGCCCGGAAAGGTGCTCTCAATGGGCAGAAACAAAATCACCGTCCTGCCCAATTACATTGGTCTCATGCCCAATCTCACGATCCTGAAGCTCCATCACAACCCTATCGTCTACCCCCCAAAACACCTCCTGGCCAGAGAAGAAGGCGCAACAGATGACGAGTTATGGCTGGAGGATATCAAGAAGTTCTTGAGGCAGGGTGCGCAGAAGATGCTGGGCACGGGGTCCGAATCAAGGTAAGGAAGTGCCCTCCTAGACCAGTAGAGTAACATGGAGGTAAAGTGCCTACATGTACCTACCCTGCCCTACCCGGTCCAACCTCCCCATCCCCCTTTCGCATATCTACCCCCCATACCGGAACCCTGGTCCCGGCATTGACGGGGTCACGGCGAACCAGGGCGGGGGTGGTGGGTAGGAGTGGATGGGGTTTGATGAGCTGCATGGCCTTGGTGGGTGTGGTGTAGTGCTTTACCTACTTCTACTACCTACTTTTACCACCGCACCCGCCGCCGGCATTGTGGGTTTGTGCCGTGGGTTTCAATTTTTTGGGGACTAAACTTTCCTGGGGTAAAATTCCTTCTAGTAGCGATTACAGCCCAGATTTAGGGAATGGTTCCTGTTCATCGATCAATACCGCGACCTTTGCTTCTAGAACACCAAGCCCTGGTTCTGTGAATAGCTCAGTTGAAGGTAGCGATACGAACAACTTTAATCCCACTACTACTACTACAACTACTACGACTACTACCATAACCAACAACACAGAAGAGGAACACCAAAAAGAGGCACCATTCAGGTTATCAGCAGAGCTCGAAACCACCATGCCACATGCCTCAAACATTTCTCTAAGGACGCGATCCGTTAGTCCGTCCAAACGGTCCATGCTATCTCTGCCCCAGAATCGTTCGCCTTCGCCACTGTCGAACGCCACGATGTTGTCTAGCTCTGCACCAATGCCAGCCTCCTCTCCTTCTCCATCCTCATCCTCGTCTACTGCCTCCTCCTCCGAGCAGCAGCCTCAGACACCGCTTTCAGAGTCCAACCTGTCTCAGTTGGAGCGATCCCGTAGTCATAGCGAATCTACAGCACAGCTGCAGACCATCCGGGGTAATCGGAGAATGGGCATGTTGCCACCACGCAAGTCCCCAAATGCCATTTTCCCAGGAGGCGGCAACAGCAGTAATAGCACCGGTAGCAGCAGCGGTGGTAGCAGTATCATTGTTGGAGAGGGGGGAAGCAATAGCCTTCGAACCGTTATCGAACAACCGCAACCGCAACAGCACCCGCTGCATCTGCAACAGCACCAGCAGCAGAAGGCTTCGAAGCACCAGCGTGGTTACTCGCACGATAGCATCATCGACTCGGCCGGACGGACGCTAAAAAAGAATATGGGGAAGCCTGCTGACGGTGCTAGCAGCAGTTCTCAGGGAAGTCCTACGGAGAAGGAACGGCAGCCTGGACCGTACTTTCGACGGTTGAGTTCGTTACCAGAGAATAAGCGGACATCATTGTCGTCTGCGAGGGTTGGCGAAGCTGCTAGGGGGATCCTTTATGCTATGAGCACACTACAGAAACCGATCGAGCACTTTGTGCAGTCGGCAGTCGACCCCAATGGGCCTCACCATAAGGTCGAGAGGGCTCTTTATAACGGGAATATCCACATAGGGTCATTAGTCGGAGCTCTAGAGGCATATGAGGAGAAGGATGACGAGGCAGCAGTAGATCAGGTCATTGATGCCTGCTACTCATGCGTTGCCGCGTTCCGGCAGGTGCTGTCGATGCTACAGTCGAGTTCTAAAGAGATTGGAGCTGGGGCAGCAGGACATGATGTCCGCTATATGCGGACATTATTGCTTACGGTTTATGGATCTTATGTTGAGATCCAGAGCTCATATGAGATTCTCAGGCCATTGCTTAGGACACATCGTCCCACACCGAGCGTACAATCTTTCAGTAGTGCTAGCTCAATGATGAGAGGAAGACAGCCGTTGCAGATTAATAATAACCCTGGCCTACGGCTTGCATCTATCCCGTCCGCTACATTTATGTCGTCAGCAGCCTATACGACTCCACGGGGCGGCCCGCTGGGTGCCGACTACTTCTCACTCCCGCCAACGCCGGGCTTAAACAGTGTCCCGTCGTCAGCTGTCTCGCAGATGTCGGGGGATGGCTTTGGGTTCGACCATGACGAGCCGTTATATGGTATCTTCCAGACCGCCATTGGCGCAGCATTGAACACGCTGCCGGTCATCGAGAAAGAGATTAAGGCTGCGCTGGGGCAGAGCTTGATGCCGAATGTGTCTTTGAAGCTAAGGCAGGTCTCGGCCTTGTGCGTCAATGGGGCGGACGCGGCGAGGAAGCTCAGCAAGATTAGATGGGAAGCTATCCAGGAGGGAGATATTGGTGAAAGGCGGCGGTTTTGGGACGATACTAATATCTTCACTAAGGTTTGTCTCAGGTTTAGACTTTCGTTTTATTATAACTGGAGAGACTTACTGATGGAGTTACTGTAGTTGATTATCAACATTGCAGAGCTTATAAAGAGCACTCACCAGGAATATACCTTCCGGAAGAATATGCTCACCGCCGTTGGCATGGTTGTACGTCCAACAAAGGATCTTTATATCCTCTTGAACGAGTCATCTTTCCGAATGTACATGGCTGAGACATCCTCCATGCCCAGTTCCCCGCCATCCGCTCTTTCACCTACACAGTTCGCATTCCAGTCCGTGGGTGCTCCTAGCCCAGCTCCTACCCCGACCATGACCACACCCCAGACCTGGCTCGCCGCAACGCCGCTCTCAGCAGCATTGGGGCCTGCGGCGCAGGCAACGCTGCCACAAGGAATGTATTACCCAAGTCCCGGACTTGGTGGTGGCGGTGGTGGGGGGAGCGGATCAAATAGTAGAAGTGCCACTTTAATGAGCATGGTGCACCCGACCATGACGAGTGTTATGAGTGGACTTGGTGGGTCCGCAATGGCGGCGATGACCATACCCATGACCCCAAGTACGCCCGGGCCCGATGGGCCTGTGGGGCTAGGGATGGGTTTGATGACACCTGGAGTGGCAAGAGGTGGAGTGGGTGCTAGTAGTTTGAGCCTTAGGATGGCATAAGGCGGAAAGCATAGGTAGGATAATGGGGTAATGTCATACATTCTCTCCCTTTATTATTATTGTTTTTTTACATTGGGAGTGCAATTACGGGTTCTTTTTCTTTCTTTCCTTTTTTGTCCTTGGTAGCGTTCTTTTTTGACTCTCGAACACTCATTGGTGGTTTTTTCTTTCTCTTTTTTCTTTCCCCTGACGTCGTCGTCTTTCGAATTGGACAGCGTCTTGGTTGACATTCACTTTTTAAAAAGTACTTGTCATCTCCCCCCATTTTCCCATCTCTCTTTTGTTTCCAGGTTTCAGGCTGCATTATTATAAAAACGGTGTTCTAGGGGTTGTATTTTTTTCTTTACCTTGTTTTTTTGACAAAAAAATAATGTTGTTTTGGTGTTGGCACACACATATCTATTTGATACCACTCTTTTCTCTACGCATATTGGCAGAAACTGGTTTACTAGAGTCTGCACACGTCTGATCCATCTATTATTACATAGAAACCGATCTAGATTTCTTGCCCCGTTATATATATTTCTTTTGATTTGACTGTTGATTGCATGGTAGTTGGCTTGGTGGTGAAGATTCCTAGATTGACATTAAGAAGTGGGACTGCAAAGTCGAAATTGGACAAGATGACATTATTAATATCATTACGAGCTTATGGACTATATAGAGTTAGAGCTGGCTACATATGTACTTACGTAGTTGGTTGTTTGTTTTTATCATTTATTAATTTGAAGCCGGAGTTTTCTGTTTTCTCGAGCGTTGTAGGAGTACCGGTTGAGAGTGTTTGTTAACTTGGTTTTTACCACCTTTGTTTTACGCATAGCATGTTTGTAATTTTTAATACCATGACCTTGATAGCCAATCCATTCCCAAGAAACGATCCTAGCAGTACCAACGAGAAACATGTTTCTCGACATTTTACAAAGCATGACCGACCTAGTGACCGAAGGTTGCTGCCGCCTATGTATCAATATCCTGTAACCACATAGGGTTCCGGGGTTCTGGCCGCGATGCGCATTGTTGTCTTTCTCCTTCCCTTCGCCTTCGCTACTCTCTATAAGGCGACTCCGAATCACATTAAAGTTACTCCACCCACGGGGCCGGGCTCTTCCCCCGCCAGGGGAGGTTGGTTGGGTGACAGGGAAAAAAAATCACTCAATCGATGATAAACCGGATAGCCTCTCAGAGGCTCCGGTTCCCTCCCAGGCCTCATGAAAGTCTCGGAGGTTGCATGGACTCGACTTTTTTTTTGTGCCGAGAGATGCGGATGGGGTCATGCGTTCCGAGAGTTATCGCAAAGTTTAAAAATTTTAAGTTTTTTATTATATACTTATGTTCTTTTTCACTATCTTCCAATCACAGGCATGACACTGGAATTGAGAAAAGGGTATATGCGCCAGAAGCGAATCTCGAAACCCGTGGGAATGACAAATCGCGAGAATTATGAAAGGCGTTTTGTTTGATCTGGATCCTTACTAAAATTTGCAATTGGACGTTGAAGCGTAAGAGGTCTATGCAAGGGTATGTTGAGGATCGTGTAATATGTAGGGAAGGAAGGGGAGTGTGAGGGGGAGGGGTAATTTATACTTGTTGTAGAACTGGGGGAGAAACCCCTTGCCCTAGTTGTATGTACCTACATACAATGTACTTTGTCTTGGCCTTCGAGGTTTAATACATGTAAGTTACTACACATAGGTCAAATATGTAGGTACATGTAGCAGCACTGAGGAATTCTTTAATAAACAAGAGGCTCTCGTATCTAGATTGAAAACACTAGAATTAAACCTCATTGTATGCCTTGTACCTAGCCGAGCCCTTACAGTCAGAGCACTTGTCAAGGCAGACCGGACCATACGGTATCTACAAATTATTACCAAGGTAATACCGATATCATCTGACATCGGACTGCATATTCATTTAGGCAGCTGCTAATATAGTGTGCAAATTGAATATAAGTTAACTTTAAACCTTAAAGGAACGTAAACTCTTCACCTCCACACCAGAGTGCAGTATTAATATAAAAAATGAGTTCGATAACGGGTGTCGATTCCAGAGCAAATCCTTTATCCGGCGGTTCCGTTCCCAAGAAGTCAAGGAACTCGCTCAAGCGCTTGGGTCCTTTCTGGTGCCTCTCAAATCTTCAAAGGGATTCGTGAAGAGAACGAGCGCAAATGTGCAGAACATACGGCAAAGTATGTACCCAATATATACCATTGGCAGATCATAGAAAAGACAGGAGGCGGATGGCGGAAAAGTATGGGACCTCCGGTAAAACGATGGCCAAGGCAACAGCAACCACACCCTATGCTAGGGGCGTAAAGTTGGTACATATTAGGTACTATGGGCGTTTATCGAGAAAGCTCAATATATACTCTACCAACCCCAAATCACTGCGCTCCCATAAGGTTGCGGTGATGAAACTGAGACTTCAGATTGTCCTAAAGTCATCACTGATATTATAGATATTTCAATACCCGAATCTATACTTGATGAATTGGCAAGTCGTGTCGCAGGAAACCCTTCGTTCTTATCTTGGACCTATGTTAATCTACGTGGGGTCGTCGCGTGTCGGTTTCAATAGTGAGGGGTTATATACATGTACTTATGTAAGTTTCTTGACTGGATATTAGTAGTCTCTTGATTACTAAAACCCTAGGGGTCACTAAGGACCACACGGGCCCTGACCCGACCCTAAACTTATTCCTAAAGTACATGTAGTATCTGTATAATGTATGAACTCCTGGTGCCCTGTATGCAGGTGCTGATATATATGTACATATTAGAACCCGTATTTTATGTCTATCATGAGGGCTAGAGACATATAATGAGCGCCATAGTAGCTTCCTTTTTTTTTTGGTCGAACAAAACACAAAGGGGAATGATAGATTTTAATCATAATACATCACTCGGTCATTAACTATCGTCATTTTAGATATATAGCAATGCAAATAAACAGCCCAATAGCCTTGTTGAAATCGGTTTCTAAAAGGTTCAATGGTTTATAGAGGCTGTTCATAAGTTCGACTAGGTGGTGTCGATTCCATCGATATCTAAATAGTGGAGCAGCCAAAAAAAAAAAAAAAAAAAGGGCCAAATGAGCGCTTGAATTATAACAATTGTTAGCATAGGACGCAAGCTGGCTCGTGTAAGTTTATGTATATGTACATGTATGTAGCTACCTTCTAGTGTCTGAGCCTGATAGGCCCGAGCTTAACCTCAAGCCCCCTTTTTAAGACCTAAAATTAAAAAATTAGACAATTCCGTAAGTAAAATTCCCAATCAGAGAGTTAACTAGACGGATTGGGACTACTGGATATTAAGTGAGACTTCGAGTAGGTAATTTTGAGTATAGCACACAGCTCAGATATTAGAAACCTGGGTTCGAGCTTTCCCCAAACAGCTGGCTCGTCCTGTTCGGGCAAGGAATTGTTGGGGTTTACTGAATTTCTAAGCTTGGGCCAAATGATTGCACACAAGGCGCCGCAGTGGGGCTCTCTCATTGAACAGAATTGGCTGAGCGAATGCATTTACTTATCAGCCAGCGAATCATCAACGGCCATTTCAGAAGCGAGGAAGTAATCACTTACGTTCTTTTCTGTACCTAGAGATCATAGCCATTGTATAATCCCGTCTGTCCAGGGCATAGGAGATCTTGTAGATTGATTGGAATTGAATATACCCATATGGCCATCCAATCTAGCCATACTATTGAGGCGCCTGAAACACGCACTAGCCGCTACCATATATCCCCACTAAACAGATCCCTTACGGTTATTGTAAGCTCGAACTCATCCAACTTTCTCCAAATGCCATCCATAGAATAATTACCCACTGTCGGAATTTCCTTCTTCCTTCTCCTCCCATCTTTCCAAAGACACCCCACCTCCCCCAAAGCGGAGCACCCCAGGACAACATAAACCCCTGAACCAAAGAAAACAAGCCACAATGACGGAAGATCAGATGACCCTCCGTTCGCTTACAGAGCTTCTCTCATCCAAGGGTTCGTTTTGGAACCGACCACTCGAAAAGCTCATAACCCTATGGACCGATACCCAGTACAGCAGTGATGGAACCAAAAATGTTCTCGCCCGAGACCTGATGAGGAGCCAACTCACCTCCCATACAGACGCCACACAATCTGCGCTAAATCAGAAAGTTGAAGCAGTTGAGCTTCAAAAGATACATCTAGAGGAGTTAGTGGAGCGTCTCAAGCATGAGCATCCCAACCCTGAGAATGCTTTTTCTGAGAGCGAAATCAGACTCTATAGACTGCACGAGCCCCTGGACGAGTTTATGAGTTTGAATGAAATGCTCGACGCTGATATCAGGTCAGCTTGGCAAGAGGTTAAACTGTTCGAAAAGTTATTTGCAGACATCAAGGGGTATTTCGATGGCAGGAACCAAATGTCAATTGGTAGACTCACCATTGATTATAAAGAGATCGGGGAGCTACTTTTGGGAATTTTGCTGGTGGAATTGGAGCTTCGGAAAATGGAGGAGCAGTATTTGGTCATTCAGTCAGATATCAGAGATAAGGTAATGACCTTGTACTTTGGTGTCGATGCAATTTTGGCTATGGAAAGGAGTAAGAGAGAGCCTCCTAAGGGTTTACGCCATCTGGGGAAAGCTTGGAGGCGTGTGAAGGTTGTGTATAAGGTCAAGAGGGAAAAGATTTCAGATAAGTTGCGGAGACATATGGGCAAGAAGAACTGGTTTAGGGATTGACTTAACGAAGCTGTAAGTTGAATCTATCAGAAGCTGCATAAACTTTCTTTCTTATATTTTAATTTCACAGGCACTCCTCCGAAGATGATACAGTATCGAAAGAATGAGCGAAATGGATACCTGGTCTAAAGATATTCTCAAGTACAGGTACTCACAGGCAACTGGCTAAAGTTCGCATATTACCGAATTTTAACGTTACTGGGCACTACTATCTTTTAATCACGATTTTTCCTGTTTGGTACTCTATTAACGAGTTACATACCAATTGTGCCTATCTTTCAGCAAGTACATTTTTTTTAAGTACTATTGCTTACATGTATATTTTTTCTTTTCTTCCCCTCTTTTCCTGGTGTCTGAGTTAACTGCCCATCTCTCTCTCGCCCGACTGTCCATTACACATACATGTATGTAGTATACAATTGCTAGTTAATACATTCGATGTAACTAAATTTACCCCGAGTTATCAGATCACACCCGGGATGACAGCCTTTCTATCAGGAACAACGTTCTTCCCAAACTTGTTCAAATACCATCTTTTCACCTGCAATGCTCTTTACGCATACTACAGTCAGCCACAGGCATTTCTATAGCGAACAAAAAAACTTACCTAGGCAACATAGTCGCAACCTCATTAATCAAAAACAGACCTGCCGGCCTGAAATTCGAAAAACCCCCTCCTATGACCATATACCCGCACCATTCCACCCATTCCGAGAAGTAATGGGGGTTCCAAATCCATTTGAAGAGGCCGCCCTCTGGGATTTTATAAACCCTACCATTGTCTACAACAACCCTTCCTTCCCTTTCCGCATTTTTGTCCACAGTCTTATCCCTTCGAATCTCTCTGAGTACCTCTTCATGATAGACATTTCCAAAAAACCCTAGTGCGAACAAAACACTACCGACAGCTACTTGCCACATTGGTACATCTGTTGCGGAACCGTATCCGCCGAGCCACCCGCCAATTAAGCTGCCATTTGCCAGGTTGAAGCAAGCAGCGCCGATGGGGAAGATGATATTCATAGGCGCCATCGAGTGGTTAATGAGAGGGCTGATGAGTGCTCTATGAGTATAGTGGAGAATATAGAGCCCTACTAGCCACATATGGGTAAAGGAGAGCGGTTGTGTGCGCTCGGGATTCGTAAAGACTGTGTATAGCATGGTGAATGGAGAGACTAGCTCCATTATAATCCAGGCGGGTTTGCCTATACAAAGGGTTAAATGTTGTGAGGAAGCGTCATGTGTAGGAAGAACTACCAGGAACATTGAGAATAGACTTATAGGAAGTCTTGCCCATAGGGTACCAGTCTTTCAAGATTAACTGTGCGGGGCATATCTACGCATCGGCATTAGCTAGAGTTAACTTCTATGGCGGGAGGGGGCGGTACGAGCGTGAAATATTTCCAATAAATCATGATAAGTTCCCAATTATCCCTTGTAAGGGGTAAGAACCCAGCAGCACGCAAAAAATCCATTACTAGTAGCTATGCTATGGGGTTTAAAGCTTAAGGGTAGCGGAAAAAGGGGGGGGGGGGATTTATAAAGTTGAGTAGAACCTGGCCAGCGCGGGAGAAGACAGTCTTCTCGGAGCTGATGCTAATCTGAGTCGTGGTCTCGGCAGTACTTGAGAGTGTTTATGTATATCACGAACCACAGTGGAACGTGCATGATCATGATATCACCAATATCACTGTTGTTGAGGCTCTGACCCCTGTCCTGCGCGGCTAAGACATTCGATCTTCAACCCGAGAGTATGCTTAGCTTAGGATATCAAGTACATGTAGTACTATTACGGATTCTAAGGCTAAAGAAGCTCACTTTTTATGCACCTCCCTAGTGGGGGTTTCGGGGAAAATAGGTCCCAACTAATAGATATTTGGCACCGTACCCGTTTTGCCCAGATTAAGTGACAATCATGATATTAGATCTGATATTACATGTACTTAGATATGTTGATACAAAGCCCCAATACAGTTTGTACCACACGCAGTAAAAACCCGACCCCTCCAATTGCAAGTAAACATGGCTTATTGAATACTATACAAGGACGCGTCAAGCCTATGACCCTGCATGAGATGTAACAGCGGTTCAGCCTACAAACGACGTTAGGAGTTTACGAGTATGTGAGTACACAAATCATGGGGCTTAGTGATATACATACATGTATGTACTTACATGTACCTACATACATGTATTTTGCTGGATGTAGGCTTCCTGTTTCATGTGGTAAATGCATGTGTATTTAAACTCCGACCTTTTAACTAACGATTGAGTATAAAAAAGGTGAGTGATGCAGTAAGAATACCCATATTGTAGATGGCAAGAGATGGGAGACACTAGTGCAGTCATATGCATGGTGGCTATAGATCTAGGTGTATAATACATGTACCTACATGTGCCTGTAATTGATCGGCAAGGCCAACACGGATATCTATCTCAATTCATTCGGACGGTTGCCAAGAGGACATTCTTGCAGAGAAGCTGAAAAGTGTCACCCCTTAAGGGAAGAGATCAGAGCCTTTTACAGCCAACACCGCTCTTGGCAACCGTCCGAATATGAGATTTTGCAATATGTACTTCGAGTATAGGTAAGTGAGGAGAAGACACCCTTCACGGAAACTTGGCAGCTTGGTGTCTTCTAAGTTCTCACTTGACCTTACACACCTGAAGTACAGTGGTGGGTAATAAGTCATTGGACGGAACACCACCAGAATGCGAGTTTGCAAGCAATATTGTGGCTAGGCTATCCGATGACTTATTACCCACCACTGTACATACATATATGCAAGGGAAATCCATGCATACGATGATACGTATATCCTATGACATAATCTCACTGAATACGAGTTGATGAGTCAATCCATGCAGATCTACGATATGAGGTTATATAAACCTCAATCTTCCAGATTGAGTGTAAGCTAGATCAAAACTACAATACATGTAACTGCAACATACACCTGCGTGTTAGTATATGCCTACGATGGTCGTCCTCGAATATGCCGTTTTCTCCATCAAGGCCCCTCACACAATTGATACCCCCGCTTTAAAATCCGGCCTTCAAAATGCAATCCAGGTCTTGAACAAAGCATCCGCACCCTCTGGTACCCCATTTTCACTCTTTCAGCAAACCGAGAACCCCCAAATTCTTTATCTCTTGGGGTCTTGGACCTCCGTGGAAGCTCATCATGCTTTCCTTCCCTCAACAGAGAACTTAGCACTCCTCGAGGAGCTAAAAGACTATATCAATGTTGACATTATGTTCCACGCCGACATGGATAAGTCAACTCTTCCACTAGATGCACCTTGCATCGCCCTCGCCCGGCACTCTGTCAAACTTGGTCACAAAGAAGCTTTCGCGAAAGTATGGGGGGAGAATTCACACTATCTCGAAGAATTTACGAAGCCGTACCCGTTGGTTGGAGGGTGGAGAATCGATGGTGTTGAAGAAAGAATTGGCGGAGAATGGGTTCAGTTTTCGGGGTTTAGGGCGGCGGAGCATCACCATGAATTTGCAAAGACCGAGGGCTTTAAAGAATATGCGAAGATGAAGGAGTTTCTGGAAAAATTTGAGGTCACGCATGCAAAAGTGCTGGACTGGAAATAGGTTTCAGGGTAATATATCGATATATCCCTTTATCGAGCCTACCTGGATCTGTTATATATTTTTAATATATCCTGGCTAGATCGTATTGATTTGACTGATTCGAGTTAGTGAATTATCACTGACAAAAGCTTTACAAAAAACTACTTATCTCTATTTCAGATACTCTTTGTGTGATTGTAAGATTTAGCTTTAGTTGAAATCGAGACCCCGCGGTCAGCTAAATATCCTAAGGTTTACTGATCACGGTCCTTTGAACAAACCGGATTTTGCTGACTCCAGTCAGTCAAAACCACGATCCAGGGGATCAATGTATCCGAGCAATGCGAGACTAATCCCTCTCGGAAGACTGCATAGTTTATTTGAATTAATCTGAATTTCATAAGAGGGCTAAAAGAAACTTTCAATATCAACTAAACCGTGAAATTTAATCCATAAACAGATACCCACTGAGAAGGGGTTAGAAATTTTGATAGTACTAACTTAATTATATTAATTTGGCAGACGGTTAATCTAGTTAATCAGCCGCTACGGCGAACGAGTTACATAATAGAGCAGGAAATCCCCGCACCACCTCATAAACCCAATATTACAGACGTAATCTTTTTCTTCAGCTTCTATCACCTTCGTTTTAACCAGTATGAAATCAAATAGTAGCACGAGGTTTTTCTCTAAGCTGATGATCAAAAGGAACCCCCCCCCCCAATAAGCCATAAAGTACATGTAGCTAAGCCATGCATGCTCAACTAATTGATTATTCTCATATGGAATTATACGTGCAAACCGGCTTGTAATCGACCATTAAACCATGATCTCCAAAGATTCTCTTGCATCACGCCAGATTTCCTTTTCAATTTTATCACTAGTTCTGAAAGGCCCGTCCGATTGTGTATCAGCATCACTATCGCTCTCAGCATTTTCACTTCCTCCTCCTGTATCATCACCACCGAAGGGCAATGTCACACAATCATCGTATATAGTGCTCCATGGTCTGGGTCTAATACTTGGTTCCCCGGTCTCAGTTTGGGACCCAGCCTTGCCAGACACACTTCGGTCATCAGAAATATGATGCGAATTCACGTCTTGACGAGGCTCGGCATACTGTTGTGCATTATTACCTTGCGCAACAATATCCCTACTTCCGGTGGGTATTTCTTTACTAGACTCTGGAGTACTCTGATGTTCCAGCATCTCCTTGGGTAGTGATGGTCGGAATATGATACTAGATACATCTGATCCAGACATATTAAACTTATTTCCTTCGCCCGGCATCTTAGAGTTTTGGATTCCTATAATGTCTTCGGTATTACATCCTCGATATGAGTCGCCTTTATTAGATTTCTTGTTTCCAGGCGAAGGAGGCATTATTGTTCCTTTTGAACTTCCATTGAAGCTCACTTTCCCTCTCAGCTTTGCAATGCTATTTGTAAATGTCCTCCTAAGTGTCATGCTCCTAGAGCGAATTGCAGCCCCTGATCTCCTGTTTTTCAAACGGGAATTCTTCTCCTCGGCTCCGCAAAGAGTGTCAATATCAGACGTGAGGTTAGACAAAACATCGGAACCTGCAGCTTTTCGTAGCTTTTCCTGATTTTTATCCCGGGTACTAGAATGTTCCCACATTCTCTCACCAAGAGAGATACTATTCTTCAAAGAAAATCTCCCCCCAGGCTTTCCGTAGTTGCTAAACGTATTTCCTTTAGAAGCAGTGGGATTCCTGGCTTGTGGCGAGCCCCAGATTCTCGAGTCTTTAATTTTTTCTTGCCGCATCGTTAGGCTGCTTACACGAGTAGTTGACCTGACCCATGTAGTAGTTCCTTCTTTCTTCCGTGGGACTGGTGTTCTTCGGTTCTCAAAATTATCATAGTTCCAATCAGCCTTACCCATTAGAGCCTTTAGGGGGCTCCCAGGAGTCCCAAGCGTTGGTATGATATGATCCTCCTCCAAATGAACTCCTCCGCATACCTCACCGTGTCGGTTGGCAACGATATCTCGAGATCTTCCAGACTTAGGAATTATACCAGGCTCGGGCCCCTGAAGTTCACGGTCCCGCTTCTGTGCCCCCCTTAAGTGTGCAAGCGAGCTGCCCCTAGTAAAAGCGCTCTCGTTTGAAATAGGCTCTGGTGACTTGTTTCTGTTACGATTCACCCATGGAAACCGAAACGACGAACCCGGTGAATCTATAATCATGTCGGAAGGTCGGGGGGTCCGGTTCAACATACGAGTATCGGCTTCTGTAGACAATGTTGACGACTCTGAAGTACGTCTCTCAGATTCAGCTAAAGATACGCAGCGCGAGGTTCCAGGCGATGGATAGAAAGACGAAGTATTATCAATAGATGGCCGAAACTCATAGCCGGGAGTTGGGGGACAAATAAACGCAGGAGTATTGGCTCCCGTACTATTTGCGCTTACCGCTTCTAATGGAGAATAAAATCTAGTCGAGTTACTCCTTGCGAGTTCGGGGGTTGCGCTCCCTGTACTGGGAGAACTTCCAAGGCCATCTTTTCGACTATTACCGTGAGAGGAAGGGAATGACATAAAAGTGCTTGTTGACGGTCTAACCCACGTGGGTATCTTTGAGAAAAGCTCATTGGGGGTGAAGTCGTTCCTACTTGTTGCTAGATCAACACTTGCATCTCTTTGGTGGTTTGTATCTCTCAAATTGTCTGTATCCGCAGTCGCTCCTTCCTCATTATCGGCGGTAGTGCCATCTTTCTAGTCAGCATTATCCACTTTTAATAGGTAAAATAGCCCGATAATCAACTCACCAAGCCTAATCTCGGATTTGACAGTCTTATAGTCTTCTCGCTGTTCATCTGCAGTTCTAATGTCTTTTTTGTCTGAACTTTCTCCTGGTGAAAGCTCTCTAGTCTCTAAGTTATGTTCAGTGGCAGGAATTGTGGCCCCTGACCTTGATTTGCCATTTATCGACGCAATTGTGGTAGCAATGCTAGGCATTAAATAAGGGCTTAAGCCAGGAGTGGATGGCACAGCTACATGTCCTATCCTCGAAATGATATTCGTGTCTGTCGGAATATTTTGAGGTAATTGTGGGACCTCTATCTCCTCTTGGAATGGTGGGATTAATGCGTGGTGGTTTATGTCCCTTTCTTGAACTGGCCTGGAACCAGATTTACTTATCTCAGATACCATGGAGCCTTCCAAAGCAGGCATTGACTTTGCCGGGACCGCAGCGTAGTGAGAATTTGACCCACAAAGTTCTATTGCTGAGGACGCTTTAGATAGTTGGCGGGCACTGGAGAGTTTACCCGTCAGAATCTACAATAAAATAAAAAAGGAGTGATTTAGAGTGTAGGGTTCTTGTACCCATGGATGTGTTCTGTTGCCCTGTGATTTGTCGAGGTCTTTTCCCAGTTAACTGCTACATTTGTTAGTTGATTATTCAGTAACGATAGCTTTCTATCTCACAGGAATTTCCAGGAGTATCTCACACTCTTCTTTAATTTCATTCTGTAAACATCTTTTGCCTGATTCTTCCTGGGGAGCATTGAGCAGCTCCTTACCCTCCTTGTAGAAAGCTTCAATGTTTTGATTTGAGGCCTGAGGGCTGAGCGTCGTAATATGGTCAAGTATCTTGGGAGGTAGTATCACTTGTTTGTTGGCAGTTCTTTGATCACCGCCTCTGCGGCAGCAGAGAATAGACATATTTTCTCTGCCCACCAATTTCTGTGAATGACTCTTCACGGGGTATTATAGCTAGGGAGTTGCAAATATGTATTTGAGCACCGCGGATGAGTTGTTATTAATGCAATGGGTATGAGCAAAAAAGTTCAATTTCTCAAAAGATGGTTATGGGTAGAGAGTTTGATGGAGCTTAGAATTCTGCTGGGAGACTTGCTGCCGCAGAAGAAGAAAACATATAGATGTCCAGATAACACATCGCCGTTGCAAAAGTACATGTACCTACATGTACTTACTTACATGTATGTACCTGCATGCTAGTGGATGACGTTACCAACAACCTGTGCCTGAAGATCTCCAAAGTGTCGGAATCACATGACGTCGTCCCGCTATGAACTAAAGTTTAGCCGGTAAAGGCCACTTATGGAGCCACCGCCCGGTCCGCCCCATTAGTCCAATTCGTTGGGAGGAGTATTTACAGATACATGTGCAAAATTTCATTGTTCTACGGCACGGTACCCCCGTCATATAGCTAGAAATATTCTGATAGGAATCGGCGGATTCTTTAAACCCGACAAGATACAACTACAGCAATTATGGAATCTACCCCTGTAAATTATAGACCGTTTATCGACAGCCTATTTTGTACCTGGCACAGTGAGGTTCCACATCCACGTGGGACGGGAGGCTGTCAATTCTAATAAAGGGGAGTAGGGGGTGGAATTCAAAATTGGCCAATCAAAATGATTATTTTCCCCACAAGCTCTCCTGTGAGATATGCGGTATGTCCCGAAACGAGGTTCAGATACCAAGATGTACTTATTTCGTGGACCATTTCGGCCTGAAGACGTTGTGGGGACGTGCTGTGGAAGATAACCCCCCCCACGAGTGGAACCGATTCTCATTACTGGCTAGAATTTTAGATCTGAGAACAAACGGGACAAGAACCATGAGGGAAAGATTTTCCTTAAAGTGATGAGCAGGTATAGCCTCGGGTTCAAAAGGCAAGTGCTTTCCGCCTCAGTTATAAACACCATTGCTTATACACGGCTCTCCTCTTCATCGCTAGGTCTAGTGAAGTCTTTTGCCCCCATAATTACTTATTTTAACCCATAACGTGGTTTTCTACATTAGTAAATATGGTTCATTTCTCAAAACTCACGGTGGCCCTTGGACTTGCACTGAGCGTACATGCGGCACCGAAGACCTACGGCGGTGAAAAGGGGGACAAGAAACTCGAAGTTCAAGCCCACAGAGGAGGGCTCGGATATAGGCCAGAGAGTAAGCTCTATATAAAATTCGTGCCCAAAGTAATGTGATCAAGGAGGCTAATACTTTATTTTATCTTTATCTTCTAGGCACTTTGTGGGCATTTGTAAAGGCTCTTGAGAGCGGGGCTAATGTCCTGGAAATGGATACAGTAAGGCCCCCATATACAAAAGATCCATTTTTACTGACACGCGATAGGTATTTACAAAAGATGGCATTGTAAGTTAAGGGTTTCTGCTGGTAAGCCCGCAATACTGATTGTGCTGTAGCCCGTGATCTGGCACGACCACCAAATTGTGGCTTCAAAGTGCAAAGATACTGAGCCAAACGCCACATACGTAGGACAGGTGAGTTAATTGGCTGAGTAATAACTTGTTCCTAGGGAATATATACTTACTATAAACCCCCCACGGGTCCAGTTTATCGCCAATATGACACTCGCGCAAGTGCAGGTATGCTACCGTTAAGTGTTAATTGGGTAATATTTAGTCTAGCCACTGACATTTAAACTGAGACCCTGGATTGTGGAAGCCTGCAACTTGATCTCCACAAGCAAGCAGAACGTACAATCCAGCCCATCTTTCTATCTTATGAATATGTTACTGACTAAAAATAGTGCACCCTGGGGCTAAGATCCCTACTCTCGAGGAAGTTCTTGATTTAGTCGACTGCTACGGCGATGAAAAGGTTGAAATTAACTTAGAGGTAATTAAATTAATCTAACTTAAACCTGCTGTTTGCGGGATTCTAAAAATTACAGACTAAAATCGACCCCATTCGTCCTAACGAGACATTGGCGCTCGAGAGATATATTGACGACATTGTACCTATTCTTGAGAGGCGTGGCTGGGCTGAAAGAACTTATATCCAGTCTTTTGACTGGCGCACTCTCATTGGAATCAAGAAAAAATTCCCTGCAACTAGGATTGTCGCGCTTTTGGATGATACGACAGTCATTGCCGAGGACCGTGGCGTCTCAGGCTACCCTTGGCTGGGCGGAGTCAACGTATGACTTTTGTCCGGCTGGTTTAGTCAAGTTCGAGTGCTAACTTTTTATCAGCTTGATGACTTTAACGGTGACTGGGTCGCTGCTGCAAAGTCTATCGGATCTGCTGTTCTGTCTCCAGTCCACGGTTACCCTTCGTCTCAGACTCCTAACTCTCCAGGTTATACACCTTTTGTCACCAAGGACGTTGTGAAGAGGGCACACAAAGTTGGCATGCAAGTTGTTCCTTGGACTGTTGATTTCGAAATTACTATCGAAAAGATGATACTGTAAGTTTTCCCTGTCCCTCATCTGAATTTTGGGCTTGAGGCTAATGTTTCTATTGCAGTGACGGTGTCGAGTAAGTGTCCCCCCAAACATGCGGACCTATTCCTCTGAAAAGATAACTGACTTATACAGTGGTATTATCTCCAACTATCCTGACCGTGTTTTTTATGTCGGCGCAGAGTACGGGATGGAGGTTGGTATTAAGGCCAACCGTCCTAGCCCTCAGTGCCTTAAGAACGCCAGTATCAAGGTTTAAGTCTATGATGGCTTTATATGAGGCCTTTTTTATATATGATTATGAAAACAGCAGTAAGGAGGAGTGTGAATGGCCTATAGAGCGCCTCTTGGTAATTGCACGATTTATAACGAATTTTTGAGTCTATAGTTGGATTTGACGCAGATAGATCTTAATCACGGTTTTGGTTCAAGTTGATTACCTCTCATTGGCTCATACGCTATTGTTACAAACTACCGAGTGATTTGCCGTGACTTTCGACGCCCTTATCTTCATCAGATAAGATCTTACTCCCGACATCATACCACCAATCGGCCCATGTTCCGACAACTGTGCTCAATGTTTCCCAAACGCTGAGACATCCAAACAAAACATCTATTAAATAAAGCTTCCAAGATGCCTCCCATGAATGCCCGAGTGCGCTTCTTCCTCCCCTGCCCACAGGCCCTACTAACAAGTAAAACAAGACCCTAACCATGCCCATGGCGGCCGCAACCATGGCAGTACTCCTCTTCGTCTATACGCGTACGTCTATCAACGCCGCAAAGACCAATGCTAAGATGCAACGCGAGGCCGATGGTGGCCAAATATCGTGGAGAAATCAAAGTCTGCGTCAACATGGGCAGCTTCCCGACGAGCCGCTGCCTGAGCAGAGCGGTGTTGCTAAGGTCATTGATAGGGTTTCGACAGGGAGGGGTGCAGGTAGTGAGAGAACTGCGCTGGAGGGGGTAGGGGGTGAGGATATGAGGATTAGGGAGAAGGCGAGAGAAGGGAGGGCGAGATAGGTGAGATCTTTTTTTCCTTTGGGTGGATATGGAATAGCCTAGCCCCATATACATCTCATAATCCGCACTACGTACTAGTTAAGTAACCCAATATCAACTACTTTTTTTTTCTTAATTGGTAGGCGAAAACAGGGTCCCGTATTTCCATCACCAGTTATTGAAAAGCCGTACTTTTGCGTATAGAATCTCACCCGGTTGTTTACATGTATGTATTTAGTATGTATATCTCATAAATGTATATACATGTAGCTTACTACATGTAGTAGATGGCCGCTCATGGCGATAGTGTGGTGCAGTTAGTCGCCACAAGCACGTTGTAGTGCTGCTAGTTAACGAGGGAAACGCGCATAGGCCCAGAATTTCCAAATCAAGGTATTAGATATACGAATCCTATTTCATCTATCATCCATCCACATGTAAGCGTTACAGAACCGTAGGCCATATAAAAAGTAAGTACTAAATAAAAACAGGAAGGAATTTAAAAAGATAGAAGAGTAAACCAAGGATATCATTAAAGAAAGGAAGAAAGAGAAAACGAAAAGAAAAAAACGAAAAGAAAAGAAAAACGCCATTCCCTCCATCTTTTTTAGTCTCATTTTAGCAGCGCAACAAGTTAACAATCAACCCCATTACTTAATAACATCATTGAAAGGGAAAGAGAGGGAAAAACCAGAGCGTGAAATTAAAGCCGCTTCAATACAAAAAACCACCACACTGGTATTCGAGTCTAATATCTCCTAATGCCCATTTCCTTCATCTTCTGGCAATGCGGTAAGTGCATGGAATTTGCCCTAGCCATTCTCTCGTTGTCGACAAAGATCCAACCCATGGCGGCATTCCTCTCATTCATTTGTATTTCCTGCTCCCTTTGACAATGGTGGTTCAGATCATTCACAATCCGGTTTTCGGCACGTTTAGCAAGTTTTGCAAGTTCGCCCGTCTTAAGATCTTTAACTTCAGCGGGATTCACCCAGAATGGAATCTTATAGTGTGGTGTCTCTCGTTGTAGTGTGAATGGATGTATCCGCTCAGTTCTGAAAGATGGCCCACGGAGACTCTCTCCGCCATCACCAGTGAAAAGTGAACCGATGAGTGGGAGTATAAAGAAAATTATAAGCGGTAGTAACTGTATGAGTATTTTCCCCAGGCCTGCCGGGGCTGCTTCCTCTTCTTGCGCCCCAGCGGCCTGCGCGGGCCGCCTTCGCGGCTGTCGCCCCATATGATGAATTCGAATGCCTGGTCCCCCAAATGTAGTAAATCCACCAGCCGCGCCCTCGCCGAACATTGCTGCGCCAGGCCCCATCCCACCGAAGAACATATTGAAAAGGTCTTCAGGCGAGATTTCGCCCTCGAACCCACCGCGGCCCCCACCCTGCTGCGCAAAGCCGAAAGGTGAACCACCACCGAAGCCACGGGGAACGCCGCCGGAGCCACCACCGCCACCGCGACTGTCAGGGTCGCCGCCGTGGCGGTCAAATGCGGCGCGTTTATCACTATCGGAAAGGACTTGAAAAGCGCGAGAGACAACTGCGATGTGTTAGCTAGGTTTTTAGTCATATGAATTCGGCTCTGGATTCAACCCGGATAGGCATCCCGGGCCCGAACTCAGATAAATGAATGGAGAGGCTTCCTACTCACGTTTAAAGGCTTCATCTGCGCCCGGGGCTCCATTCTTATCCGGATGCATTACTAAGGCCAGCTTCCTGTATGCTTTCTTTATCTCCGCTTCCGTCGCTTCTGCCTTGATGTCGAGGATCTCATAGTATGCTGTTGCTTTGCATCTTCTTACTTTGTCAACAGCAGCCTTCTGTTCGAGGGTGTAATCGCGCCCTTGCCGGCCCTGGTTGTGTTCGCGAGACTTTTCTGAGCCCTTGTTTGGGTTTGTTTGAGCTCCCGTTGAGGACATCGTCAATGGTGTTAAAGAGGAGGGGGGGGGGGATTTGAAATAATCTATAAGGGAACGAGGGGGGATAATGAATTTGAGATGGGATGTATGAAGATGTATGCAGAATGTACTAGTAGGGGGAGGGTTGTTGAATGAGTGAGAGTTGTTATGGATGGATGTGTGGATGGGATGAGGTGTGTGGAGACTATCTGGTCTCTTTTTGGCCATAGAAAATGTTTGGAATCCTTGGGACTCCTCCGCAGAAAAGACTTGGCATCGAGATTTCCACCATCATCTACGACAAGTCCTTCGATAAGAGGTATGACAATTACTACAACACGAAACATGTTGACCATAAACGAAGAAGAAAAAAAGCGGGAGGAGAAGCGAAGAGATTGGCTAGGCATTGATGATAGCGAGGCTGAAGATAATGACGCAGGTTCAGAAGAGGAGGAGAGTCGAGTAAAGCGAATCTCAAAGCGCTCAACAAAGCGACGAAAAGTGGACCATATCGGCTCAGCGAGTGAGGATGAAGGCGGTGGAAATGAGTCACTGGAAGACGATGATGGGGAGGATATAGGAGAGGCAGGAGAGGCAGGAGAGGCCTCAAAAGAAAAGAAGGAGAAGATGAACGAAAAAAATAAACAGGATGAGGATGAACTACTTTTCACAAATCCAAATAAGCTCAAACCACTCACCCAGGAAGAGCTTACAGCCTCCAAAGCAGCGACAAAAAAAACCGGGGTGATATATCTTTCTAAAGTCCCAGTGAGTTCCCCCACGAGCCAATGACTTCACAACAGCTGATTAACCTATAATAGCCCTTCATGAAACCCATGAAAGTCAAACAACTTCTTTCCCGCTTCGGCGAAATAAATCGCATATTTCTCGCTCCTGAAGATCCCAAAGCCTACGCCCGTCGTGTCCGCTTTGGTGGTAACAAAAAACGTAACTTTGACGAGGGTTGGGTCGAGTTCGTAAATAAGAAGGACGCAAAGCTAGTAGCTGAAACGCTCAATGCTACTTCGATTGGTATACAAACCCTATCCAAGTTGTTAGTGCTCGCTTTGATTTACTAATATAAAATAGGTGGTAAGAAAGGTTCCTACTATTACGATGATGTCTGGAACCTGAAATATCTCCCCAAATTTAAATGGCACCACCTTCAAGCTCAAATAGCCTATGAGAACGCCTCGCGTCAATCCAAAATGCGTGCGGAGATTGCCCAAGCAACTCGCGAGAATAAAACATATATTCGAAATGTCGAGAGGGCAAAAATGGTTAAGAACATGGAGGCCTCTACAGCATCCAAGAAGCGGAAGTCTGGAGAGAATGACGGGGAAGAAGGCAAAAAGAAAGTCATTGAGGTCCGACGGCAATTTAGACAGAACAAAACCAAAGGGAGTGCAGATACTGGGAAGGTGGAGACGAGTGAAGGGGTCAAGAGATTGCTCAGTAAGGTTTTCTAAGAGCGTTCCTGGCTTGAGTCATAACGACTATACTGTGCAGCTGGCTTTCCCCGTGATTCAGATTTTGGATCATGGATTATCACTTATTCTCCTCTCGCATATCATATTCTGGACGCAAGACAGGCCTTGAACCTGTTCCGACTTACTCTGGAAAGCATAATTGTGGCGGCAGAGGTGTAAATAGAATGCTACCATCTTTACATCGCCAATCCTTTTCTTGGGTAGCAAAGCATTTACAGCTTTTCCGATTGTTATTTGAACTTGTGTCTAGGATATATCCGTGAAGAATCGTTGCATGTGCTTATATATAAACGGCTACCATAGCATAAGTAAAGATTCTAACACATGTTAACAAATAAACGCACTCCTGGGGGTATGGTTATCCTAGCTGGGAGGTACGACTGACTCCTCATAAATTTGAAAACCAAAAAAACGCTCTCCATATTCTGAATTTGGGTGTTATTAGTCATACACCACCATATCTATCCCAGGAGTTCGTCTCATCATATGTACATGTAGTCGACCAAACCGGTCTACATGTATTTTCCTATGATCTCCACACAGTGCTCATCTCTTATATTTATGGTTTTTCGGGTCCAAGTAAGTGCCCAGCCTCCCCTTAATTCCAATTATTATAATAAGTACATGTAATTGTAGTTACAGCCACAGTCCCGCAAAAGCTAACATAACATGATTTATACTCTAAGCGGGAGATAGAGGGGGAAAAAAGAAAAACCAAATCGCGCTGCCCCCGTGTAATCCCGATCCCCTTTTAAACATATTTGAGAATACCATTATCGTCGCTTAGGAACCGTGGCCATGTTGGACATGGTAGCGCATACGTACATGTATGTATCTACGTCGCTATATTCTGCAAGATCTTCGAACCTTCAATGCATATGTACTACGACCACTGTCTACAGACTTACAAGACCGGGAAAAATACCGGTCGTAGTACCCCGAAAGGCTATCCTATACTAGAATATAGAGCGCCTTTTCAACGAAGGCGTAACGGCCCGCCGGTCATATCATAGGGCCCACATCCAATTTCGTGTGACTTTAATCTGGTGCCTGCATCTGGAGAAGATAGAAATGGATTTTAGAAATGGACGCATACATATATTAGATGTATGCGTTTCCTCCCAAGGCTGTTTGGATGGTTTATTAGCTACATATTCTCACAGAACAGAGCAGGGAACCGATGCACGCATACATGTACATTTGTATACAGTGCATACTAGGTACATACCTGGGCCAAAATTCGAGGTGCGTCAATCAGATGTGGCCGGCCCCCGGCTACATGTATTAGTATGTATACAGCATGTGCCCCGGGGATGGCCTGCGGGGTATATGGAGTACATGTAGGCATTTGTTTAATTACATCCTTGTAGCCTGTCTACTCATAAGATATATTTACATCAACGATAGGAAGTACATATATATACATGTAGCTTTTAGGGCTCTGTCCCCCTAAAATTCCATTATATCTGACCGGTTTATTAGTGGGGAAAATCCGATAGTCTCGGGTAATCGGACTAGTATCTTCAGCAACCTACTATCTGATGTCCAGCCCGCCTCATAAGTTCCTCGATTTACCTTCTAGGTATGTTTTATAGGAGCACAGTTCAAGGACCAGCTAGGGTAAGAGAAGTTTGAACAGTGCGCATGCACTTCGTTTTCTTAGTCAGGTATGTATATATAATGCCTTAAGTAATATCCTTTGTGAGGTTGTTTATAGGGTTTATAGGGTTTATAGGGTTTATAGGATTAGAGTTTATATTATAGAGTTTATAGAGTTATGGATCTTTCTATATCTACATGGAACGAGAAGTTGGGAATTTTCAAAATTGAGTTGCTTAACTTAGACATTATTTCGGAATCCGGAGAAGATCCGGATTGGCGGGCCGGGTCGCCAAGGACCCTCAACTACCAAAAAGTCAAG
This sequence comes from Morchella sp. 2015-shanyang, assembly GCA_024713795.1. Classification (NCBI taxonomy): domain Eukaryota; kingdom Fungi; phylum Ascomycota; class Pezizomycetes; order Pezizales; family Morchellaceae; genus Morchella; species Morchella sp. 2015-shanyang. Next base: position 2,416,856 of record JAMGZB010000001.1, on the reverse strand, counting down.
GGTATACTCTAATATTCTTGCCTGTTTAGGCCAAGGCCCGATGTGTACCTACTGCTTGGTATAAGCTGCAGCTATACAAAACAGGTCCCATTCTAATATTAAGGAGTGAGAGCAAGAGCACGGTGTACCTACCGGCACCATTCTGATAGAAGCTAGTTAAGCTTATTTTCTAATGTCTGTGAAACAATTGTAGGATCACTACGGTAGGAGTTCCCTCTTTATCTGCAGCGTCTCACAGAAAACGCAGTAGTCCAGGGCTACAGTGCACGACGTAAACCCCCGATTTCTTTGCTAGAAGAAAAAAATACAGATTAAGAGGGATATGCATATATATATGATTGCGGGGATAAACCCTTCTAACCAACAAATCACTATATACTCGCTATCCACCATAAGAACCTGAAAATGCAGGTGCCAATATTTGTATGGCCAAGACGATTCTCCATACAAATTATCCCTGTCTTTGCCACTTGCATTTTCAGGTTCTTATGGTGGATAGCGAGTACAAGGTAAGGAAAGTTGTACCAGCACATTATAAACATGCGCCCCCTACAGCCCCTACTGTTGCATTAATCAAAAAAAATAACGTGCTCTTTCCTCAAGCGGGCGAAGGGAAGTAACCATTCCGCGCCCAATGTTTCGCGATTATTACCACCGAAGTCTCATGGGCCAATGGACTCATTTCTCCATTTTCTTCAGGGACGATAATGGGACACGGGGTTTCCTCGTATAAATTCTAGACAATTCCCTGATGGAAAACGCTACAACTCTTTCCATTAAGAAGCCGCGGCGATGTTGTTGGTATCGTTACTTTTGCTGGCTTTGCAGCCACTACTTGTTTTTGCTGCTTGGGGATACACTGATGACGGATCTAACTATGTCATTGGTGCGTAATATAATATTAAATTAGGCATTATTATTGCGATAATTATAACTAACGAAGAACAGATACCGGAGCCAGTCTAGTATTCAAGGTTTCCAAGACAAATGGAGATATTAATTCCATGGTTTTTAATGGTGTCGAATACGAAGGATACCAGGGAAAGCACTCGTAAGCTTTCACTATTCTGAATAAAATAAACGTTCTTACTAATTCCAAAAATAGTCACGTCGAGTCTGGCCTCGGAACATCCACAGTCACCATTAATTCTTACAGTAGCCCAGCATATATTATTAAAGTCACGGTTACATATGGAACTCTCCAACACATTATCGTGGCCCGCTATGGCAACAACAATATCTACCTACTTACAAACAAGGGCGATTCCTCAGTAGCTGCCTCTCGTTTCATTGTCCGTTTGAAGCCAAATGTTCTTCCCCATGACTCGAGCATGTCAGATTTCTATGATGACGACAGCACAACCATTGAGGCTTCAGATATCACTCAGAACTCTCTAGGTTATACCAAGAGCAAGCACTACCAGGGTAGCAATTATGGAAGGTTTGTATTCATATCGTAGCTCTTTATAATAACTGATACTTACAAAGCACATTACAGGGTTATTGATTTCGACTACGTTGGAAAGACCACCGGCAGTGTGGGTATCTGGCTTATCCGCTCTAATCACGAGAAAGCATCTGGAGGACCTTTCTTCCGCTCTCTCGTCCGAGGCTGCACAACCATTGCCGAGGATTTATATGAAATCCTTTTCTACTCCATGGGACACACTGATGCCGAACGTTGGGGCTTGCAAGGCCCTTACGTCCTATCTTTCACTACTGGTGGTACTCCAAACACTGCACTCTTTGCCAGAAATGCGGATTGGTCATGGTTTGACACACTTGGTATCACTGGCTGGGTTGCCGACTCAGCACGTGGAGCCGTTGCTGGTGTTGGAATAGCCAATATGAAGAGCGGGTATACATACGTTGTTGCATTGTCAAATACCGGCTATCAGTACTGGGGTACAGCCGCGTCTAGTGGTGGAGCTTGGAGCATTAGAAGGGTTGTTCCAGGAACCTACACACTGTCGGTATATAAGGGTGAATATGCCGTGTATACTACGAGTGTTACTATCAGTGCTGGATCAACTCTAGCATTGAATACTATCACCCCAAATCTGGATCCTTCAGATGTTACCGCAATCTGGAGAATTGGTGACTGGGATGGTACTCCCGGTGGATTCTTGAACTTCGATACCACCCCATGGAAGGTAATTAATATCCACTGGGCTTTTAATTTTATAAATATATGTAGCAAGGCTAACCTAGTCTCGTATAGCCGACATATATGCACCCGAGTGACGGCCGTCTTGCTCCTTGGGATTCATCTAACTTCATCATTGGAACAAGTACCACTGCCACCTTCCCGGGGTACATGTGGAAGGATATCAACAATGACTACCTTGTTTACTTCAAGTTGACAGCTGCACAGATCACAGCTGCCAAGACGGTACGAATTGGTATTACAGAAGGTTACGCGGGAGGACGCCCTACTATTGCTGTGAATAGCTGGACGAGTTCACTGCCCAGTGCGAGTACGCAAGGCAGCACAAGGAGTTTGACGGTCGGAACTTACAGAGGAAACAACGCGATCTTTACCGTATGTCTTCTTTCTTCCAGCTCTCCAGGGTAATGATAACTGATTTCCATATGATGCTAGTATACTGTCCCAGCAAGTGCGTTCCTCACGGATACGACTCAGTGGAATATCCTCAAGATCACTGTCATCAGTGGAAGCGGAGCAACTGACTATTTGAGTGCGGGTATCTCGATTGATTGCGTAGACTTCTATTAAACTCTGTGATTGAACTTTGAATATATAAGCGGGATCGTGTTAAGGCGGGTTTTTGTATGAAGTATAAATAAATAAATAATAAGGCGGATTTTGTGCGTGTCAGGTGCCGAGTGATACTCTGTGATTGGCCTCTCACAACAATTTAAATTGGTCGAGAGGGACAGATAAATACAACACCGAACCTCTATACATCGTCCTACATGTCTCCAGTGAACAGGCCGGACCGGAACTCTTATCTAGGTACTGTAGGATACCGGGTGGTTCAAACCCCCCGAATTAAATCGGAACCTTAGCTATTATATTTTGGTGTCATGGTAATCTGCCAGATACGGTACTATGACACCTCCCTTTTTGGTACTCCCTTTTTTGGTACTATATACTTGCACTTCTAGAGCAGGTGTTTTTATAGAATTCTCACACTTTTGCTTTGTACTGTCTTTGTTAGGATGTTGACGATAAAATCTATAATGTTCCAGAGCGAGGTATATAGTGGCTTACATATACTCATATCAGTCCTAGACTTATGGCTTACCTCATAGGAGAGTGACCGGGGACATCTAAACCTACTGCCGATCATACTAGAATTGCGTACCGCTTTCCTGCCTAGATGGACGCGTATGGGAGGTATAATACCCTGGTACTGTGTATACATATGTCTAAAAGATACTGATGAATTAAGCTTTTACTGAGGGGTAAAGAAAGTATAAGGTGTCCCCTCTACACATAAAATTCCCTCTCCACGTCTTGGGCCTTCTACACTCATCAATTTACAATTCCCTAAAAATAAATTGCAAGCAACAAAACCAGTTACAAAGATGCCTTCTAGTTTCAAGTGCAGGTCTGCGATCTCTAGAGTTATGTTCGAAAATTCACCCATCGAGGCCCTCCGCTTTCTCGACCTAATCGACATCTCTATTTGGGCAAACCCTCCCACACCTGATTCTGTCATTCTTGAGGCTATTTCTGAGAAGATCACTGAGTCTGCTCGAGTTTGGTTCCGTGAATTGACTGATTCTGTCTTTCCCTATCCACTTTCTCTCAATGATTTCCGTCGTGCACTACTGAGAGATTTTCATGTCAAGAATTTTCAAGCCCTGATGACACGATATGATGATGAACGTAGCTACTTCAGGTCACAGGAGTTTCTACTCAAAATTAGCTATCATGACTTAATTGAGGGGCTGCACGATAAAATCAAATTCAGAGACATGAAAGCACTTAAGGACAAGCAGGATTTCAACGAAGTGATTGCTAAGTTTAAATCAATTATTGCGGAAAAAGACGAGGAAATTTCATTGTTAGTATCTATACTACTGGAGACTGAGAGTTCGGCTAACATTTTTCATTGTTTCCAGGATTAGTAGGGGAATTGAGAGTACCAGGGTAAAGCTTCGGGGAGAGTTAGGGATTGGTGAGCCTGAAGGTATATTCTTTATTCCGGTCGAGCCACATGTAATCCTTTCATGATGCTAACTGGATTATATATAGTTGCTAGACATCCTAGTATTTCCTACAGCTTTCGAGCTCCACAGGATCACACCGAACCAGAGACTTTCGTTCCTTCTAGAGTTTTGCCCACCAGATCAGTCCAATGGCGCCGTGGTTCATCCTCTCTTGAAAACATTGTTGAATCAACCCCGAGTCCCACGTCAAATCAAGAGAGCTCAGTAACCTATTCGCAAACCTTTCTAGACCATATTAGGTTCAACAATAGCGGCAGAACATTCTCCCCTCGCTCATCCGTTACAACCACTACGATGGATGGTTCAGTCTCAGTTGACTGCGATGAGTTGCAGGCCGAGTGGGACAGGGAGATTCCCAATCTTCCCTAATCTATCATAGTTTGCATCGATCGGTTGGTCATAATCACTTTAACCTTTCCTTGACTGAGCTAATATAAAAATTCTAGTAAGAAAAAGGCTTGGATAATTTGAATACTGCTTTGAACTTAGGGGTAGTTGTTGGAGGAGGAGGAATATTAACTACATGTAGTTTCTTTCTGAGCTATTTTCAAAAGAAAAAGGGAGGGGAAAGGGGAAGTGGCTACCTTCTCTGTATATACTATGGTATATATGAAACTTTTACAGCTCTAATATAATACATTGCAATGATTTAACAACATCGTATATATTAAGGCGAGTCAGATATTTGTCGTAACTAGCCTACGAGCTTGCTGCACACAATTGATAGATCAGCAACAACCGCAGCAACAGCAACAAAAGACTCTACGCGTATAACTCGTAAGCATAGAAAATCACTCGATTTTGACATCCACTATTGTATCAGTATCAGTGCTTCAGTTTGGTTCGAACACCTGAGCTGCCAAGGTAGTCTCATTCCCAGAGTTTTATTAACCCACCCCTCGTCCTATTATAAATCCACAGCACAAGTCGGGCACAAGGCTACTGTCAAGAGCTTAGCTGTAGTACTCGAACCTCCAAGCCCGTGGAAACACATGCATTCTATAAAGAACGTCACCCTTTTACAGATCCAGGACATAATGTCTGCTAGGCTACACCGGTTGGAGTGAGAGGCGCAAGAATTTTGATGCCATCTAACTTATTCAAACTCTCTCGATCAGTGTCATCCGCGGCGTCCTTTATCAGTAGTTCTCGAAGAAATGGTATCTTCATTAGCCACAATTATTGCTCTCAATATCCACTTGTTTTCATACAAAGGGGACGCTGAGGGATCTTGAGGTCTGTATGCTATTATCCTGCTTCTCCGTCGACCACTACTCAGCCGAATCTCCTGGAGAATAAAAGCACTCTTTCGAAGCGCTTCTCTCCAGTACTCGCATCAGGCTTGACAAACATCTTCGGTCGATTTAGGTCCTAGTGCGCTACAAGTTAGGAATTCTTCTATCTCAGCCTTGAGGGCTGTTCTCTACTAAGTTCTCCTGGCTGACTGTCGCCCCAAGCTCCCGCGGGTTCATATCCGCCCCCCCCCCCTCCCCCCCGAGGCCGCAATCGAAGGAGCTTTGACATGCTTCTGGTTGCATTTATCTCCCGAATGTAATCCCTGGAGTTTATAATACGGCGCAGTTTAATTATCAAGCTGAATGGCGCTGGGTACCTATTTTCTCAGCTAGGCCCATATCAGCACCACAGTAATAATCCTCAGCTTTAGCTGAATGCACATGTAAGCCTGTATATAGTCCGTCAGATCAGCCTAGCCAACGTCCCACACGTCCGGTGTTCGGGTTTCGGGGTTTCGGTAGCACGATCCGAGGTGCACTGCGGTCGAAATCAACCGGCTTTTCGGAATCCGGCGATTATGGTATTTCCTCCTATTTCACCAAATTTCCCCTATGTAGCAAATGTGTCCTGACGCCCCCGATTGGGCACTGAGTTTGCGGATATACGGTTTATCGCTGATATATGTCAAGGACCAGTGCATACGCCTATGTATAAGTTGTCAGATGTTCAAGACATGGATTGCATCATGTACTTACATGTTTAGTTGTCCCCGGCCCGGCATATAACACAATCAGTATGTTAAAGCCCTCAAAGAACGACGACAAAAGTGTAGATAGAGCACATACATATCTGCCAGCACTCTTCTCAACATAGCAAAGATATGTAGTTTTCTGCGAGCCTCAAAATGCCTACGACAAATCTGCTCGGCACTATTGGACGGTAGCGCACCAGAATGCGGGGGTCTTTTAATGTCTGAGGGTAGCCACCGGGATATTTCCCCCAACTGTTAATGTTGGGGTGGTCATAGCTACATACATCCAGGGTTTCCCCGCTATTTCCTACAAAAAGCAATTAGCAAGCCAATATTAACTGTTGTGTTGCACAAATTTAAGGAACAACACCACGCGTGGCTAAAGCATGACTTTTGGATCATCCGCTGATCTACACTTGCGTCCCAGGAAATCTACGAGGAGTGAAAAAATAGGTGATAGATCAGATATCTAATACCTAATCACGGTCTATGTGATGTGGGTTCTACCTAGCCCTTTTAGCTAGACGAATAAATCAGGGCCGAAGATGTCTTCATCCCGGGGTAGCTACATGTAACCCCAGTGAAAACTACATCTTAACCATGAGAAAAAGTCATCTGAATAGTGAGACATATGCCTCCCACTTCCAACTGGACTGACAGGATGTATGCTCGACAGAAACGAGAAACCTAGCCTCTAGGGAGCTTTACTAGCGAAAGCCCTCCGGTCCGGTCCTTAATGAGGTGTCAAAGCATTACATGCCCCATCTTTCAGATTCCCCATACGGTCATGGCAAACTGCAATTCACCTTGGGTTTTGCTTATTCTGGCTGATGATGATGATGATGATATTGTTACGCGCATATCTGTTTTATACGCTCCTCGACTGGGGACCCTGCTGATCACCCACGAAGCCTCCACGGGCCGGCTATTCCTGTCAGTTCTGTTGATGCGAAGCGGTGGGGAAAGTGTGGGGTGCATTGAGAGGGTTTTTTTTTCTTATTTTTATTTACGTTCATCGTTGCCGGCAGGCAATGAGATGCTATCGGCTGTTCATGGTTACCATAAAGAGCACTATCCTGGACGAGTGATTTCTCATGAACCCTATGAAAACGTGTTTAGTGGAAGAAATGCGATTCCCGTGCATGATCATATGATACATATTTTTTTTTTCAGCGCTTGAAATATGTAAGTACCCAGATGGATGGATGTAGGAGTAGGTACAGTAAGTAGACCACTTTTAAATACGTCTTATGTGGCTGTTTATGGATACCGAGGCATTTTGGGGGAGGCGCATTTGGGAGGTGTTATTTGACCTGAGTGGTCGTCGTCTTGTGTTCTCGTCCCTGCGAGGTAGATCAGGCAAGAAAGCCTTCTAATAATTGGTAGAGAAGGATGAGTATTTAGGTTAGGTCCGCTCTATTTTATCTCCCTGCCTATCTGTGTGTGGAAGCGGATTGATTTGAAATACGGATACCAATGCGAGCATCAACGTGAGTGGCTACTAGCTCTTTGTTTATTCCTAGGGGGTGTAAAATGACTGGAGACGTCACTCCCGTTTGCTTGGCTGGGAACCAGGGCCAATGATTGTTTCCATACGACAGCCCGCGCCCGCCCGCCGCCCCACTGTATTGGGACCCCGCCGCGATTTCGTTCCGATTCAATCGGGCGGTGGCTGATTGGCCCTGTGCTCCGTTGTTGTACATACCCGTCAGATCCTGCATCTCCGATTCAACGGCCGTTTTTCAAATCGCGGAAAAACTCGAAGGGCTGTTTATTTTATTTTTTCCTCTTTTTTTTTTTCCGGGGCGTGTGGGTGGATGTGAGAAACAAAGCAAAACCAGATGATGCGGGTTTACTTGATTCCTTCGGCTCGATCACCTATGTATGCTGAGTAGCGTGGGTAGGGGTGATAAGGCTGTAAAACGAAACATATCCACCCAAGATGTGATGTGGGTGAGATATACCCAGCCTCTGATCATTTCGCGCCGCTTTTTGACCGGCCTCTTGAAGTGGGTATGTATGTCGATCCATTAGGGATTGCAACAACATCCTGAACAATGCTGCAGGCTCCTCCGGCCCCACTGTGGAAGTGCCTATGATACTCCTCTACGGAACTTGACTCAACAATACTGTACCAATACAATTGAAACTGCTCTTCATACGTACGTGCTCTAGAAGGCACTCGTATCAAGAAGTCAGGAAAAAAAAGCCCTTACTAAATTCAGTCGAACGAGACAAAAAAGCAACGATGAGGAATTTAGAGTGCATTGCATATATCCGGGAGGGAACTCTTCCCAAAGGTACAGTCGTTCACAGGGTTTTGGCGAACAGGGGGTTGGGGCCAATGACAGATTCGCCAGTTTAGGCGTTGCTATGGGGTTGCTATGGTGTTGCTACAGCCAAAACCCCGTGTTCGTCAAAACCCTGTGAACGACTGTAGAGAGAAATAGGGGGCCCGCAAAGGTTCTAGTTCGAGTGACGCGTGACGTGACACGATGATGGATCTGGGACGGATATCGCGAATTTGCATTTTGAAGAGAAGGCATCGCATACGCAGGTCATGGAGTGTGTCGTCGTGGAGAAGGAAGATAGGCTGTGTTGGTTTGCCCGCCCGCCCGCCAGCCGAGGAGAGCGCCGCGCGGGGTAGTTAGAGGAGGAGATCTAGAATAACTAAGTGGAAGAAAAAAAAAATATTTTCTCTGCTTGTCTTAGTAGTTGTTAGACCTAGGATGTACTTTAGCTAGATGCTCTCTACTCTGCTCTGCTCTCTCTACAACCAACCCCCCCACCCCCCCTTCAAAAAAAAAATTCGTGGTGCGCTCCTCCCCATAATTCAATGAATATCATTCGTTACTCAGGTGATGTGGTGGATGATTCGACGGGGAGATCTCGGAAATGGATTCGCTCGCGTGCTTTCATAGGAGACACCGAATACGCCCGCTGTCTTTTCCAGCAACCTTTGTAGAGCCTAGCTACAGACTACAGTACCAATTTGTAGGTACTCCTACATAGGACCTGATACATGTATCTATCTTGACTATCTTGAAAATAATACCTACACATAAAGATACATGTATCTACGTGGCTGACTAGTTGCGTTATATCTCATGTCAATTGGAGGAGGGGCAAAGGAGGAGAGGACTCGCGGCAGCCGCAGATCATGAGAATAATTTCTCTTGCCAGGTTTTTCTTTGCGCCTTGCTTCTTTCTTTTTTTTTTCTTTTTTTTTTTTTTTTTGCGAATCAAACATTCCCCTGGGAATTAGAGGCAACCCTGCTTCAAGCGGATATTCGAGGATGTTCTGTTCTGCGGGCACCCGTGCTCAGAATTAATCATGGGAAGGGTAAATCTGTGCTCAATGGCACTGAGTCGACATGGTACTATTCCTGTATATTTCATGATGCCTCCTAGAATATTTTCCGGAGGCGGGCGTTATGGGCGTATGGGCGTAAAATCCGAGAAGGCGTCTGACGTCGCTCGGGACAACAGGAACGTTGGGCCCTTGCAGGCGAGTTGACTGGGGCCTGGGGGGGAGGGGGGCGAGGGGAAGGGAGCGTTGAGCCTTGGAAATTGGACTACGTCTCTTTCATTGGTTGACGATGATGGGTCAATTCTAGGGTATGCTTTTGGGCACGAGCGACACAACGCCTTACCCTGTCAGTGAAACAAGACAGTGGGATGTGCAGTGTCGGTGTTGGTGGGGTCCCGCTTGCTTCGGGGGAGAGAAAGTTGGATCTTCAGTTTCAATAGCCCATGTCCACCCCCCCCCTTCTTTATTCCTTCTTTCTGTCTTCTTTCTTCGTCCTTTCATCATAATGCACCAGTGATATCGAATCGAATACCTACCGACAGATTGCATACATGTACTGGTTACCTGTCACATAAAACACCCCTACCTAATGTACTCGACTAGGTACGATTGGATGAGTATGGACTGTTGGTACCATGTAGTAGTGACTCGAGACTCGGTTTTATTTAGGACTGAGACCTGATCTCTCTAGTAACCCTTTTCGGACAAGCCATACAAAAAGTACACCATGAAATATCCATACATAAAGTAAACTTGGGCCCCCTCCTAGATCTTCTCATTCACCGCCTGTCTGCTCTACAACCCCCCCCCCCCTCAATTCCATAAATCTTCTGTTTCAGCCCCATCATCATCATCCCCCCAAACAACTTCTTTTAAGGCCTCGAGGCACCCACCCATTTCCAAAAGAATATACACCCTCTAGTTGTGGATCTACAAGCAGCAGTCACAATATCAATCTTCGTCCCCTCTGACAAGTAGATTATATCTAGCATCTATCTGCCTGGGTCTCTGTTTACATCACGTTATTCAATAACCAGTCTCGTATCTCGGAGAAGCACTTTGCTCTGTTAGGTAAGCTCCTAATTGTTTTGCCTCTTTCTCCGTCGATTAGACGTAGCTTCTACTACTCTAGCGCGGAGCTTCCTCTCACATCAATCATCATATCATCTATAACGCACCCTCTTTCGGTTCTAACAATCTTAATCACATACAGTACCATTTCAGAAGAAAAAAACCTACGTACCTCTAAACCCGAAATCAAGCCATTCCATCTTCAATAACAAGTACAATTATTATCATCAGCCATGTTCAACAACCACGAGCTGGCTACCTCAAAATCTATTGCGAAGAATGTCGTCACTGTCAGGGATAATCATGTCAAGTCAAAAGAGAATGAACGTGTTAGCCACCGTATCTCTTCAACGGATCCTGAGCGTCCTACGATTCGCGTTCGTTCGAATTCCTCTACCAGAGTTGAAGATCTTCCGAAGCGTTCAAGCGCAAACCAGGAGATTGGACCTGCTAAGAAAAAGGCTGGAGGTAGAGCTCCCATTTTTCTTCTGAATCCCTAAATTCTTAGACTGGAAGATGTGAGCGGGTTTTGACGCTTGAGTGTTTGGTGCTCTAGCTCCTGCTGCCCCGAGAATCCTTAGAAGCATGAGTGTTTCCCTCAACGATGGATTCGCCCCGCCTGCCAACTTTGCGCTTGTTGGTGGCGGAGGTGTTTACAGGAGCAGCTTTCCTAGAGTGGAAAACTTTGGATACCTCAGGCGTTTGGGGTTGAAGAGTGTCTTGTGAGTATATTTTATCTTGCGAAAGGAGGAAGTTACGGTTGCTGATAATTGTCGCGCGACAGAACACTCGTTGGAGAGCCATACCCGGAGGAGAATTTAAAGTTCATGAAACAATGCGGCATCACTCATTTTCAAATTGGCATGCCTGGCAATAAGGAACCGTTTGTGAACAGTGGGTTCTCCAGAATTAACCTTTTGCATTGGGGGCGTATTCGCTAATAATTAATTAGTTCCCGATCAGAAACTATCTGCTGCTTTAGAGGTCGTCCTTGATCGCCGCAACCACCCAATCCTTATTCACTGCAATAAGGGCAAGGTATTTGCCCACTTTCCATTAAAATTGGCATGATGTCAAATTTGTGCGACATTCATATTGACTTTTTTATTTAGCACCGGACCGGCTGTGTTGTCGGCTGCCTTAGAAAGCTCCAGGCGTGGTCTTTGACCCTTATTTTTGACGAATACCGTCGCTTCGCAGACCCCAAGAGTCGCGCGCTCGACCAGTTGAAAATCGAACTATATAAAGAAGAAGCTTGCATGGGTCTTGCGAAGCAATGGGGTTGGATTCCCGAAATGATGATGACTGGCGGCGGCTGCTCATATCAGGAATGCACTGACGGGATTGGTGGATGCGGATGCGGCGGACTGGAAGTTCAAGCTCTGTAACTTCCAATCTCGGGGGTTTCGTTTCGTTTGACAAAAGCAAGGCCTTCGAGATCTGTGGGGAAATCTGGGGAAACATTTGTTTTGCTGGGTAACCACGCTTGAGATTTCAAAACGAGCCGGGAAAAGTTTGATTCTGATTTTTTATTTCTCTTTGCCCTTTTTACACTCCCTTGGGTTTGTGGGGTGGATACTTGTTTGCCTTTGTACAGTGGGCGGCATTTTTTTTCTCTTAGAGCTCCTTCTTGCTCCCTTTTTGAAAGGGGCAATGGGTTTCTTCCTTTCTTTCTCACTTGATTGTGAGATTGTTTTCAGGGTTATATTTGGGATTTTCTTTCGGGTTTGATGGTTACGTTGGTTCTGGAGTTATTATTTACTGGTTATTGAGTTTATTAGAGCGGCTACGGATAAGGTTCTGGGGGAAAGTGTTTTCTCTGGTTGATAGGTGTCCTGCGTGTCTTCTCTTTATTACTTTTGTACCACGGTTTGAGTTTGGGTTTGAGCACAGCATATAGCATACAGCGCAGCATACAGTACGGTATCCAGCTGGGTTATCTTGGCAGGGTTGGTTTTGTACAGTTTATCAGCAACCTATTACGCATTACACACTCTTATAATTGCTTGTGACGAGTTAGGATCGGGAAACAGAACAGAATCGTAGAAGGAATAGTTTTTGAAGCCTGTCGGCCTCTGATTGGGGCGGGGTTTACAGGCTGTGTCAACGCTTTCTCACTCGCGTGACCGGTGAGTGGAAATTGAGTTATGATTCCTCGGAGGAAAGCGGGATGGGTCATCAAACTGTTCTGTGGTGTTTTGTCTGAATGGTTTTTTTTTTGGAGGGAAAAGTACTGAGAGCAAACATTGATGGGATTGTTCCCGACAGTGGTACAGCATCTAGCTACGTCGTTTTGTCGGGGTTGCTGAATCAGCTGACATCTCAATCTACATCTGCACTGTTTGGCAGTGTTGGTTCTGATTCATTGGGTCTTCTTTGTGCTTACTGCATGCTTGCTTCACCGTTCCGGGCCTGCATCTCTAAGCCTTACTATATGAACTAACACCCCTAAAGTACATACATCAACAGAAATGCAGGCGAACCAAGCCAACCCACTAAGTACACACTCTCTCTTCTACTTCTCGGGAGGTTTAGTAAACACCATGATTCACCGACTTCGCTTCCAAGGCTTGCCGTGGCAGGTGATGATTAAATGGACGTGGTAAAACGTTTCTCGCGGGAGGCCTTCCACGGCTCTCATAGATAGTCATGTAGTCTCTAGGGCCATGTGATATGTATGGCTGCTTCGCTACAACCTTGTGTCTTTCTCGGCCAGAACATGTTCACTTTGCTGTGCTGTAACCTGGTTACTCACTTATCTGGGACCGGGTTGTCGGTGAGACTCTATGGTAAGTTTGGAGTAAGGTAGGGAGGGACAAGGCGACACTAGTGAAAGAAGTGAATTTATATATTCGGCTCTTTTTAAATCAGTCAGTAGTATGTATAATAAAGAAATGGATATCTAATAAACCCTAACCCTAGAAGTACATCACTTCAGCCTTGTTCTATGAGCTCTTTTCTTCTTTGGGCCTCGACGTATTAAAGTAATAGTTTCCGTGTGTGATCGCGTTCACCGCTGCGAAACTTGCGACACTCAGTGGTAGTGGGTTCCGTAGGCGTACTAGCTGCTTTACACTCTTGCGCACACCATTCACCATGAGGTAGAGAGCTGACCAGGCGGCGGTAGTACCGGCACCATCAATTGGTGCGTGGTCGTAGGTCATCCAGCCTCCTAATGCCATGCTGGACGAGAAGAGGAAGAGTATCCATGGCTTTGGAAAGATTTTGGCGTTGTTTGTTCGAGCTAAAGGAAGCTGCGATAAGACTGCATCGTGTTAGATAGATGCCTTGTTTCAGTCCCATTGGTGAGGATGTACCAGCTGCGGAGAACGCCCATGCTGGAAGTGGGGATTCTGTGGGGTTGGGGCTCCGCTGTTAGCTTGGGCACCCCCAATTTGGATATGTGGGGGCAGATGCATACCGGCGTAATCCCGGCCATGAGAATTGAGGAAAGATCGTGCTTGTTGGAGGATTTCTGACATATGTGAATATAGTTCGTGGGATTTGTGCGGGTTGGAGTTGATGAGATCTACTTTTTTTTTGTTTTGCTTTTAGTGGGCCTGTTTACAGATGCATATTTATGATGTCACTGGGAGGAGATGTTCGTAGTTTAGCGCGGGCGTCAGACTTGGAAAGCTTGGCTTTATCGGATTAACGTTGTTCCTTGATCTTGGAAATAGCATCCAACCACATCCTTCATACCTATCAAGCGAATCAGGGGTCGCCATCTTCAACATCGACGAACGAGCCCTTATCAAAAAGTTCAAAGACATCAATAGAGGACTGGGATTATCCTATTAGCGCTTCGCCAATTGAGTCCTTAGAACACCTTGCACATCCGATAGACAGCCCTAAGGAACCAGGAACCAGAAAGCATATGGATCGATAATAAGGCTATAAATTCACCAATATCTACCAAACTGCCGTCATCACACTATTTTACATGTACCCTATCCGCCTATTTTGAATTCCCCCCATTACTGATGCTCGTGGGCTTACGTGGCTTTACAAGTCTAGAGCTTAAACGTGATTCCTGATCATTTACATATTCATATGATAATTCTGTGATCGGGGAAGTTGAAGTCTGTGCCCTCAACTGCCACGACACAGAGGGTCTAAACTCTCTCTGAATACTTCTCGGCACCTAATTGGACTCCTGTATAGTATATAAGGAAAAGAAGAGATACCCGGGTCGAAAGAAGCATCCAACATAACCGTGGCGCGAACCTGGGACGGGCCGAAGATAAACACGGGATAGTTTTCTGATTCCTCCCAAGAAGCCCGATCACCCTAGGGTTCTCATCTCCTGCAACAAGAAGAAACTGGAGAATTGACATGTGATAAGGTGATTCTACTCGGCACGTTTTTTAAAACGTGCAGATGATTTTTACTGGGGCCAACAACGTTGGCATTCTGGACTCCTAGCCTCAATTAAATGCCAACTCAGTTGGTCATTGGCAAAAGTCTAATTGACAAAGTGATCCCGCATTGTATGCGGTGTACTATTCTTTGGATCGTTTTGAAAGGAGGGATTTGATGAAGGATATTATATCAAGAAAAGATCCACCGTTTGCTCTCACCAATCTTTTTTACCCGTTCCATAGGTACCTTTCGCCTCCGATCGAGATCACGAGCTAAGCATTTATTCCGTGTCTATCAAAAAGAGCCCCGTACGTAGGCTCTCCGCTGCGTTCCCTGCATACGCCCTCCACTCATCTCAACATGACATGATGGGGCATAAAACAAGATCTTGATGACTTGCATCAGCTGCCTCCACAGCACGATATGTACGTATCAGGGTATTCGACTATATTGGGATGGGCGCATCAGTCTTCCTTTGGATCGAAGAAAGTGGTAACGGATCAGAACCGGACATATCTGTGTGAGCCGGTCGGTCCGCTGCGAGGAAGGACTTTAGCCTATGCACACGTGAATGGTGCAGATTATGGATTGACCATTTGCGGTGTTAGAGGTCATTTGTGCCAGACGAGTGGGTTGGTTATAACAGCGATATTCCTGGGGAAAAGTGGAGTGTAACATTTTGTTTGGCTGGGTGAATCAAAAAATGGACGACAGGTATTTGTTTACAGACAACGTTTACCATAAACAAAAGCAATCGCTCACAAGCTACACGTTCCTGAGCTCGCAATTGCATATCGTTACACATGCTTCTACATGTACACACACACGTTTATGCTAACTCCATTTGGACCTTTTTCCCTTTCGTTTTCTTATTGAAAAACTGCTAATTCAAGACACGTTGTCTTCGAAACATTGAGGTGTCTGGGAACTGTATCCAGGATCGCCTCGATCGGAATGTAGTACTAACATCTTTTTGACATCTTTAGTTTAAAAAAAACTTTACTATCCTGGGGGAAGGTTGCAGGAGTTGTGAATCATTCTAGTGTACACAGGCGCTATTATGTACAGTCTAACCGATAACGTTATCTTTGCGGATGCGGACATGCAGGTCAAGTCTAACCCATGTTCACAGCTGGTCACTCGCGCACCATTGCTGTTATTGCGTAACTGGAGTTATAGGAATTACTCATCGAGCTTATTCCAAACAAGGCCTTATGTTGAGATGAAGCTGTAAAGTCGGGGCTTGGGACTCTCGAAGATTGTTCCTAAAACGGAATAGTATTTTACACGTACCAAGACTTACGTTCAATGTTTGTGATATTCGATATTTACTGTAGGTGGTATTTACTGTAGGTGGTATTTACTGTAGGTGATATGGGTGACCAATGAGAGATCACTCACATTTATTTACAGAGGCTCAAAAAGCAAGCTACGAATCTTTAAACGTTAACAGCTCCCGCCAAGATCACAGATCACTGTCGGGTCCGTGCACTTAGCGCCGTATCTTGAGCCTCAACCATTCATCCCACCTGAGATCTCAACCGCCGACATTTTGTAACTTGACATCACGCGAGCATATCAGCCCAGTAGTAATGTCTAGATCAACTACAGTATCAAGTCGTCCACCAAACGTCCCTTTCTTTCTAGTTCCCCCAGAACTATTCTCAATCGTCACAGATGCCGCCCCCTTCCCTATCTACCGTTGCTCCAGCGTGTCTCCCGAGAATCGACCTTTTCTCAAAACGTATAGGCACTTCCACCTTAAAAAAGCAATTATATGCCCGAAATTTGAACCCACTGACAGGCGGGGATTCTAAATAGCTTAAATCTCAAAACTATACTCTCTCTTACTGCCGAAAAGCCCTCGAAGCCACTTCGTGCCATCTCGGAGGAGCAAAACTTAAACTTAGTCCACCTCGGGCTCTGGCAGCCTCGTAACCTGGAAGCTTCTCAGCCGTTATCAAAGAGCTCGGTCGAAAAAACGTTACAATTACTCACTACCGACAACCTACCGGCCTTGTTGGTGGACGGAGGTCATGGGATCTTTGTAGGTGTGCTGAGGAAGCTCATGGGATGGAACCATACTAGTATCATTCTAGAGTAGTGAGTATTCTACAGGTCCCGGACATTAGCTAGCATGAATGAGGAAGAAGGAGGAGGAGGTAGTGGTAGCTAATGGGACGCAGTCGGTCCTTCGCAGGCAATCATCCGAGATATGGAAATGAGGAGTTCATAGAGATGGTTGACACTTCGCGGATTAATATTCCCGAGGGGATTGAGTTTCTGACTTGGCATGGACCCAAGAGTAATGAAGAGGATAAAGATAGGGAGATGTAGGGGGATGGAGAGAAGATAGGGAAACCAAAAGATGTGAAAGTTGTTGATCAGCCTTGAGTCGAGCTAGTTACGAAATGATTGTTGAACCAGCTTAGGAACTATATACCCAGCAATTTCTTCCTATCTAAGTTTTTGTTTCACGTTTTCAAGTTCGAGCATAAAATTCTTCTTACTTCTTTTATCTTATTGTACATAGAAAGAAAGATCCATAGTTTCTCTTACCGAACGCCACTAGCCCGCCATTTCAATTTTGGTTACTCCAGAAACATAAATACCGGAAGATTTGACAGTATATATATGCCTATTTTGAGCTAAAAAAAAAAAGAAAAGAAAAGAACTAGTTTCCCATTCCATAACCAAGGTAAATTCAGTAATTACTGCATTTATCGATAACTACTTTTTATTCCTTTTCTCCCTGGGCTTATTCTCGTCGACCTCTTCCATCTCACTTCCCAGCTCATCCTCTAGGTCCACGCTTCCCTCGTCCTCACTTCCCATATTCTCGCTCTCCTCCGCATCACTGTCATCATCGTCTCCGCTTCCCCCCTCACTACCACTACCTGCTTCTTGACCGGGCACATAATCCTCCTCTTCTTCGTCTTCAACATCGGCCATAGCCTGTTCCAGTGCGCTCTCCTCCCCTTCTTCGCCATTGACCTTAAACTCCTTTGCTCGTCTTGCTTCGGCCATAGATGCGTCGTTGAGTCGGTTCTTCTTGATATAGGTGTCGATGCCCGTATACTCCTCCTGATCGATCATTCCGAACTCAATTTCGTCTCCTTCTGGAGAAGACTGGGAGGCAACGTGAATAGACAGGTTGAAGGTACGTTTGGTAATTGAGGTATAGGAGATTGAATTGATCGCCGCGAAGGAGAAGTAAGCTAATGGTTTTCGGAACGCCCAGACAATGCCGGCTTGAAGGAAGAAAAGGTATCCTGGCGATCGGCCATTAGCTTATAATCACGCATATTTATGGTTCCGGGAAACTAGAGAATACCATCTTTGCTTCCACGGTGCGCCTTGACGTGGAATGCCTTTTCGCCTTTTCGGTGAGATTGGGGTAAAGCTGAATAGAAAACAGTCTCGAGGGGCTCCTGCACCATGGTGTTGGACCTAGAAGCTTTGAGGAGCGCGTTGAAGGAGCCGATTAGCAGTGACTTATAGCTCGTTGTGTCAAACCCACGACCCATTCCGTCACCAGTCGCGGTCTTAGGTGCGCTATCCGGGACTGTGAAGACCAGAGCATCTGCATTTCCGTCCCCAATACCTTCCGAGCCTTCGGGGAAGACGCAGAAATTCCATTGGCGTGCTGCTTTGTCTGGGACCGGAAGACATGCTACGTATTCTGTGGCGTGCCATTAGCGACTGCTATATCCGAAGGAATAAGGGGGCAGGTAACTAACTAATGTTATCCCACGAAACCCCAAACTCCGTCACCCCCGAAGCACCAACAGCGCTCATGCCCCCTTCTGTAAGTGCCAGAGTGAATTTCTTCCTCTGTGGAACTGAAAAGCTAATTTCCTTAACAAGCAATACTTCTTTTCCACCGAATGTAGGAGCTTCGGCTTCATCGGCGGAGACATCATTGGAGACCTTCCGCTTTTTGACTGAAGGCTCTGGAGATCGGTCCGCTGGTTTCAACGTGATGATGTATTTACCAATGTCTTGAAGGAGAGTAGAGTATTTTGGATCCTTTGCTATTGGCGACAATATTAATTAGCTATCTCAATGTGTTAAGGGGGGGGTGGGGGGTAGTACCGAGAACATCGCGGACGGAGGTGTTTAGGGATTTCTGGGTAGTGGTGGGGAAAGCTTGGTCAATCCAGGTGGTATCGGATAGTGATAACGCAGCCATTTTTTCTTCCTGCTTTTTTCTAGGAGGCATTTTCGTTGTGAGTTATTTCTTGGTGGGTATAATCTTTTTTTCCTGCTTTTGGTGGTGGTGGTGAGTTGTTGAGTTTTTGGCTGAGGTTGGTTGGTTGACCGTTGGTTGGTACTTTAGGGGAACTATCTACCAGTGTAAAGAAGATAGCCGCGAATGCGCGCTTGGATGGGAGAATGTAAGGGTATATTGTGGCAGGGAGATAGTTCACACGTGTTGATACAGATATGGGCACACGGACCGGGGATTCAGTTATTATATATACAATTACGCCTACACTTTGAACCGTGTAGACTTTGATGCTGCTGCTGCTTGTGCGGTGACGGTTTTTGTTTGTTTTTGGTTCGATCAGCCTTGCCGCGGTCGAAGCCTCGTGGCTATTTATCGCCACGCGATAGGTATATTGATCATTGCAAGTATCCTATGTTATATTGGAATCATATACATACAATACAGTAGCAGCAAGGTTGCTAACGACTACTCTTTTAAAGATATCTACATGTGTATATACCGGAGTCTTAATAACGACAGCTGGTTTTGTGCTCCGCCGATGCGGAAGCATTCAATTGTACTTCCGCCTAGGAATAGTACAGCGCTTGTTCCATGGGATCTTTCGAAACAATCCGCCGAAATTATGAAATCGTATACATCAAGGCCCCCTTGGGGTGCTAGTATCACGTACAGCAGTCCTAAAGCTAGAGAAAATGAAACCGAATAACGGAGCGCATAGCTGCTTTACATGGCTCATAGCACATGGCCATAGGTCAGTGAAGGATATGCCAATGAAAAGATTGGCTTTCATGGGCCGTGTGGATACCAATGTTTAGTCTTATTAGAAGATCAAGGTATATATTGGCGCCGATAAAAACAGTTCAGTCTAATCAAATATGCCGGATTCATGCTAAGGTGTTTGAATGAGCTTCGAATTCACATACCTCAGCTATAGCGCTGGTTCTGCAAGTGAGTTGATATCTAGAGATGGAGGCGCTCTAATATATATTGATTTTAGATGGGAAGGTATTTATGATTTTGCCCTCGGTGTAAGGACAGAGGCGAATTATAAATGAAGTAGATCATCCAAAGACTTCTCATAAATCCACCATTGCGCCCTATAAACCGTATTCAAATATCATCGAGTAGCCCCCCTCACGGATTCCCAAGTTTATTAACCGGAATACTCCGTACTTTGATATTTGTTGTGTCAAGGATTGCGATAATCACAAATTATCACTCGATGTATATTCCTGGAACGACGATATTGTTAATTAAATCTAGCCTTGTCCATTCTTACTTGGTCGCTTTATGTATCTTTTAGTAGTTTAGTCTCTTCCCTGGTAATTGATAGCATCCGTAGATTTTATTAAATCGGATCCGAGGCAATTCCACCTGAAGTGTCCGAGAGACCAAGAGAAATACATGTATCAATGTAGAAAGTCGTCGGACTAAAAAGAAAATCATGTATGATGTGGCCTTATGCTCGCTACCGCCAATAAACGCACACAACCGCATTTGGCTGAGTGAATCGTTGACAAGATGCCTTTGACATTAGCGGCCTCATTCTCCATACCTCTCATAAATCCGCAGGCTTATATCTGCATCTTTCCACAAAAGCTACTGGTACCCACATATCGTAAGGCTAGCTCCTTTCCCAAGTCAAGGTACGAGGGTGAGTTGTAATTGTGGCAGAAAAGGTGTGGCCTGAGCTCTTGACCATTGGTTGTATTGAATCCTTTACCCAATTCTTCGATGTGGGGTATTCAGGCATCACTAAATTCTACACCGATAACAGGAAACCACCTACTCACTCATGCCCATTTGTTTTGAATACATGAACATATTGTATTATTAGTATCCCAGATTATGATTCGTTCGTTGGAAATGACTATATTCTTAGAAAGCTCTGTAATTCGTTAATTCGATCTGTCTGCGAATGTACAGTGCTTGGCTTGTATAATTACATGTAATTGAATTCTCAAATGGTGACTGTGGGTTTGGTGGCCCCACATCGTGCCAGGGATTTTTAGAATGATAGTGTGGGTTTTTTTCTTGCTTTTTGCGTTTCGTACTAGATGCTGTATTACAGTGAGCCTGTAAAGGGAGTTCAAAGGCTCTAGACCCTACAATAAAGAAGGGCCCTGATCTAGGACCTAAGAGCTGAACCGAACCATTCCTCATGATCCGCAAACCGCATGACTAATACTCTCAAGATCCAACCAATCCAGGTCGATCTGATAGTGGCTTACCCAATCGTCCCTGACTCCCTCTCACCCGGCGGGAACGAGAAATTTTCGGGTTATCCACCGTTCCCGGATCTACCCCGCCCCGGTCCAGAATGTTCAACTGAAACCAAACTTGTTTAAACCCTCACACTTTCCCCACCAACAACGGTTTTCTATAGATCAGACCTCTCCCCTCGCCTTTACCCCAGCGCCATCTACTCCACCCCCTGGTTTCAATTGCAACAGCTCTCAACTCGAACAATTATGCCTCCATTGTCCATTGCGAAGTCCATCGTCGCCAGGCCATGGCTGCAGCGCGTCCTTGCTCCTGTAGCCAGTAAGTATGCTGATCTCTCTGGATACCGTCAAATCGGACTTGTGTATGTTGTCCCTCAAATCTCAACACATATATAGATAAATACCTCTTGGAGAACGCCCTGCGG
This sequence comes from Morchella sp. 2015-shanyang, assembly GCA_024713795.1. NCBI lineage: Eukaryota > Fungi > Ascomycota > Pezizomycetes > Pezizales > Morchellaceae > Morchella > Morchella sp. 2015-shanyang. The sequence continues at coordinate 2,395,045 of JAMGZB010000001.1, read as the reverse complement.
CTAATATTGGAATAGCGCCGATGACCTGATTGCGGAGGAGGATGATGTTGTTCAAAAGGCGCTCAAGAGACTGCCCCCTAAGGTTGCCTACGATCGTATATTCCGTATGCGTCGTGCTGTACAGGTATGTTTACTTATACCGCCCGTCTCTTCACACATGAAACAACAAAATGGGGTTGCTGATGATACCATTTTTATAGTGTTCGGTCGCCCACCAGGTCCTGCCAAAGGCTGACTGGACAAAGCCCGAAGACGACGTCCCATACTTGCTACCCTACATCGAAGAGATTGAGGCCGAGCTGAGGGAGAGGAATGAGCTCGACTCATTGACAAAGGCGAAGTAATGGATTGTTTCAGTTTTGCGGCAATAGACCAGTAGGACGGCTATATTGGATGTACCGGTGTTATAGAATTGATGGTAGAAGCTGCATGGGGGGAAGTTGATACCATACCTTCCGAATGAAGATCTTATTTTTCTGTTCGGTGCCACTGGATCTTTCAATATCCTAGTTTTTTTTCTTGCTTTTTTCTTCCTCTTTTTCCCTCTTTATTTTCCCCCCCTCGCTACATATTGCTTTTTTGGATTATGGAAAAGAAAAAAAAAAGCCTTTGTATAGTGTCTTTTGCTCTCTGAATGCGCAGCTGGGGGCAGGGCCAGTTTGGAAGAATCGTGGTACGGGAAGTGCGATCTATGAAAAATAAAAAAAAATACGAGTGGAGAAAATCGTAATCAAATGAAACTGTGATTCAGTAAGCCAAAGTTAAAGCAATGAAACCGCCCTCTAGCAAGCTAATTATAACCAAACAGCTGTAGTAGGTAACGTGGCTGGGTCGCACGATATGGCTTCAAAGTAGTGGGGATTGATGGGAAGTGAGGTTTGGGATTGCGGATTGCAGGAACCACGATTCACGGACCATCTGAAACTAGCTAAATAGTCAAAATCTTCTTATATTAGAACCTTAGTTAGGTCCATGATGTAAGTAGCTTCCTATAGATACATGTAGCCTTGGAGGGAGCTTGAAGGAGCTCTTGAGCCCCCCAGTATTACTCCGTCTACAATCTCCAATTTATAGCACCGCATCTTTTGCTTAGATAATGTCTCTTGATTATGCGCCATCACTCTCTTACAAACCATCAAAATTAAAACTTTATCATTGGTAGCTCTTAGCTATAAGTATCCTTTCTATTTACATAAATTCTTCACCCAGTATCTATAGTTCCAGTGCCTTCTTGGCCATCTCGAGCGCTCCCTCGTAGGTCTTGTTACCACCGATGAATCCACTGGCGTGAACAAACACACTGCCGGGAATTCCGATAGCCTCGCTCAAGGCATCATCCCTGACACCTCTCCACGCGGCTGGCAGAGCCTTACGACTCTCAAACGAGTCCTTGCTCACTGGTACGGCCTGGACTCTCCAGTTTTTTCCGGGGCCCTCGTCATATAGTGCATAGATGATCTTCCCCTCAATGCCCTTCTCCTTCTCAATTGTGAACAAGTGATCCCTCCACGGAATCGACTGATCAAACACCAGGATACGGCCCTTGTCATCATTCTCCATTCTCCTCTCCACCGCAGCAACAACAAGGTCCCTCGCTGGCAGCCAAGATTTTCCATAGAAGTCGAGCTTGCGGAGGAATACTGATCCGATAAACTCAGAGGCCTGGACAAAATTTGCGTCCTCAGACTCCTGCGATGGCGATGGGTCGTTCCACCTTGGGTTGAAGGCGCCAACAGCAGCCGGTAAAGTGATTGGCTTTGGATTAAAAAGTGGTGAAGGAGCATCAGAGGGGTAGGCGGAGATGCCGTTGTCGTTGGCGTCGAGAGCTTCAATAAAGTCGTCATAAAGCTTATTGTAGAGGAGATCAGAAGTGGGAGAAGCTGGCTCAATTGAGAGGCGGTGATTGAAAATGGCGCGCGCGAAATGTTTGTAGACTAATCCAGCGCTGGAGAGCTTTGTCTTGTGGTCGGGGGAGAAAGTCTCAGCAAATTCGCGCTGATGGTGATCAAAATGCTTGGTGCCATCATATTTACCGGCGACCTAGGAAATGTGGTGTTAGAGGAAATAATGGTAACTGGGATTTGTGAAAATTACATCGACAATTATGTCGCACTCTTCAAGAACGGCAGGATCCCGGGAGCGAGTGAGGGTTGCGTCTTTGTACTCTGGGAGGAGACGGAGCATGTAGACGGCGAGAGCCTCGTCAGCCTATAAAAATTTATGTTAGAATGTAGCGGTACTCCTAGATTGTCTCAGAGCGTACGTGGAAATGACCACTAGTAAATTGTAACCATTATTATCAGCAAACAATGCAACAACTGGTTTGGGGGAGAACTAACTTATGAGTTCCAATATTTAATGGGGTAGTCTTCACACGTTTAGCGGGGGCGGGAGTTGCCATTATTGCAAATTTAGAAACTTGAGAACGGGTAGTGGTGGTGAATTGCTTGAGAAGTGAGGTTCGGGCTGAGGATAAGAGGCGGGGCAGCATATGAAGGTGTAGGTATGATAAACGCGGGGTCAAGGCAAGACGCGGCACGGTCGTGTGTTTTGTGAACAATGATTGGTGAAAAACAGCCGGGTAACGAATTATGGTAATGTGCATATTATTTAATAAGCTGGACTTGGACTAATTAACGTCATGCATGTTTATAGGTTATTGATATTGGCTCTTCATATACATGTAGTTCAGGCCTGTTGAAGTTTACATATGTAAATGCACCTACATATAAAGACCACGGCTGTTTGTTTATGCAATCCTTGAGTGATACCATAGAACCTATAACCTGGTCATTATTACATACATGTAGGTACATTACATGCATGGGCCGTATCAAATTAAAATCTATTCAGTGCTGTGCATGTGTGTGGAGTGCATGTACTTAAAAGGAATATCGGCCCTGAATCTAGTTTGTCCTACCGGGTGGTTGTAATCTACTATATGGAGTTGTTTATAAGAATCCTTGGAACGACATTTGGGCAGGTCTGCAATCTACATGTTCTTACTACATGTACTGGAAATTTGGTGCTACGAGTTGACATTAATTAAGGCGGTAATTAGGCTCTACAGAAACCTAACCGTCCACGAGTAATACATGTAAGGATCTATGAACGATGTGAAGTATGGTAGGTTCTCACAGCCAGTGGAGTTTAAGAGTTGAAGTTAGAATTTAGGTTCCGCTGTCAATCAACCGTTCCCTGAAAGATACGAACTTGGCGCCAAGAGTTGATGGTCTTTTGGGTCACACTACTAGACATTAAAGAAGCGTCTCCTGTCGAATAACCTCGTAGGTGATGTGGTAGTAGTCACACAGTGCAACAGACTTTATATACAATGAATTTGAGGTATCGAAATTCATGTAGTATAATTAAATCTATATAAAGTACATCCTACATGTACCTATTACCTAGTACGGTCCAGCCTATGTACTTGTTGTGAAGAATATCATTATATGTACAAGTACTAAATTTTATAGGTACACACTCTACTTTACGTATAGAGTATGTGTGGGCAGAGGGTCATACTGTAGGTGGGCACATGTAGGTACAGTTAACATGTCTTATCAAAATGCTTAATCTATCGAGGATCCAAGCCTTATCTGGCCATAGGTGTCACTTGGCAAAATAGCAGGGGAGTTTTTATTTTTTTATTATTACGTGTATTTGTACCCCGGCCCTCTCAGATAGAGTAGAATTTCGGATTTCCCTGAATTCTTGTAATTACGACTGACTGCATGTGGACGGACAGTCACGGAAGATCATCTTCTCTTGACCTGCTTGTCCTGTCTAGTCCCGCCAATCCAAATCATCTCGCGTGCTCCATTTGTGTGGAGAGACCAGTGGGTGGAAACATATTCGGTTCCTGATCACTTATCACCCTTTCCCTCCACTTGTTACGGCATATTACTTTTTGTGTGGTCATCATCAGTCACAAACGTTGCTGCTGTGACTGCCCGCTGCCCGCAGTCGCTCTTGAATTTTCCCCCTTGCGCAAGGCTTGTTATATAGATAGATAAACGGCATTCACTGTATTAAAGCTTTTGCGAAGGGAAGTTTTTCACGAGGTGAATAGTAACTGACAGGTGCTTTGTGCTTTTTATTTTGTCCATTCAGACTGTCAGTCTTCAACAGCCACTCATATCTCACACATCTGTTCAGTCAGGCAGAGGCCACCCCCACTCCGCCCACTCAACTGAGACAACTACCTACCTTATCGACAACCTCACCTCTAACTTCTAACTTTCAAATACGTACAGTACTAGTACTAACATCACCCATTCATTAATTACTGAGGCTACTACTCGAGCTTTCGCTGCCGCCGTTCCCCTCCCCCCCGCATCTCATCTCATCTAGATACCTCATCTCGGTCCACCGTGGATCTCCACCAGCTCACAAACACGCGCCTCCGACGGCTTCACCACTCCCAACCACCAGGTCCACCGCTGCTCGAATACAGCGGTTGACCCTAAGCTCCCTCTCAGTATCATTACTCGACCAATAGTAAAGCCACCTTTCCGATGCCGAGCTTCTTACTGCACCTCATGCGGGTTTTGGCAGGTTTCATCTTCCTGTCACTCATTATCCTATTCATACCGATAGCCTTTGATGTTGGTGGCCGTGACTGCGGTCTTACATACAGCCTCTCCCTCACAATAGTCTACTTTCTACTCTCCACTGTACGAATGCTCACACCAAACTCGCCCTGCTGGAGGGGTATGCGCGTGTTGCTACCTGCTATGGGGCTAGTTCAGCATTTGATCATTATCCCAGGACTACTTATCTACGCGCTCTATAAGTTTTCAGACAACGAAGGTGATGAGAACAAAAGTGCGGGTTACGTTCACGACGAGAGTTGGAACCCATCGTGGGTGGATAAGCTGAGCATCGTCCCTTGGGATAATTTTCTCACATTCTCAACACCGGTGTTTCAGCTATGCGAAGGGTTTTGTAGCTTGTTAGTTATCCAGGCGGTGGGCCAGATTTCAAGATGGCTAGTTAATAGGAATAAGTCGGATAGTTGGATGGTAAGGATTTCCTCCGCTACCCTCACGGCGTCTGGGGTGGTGCTGATTAGGGATTTAGATTGCACTATTAGTTATGTCGGGCTCTGTCATCTCCTCATCTGTCTACTTCCTTTGGAGAATCACGACTTTCCCGGAGATCGGTAATATCGATGCTTCGCTTATTGGTGTAGCAGTTACGTGTGCCATCTTCTTGTGCGCCTATGGAATCGGCTCGGGTAGGGGAAACCCCATCGAGTCTTCCCTTTTAGTAAGTCTCCAATAGAAGTCAAAGCTTTATTCCATGACGCCTAGCATATTCACTTTACTTCTCAGTTCTCATACATAGTTCTCTGCCTGTACCAAATCTTTACGGATTACAAACCATCATCCCCAGATATCGCCGACGCTGCGCCTCCTGGAAAACCCGACTTCCCGCCGTTCCCACCTCTTATAATGGCATCTTATAGCTCTATTGTAGCCTCGCTGTCCTCCTACCTTCCCGGGTTCCTGCGACAAATCGCATCATTTGGCATTAGCGCTGTTGCAACAATTACACCATCTGTAGTGATCTCGCTCGCATATAGACTGTTTGTGTTTTATGCCTCGACGAGGATTATCCCAGCGGTAAGGGATGAGAACAGTGCAAGTGTGAGAGGTGGGGAAGCAATGTCAAGGATTCTTGGCTGGTATAGCCCGTGCATTCTTGTTAGTGTGTACACGCATCTATTGATGCAGCATCTTGAGATTGCCGGTGGAGATGCGGGTGTAGGAGCTGGGAGCTGGGAAGGGGGGATGCCGGCAGGAGGTCAGGTGTGGAGATGGGTCAATATCGGCGCTACTAGTAAGACTCTTCCAATTGGTGGAGGGAGCCTAAGAAGCTAACATTTGCAAGTGGTGTTGTATGCCTTTGAGCTGAAGCATGGGGACAATGACGGAGGAGAATCGTTGACTAGCCACTGGAAAACGGATTAACTGGACATAGCAAGGTGAAACACAAAAAAGAAACCGAAATTTGTATGGGCACATGGTATCGGGTTGGAAAATGGTAGGTGTTGGCAGGCAAAAGTAAAACTTTCATTATTTTTATTCCCTTTTTTTCTTTGTCAATTTCTATTCCTTCTCCTTTGAATCCTTTCATCTGTTTTACGGCCTAATTAAGTTGGGGTAATTTGAACGGATGGTCATAGAGTTTGTTTCCTTCTCTCGTTACCCCCCCTTTCGGTGGTTAGTTAATCATGGATAGTCACTCGTTCTTTCTTTTGTAATTGGCTTGGTATGGTTGGGGTGGGGTCTTTTCTTTCTTTCTTATGTGGCCTTATTTTCTCTATCTATTTTCTGTGTTTTGGGGAGGCCTCTCGTTACGAGTTTCACGATGAACGGCCCTTTACTTTTATCTTGCGAATGTGCGTATTATATACCTTGGTTGGATGGATGGCGCGTTTTTGTTTTTGATTAGGAACGGCCGAAGTGGCGGTAATGTGTTGAACGGGTGGGCACATCATCCCTAGTGGAGAGTGGACATAGTTAGGAATTAATTCTTTTCTCCCCTTTCTGTTTAGTGGATTGGGGTCTATGTGGAGTTTGGAAGAAATGGTATTGTTAAATGAGCAGAAGGGTCATTCGCCATGTTCATACAGTCTCACTCGTGGCCGATTGGGGGGGGGGACGTATTAGGTTATGGGTTTTAGTCCTGGCTTTAAAACGTTCTGCACTCGCGGCTCCAAGGATCTCTAGGGCGGCTTCAAAGCGAGGGAGGGACGCGTCAAGCAGATGCATAGATATAAAAACCCTACCAGAAGCCCTCCAAAGCCAATCAATCAGCCCACCTTTACGGCTTCATTTCGCAAACTCTTTTATCAACAGACGACCGAGGACCTTGGCGATCTAAAGAAGAATGGAGAGGAATAACGAACTTTGAATTTGAGAGAAACAGACAGACATAAAGCTGTGAGTTTGGGACGATTTACATCATACTTGGGATGGGGGAGGTGGGGAGAGCTTATAATACATGGGATGGAGAGAAAAAACGAAGGTCTCATATCTCAGCACCATTTGCCCATCCATACATCTCCACTCTCTCCACTGCCCCTTTCTCTCTCCCCACCAAAACATCCCAATATGCCTGTCTGCTCTCTTTCATTTTTGACCCCCATTTCCATATATGGCTTTCCCTTAGATTCCCCCCATCGTACTCTTTTCTCTTTCTTTCTTCGGAGGATGCTAGTCGGTATGGTATATCTGGATTGTCTGGATTGTCTGGACTGTCTGGATTGGTTTTGTATGCACGTAAAGAAAGAGAAAACACCATTCGTTTTTGTAATTTTTTTTTTAAATTGTTGCTGACGAATGGTACAACCCAGATCCCAATTTTTTATAACAAATCCCCCCTCCCGTCCCTCTCGAGAAAGGAGGGGAAGGAAGGAGGATGCGGAAGAAACAACAAAAGGAAAGTTTAAGACCCCGGGTTGGGGTTCATCTTCCTCTTGCCACCGGTCATGGTGACGTTTACGAAGCGGCGGGTGTACCTATATTTTTTTTGTCACCTCATTGTTAGTCGCCGTCGCGGGCGAACGGAGAAAAGGCCTGGGAGGTGTGGGGGGACATACAAGATTCTCTTCTTGGCACGACCCTTGGGCTGCTTGGGCTTCTCCTGGGGCTCGACCTGTGATGGTGGTGATGATGTGTCAGTGGCAGTGCTCAGTACCCTGGGAGAGATGAGTAATCCATTGTTCCCCTCCTCCTCCCTCTCCTCCTCCTCCTCCTACTTGTCTATCCTCCTTGCCGCCACCTCTCAAATCCTGACTGGATGGCGGGCGGCGGCAGCGGCAGGAGACTGGATCGGGTACTGCTGGATTGTGCAAAGAAGGCGTAGAGAGCATACCTTGGGGGTCTGAGACTTGACTTTACCAGCACGAGCGAGGGATCCGTGGACTTTACCCATGATTGCGGTGTTGTACTGTGTTTAAGCTGGCGACTAATTCTTTGAGTTAGCGAGAGGAGCTCTCTCTCTTCAAACGAGCAGGGTTTTGGGGGGGGGCCCGTAGGACTCCGGGGGGGGAATTTCTTTCTCCCTAAGAAAAAAAAAGACGTACCTGGGCGTTAAATGAGTCGGTCGTAGGGGGGTCGTGAGGTTTTTTTTTCGATCGGGGGCGGTTTTCGTTGTTTCGTTGTTGTCTGGGGGGGGTGGGAATTGAAGCTTGGGAAGGTTTGCGTGTGGCTGCCAAGGCGGGACTAGCGGAGTCGAGGGGAGAAGAGAAAGGGAGGGCCTTAGGCTGAGTGTGACCTTGTTTTTGCAGTTAGGGTTGTGCCCTGGTGGGGGGCCCACAAATGGGGCGAGTGGAAATGATCGTAGAGGGGGTTTTCACATGGCGAGATTACAAGTTGCAGTATTTTCAAACACCCCAATCAAGATAGTTGCGTCCATCATTTAGTAGTAGGTATACATTTACACTTAATGCTTATAATGCAAAAAAGATTAAAAAAAAAAAACTGGGAGAGAAAAAAAAAAGAAAACCTAAACCTAAAACTTAAACCAGACACCAAGCACCGAGTGAGAATCTATGCATACATGTAGGTAAGTACAGTCAAATCAAGCCCCAATCCTTATGTACGGGGTCACCCCTCCTTGGACCTTTGAATACGTCTTCTTCTTTGCCTCGATGTCGGGCGAGACACTCTCCCTGCTCGCGAGCGTCAACACGGCCGCCTTCTGCGCCTTGTGGACGGCATTCTCCCAGTCCTTGCCCTTGATGTACTCGCCCAGGAAGACGCCGAGGAAGGTGTCGCCCACGCCGTTGACGCTGACGACCGCGCTCGGCTTCTCGGCGGGGAAGTGCTGCACCACGAGCTTGTAGGACGAGCTCCCCCCGCGCGTCACGACGGGCGCGGGGTCTAGGTAGCTGGTGTCGCTGTTGCCCTCCATCAGGCGCACGCTAAGGACGCCGCGCGCGCCGAGCTTGATCAGTTGGCGGGGGAGATAGGGGGCCAGGTGTATGGCCTGCTGTAGGATTCCGGAGCCGCGCAGGTCAATGCCGGCTTTATGGCCGAGTGCTTCGACTTCTGTGGGTGGATTAGTGTAGTTAACTTAGGACGAGGGGGGATGGTGGGGAGGGTACCGTTTTTGAAGGTGGAGTTGACGTTGAGCTCGTCAATCATTTCGAACCATTTGGAGGCCTCGAAGAGCTCCTTCTCCTTTGCGGCGGCGAAGAGGCTGGCCAGTTCGAGTTCGTTGGGGGTGACGAGGGCAATTCGGGTCTTTGGGAAGAGGCGCATGCGTCGCTGGATAAGCCTGACAGCCTTCTCCACGGATGTGGGCTCAAATGCAACTATGCCCCCCGCCCCCCGGTCGCCGTCAGTATCAAACACAAACCCTCCCCCCTTTTTCTCTTGGGCTACCTACTCCTACTCATCTCCCTTTTCGACTCTCCGCCAGCAAGCTTCCTGATTGTCTCCGCCGGCAGGTTTCCGTCCAGACAGACCCATTTCGGTTGAGCGCGCGCGATGCGCTCGCCGAGCCACTCGGCGTCGAGGCCCTCGATGATTGACATGTCGGCGCTCGCGACGTTCATCTCTCCGTCCCCGTTGTTGAAGGCGACGTAGCGCGCGGTGCTCTTCCCGTCGACGAGCTGGATGCCCGTCGAGTCCAAGCCCTTGATCTTTATGCGCTGCAGGGCCCAGTCGCCGCCGAGGTCCTTGCCGACGGCCGAGAGCAGCTTGATCTTTGCGCCCGTGTAGTGCGCGGCGGTGGCGACGTTGTGGGCGACGCCGCCGAGGGACTCGACGATGCGGGAGGGGTTGGAGGTGGCTAGTTGGACCGTGGTGGTGGCGTCGCACGAGAGGTCGATGGCGACGCTGCCGATAACTACGATGTCGGTTTTGACGGGGGCGTCTTCGTCGGAGGCTTCTACGGCGGATCCAGGTATAAAGACCCCGGCGGGGGCGGAGACGTGGGAGGTAATTGTTCTGTAGTTTGGGTGTTAGTTAAAAGTTGCAGACTAATCATTACCCCCCCCCCCCCAAACATACTTATTCTTGAGTTTAGCGTATTCAATGGCAATCTCGGCGGCGCGCTGTGCGTTGTTGAGGACAAGGCCCTTGTTTGCGAGGACGGAGGCGCCCTTTGTCTGGTCGCGGATGACCTCGAGTGTGTATGGCGTGACGGCCTTCCCCGTGATACCCTTCTTGCGGCACCGCGTCACGGCGCCGGTAATGATACTCTTCATTGCCAGGTGGCTGATGTGGAAGCGTTCGGGGATGGGGTTCATGAAGAGCTGGCCGCTCTCCAAGCCCAGCTCGGTGGCGGCATATACGATTCCTGCGGCCTCCTCGGACGTCTGGATCACCATCTCGGCCTTGAAGCGGCTGTCGCTGCTGTAGAAGAGCGGGACGGTGGTGTTGGCGCCCTTCTTGCCAAACGTGATTGTGGGCACGCCCACCGTCTCGAGATACTCGAGCGTGCGCTCAATGTCGAGGAAGGGCTTGGGGCCCGAACAGACCACGGCGACGGGCGTCCGCCCGAGCTCGGCCAGGTCCGCAGAGATGTCCATGCTGTTTGCGGCGCCGCGGTGGACGCCGCCGATGCCGCCTGTGCCAAAGACTTTGATGCCGGCGTGGTGGGCGAGGATCATGGTGCCGGCCACGGTGGTGCCGCCGCTCTCAGAGCCCTATCGAATGTCCATTTGAGTCCCTTGAAAAACACAGGGCCTCGAGGGTACGGGGGGGGGGGTGGGGGGGATGGTGGAACTTACAGTTGCGATGATCCAGGGGATATCGCGGCGGGAGACCTTCTGGACGTTCTTGGGGCCCGAGTTGCCGAGTACCTCGATTATGGAGGCGTCCAGGCCGATTCTAGCGACACCACTGACGACACCGGTGGTTGCGGGGATGGCACCGGTTTCACGGACGACCTGCTCGACCTGTATGGCGAGCTTGACATTGTCTGGGTACGGCAGACCTGTTATCGTCGACTTCAATTAGCTTTTTTTCCCCCCTCCCTAGACCATTATACATCCTTTTTCCCCCATATATAATATATAATCCAATTGAGACGAACCATGCGTGATGATTGCACTCTCAAGAGCAACAACCGGCTTCCCCTCGGCCAGCGCCTGCCGGACCTCCTCCGAGACCTGGATGTACTTTGAGAAGCGGCGCCATGGCTCGGTCGAGTAGAAGAGTCGCGGTGGAGTACGACGGATGCTGGGGAGTCTGGCACGGGGGAGGCGTGAGAGAAGTGACATTGCTGGAGGATAGAGCTCCTGTTACGGGGGAGGGGGAGGGGGGATTTCAATTATTGCGGGAGGGGCGTGTGTGAGAGGTCCCTTCCTTCCTTTAATTCGGGAGATAGAGAGAGAGAAAGAAGTCGTGATATAAGTAAATAAAAATATATAAAAAGTTGTGGGTTGTGGAAAGAAAAAAAGAAATCATGAGGCCCTGCGGAAAGCGCCGCTTGGGGCCGGGTAACGGGCTGGTGTCATGGGCTGTCACTCGACTGTTATTATGTGCGTTCAGGCTTTCTTATATACATACATGTATATATAATTATATATACGCCCGCCCGGGGAGGGGTTTCGATGTATATTTCTCTTGTTTATTGTGTTATTTTTCTCTACTGGTCTCAGGGTGTGTTTACCTAGTATAGTATGTATGTCTGCATAGCCCCAGAGGTCCCGAAGGGTCCCTTATTTGGTCTCATTCTTTCCATATCGAGATAAAGCACTCTTTGTTTTATATTTTTCCTTGTTTCGTCACTATAAAGTAAAGACGATATCCACTTTGGATAATCATCATAGGATCAATTCACTACTCCATCTCTAGTAATCATACTTCCCATTAGAGAAGCCCATATCCCGCTATCTATCAATTCTGACACTAGAAACCTAGCTAGCCCTCGCCCACGCCCACGCCCCGTCACCTGCCAGAGGGCCAGGTTCAATTCAGGACCATACCAGGGCTTGCCTTAAGGCCCCCCTGGTGTACAAGGCTGGGGAGGATATTCTCTATACGGACAATACCAGGCCCGAACCTTACAGACGGGGAGGGAGAGACACACCCGATTAACGCAGGGCTCGAGCTCGATAACATATACCCCACGCACGCACCCTCCACTAGGAAGTGTCGAGAGGAAGACCGGCCTGAAATTGGCATTGCAAAACACATAACTAGGACCATCCGCGGGCTCGATACTTCGATTCTGGAATATCAGGGAGCGGTAGAGGGTATCATATATCACCTGCAACTGCGTATCAGGAAACCTCAAGTGGGGTACTACAACTACTACGACCCACCTCTTGGTTGATGGGGGCACTGCCCGCGCCTGCACTGCCTGCTGGGGCGATACATCTCAGATCAGTCAACGCCCAAAGGTCTGGGGGTACATATCTATTCACGCCGCTGGATTCAAGGATCGCACGCACCAAAACTGGTGTATATATATGAAACGAAAGCCCAGGAGGAAATCAATAGTATTATTATGTCTGTGGGCTGTGTATGTATATATGCCCAGCACACACACACACACACCGGCCCAGAATTTAAAAAAAAAACTATATAAACAATAAATAAGGGCCCAAAAAAAAATAAAAAAAAAAAAAAAAAGGGAATCGTCATCTCATCAACGTTTACCAAACATCAGTAACGCCCATGTCCAACCCAGCGGTCATAAAAACGGCGATCTCCTATCCGCCTCCTCCATATCCCACTCCTCTTCGTCTTCGTCGTCGACTTCGTCGTCAAACTCCCACTCCCGCTCCCAGAGCTCCCTGGCCCTTCCGCAGACCTCATAGTGCGCCAGATATCCCTCGGTCGTGAACATCCTCCCGAGCTCCCGCTTCCTCGCATCGAAGCCCTCCAACCCGCTCCCAATCCTAACCGGCATACAGGGCGCGCCCTCACGCCTCAAGGCAACCACGGGCAGCGTGCTCGTACACCCCTTACACGAGACGCCGTGGTCCACAAGGCCAGCCTTGCGGTCCAGCGTCGGCAGCGGAATGACGCCGAGATGCCTACGCACATCCGCGTCCTTCGAGTCCAGCAGCGCCCCCTTACTCACCCGAGCAGTATCAGCAGCAGCAGCAGCAGAAAGGAATCTTTCCAGCCCCTTCGCCCCGCCATGGACCTTTACTGCGACCCTCCTGGCCGCCGCCTTGGACACCAGACGGCGGGACTCGGGTTCCACGCACAGCTCCTTCCAGGTGCGATAGACGCCTGGGACGCTGCGCAGCACGGGGATCTGCAGGTGTGGGATGCCGAATGTCTCGCATGCCTCCTCGGGGGTGAGCGGCAGCAGGTCCGGGTGCTGCGTCATGCATGCCCAGCAGCACCTTGTGCAGTCCAGTAGCCAGAGGAAGGGGCCAAAGTCGCCGCAGTGAGCACAGCTCTCTGCGCACAGCGCTGCGAGGAGCTGGGAGACGGTGACTGAGTCCCCGAGCGCGGTTGCCGAGTAGGCGCGTAGGGCGTGGGCGGCATGGGTAGTGAGGTTGCGGTAGGCGGGGCTGGAGAGGAGCAGCGAATGGGTGGTTGAGCTGGTGGCGAGGAGGGGGCTGAGCGCTCTAAGGGGGAGGGAGAGGATTATGTCGTGGAGGAGTTCGAGGGGGAGGGTGTCGAGGGCGCCGAGGGATGCGGGGGGGCGCGGGGACAGCGCCGGGGGTGGTGGTGAGGATGGTGGGGGGGTGCGCAATATACAATTACTTAGGTCGGGGCGCGGATAGGTTAGGGTTTTTAGAAAGTCGGGGGTGATGGAGCTGCTGGCTATGGATAATGACATCGCGAGATATCGGATAGAGTAGAATCGAATCAATCGATCTCTTTCTCGATGTTTTGAAGATGGAATTCTTGATGGAGAGAGGGGGGGTGGGGGGTGGGGGGAAGATAGATGGAGAGAGATGGAGAGAGAGAGAAGGGGGGGGGGGGGAATAGATGGATGGTGAGAATAGATTTAATGTCTTGTATGGTAATAATGAAAAGAACGAACTGGCGATGTCCCACAATTAATTATTTATTCTAACAGAGAGAGCACACAGCATACCCTCCTCTTCTCCTCTTCTCCTCTTCTCCTCTTCTCCTCTTCTCCACCTTCCACATTCACTCTTCCCATCTGCCTGAGTTTGGCATCTGGAATCGAGGAAGAAAGAAAACCTCCGCTGTCCCTACATGAGAGACATCGAATCGCATCCTCAACACCAAGCACAGATCCGAGGAAACACACAAACCCCCTCAGGGTTCAGCCGAGCTGAAATTGGGCACGCGGGGGCGGAAGCGTTTCTATTGGTTTACCATGATGTAAATGGAGAGAAGGAAGAGAAGAAGGGCTGTGGGATGCCAGCAAACCCTTTCCTTTCTCTTGCCTGGTTGGTTGGTTGGGGATGTGGTCAGCGTCTAAGGAAGGTATTTACTAATTAGCATGCCTGCTTTGCTACACCCCAGAAACCTCCCGAGGATGAGGAGATCTTCTCCCATGTGCTGTGTTAACGTCTACAATACATACAAGAAACTCTACCATCCTCTACTTATCTCTCCGACTGTGGATAAACGGATGGACGGGGGTGGCGCAGTGGCGGTTGAGGTGGGAATTAAGAGAATCACATAATGTCACCCGCGATGTGGATGCACGAATCCCGATAAGGGGGGTGCAGTACCCATCCAGAAATCTACAACAACCCATTCCACCCACCACTCCACTCTGATAAACAGAAATCGTCGTGCAGAGGGAATGAGATTAAAAAGGACTCTTGTTCAGGCATTTGGTAGTGCCGGTGAAGAGGCATCATCATATACGTAAGTACATACACATGTATCTACCGGGGGTGGAGAACAAAGTAGGCAAACATTCAATTGATCAAACAGAGTCTACCCCTCCCCCCTCCGACTCCTCAATCAAGCATTCACACAAAAAAAAACACAGGTCTGCTGCCGCGAGGCAATTATTCTTTGATGGAAGGGAGAAAAAGTACAGATAGCTAGGAGAGTAAAAATAGAAAGAAAAAAAAATAAAAATAATAAAAACAAAAAACTCCAGACTCTTTTTTATTTTTATTTTCTTAGAAATAAGGTTGCGTTTAAAGATACTCTTTTCTGTATCGAGGAATGTAGATACAGTGGAATGTGGAGCTTAGATAAGCTCATCACAGGTCCAATCCTCATAGCTATCACACCCAACTGTAAGCCCTCACACAACAGGGAAGGGGAAGGAGATAACCTACAATCCATCCGGAAGATACCTCCTCACCACCAACGGGATCTTCTTCTCCTGCAGCTCCTTCAGCGCAATCTGCAACGGGTCCGTTTCACCGCCCGTATCCACCAACACAGGCGCATTCATGCTGATCTGCAGTGCCCTGGTGCCCAACAGCCTCGCGCGCTCGTACTTTGTCATGTAGGGCGTGGTGGTGCGCTTGTCGTCGGGTATCTTCTTTGGGTCCTTTCCGCGGGTGCCGCCGGCCGCTGCGGCCGCTGCTGCAGCTGGGTCACCGGCGACTATGTAGTCTTGTCCGTTGAGGCCGGCGCTGCCATGGTTGTTGTTATCACCCTCGTCGCCGGAGAGGAGATCCTGGGGGTCGGCGTCAAAGTTGTCGCCTTCGTAGTCTTCCTCATAGGCGTCTTGGGCGTAGCTGTGTGTGTGTTAGTTCGGGGGGTGAGGTAAGTATAATAGCAAGGGGAGAGACTGCTGCTTACTCGTTCTCGCCATCATCACCACCGTAGTCGGACATGATTGTATGTGTGTGGGCGGGTGTTGATAGAGTTTAAACTTAGAGTGGGGGGAGAGCTTGAGGTTTGTGTAGAGTAGACGTGATGTTGATGGAGACTGGAAATGGAGTTTCTTGGTGTTTTGGTGTTTTGGGGGGCGATCTTTCAAAAATTCTCAACGCGCTTCTCGAACGCCAAGCTTTCTGCCTAGTAAGAATTTGGTTTTAAAGATCTCCGGATCACGTGATCGCCAGTTAATCAAACCCTCAGGCATCGGCCCTCCAAAACACCAAAATACTTCCCCGCAATCCCCCTCACAATTCCCACAACCCCCCACAATGCGTACGGTATCCAGGAATATAGGGACGCTGATATTACAACAGAGACAAAACTACACCTACAGCTACAATCAGATACTATGTCTGCACACGGCGGGGGGAGGAGGAATATTAAGGCAGCCTCTGAGGTCTATGCAAGCTGTGAATATAAGTATAAGTAGTAGTAGTAGGGGAATAGCTACTACGCCCTCAGCAAAAGCTACAGCATCAATTGGTAAAGACAGTAAGTCCTCCGCCCTCAAACAGAAAAGCTCTATATCTCTATATAACAATAATATAAATACCGAAACTCCTCCCCTCCCCTCCTCCCCCGAGAATCAATATACAAACTGACCCCACAACCCCCCGCAGTCAACACCTCCAATCCTCCACCACTCCAACTCCGCTCCTACCAAGAAGAATGCATCTGCGCCGTCCTCGACCACGTCTCCCTCGGCGAACGCCGTCTCGGTGTCTCCCTCGCCACGGGCTCCGGCAAAACCGTAATCTTCACCCAACTGATCTCACGGCTGTCACACCCATCGCGCCGCCCCGAGGCCAACCAGACACTAATCCTAGTGCACCGCAAGGAGCTCGTGGAGCAGGCCGCGAGCCACTGTCGGCGGCAGTACCCGGACGCGAGCGTCGAGATCGAGATGGCGGCGGCCCACGCGAGCGGGGACGCCGACATCACCGTCGCCAGCATCATGAGCATCGTCAGCGGCGAGCGGCTGGAGAAGTTTGAGCCCGCGCGCTTCAAGCTGGTGCTCATTGACGAGTGCCACCATGCCGTCAGTAAGGGGTACTTGAGGTGTCTCGAGCACTTTGGGCTCGTGAGGGGCGAGGCGGAGCTGGGAACTTTTCGCGATGAGGTGCCGATCCTGGTGGGCGTCAGTGCGACGATGTCGAGGTTTGATGGGCTAAAGTTAGGGAAGGTGTTAGATAGGATTGTCTATCACAAGTTAGCATTCAATTATACCCATGATTTTGCTTCTTTTCTTCTTTTCCTTCTGTTATGCTCTGTTATTTGGGAGTTGTAGAGACTGATTGTTGGGCGTGGGGTGAGTTGCTTAGGGATTATATGGATATGATTGCAGATAACTGGTTTGTCGCTCATTGACCCCCCCCTTAACCCCCACCGTACCCATCGTGCTAAAAACCAAGCTCATGAAGGCTCTCGCCCTGTAAATTCACAACCGTCCAGACCTCAGTCGACTTGAGCAATGTCGGCGACTCCTCGACGGGAGACTTCAACATTTCCGATCTCGAGCGTGCCGTCAACACACCAGAGATAAACAACGTCACCGTACGGTCATGGCTAGGGAAAGCGGGTAGGGTTTTTTTTTCTTCCTGCACAGATAGTTTCCTCGTTTATATATATATATTATATAACTTGTAGCCAAATCGAGTGCTGACAGCGCAGTCCAGACGACCGCAAATCCACAATTGTGTTCTGTGTAAACATCCAGCATGTCAACGATATCGTCGACAAGTTCCGCGAATACGGCGTCGACGCACGGCCCATCACCAGCAACACACTACTCCAAGTACGCCGCGAGAGGCTTGAAGACTTCCGGGGCGGGAAGTTCCCCGTGCTGGTCAACTGCGGTGTCTTCACCGAGGTTTGTTTCTTCCCCATCACAATATCTACTCGAAAGACCTTTTTGTATGTATTGTGTGCTGATATACACAGGGCACCGACATCCCAAACATCGACTGCGTCCTCCTCGCCCGCCCCACAAAGTCGCGCAACCTCCTCGTCCAGATGATTGGGCGCGGCATGCGCCTCTTCCCCGGCAAAACCGACTGCCACGTGATCGACATGGTGGGCGTCCTCAAGCGCGGGATCGCCACGGTGCCCACGCTCTTTGGGCTCGACCCCGATGAGCTGATCGAGGAGCTGTCCGTGGAGGAGCTGCAGAAGCTGAAGGAGAAGCACGAGCGCGAGTTTGAGAGGCGGCGGCTCGAGCGCGAGGAGCAGCAGCAGCAACAGGAGGCCGAGGACGAGGCGGAGGCGGGGGCAGAAGAGGAGGGAGAGGGGCCAAGGCTGAATGTCGAGTTCACGGACTATGAGAGCATATTTGACCTCTTAAAGGACACAAAGGAGTCAAGCCATATCAGGAGGTTGAGCCAGTACTCGTGGGTAACAATATCGGACGGAAAGCATGTGCTGTCGCTACAAGCGGGGAAGTACCTGAAGATCCAGAGGGAGAAGGATGGTTTGTGCCCCCCCCCCCCGGGTTTCTGTGGGTTCCCATCGAGTCTGACAATGGTGTCGTATACTAGGCACGTTCTCGTTGATTGAGTTCTCAAAGATCCCGCCTGAGATCACAAAGGCAAAGACCTTCCTCTCCAACAAGCGGACAGTCATGGAGGGTGCCAAATCACTCGCAGACATCATACTAGGCGCCGGTTTGCTCCCCTCCCCCTTAAACAATTACAGTACAATCTTGCTATAAGGATATGAAAATGTGATAATTCCGCATCCAAAATCATCCTTATAGGCCATTTACCCCTTATAAGAAGTGCCCAGCTCACCCAAAACAATCCTTGTGGGGACCCAAATTACATATCCTTAAGGCCGAATATCGTTACAAACAATATCCCTTATAACAAGATTGTACTGTATTTTTTTTCCCTTTTCCCCACTAATATACATACGTGCCACACCAGACACCCTCGCCACGCAACGCCAAGCGCGCAACCTGCTCCTCCACAGCGCCCCCTGGCGCAAGCGCCCCGCCTCCGACTCACAGCTAAACTTCCTCGAGAACTTCCGCGGCAAGTACGACGTCCCAGAGGGGCTGACAGTCGGGCAGGCCGGCGACCTCATCACCAAGCTGCGGCACGGGGGCCTCGGCGAGCTCGAGCGGCGCAAGAGGCGCGAGGAGCGCGAGAAGATCAAGGACATGAGGGAGCGCGCCAAGGGCGAGAAGGAGCGCGAGAAGGCCAGGATGAGGGAGGAGGCGAAGGAGATGAAGTTGCTGGAGAAGTATGAGAAGCGGAGGAAGATGGAGGAGGTGAAGGTGGGGAGACTGTGGTAGGGGGGGTATGGGGTTCTCTCTCTCTCTCTTTTTTTTTTTTATTGTTTTTGTTTCTTTGCGGGTTGGGACTGGACTGGCCTGTGGCCGAGTGATGTTCTGTGATGCAGTGGTTAAATGAGTCTTTACCATCTTGTTTGGCTTCTTGGACTACAGTACTTGGTGATCGGTTTTTTTTTATAAAGAAATGGCCTGTATATTTTTTTTGGGCTAAAGAAAATAGACTAAATAAAATAAAGAAATAGTAATTTTTTTTCCGTTCACTTTTCTCCTCCCCTTTTCCTACCCCTCTGGGCCTATGTAGAATAAGGAAAATAAAGGAAATAAAAAAGGAAGTAAGGAAAAATAAAGATAACGAGTGGTAGGCCATTTAAAAAAAGAAAGAAAAAGAAAGAATCGAAATCATGTCTCCTCCACTTTTTTTTTTGGTTTTGGTTTTCCATTTTTTCCATTTTTTTTTTCTTTTTCCATTTAACTTGTAAAACAGGAACACACACACACACACAAAAGAGAGAGAGAGAGAGAGAGAGAGAGAGAAGGATAGATAAACAAAACCTCTCGAAGCTAAAATCGTAGATGTCACTGAATACCAACCAAGGTCTGCAGGGAAACCGAGTTCCTAGCAAGAATGCTCGCCGCCGGTAGAACTAAGCAATCTGGGTGTCTTTACTTTTCGTTCGAGGGCCCTGCGCGGTTGGGATCGGCAGTCTTGCGTGTGTAAGGCTTGGGTGCCTTCGTCCTGGGCGTAACGTGGGTCTTTGGGATGTCATGTTTGTGTGTATTCCTTCGGTGTTGAAGTAGGTTATCGTAGCGGGAGAATCCCCACCTTCCTGCCCTCGAACATCCTTTGACTGGACAGGGGAAAGTGTTCGCAACCCTGGCGTCGCCTTCAAGGTGCCAGCATCTAAAATGGCGGTTGAAGCCATTCTTGGTTCCGAATATACTATTGCGACAATACCACTGGTGCTCCATCAAGCATTGTATGGTAAACTTTTTATCAGTCCTACTACATTGGTGTTTGCCCCTATGGAAACTACATGTTAGCATATATTCTGACAGTAAGTTTAGGTTATAAATAAAAAGATATGAACAATATTGCAGGATACATACAAAAACCCACCACCGCAGTTGACACCGCAACTATATTCATCAAGTGGGGAAACCTTGACTGCCTTAACCTTCGCGCCGGACCTCAGTGTAAGAGTCGGGGGTGGTGGCATAGCCTGTACTGGGGAACTATCGTCTTGTCCCACGGAACCCTCGTAGTCCATAATAACTCCAGAGGGCTGTTCACCGGGAGTTTCATCCAGCGCAGAATGGTTTTCAGCGTAGCCTAGTGGGTTCATGGCCATTGGGCTGAACTGGGTCTGGCGGTTTTGCTGTGCATTGAAGCCATCATAGGTGGACTCTGGGCCTACAAGGGTAGGAGGAGGTGATAGAGTCTGCGCTGGAAGATCGTCATATCTTTCCGCAGAACCTTTGTGGTTCATAGTATATTCAGATTCGGGCGAGGGTTCTTCAGGCCAAGGGTGGTCTGCAACATGGCCCAGTGGGCTTGTGGCCGTGGGGGAGGTGGGTTGTGCCCAATAGGTTTGTTCCGCGTTACCGGGCCTTCCAGAAAGCTGAAACTGAGCTATGTCCCAGACATAGCTCTCAAGGGTGGTTGAGTTATTGTGGCGCCTTGGTCCATTCAGGCCCGTCAGTCTGGGTTAAAAAAAAAACTACCGAAAATCCATGTTGGTTGGTACTGAAATGTGATAGGCGTCTCGCAGTGCTGCAATGTCTCAAAAAAGAAAGTAGGGTGAGCTTGGCTGGCAGTCAGCTGGTAAGTGTGTAGGTTGGATGTTGTATGTAGAATTTGAGTGAAGTAAGGCGCAAAAAAGATTGAAAGGCAGCGGGGGGGAGCTCTAGGTTATATATTTATTTTCTCCCCTGGCCGCCGCACTTAAGCACAGCACATTCAAACCATCCAAGTCACCGACGAATTAGGCGTTTCTACTACATATGTGCTTCACCTGTACTCTGTAACGCACCTATTTTCACTATCAGGTTTCGCTTTAAAGTATGTACATATTCTCTTCGGAAGTTCAAGTTGTTTTAATCTATTACTCTGTTTTCTAGATTTCGGGCAAACTACATGTAACTCCCTGCCCAGTACCTTTAATTCGGAATCACATATATGTAAAGTACATGTACCAATGTAAATAAATATTACATCCACTGGGCCCCCGAACCACGCAGGAAACTAGCACCGAAATTTTCAGTAAGTACATGTATAGGTATACCCTCATTCCCCACCACCACCTACTGAGTGTGAGGTCCTTTCACACACAAAAAAAAACAGCCAAGGGATACTTATTCGGAATTGGATGTTGCGCTCGGCGGGTGGTGGGCTGGGCAGCGAACGGGGGATTGAAGTCAAACTGCTGCCTAAAAAACTATTTGAGGCGCCGCTTAATATTACCACGTACTTATCAGGTTGGGAAATGTAGCCGACGAGCCTGGCTGCTGGCGACAGTGACGAGCCTGAGGCGACGAGCCTGGTTGCTGGCGGCAGTGACGAGCCTGAGGCCTGGTTGCCTGAGGTGTCTTAGATTTGCAGCTGCGCTGACGAATAACAAGAGACTTTGCATCTCACGAGCCTGAGGTCTGTTCTTCCGCGAAACCGTGTCGAATTAGCTACAGTCGCAACTCGATATGCCGGATCTCAATTCAATACTACGGATCCCTTGCTGTCCCTTCCGAAGTCCTCTGGGATTTTTATTTTTTTACTGCAAAATTAAAATCAATTTGCTATCCCGGATCTTCTACTATCCCGTACGAAATCCTTAGAATCTTAGCAATCCGGCATATCGAGTTGCATGTAATGGCCACTTCCAGCAGCGGCGGGCTGGGTCCGGTAGATGGCGTGTTTCGCCGGGGGGGCGGTTGCCACCGGGTCCCGTTGATGAAGCTTTTTGTGATATTTACCTAGGGTAGTGTGGTGGGGGTACTTTCAAGGAGAAGAAATTATGTATTATGACAACCATCCTCCTTAGCCAATATCATCCAAAAATAGTCAAAAGAAATCTAAGGGGTGTTTCTGGACACCTGATTCGCTCCGGCCTCAAAATCTGGAATTTTTAAGGCCTTGTTGTCATGGTTGATTGCTTACCCGGTGATGATTGCTTTCCCAGTGAAACACGTTAAGCTCCAATTCCATTTCTGTACCGCTCACATGATAGACTGGTTGGCAAATGTAGAGAATCAAGATAAGTGAACTCTTCGTATCTTGGGACTCATAATTGGGTTAGAAAAGGAATTAGCATATCAGTATATAGAGCCCTGTGGGATAGAAAATACTTTTTGTGCGTACACGTAAGGATGTATAAAACGTGCATTGGGCCTTAAAGTGACCTCAATTCGAAATACATGTAGTATAGTTTATATGATATATCAATATATGCTATACGTACTCTGGCGTGCCATGTAAAAAGGTGCTAAGTCAACCCTTTGTTATAGTACTCAATAGCGGCCGTATTCGGATCATTAGATCTATATAGAGGATTTCACTCAGTCAGGGCGCGCATACATGTATTATGTCCATGCACCAGCTGTCACTCGCTTACCAAATCAAAAATTGCTGACGGGTTACCCGGTTGACGGGATTGCTTGAAGCGTTCATTTACCCTGGTCTCACCCAAGGCTCAATCACCAGATTCGATGCTGCTTCGTTACGCGCTGGACGTTGCTCCACTTTGGAACTCCTCGGAAGAGGTTCAAGAACCCGTTTTGATCATTGTATATATATATATTTAACTAACCCTTGTATGCATAACTTTGTTAGTTTACCGAGGCTCTTAATCTTCTGCCAGACCCAGTAAGACCATCGGTGACAAAGTTCTACTTCCTCGCCGACCGCAAGCTCGCACTAGGCTCGCAACTTCTCCAGCGCTTCGTTGTTTCAAAAGTTTATAGCAATGGGAGTCCCAGTGCCCATATACCAACCCTGGCCTCGGTTTCGATAACTCGGGATTCTGAGAGTGGACGTCCTTCTTATCACACTCCCGCTGAGTTCCTAGAGAAGGGTCATGGGTTGGTACTGAGGGACTACAATGTTTCACATCACAACCCAAAGTCAAAGTCTGATTCGGTACCGTGCCTTGTCATCCTGGTAGCACGAGTTACCGCTGCTTCGTCTTCTCATCCTCTTAGGGTTGGAGTTGATTTGGTACCTACGGTCCATAACCGAGGCAACACCTCTGCCACAGACTTCCTAGAGACCTTTAGGGATTCAGATGTCTTTACTAAGAGCGAGATACGGGCTATATATTCACTACCACTTGAGGGGGATCGGGTCAAGAAGATGTATCTACATTGGGCACTCAAGGAGGCATACTGTAAAGCTGTAGGTACAGGGTTGGTAACAAACCTTTTAGCTATAGAGTTTAGACAGGTTGAGCTTGATAAGGTTGAGCAGGGTGAGCGAGATACCCAAGTGAGGGTTTTTGTGGACGGGGTCCAGAGGAATGAATGGATGCTGGAGATTGGGAAATTATCGGAAGATTACTACGTTGCAATTGCGACAGACTCTTGGAGCAACGAAGAGGAGGGTGAGGAAGCAGGAAAGTGGTCATGGGTAGATTTCGGAAAAGATATCTTGGAGGTCTGGAGCAAACAAAAGTAGACGTTCTTTTCAAGCTGAACAGGTTTATAGGTGTGCTTTCTGATTCTTAGAAGTGCACGATCAAAATATAGCTGGCTAATTACATATAAAGACGAAATTCTAAATAAGTTATTGACAGAACTATCCGAATGATGATAATGATAAATGGCATGGAAATCTAAGCATTTTCCTCATTTCCACCGCTTTTTACCCATTCTCCCTTGTTGAGAAGTCTATGGAGCTCACCACGTCGCTCTAAAAGCTCCGTGTATTTCCCGCTTTCTACAACCTCCCCATAACTCATAACCACAATCCTCTCGGCACATCGCATCATCTCTTGACTGTGGGTAATGATGATAACCGTCATCTTTTCCTCATAAGCACCGCCTTCATTGATAAGATGGTCGATGGTCTTATGTATAACACTCGCACTCTCAGGGTCCAAATTGCTGGTGCACTCATCCAGGACCAACACGGTTGGCCTCCTGATAAGAGCCCTTGCAATTGCAATCATCTGGGCCTGACCCCCTGATATATGACCTCCCTTGTCTCCTAGGTATGTGTCATAGCCGTCTTGAAGGCTCATGATAAATTCGTGAATTCCTGCTGCCTTGGCCGCCCTCTCCACCTCCCAGCGAGTATAATTACTCCCGTAGGAAATATTTTCATGGATGCTGTTATCAAATAATGTTGCTGACTGCGAGACAATAGCTATCTGTGAGCGAAGAGACTGGATATTGAGGCTCTCTATGGGGAATGTATCGATTGTGATGCTGCCCGTCGAATATGAGTAAAGACGTTGAAGAAGTGCCGTGACGGTTGACTTTCCCGAGCCGGAAAGACTATAAACACCTCGTTATCCTGGGATTTCTAAACCATGCATAGTTTTTTCTTACCCTACAATTGCAACACATTCTCCGGGTGTGATTTTGAGGTTAAAATTTCGGAGCACAATCGTGTCTGGGCGGGTGGGGTATGCAAAAGTAACGTTGGAGAACGAGATGGCTCCTCTAAAATTCAATGTCCTCGAACCATTCATTTCATGGGAATCACGAGGCAGGGTGTAGAGTCTCAGCACACGCCGTGCAGTGTCTTTGCTATTACTTATCTGGGGGACTTTGGAGAGAATTAGATCCTATGGAAGTTACGCTGGAGTGGGGGGCATTACCAAAACCAACGATGGTGTTTGCTCCTGCTAAAGAGAATAGCAGAAGACTAAATACTGTAAGGATGTGTTGGATGTCGTATAAATCCTTCTCGATTAATACCGCACCATACCAAAAGATTAGAGCTAACGAAAATTAGTATCCTTAAAGGGAGAGGAACTTCAGTGGCGCACCTGTTGCAAATGATACCGCAGAGTCTGATAACCCGTAGCCAGCACCTGTATAGATGGACCTCTTCACCCCTATCCTTAATGCAGCACGAGTGGCCTTTGCATACTTTTTCTTAAAGTATCTTTCGAGAGCAAGCCCCCTTACCGTCTTGATATTCGTGATCGTTTCATCAAACACGCCGCCGACAATTTCGGCTGCCTCATTACTATTTTTCTCCCACTTGTCTGACACCCATGTGAAGGTTCTTGTCAAGCCATACATGACTGGGGCGATGGATAAACCGACCATTGTCAATTGCCAGCTTTCCATGAAGCTCCAACCAACGCCTAGGATCATGATCGTCGCCCCAATAAACACATACCCAGCAAACCGTCCTAGCAAGTCTCTCATATCCTCAGCATTCTTTTCTATATCCTCTGTTACTATCGCTACAGGGTTCTCGTCGAACCATGAGCGGGGCTGGTCAAGAATGCGGCCCAATGACTTTGTACGAAGTGTGTCTATCCACGATTGCGCAGCAGACTCCAAGAAGTAGTGCATCAGGTAACTACTCACTGCATCCATGACCGAAATGCACAGGATTGCTATAGACCATTTTGTCGACTCCGAGGGCAGGCTCTCGCTCTGGACGAACGAGGAGAGAAGCCGTGCAAGGGCGTAGGAGAACGCCGGGGTTGCCGAAGCATGAATCAAGGCTGACATGAAGCCAGTGACTAACAGAAACCTGTAGCCAATGTTTAAAGAGGGCCATATTGTAGAGAATATCTGGAAAAGGGTTATGTGCTTCGACTCGAGCCTTCGGACAGATTCTTTCCTCGGAGTTTCGGGGATTATGGAGCCAATGTCAAATGTTGGGGAATGGACCGGTACGTAGTCAAAGCGCTTGGTCTTAGTGTTGAGCCTTCTTTCAAACGGGCGTTCTCGACGCTTTTTCCTGGTTCTTTGGGGGCCTGACGATTCTGCTCTGCCGAGTAGCGATAGATTCTCCATCCTAAAAGTGGCCTCCTTGCCCCCGCCCAAGAACTCTACGTCTGGTTCCGTCGAGCTTTCTTCTGGGATTGGAGGCAAGTTTCTATTAGTTGGGTACTCATCCCCGCACACATGACCAACAACCTTAAGATCTTTAACCCCAATATCATTCCCCGGTTCAGTCTCAGATAAATTTGGTTTATCTCTCATTTGTTTGTTAGTATCATATACACTCACGAAATCTCGAAATAAGCCATCTACACTACAAAGTTCAGACCTATAGCCGCTTTGAACGACCTGGCCCTTTTTAAGTACATAGACAAAGTCTTCCGGCGTAATCTGGGAGATGTCATGGGTGATGATGATTGTTGTCTTCCCCCGCCGCCATGCGTGTATTGCTTCCATGACTAGTGACCTGCTGACATAGTCAAGTGCACTTGTAGCTTCATCTAGGATCAGTATTGGTGTGTTTCGGAGTATGGCTCGTGCTAGGGCAACCTTTAAGAAGTTTTTTTTTGAAAACGTCAACTACTTTCCTTAGGTACGGGTCGAAGTTCAACTGCGTCATGGAATCTCACCCTCTGGCGCTGACCACCGGACAACGCGGCGCCCCCAACACCGACTATGGTATTGGACCCCAACGGGAAATTTCGGAGTGTTTCTTCAAGCATAGACATCCGGCAGGATTGATGAACTTCCTCGCGAGTGGTGTTTTTGTAGTCTTTTCTTCCAAATGCGATATTTCGGAAGATTGTTTCGTTGAACAACACGCTCTCCTGCTGCACCATGGTAATATTACTTCGCAACCACTCATGGTCGATATTCTGGACTGAGGTTCCATCCAGCGTTATACTTCCAGACAGAGGCATGTACGTTTTGAGGATTAGGTTTCCTAAAGTGCTTTTTCCAGAACCACTTTTACCAATAATGAATGTCGTTTCATTTGATGGTATAAAAATACTGGCTCTGTCCAGTGCCAAATGACAAGGACGGGAAGGATACGCAAACGACACCTTAGAAGTCAGTAAAACACTACATGTTGATTAGGGAGGATGATCCCTTTCGGAATTTACATCTTTAATAACAATCTCGCCCTGGCAGCTCTTCGGGATGATCCCCCCCTCTGCCTGGAAGACCCTATTTCCCCTCCTAAACTTCACCAACAGCACCCCGAGCCCTGCACCCGCTGCCCTCCCCTTCTCCAACACAATCAGCTGTGGTAGGACCATCGATAGCGCCTGTGTCGCCATCAAACACGACCAAAACGTCGTCATGACATCCCCGACCGTCGCCTTCCCCAACCTAACCAGTCTCCCGCCGAACCAGAAGCCCTGCACAAACATGGTCAATATCACTATCCTTATGAACCCCACAACTAGGGCATTACTATGGGCCTGCTCCCTATACGCGCGCGCGGCCTTGCCTGCCGCCAGCGCAAACATATAGCGCTCGTACTGCTGCCCGTTGAATGCTTTGACGGTCTCTATGGCCGTGAAGGCCCTGTTGACGATCTTGGTCGCGCTTGAGAGGTGCTCCTTCTGCGTGTCGATCTGCGCCTGGATGCGCCGCGAGACTATGCCTAGGAGCACGAATGCCAGTGGGACGCCCATCAGCACGACAAGGGTCAATGACCAACAGGTCGTGATGGACACGAATAGGCACACGGCGGCCGTCATGAGCGCCTGCAGCGACAGTCCCAGTGGCTGGGACACGGCCGTCTGTAGCTCCTTTGTCTGTCTATATACCATACCAATCAGCTCAACCTCACCCACCTAACAAGAACGGGAGTTGCAAATCCCTCGGCCATACATACGTCTGCACCCTTGCCAGCAACCCCGCCACTCCATTCCTCCTCATATCAAACCACTCCATCTCCTTCCCCACCAACCCCACAAACAACCCCTCCCTCGCCGCCTCCGCCTGCAACTCCCCAAATATGCCCCAACACGCAAAGAACGCACCCCCCAGACACCAGCTCGCGCCGCCGAGTGCTGCCAGCTGTGCCGCAAACACCGACACCTGGTCGACCAGCTCGCCCGCAGACACCAGGCCGCCGCCATACGCCGCAAAGGCGCCAAAGAGCCGGCCGAGGATGATGGCTGTGGCGGGGACCACGAGGCCGTTCAGGAGCGCGAAGATGATGGCGGCGAGGAGAGCGGGGAGGTGCTTTCGGCGGGTGAAGGTGAAGAGGGAGGTCCAGGGGTGGGTATGCGGAGATGCTTCATCGTCTTCGTCGCCGCCGCCGTAGACGGGGTTCGGGGGTGGTTGTGGTTGCGGGGGACCATTAGGGCGGAGGCGAGTGGGTATCATGGTATTTTCTTTTGTAACTTTTGGAAATTCGTATATAATACGTAACTCGTTGACTGACTGACTGACTCGACGTTTCTACTTATTGCTTGAAATCCTCAGGGCTTATACCGATAGTTCTAGATCCCAAACCTGCAGCTTCTGCGGAAAATATAACTCCTTGAAGCTCAAAAGTCGAAGATGTCCCATTCAAAATTGCTGTATTACATAGAATTGCCTTTCCCAAGTTCTAATATCCTCCCCCCCTTCCTAGGGAGGGGGGGAGGTCGCCTCTCGGAAGACGAAAATAAAATAAAAAAAGTCTTGATATTGTTCCCTTAACATTGTGCTCTGTTCCTTGTCCTCGGAAACAAGGTTCGATTTATGATTGGCCCTGTGGGTCAGGGTTAGGGTTATATTGGATGGACGTAAAGTGTCTGGAGGAACTCCACCAACACACGCACATACAGGTATAGGAGAAGAAGGAGGAAGAGAAGAGATTGAATACATGTACTTGGAATCGAACCTCTGGTTATGTATGTATTACAATAGAACGGACCCGCGCGCCGAGTGACAGCGCATGCAGCAACCCGTCCGGGCTGCTCTACATCGACTACATCGTGGAGAGCGGTACATGTACATGTAGTTACAATACACCAGACCACACACACACACCATCCGGGCCCTTGTGGGATGTAAGCAAGGGGGGCTCCTTTGGCGTTGGTGAGCGCCGGGGAGGGGGGGGGGTCGAGGCACTGCGGAGTGAGGGCCGGCGTCTTCTCGGTTTAGACCCGTGTGTACGGTATGTACATGTATGTAGCTAGCACGCTCTAGATCCGTCTTCGGTGTCCCGGACCCGGTGGCCCTTGAGGGTACATGTATGTAGTAGCCAGTACTCTAGAGTGCATACAGCGTAGTATAGTACAGTAGGTATGTGGTGCGGTAACCTTTGCTTTTCTATTAGGGTCTTGGGCCGGGGCCTAATTTATCTGAAGGTAGAAAGGGATGAGTGGGGATGGGTAATCTTTTCTTTTTGGGTAGTGCTGTGCCCGTTCGTTGGGGTTGAGTGGGTATTCTCTATAAGGGTTTAAAGTATATGTAACTTTACCAACGATGGCATAGAAGTTACATGTACTTACCAGCGCGGTCAAAGTACTGAATTTCAGTCCTTGTGCCAGTATAAACACTGAACCCCAGTCCTTATGCTGCGCTAACCCCATTCATTAGTGGACGTTCAATCATTAACTCTCACCCGTAGTGAAGGCCTTCTACTGGTGGACTGGCGTTATAGCCAAAAGATCTGTGCTTCTATAAAGAGCGGCATTATAGGGTATATACGTGTATGTATAAATGATGGAATCACTGTACTTTCACCACTGGTGGTAAAACGATCTACATACAGCTACCGTTGGTAAAATTACCTTTGACATATTTACCGCTCCCTATACCGCTCCATAGGACCCCGCCTCCATCTTATGAGTACACAAGCCAGGCGAACGCAGTTATACAAACCAGTCAAGAAAGCTAAGGATACACTACCACACCCGAGTGATACTTCATGATCAAAGTCTCCTCCTTCCAAAGCCTCCAACTTGACGGACCATGACCTGCCAGTCCGCTATAGACGGGGGGGGGGGCACGAGTCGACATATTTCCGCCTGCCACCAACGACGCACCCTACACAGAAACCGCTGCAGAGGGTCCCGCCCGATTCCGGTGGGTGGTCAGTTCCGGGCTCGATGGCCGGCGCTCTGGGGCGATGGTTGGTAGCATTTTGGGTCTGTAGGTGGCGGGAGCGCCGGGGCGGGTTTCTCACTCGATAGGACGTATAACCACCTCTGGGCCAGATATACAAACACGCTATACGTTTAAACTCCTGCGGGTGTGTAGGTACAACGCCACCAATCCCTCCAGACAAAGCTCAAGCGATTCTACACGTCCCCACGCCACACGATCCAGGACACAGCACAAAACACTCTCATCAAGAGCCTCCGTCATCCGGGGGGGGGGGAACACTGACATGACTAAACCGATGCCCCCTCCCCAGGCTATAGTTAGTAGCTAATTGGGCCCTACCGGGACCGCGGATATCGGGTCCGTAGCCAGGCGCCGACCACTCCTGGAGCCGTGCGAGCTCAATTGGGGTGTATATATGTACTTAAAGGACAGGCAGCATCAGGCTTCATCGGAGATCAGGGGAGTGGAGTGGTAGTTGCGCAGGAGAGCTCGGGGATTAAGTATTTTGATCAATTGCGGGTAGGGTTACCGGAGGAGAGAGCGTTTCGCATGAGGAGCCTATTGGATAAAGTAATGCAGCCCGAACCTTTGATCGTGTGAGGTTTATCTAGTCTCCAGTATTTTGGTGGCTCACCTTTCGGTGGGTCTCAATTACATGATTCCTCGCGTTTAACGTAGATTCCTGGGGCCGCTCCCATACAAGGGATAGAGATAGGCAGGAGTCTGGTAGAATTATCGCAAAAGTGGGGCTTGCATGACCCAATAGTCCTATTATATTGACCCTTAAAGGGAAAAGAAAAAAAAAGTTAGTCCTCCAGGGGTGGGGATTGAACCCACCCCCATGCGTGGCTGGGGAACCTCTCCTCCACGACCACCCCATTTCCATCCCCCACAGCCACAGCCTCTCAACGCATGATAGGGTAACCTTCTTTGCTCTTTTAAATTAAACCTGATCTGCATATTTGGGGAAAAAGATGGATAGATATAGGCGATTGACCCTTCATAGCAGGTACCTTTATTCTTGGTCAACGCTTACAACAAAAATTCCTCTAAGGGTCGATCAGACTATTGAGTCACGCAAGACCCCCACCTTTGCAATAATTCCATCAGACTCTGTAGTTGGTATGTAGTTGTAGTTATACCTTCACTTCTATGATGTGAGTACCGGCGCCCTCAACCAACGATCAGCAAGGGTCCAGTACTAGTATTCCAAAACAGGCCTAGCTGAGCTGTAACAATCTGCACGGGTGCCTACTAAAGTCTAGATGGGGCTACAGGCTCGATCTGCCAAAGAAGTTGACATCCCCGCCCGCGCCCCTTCCCCACATAGTTAAAAGATAAGTTGCCGCATTCCACCTCTCCCACTTTGCATTCTTCTCTCCCCACCCTATCTTGTCACTTGACTTGAAGCCTTTTTATGTCTAGGTAGCAAAACTCTATCGGCGGCAAGGCTTTAGTACCGCGAGCCAATCTTGTTCGGAAATCTCGGCTTTGTTTTGTCTGGCCTGCTCTCGATTATTTGGTATCCTGATAGAAACCCTTGATCGGTCCAAAATTCGCATAACGAAGGACCCTTAACTTATGTACCGTACTATTGGCCACCACCATCGGCCACAACCCCGGGCTGCGCGCATAGATTTCAACAGTTTTATTCTTGGAAAATTTCTACATCAGTTATCTACCAGTTATCTAGGATGAGATATGCAGCTATCAAAAACCTTGCTTGGTTGTCCTGAAAGAAGCATTTCTGACAGCTTGACGAGGGTTTTTAATTAAATCCCGCATAGGGAAGACCTACTGCGTGTTACTGTAAACCCCAGTGGTACTCCACCAACCCAGCAGTTGCTGACTGTTCTCGACATGTAAACATAATATAATATGTGGCCCTGGCGGCTACAGTTCATGGCAGTGTAAAAGTAACATGCTTATATGCGGCGTTACTGTAGATCAGTGAGAGTGTACGAAAACGAGCGCAGGAGGGAAAAACGATAACTAAACGGAGCCCCTCCGTCGGTAGTTATTTTGGTGATCTTTCTTGGTGGAGTCCTTGTGCTAAGAACCGAGACCACGGTACCTATTATTATGTGCCCTGAGAAGAAACAAAAGTCTTAAGGCCACCAGGAGACCCTGGGACATATGCAACTAGCCTAACTCGAGGCCATCAACTGACGTACTCAGTGCTCACTAAATATAGTTGAGATAGAGGGTATTTGTATTGGGGGAAAGGTGAGAAAATGTCTTCAATGCTTAAGAGCGGGCCTTAACTTTTGTTGGACAGAGTAACTGTCCCACCCTCCAAGATTCCACTAATCCGCCCGCCCTAAAGATTATCATGGCA
Source organism: Morchella sp. 2015-shanyang (assembly GCA_024713795.1). Lineage (NCBI taxonomy): Eukaryota > Fungi > Ascomycota > Pezizomycetes > Pezizales > Morchellaceae > Morchella > Morchella sp. 2015-shanyang. Next base: position 2,362,689 of record JAMGZB010000001.1, on the reverse strand, counting down.
GAAAAGCTTATGATTGGTGAACGATCCATAGCGATCTATCCAGGGGGTGGTGCGGTTAGCTGCAGTATATATGTATGTACATACATTGCATGATAGGATAGGGCTGAGTTCTCAGGGCAAGGTTATGCTGACATGATATTAGTAGCTCGTACCAGAAGCCCCCACACTGGCACATTGGTCCAATGGTGGCACGTTCGCCCATTCCAGGCTTTTCTTGTGTTTCCCCCCCACAGGGCACAGAGAATCGGAACCCGGAAGGGAGGGATGTGAGAAGATGTTGTATATAACTATATCCTTCTTCGTCCCGGGAGCGTTTTCGCCCTCAATCCCCCAACACCAGACGAGAAACTCGAGCCTCGATGACTCCCGACGAACTACGAGTGCTACCTGGTGGAGATGGGCCAATCCCAAGAAATGGAAGCTGGGGGGGTTCACGGACGGGTTACTATCCAGCGGGATTTGTCCACCCAGCAGTCGGAAGCTACCCATACTCTTGGGAGTACGAGCCAGAGCATAAGGCGGAGTATCTGTTTGCGTTGACAGTTGTGATGGTAGTGCTTTCGACGTTAGTTGTGGTTGTGAGGATTGGATCTAGGTTTATGCTGAAAACCTTGGGCGTGGATGATTGGCTGATCATTGGTGCAACTGTGGGAGATTCCTCGATCGATTAATACGATTGGATGTTAATTAACTTGCATGGGTGTAGCTAAATACCATAGCAGTTGGTGCAACCATCATCGTTGGTGTTACTAGCGGCGGCGCGGGTGTGCATTGGTGGGATCTAGAATACTCTGAATTCAAAAGGGGTCGGGGAATTGTTAGTATTAAAACCAAACCCGTACCATCATAACAATTCGATCTGATTGGGATTAAAGTTTTATCATTTTATAGATTATGAGTTTCCACGGCGCCATGTATGCTACGGCTGTCCTCTTCATCAAGCTCTCGATACTTTACTTCCTGAGGAGACTCTTCGCAAATACCTCAGGGTGGATGACGAAGCTTATAATGCTATATATTGTCGTTAATATCATCTTTTTTGTGACAAGCTTTTTTTGTTTATTCTTTTTGTTAGTATATCCCATATATACCCCGATTTAATCTGATAGTAGCACTGATTCAACCAAATACATAGGAACGCTTCGTTCGGGCTACTTTACCCATTGGGTGGGGTGCATCTGAGCCTGGAGATTGCAATATTGATACTCCCGATGAGGATGGTTTGGCGACTACAACTTCCATGTATCCAGAAGGTTATTTCAACCCTGATCCTAGGGCTTGGTGGAGTGTATGTCCCTCCCGCCATCTCCTTATAGTACCACCCAACCGCTAATGATTTTGGGTTATAAAGCGTGTGCATAATATCTGTACTCCGCCTCTACCATTTCTACACGTATATCACCTCCTTTGACGCCACCTGTTAGTGCACAATCCAAATACTCCCAATAAGCTTTCATTTGAATCTCAATCCTAACCGTTGTAGAAATAGACAATGCCACTTACATATACTTATACAACCTCCTCGAGTGCACGTTAGGTATTTTCACCTCGTCAGCCCCGTCGATGAAGGCAGCATATACCCACTGCATGAAATCCCGGGAGCAAAAGGGCTCGAATGAAGGCTTTTTGAACGGGAGTGGGTCCAGGGGTGGATCCCAGGAGGGATTGGATAAGGGTACTAGGATTGTGGAAAGACAGGACTATGATGAAGAAGCAGCGTTGAGACCAGCCCAGGCAAGACTCGGAATTGTGCGTTCGAGAGAAGAGACATTCCCCCCCGAGTCTGGGATTCGGACAAGTATATTATTACCGGATCTTCCTCATTGAGCGGTACACTTTTTTAAAAAATTCCTTTTTTTTCCATTGGGATAGCGGGTTTCTTAGATAATGATACCATCCGATCCATGTAAATATTTACATATAATAATATGGGGAATCCATAGTCGCGATCGACTACGTGTACTACTAGTACATGATTTCAGAGTAATACGCCCAATAACACTCATATGTTCAATAAAATATATAGCACATAACGAGCTATCTTAAAGGCTCTATATGATTTTGGGGATGACACTGAGTGATCATATATGATTTAGTGCAGTTGAGTGATTTCTTGTGATTCAACCATTCCTGGACACGACACATCGCCCTGATCTTACTCCAGACCGCCCTCACCACCTCCCTACCCTTTCTTTTATTGCCAAAGCCACTTATTCTGTATCTGAATTCTTGCTCCAATCAGAGTGTTAATCAATTGCCGGCTCACATTCGAATCGGGGCCGGCCGATAGAAATTTCTCGGTGATGCAGGCCAGGCTGTCTTATAACTATACGTGTGGTTAAGTGAGTCGCCCGAGCCTTTAATGAAGCGCACATAATGGGCTGGGTTGGAGGGTAAACTCGAACCGGTAAACTTTTCTGTGACTCGAGTGATGTATGATGATGCGCATATAGGTACTGGCGGAACCGAAACCGCTGAATAGAACAACTGTGTTCCTGTGGTGCATATTGATACTGTATTAGCTGCTTCTCGACGTCAGAGAGCGTCCTTCTCACCACTGGAGAACGAGGCCGGTACCGTTATGATGGGACGTTGTCAACGTCAACCAATCCCATGCATATGTACATACATGCACTGACAACTAGCCGCATAAGAGGATCCTAACCTTGGTAAAGCAAGTTCTGCTAGCTGGGCTGATACTACTTAGGGTGCCAATCAATCTCGTGCGCAGAAGCTGCAGAGGGCAGTGACAACCCCAAACTCAGGCAGGGAGGGACGTTATCTATATGTCTCTCGGATACTTGGTCGTGCATATATATCACTTGACCCGTGCATCAGGTCGTGGTTCATGAATCCCGTTACTTGTGTGTTCTGAAACTGGAAAACCACAGGAGAGCGTCTTTCTCTTCTTCTCTCCCTCTTCTGACGAAGACAACTGCTGAGACACGCCCTCAAACGTAGCGGTTATCTTGTACTTCTGTAACACCGCATTTATGCATTGTATATCGGCCACGGTCAGATCAAAATTCGGTACTTCCACTTCAAGTATATGTAAGTACCTCTTAGTACCTACATGTACATACGTGTATTAGGCTAGTACTGATTAATATGAGCCCTAAAGAAGAATATACATACCCTTACATCGTATGTACCTGCATGAAAGTACGCATATCGGGGTAAGGCTGTAGACAGTGGTCGTAGTTGCGTAACTGTCTACAGACTTACCCCTACATCCCATGCACGATCCATTATTTCTAGCGGGTCTAGAAAAATTTTTTGAACAGATGGCTCAATGCTTTGCATCAGCAATTGTTATATATATTAGGTCCCGATATAAGCCAGTGGCCTTCGAATTGTTTACTTACATGTAACCGCCGCTTACAACTGATGCGGGCTCTAGCCTCGACGCTTGAGCCGAACGGAAAGCATAGACATGAGCGGCATACATGTAGTGCTATGCTCATAGCCAGGGGCCAGGTACGGATGGTTGAGCTTCAGGATCTATGTTGTAATTGTAGGCGTTGAGGCGTTGTCCGGGAGCAAGGTACTGTGGAGGAACATGCATATAAGATTCTCTAAGGTAACACAAACTGGCGAGCTGAGCTGGGTCGGGGCTGAAAAGTACCGTGTGCACTATAAAGTACACACCAACCGGATCTTAACCTGGATTTGGTTGCCGATGGGCAGGTTGCGAATAAAAATTAAAATCTCGAGTTGAAAAGAGAATGTCCTCGTCTGCCTTACGATCCGCCTGGACGTTTTTTCAATATAATTTTAAATGCTGCCTTCATACAAGTACGGTTTTTCTCCCCCTTATTTCTTGATCTTTTTCAAACGATTTCGCCGTAATGATAGGAGACATGCATTGATTAACTGGTCTAGATTGTGGTGGAGTATACTAGTACCTGTACCTACTTGAGTTATTTGTAGTACAAGTAGAGCTGCGTGATCTCGACATCTGAAAAGTGCAAATTTTCAAAATGACGCACTATTGGGCAAAATAACGAATGCGCACCAACTACATATGCATTGTTGCCTAGTATGATAGTATGAACGGGTATTCTGCTTCTTGGGTTCTTCACAATACTCTCTTGAACATTGGGGGTGCGTAGCGGATGACGATATGATGATGATTTTCTCTGTCCTTTGCGCAAAAGACTGGAGTCTTTTGGCAAAGGGCCTATTGTCTTCTCTAATGGTGGTATGCTGCTGTTCTCAAAAGAAAAGAACTGAAACCATCAGCCAGGTCAGCAACCACACAAATATATATTTGAGATGGGTGTGCTGTGTCACGTGCACGTCACACGAACGTGCAATGTGCGAGTATGCACGATGCGCGTGTTTGGCGCTGTAAATTATTCTTGATCTGAAAAACCACAATGGTCACCTTCATTTTTTCATTCTTAACCGTTGCCTCGCCGCCCACCTTACCTCCGAAGACAGATAATTCAGTCGAGAGATTAGGAACGTTATATCATACCTAGCTTCAGGCAAGCTTACCTCAGTTATAAAAAAGTTATATCTTAATCCAGTCCTGGTGATTTTCAGGTACGCATTCTTACACTTTTTTTTTCGTTGCCTAGTTTACTGACATTCGATTCAGCTCTTGATACGCTTAGCAGGTCTAACGCTCGAGAGCCCTAAGAATCCCTCATGGGACATCTACTCAACTTGCCCGACGAGCTCCTCCTGTTAATATCAACATATCTCCAAGAGCCAGAGCTATATTCGCTCGTAAGAACGAACAGACGCCTCTGGGAACCCTTAATCCCAGAGCTGCACAAGCGCGCACCCCGAGTTCGCCGTAATGTTTATCGTCGGGGGGATCGCAATATTCGCTGCACACTTCACTGGGCTGCCTGGAAAGGCCACAAGGCTCTACTCCAACTACTTCTCGACAAAAACGTCAGCATCGAATGCCCAGTTGACGTTCATCACTGTCACAGTCAAGAAACTGTCCTCCATTTTGCCGCCTTCAGGGGCGATGAAGCTACTGTGAGGCTCCTTCTAGAGAGAGGTGCCAATATCAACCAAGAAGACGAGACTGGAACAACACCGCTGCACCTTGCTGCCATGAGAGGGCATGAAGAAATCGTCCGCTTACTCTTGGATAACGGTGCGGATGCGACTGCAGTGGATCACGCAGGGCTGTCGGTTATCAGCAAGACATTGAAAAGCAACGTGCATGACCACACGACGAGGAACGTAAACGTTTTCAAGCTCCTAGTTAAGGCCGAGGCGGGTCTCGACGCAAAGGATAAGGAAGGTGAGACTGCATTGCACCTTGCAGTCAAGTATACGGATTTAGAGGCCTTGGAAACCTTGCTAGACTTGGGCGCGAACCCGTACATCAAATCGGCAGACGGGGAGACAGCAATCGATCTGGCATTGATCCAGACGTTTCCAGACCAAAGTACGAATAAGATAACTAAGGACAAATGCGAACAAACATATCAGGTGGTGAAGTTATTGCAAAGGAAGGAGCTGATTCCCACTTTGGGAGGCAAATTCTACGATGTGCGGAGGCCCAAAGGGAAACGCGAGTACTGGAAGCTAGCTTGTGGACGCGGCTTCAAAAACCGAGCCAGATCAATCGCGAAGGCCTGGTGGACTTCCAAACCCTGCCCCATTGAATCAGCGGGGAGATATTACAGGATGCAGCAGATCAAAGCAAACCGCAAATTGAGAGGCGTTACTACCAATTATTACAACTATAACAAGTAACTCTATTACATCTATAATTTTGTTCCGTCTCACCATTTAATATTGTTGTTTATTTGCCCTTTCTTCTCAAATAACGTCACAGCGGATCGAGCACGTACTTATCACTCGTTCTGTTAATTTCTTATCTAATCTCCCTTCCTCTCTTCGTTTATATTTTCAGTCTAGTTTAAACTAAATCATACCCTTATTTTTATTTTGATCCGGAGGTTTTCTCTCCTTCCCCTTTATTTTCTTTATTTTCTTTATTTTCTTTTATTTTCTTTATTTCCTTTTATTTCCTTTTATTTTCTTTATTTCTTTTATTTATTTATTTTTGATTTACGGAGCCTGCGAAGCATACGAAAGCATACGAAGCATACGAAGCATATGAAGCATACGAAGCATACGAAGCATACGAAGCATACGAAGGTTATGATTTCCTGATTGCGAGTCGAAGACAAGAGCCCTACCGCCGATATCACATCCGTCTTCTTGACCCGCGCCTTAGTCTAGATTGGTATCCAAAGAAAATTTAACATATACCACCTCTAGAGGAAGAAAAGGAAAAAGGAAAAAGGCTCCTGCTAGGGCTCTTGTTTCTATCCTGGCGATGGTTGGGAGCGTGATAGAGCTGTAGTGGGGCCTGGCTGTAACCTGTTGGGTGGGTCGGGGCGATCTTTACGGGTTAATTTCTTATTGTTTTTCAATTTCTTATATCCGATAATTATTATTTCAGGGTTTTGGATGATCATGATGGGGAATGAACTGAGCGAAGGAAATGGATTGGATGGACAGGGCGCTCGCCCATGTTTTTTTATTTTTTTTCCCCACATATTTTGCGGATCTGTTCTCTTAAGTTGTTATAAGCAAGCACGCATACATGCCCACCTATTTTCCTTTCTTCCCTACCCCTTTTCTTTACTTCTTTATTTACTTAATTGATGGTTTGATCATTTCCCCCGTTTATTACAGGTATACAAGATTACATGTAGCTTTCGGTCTAGCTATATACATTGCACTGGTATTTTTTTTTTTTTACTCTTCCCATCAGACTCTCACAGGCAGTAGACTAAATGTATACGTTGGCCCGGTTTTAACCTTCCTTAATGGTGTCGTGTGATTTGTATCATTGATTTCCTATCACCTATCTGGCTTCGCCAATTTTTATGTTTATTCAGAGACAAACTAAACAGATAGATTTGCAAAATACACGTACGCATGCTCAAACATACAAGGCTCTGGCATTAAGCTTGAGTGAACTACATGCATGGGGTGTTGACAGGTCTTGAAATGCCAGGTCCTTATACAGGTGTCTAATATTCTCTAGTACTATAGTGCTGTTTATGCAAACCCAGTTCAACCTCAAAAAAAGAAGAGTGAGGCTACATCCAGAAACTTATAAAACCCAAAAGACCCTTTCAAAATCCCTAACTACATGTAACCACAGATATTGGACTTCAAACTCCACACGCTTATAACTCGTAAAAGAAAAAGAAAAAAAACAGCGAAAAAACAGCGAAAAAAATCTATACACAAAGAAAAATGAGATGGTCTTGTGTATGGGCCTCTATACTCATGTAAAAAAAAAAAACTACCTCTAAAGAAAAATAATGGTTTCTAAAGACGTATACATGATCTAAATCTAAGAAGATGTATGGAATTGCTTAGCTCCTAAAAGAAAATATATAAAGGAAGGATATAAAGAGGGGAATTAGTTATCTCTCTCTTATTTTTCAATTTTTTTGACCCCAGCTGGGTAAAGGAATTAAGCTTTCTGGCCAAACCCTTGTGGGACCTTTGGACGTCCGAAGTTTTGATCAAGATCCTGATTCATAGTTAGCCTCACACGATTCCCGCAATAGTCAAGGTCAGATCGACTTACCATGATGATTTTCAACGCATTCCGGCTTCTAAGGTAGGGCATGGGTGCCTTCTGTTCTGCCACCCCGATAGCTGGTATAATTCCACCCGAAAGGCTCTCTGCCTCCTTTTTGTCTTTCCCAGCTGTCGGGAAAATATTTTGCAAAAGTTCATAGGCAGCCAAGGTCGCACCAAATTGAGGCGAACTTCGCAGGATCCTTGCAGGGCCACCCTTGAAGAAGGCTTTAAACCCCTCCTCTTTCCAGACAGTTGTAGCGCAGTGGACCAAACCACGGTAATGGGTCTGTCCTTGTCTAGCCTCAACCTGTAAACGTGTTTTGATGACATCACATGGGGTGGTGAAGTATGCGGCAGGCATACCAGCAATGGCACCAGCAGCCAACAATTGAAGAATCCCGAGCTTCTTAGTAGGCGATTCGCCAAAAAAGTCGGATTTTAAATGATTGTAGGTGGGGAAGTAAATTGCCGAGAATGGGACATCACGCAGGAGACATGCGGATGCTCCCTTATAAAGACCAACCAAACCAAGGTTCTTGACAATCCACAGGGCTGAGCGGCGGGGAACTCCTTCGACATTCTTGGCCACTTCTCCTTGAACCTGAAGACGAATTTTTACAATCTCAAGGGGACTTGAAAGGAATTAGTCTAAGCTCCTGGTAGCAGGAAGGCAGATCTTACTTGGTAAAAACGACCTGGCAAGCGCCTGCACTACCTCCGGCAATGAGCTCCCATGGAAGGGTAATCTCGCCGTTTTTGTCCTTTGCCTTGGACCTCACTAAATCATTGACCGTAAGTTTGATGGCTTTTTCTGGTGCAACACCCTAAACTCAAAACGATCTATTATTAGTACCTAATCATCGGCCTGGTAATCATTGGTCTGGGCAATATATGGTGATATAAAACTTACAATCAATTGCGGCCCCAGGCCGCTGTAAAGTCCCAAAAATCCCTCGTTACGGATAACCTTCTTGGCGCAATCCAAAGAGTTTTTGTACATGAGTTCACCCACCACCTTACTCCGTTGGTTCTGCATACGTGTCTTAACAAGATCAATAGGGTAAACAATGGTTGCACCAAAGGCTCCTGCAAGCGACCCAAGGGCAAAATTCTGGGCCGCATCCAGAGCTTGTCCAAAAAAACCTCGACCGTGGGTAATTGAATCAACTGTAGGAAGAATTCCTTTGGCAGAAGGCAGTAGCTCGGGGACACTGAGCTTTGGCCCCCGCCATGATGGGTCAAGAACACGAGTAAAGTCCTTTAGTCCCAGACGGCCGGAGGGTGTATCAAGCCCGGCGAAATGAAATAGTATATCAGCTTCCATGGGTGTGAAGAAGGTGAATCTGGTGATCCTTGCTGCTTCATTTAGGAAATCTGTACGGGTGATCTTCCCGTCAGTAGATTTAGCGGTAGCGTTGCGCACAATCAGATCGACCATATCCATTCCTTGAACAATGTTCTGGAACGCGCGAACATTGGCATAGTTGATCTTGGAACCGACTGAGATATTACAAAGTGTGTGCAGGTTCTCAAGGAGATGGTCACTAAGCTTATGAGCCGAGGTTTCAAGGATAATTCTTTGGAACTCCTCTGGTTCGATAAAACCGGTACCCTTCTTGTCGAAATAATGGAACGCTTGCCTAACACGTTCCCCCTGAAGCCCACGGAGCATCTGCGAGAATTGAGGATATGTCATGTCATGGCGCTTGTTTTTCCCCCCGAGGTAAAGAGACGCCCACATGCTATTCCAGTCGAATGGAATACCGGCAGGGTCCCTGTTGGCTGTATAACGCTTAGTGAATTCATCATACCTCACACTGCCTTTACCCTCGACATCGAATAATCTAAACGCAATTTCGTACTCGACGTCTGGTTTCGCAAGAAGGTTCTCGAAATTCGCCCAATCATTGATGTTAATGATTCCTTCTTTACGGCGGTCGGCCACCTCAAACAAGATCGAGTACTGCTCTCTCTTAATTTTATGATAATCCTGATCCGGGGGTGCAATGGCAGAAACAAAGTCCTCCTTGGTCATATAGCGCTCTCCGGACGGAGTCGTATGAGACGCATACTTGTCAAAAGTTTTTTTGGCCTCGTCGGTAAGCAAAGCAGGGTGCTCGCTACCTACAAGAGATTCTTTGATGGCTTCCTTAACTGTAGCCATTTCTGAAGACAAGCAGTTGAAAATTGCGGGTTCTCGGTCGAACTAGTTGGTGTTGTGGGACTATCCGCAGTGCTGCAAGGGACGGTTATTGCCGATGGCTCTTGTAAGGGGTTCAAAAAAAAGGAAAGAATTGTGGGTAGTGTGTGTCGAAGTCACACCAGCAGAGGAAACTGTGTCACTACTAGCAATCCCTAAATACAGGTACTGAAGCCAAACGAAGGGGAGCCTAAGATGGAGAGCGATTGAGGAATGAAAGAAGGAAGAGGGGGTGTAGGTATGTAGGAGTCTGGAGAGCGGGGAGGGAAATGACGGAGGGGGTGAAATCCCGGGGGTGGTTAAACAGAATCCGGGGGCTTCGTTTATTAGTGGATGCGGAGCTTCTAAAATCCCACGCTAAAAGTGGAATGGGGACGGGAAGTCTTGCGTTTGTTTCTGGCCCAAAAGAAAAATATTCTATGGCGTGGGATGGGTGTAAAGATGAGCTTAAGAGGGGGACAGTTCGCGGCTGAGATTGGATCTACGTTGGATAAGCTCACTAATCTTGCTCGATTCGAGGACATCAGAAAACAGAATTTGCGCAAATGGTTTTGAAAACGTCCTCTGCTGTTTGGAATATCTAATATCAATTTGTCCTTTTGTTCAATAATGAGGTTGCCCACTGGAGTGCCGTTATTGGCGGGATATGTATTTTTTTTTTTCGTTTTTTTTTTCTCCCACTCCCCCTCCAAGAGCCGCTTGAACCCTGCCTCGTGGAAGATCGGGAACCATCCGAGTTAGTTGTCACCGCAGACGAGATTTTCCCTCCATTCACCCACATGACTTCTTCACCTTCACCAGTAATAGACCTAGGGGAGTGGTTAGAAACCCCCGATAACTAGAGCACCTGTGAGCTGGTAGTTTGCTATTTAGCCGTCCCCTGGAAAGCTGATCTGAGTTTGAGAACCTTAACTATCAATGGTTAGTAGTTGCTTCAACAAATCCAATCTGATAAGATTGATAAGATTGGAAGGCCCGACCCCAGGTTCGGAAAGCAGTCCCAAAGTTCAGAACAGAACTCGCCTCGAGCAGGTTGGGCTAGGCGGGCCACCAATTAGATTAAGCCTGCTTTGGGAGGGCCAATGAGAGCTAGCAGTAGTACTGAGGTTATATAGTTTCTAACCTAGCTGGGATCAATAGTGGCAGTAGGGACTACATGAATTAATTCGACATGTGAATCGCCTTCTATCAGTTTGTCAGCTTCTGTACCAAGACTACCGGGGTATAATCATACAAACGACGTCTTCTCTATAATAAATACTATAATATCTTCCTTCTTCAAGACCTAAGAAGCAGATCCAAAAAGCCTGAATGATCGACTAGCTTTTGTTGAAAAACGATGGGCCCAGTACTTATACTTCCATACAGACCTGCGGTCAGACTGAGGCCACTTCATTGATGAATATAGAGTCAGGATTGACCCAGAGGTTCCAGTCGGGCGGAAGCCCTTATATAGTTGGCCAGATAAACGAAAGAGCTGAACTTATCTTATGTCTTCACGGGGTGGAGAGGGTCCGTCATTCCACAAAGGTTGAAGACCAGTGGTAGTGAGTAGATTTCTTGGGTGAGATGCACAGACTTGCTTATATGAGGCACACATACATGTACTTATATTTAAATATCGGCGGGTGAATTCATTCATCAGCCGAGGGCTCGGGATTAACCCTGGTGGCCCGGGCCTCATAGCCCATCACTCGGGTTATTATAGGATGGAATCTATAATGTCGCTGATCAATCCCGCGATTAGGTGCGTTTATTTTCAATAAATTACAATTCAGGGTATATTTTGTGTTTGGGTCAAGATTACATGTATCCTAGGATGGGCAATTTTGCTTTGCGCACGTGCCACATGCAAATCCCACATTATGTAATGGGCATGTAGGTCAGCGACACCGTGTTCTCTCGTGCTCAAGTTGAAACGCGAATTCAGTGGACATCCAAAAGCTTCTTTCTTCCTTTCTTTTTCTACCCATAGCCGAGCAACGGCGTAAAGTCCCAAGCGTCAATTGTAATTCTGGTCTCCAGATATATCTTCCCATCATCTCCATTTGAAGGGCTTTCAACTACAACGTCAGAGTCCCCCCGGACTCGTTCAAGTTAATTCAAGATGCGGCTCGCCGTGTATGGAGCTGTAAGTAGCTTGTTTCCCTCCGCTTTACGCCACAGCAGCTAACCCGTAGTTCATTTTGATAACTAGACCAGCGTCATTTTGGGCGCCGGCGTCATTATCTCAGCTTTCAACCAACGCGCAAACTTCTATTCAGCCTGTGTTCACCTCGCTCAGTCCAATGCTTGTCTTATGGTCCATTTCCTCTTTACCCCCCCATCAGATTTAACTCGTCGGAGTCACTGACCTTTTCGGTCACTCAGGTCCTCACAAACCTACTGCTCCTTCTCTCGATACTCTTCGGCCATGCTCTACAACTTATCTTCTATGGGCCCCTACGGACCCCCGAGATTGAGAATCTATACGAAAAAGCTTGGTATGCTGTGACGGAGACATGTTTGGCCATGACCATATTCCGTGATGAGTTCGATGTTCGCTTTATCGTCATGTTTGGTGTATTGCTATTTATCAAGTGCTTCTGCTGGATAGGGGGCAGCAGGGTGGAATTTATGGAAACCTCACCTCCGGACAATCCGACACTCTTCCATATTCGGCTGGCTTCTTCCTTGATTCTACTTCTTTCAGCCTGTTCGGCTATGCTTTGGCACTCCGTTTCTTCGGTTCTTGAGCGTGGGAGACCGAATATGATGGTCATGTTCGCTTTCGAATTCGCAATTCTTCTGATAACATCACTCGGGATTACCGGCAGATATGTTTTAAGTTTGGTCGAAAAATATATCCTGAAGCGTGAGGCGGGGCGGAGACGTGCAGCAAGGGTTTTGGAGAGGGAAGCCGCTCGTCAAAGACATGCAGACCGAGTTGTGGAGGTAGAAAGAAGACGCAGAGCGGGTGACCTCGTCGAAGATGTTCCTGAACTGGAAGAAGAGGACGAGGAGGAGGAGGAATTGGATGTCGGTGGTTGGGAAGAGAAGGGAACCTGGGTTTTTTACCTGGAATTGGTTACAGGTAGGGGTCGCCGTTTAAGGGTATTTAAGAATAGTGCTGACAAATCTAAATAGACCTTCTTAAGCTGCTCACATATCTATCGTTCTTCTCGATTGTTCTCAGATATTATGGGCTCCCGCTCCATATCATCCGAGATGTCTACCTCACTCTTCGTTCTTTCATTACCCGCATCCGTGACTTCATCCGCTATCGCCGGGCAACTGCTCACATGAACTCCCGGTACCCGGATGCAACCCCCGAAGAGGTTGAGCGTGAAGGGGTCTGTATCATATGTAGGGAAGAAATGAGAGCGTGGACTGAAGGTGGCGCGGGTGAAGGTGGTCGAGCAGCCGGCACTCAAGACCAGAGATCAAGACCGAAAAAGCTCCCATGTGGCCATGTACTGCACTTTGCCTGTTTGAGAAGCTGGCTTGAAAGGCAGCAAAGATGTCCTACATGTCGTAGGCCTGTACTAGACGAGCCTCTTAATGGTGCAGGCGCGCAAAACGCTGCTGCACAAGCACAAGCAAATGCTGCTGGTAGACAGGGTCTGGCATTTGGCGCACAGCTCGGGCCACTAGGGTTTGATATTGGAGTTGGAGGGCCAGGTTTTGTCCAAAATCTAATGGATAGAATGAACCAACAGCAACAACCTCAACTACAGCAAAATCAGCAAAACCAAAACCAGCAACATAACCAGCAACACAACCAGCAACATAACCAACAAGCACAATTTCAGGGACAAGTTCAAGCACAGGTGCAAAATCAAGGCCCAGCAGACGTTGGTGTTGGATATACAGATCTTGCACAATACATTCTTAGGACAAGGCAGATTCTTGACCGCGAGGTAGCCATGTTGGAGATAACGCAGCAACAGTTAAGGCAATTGAGAGAATTACAGGCGCAAGCTGCACGCATTCCGGGGGCTGGTGGTTTACAAGGCCAACAAGCCCCAATTGCTCCTGGGACAGTCCCCACCGTAGCCGCCGCCAACCCACATTTAGATCCTGGAAATAATCTTGGAACCACTTTGCCTCCAGGAATCAGAACACCAGGCATGTCAATTTACCACGGGGGGCCAGTATTGAACGGTGCCAGCGCTGCGGCGGCGCTGCCCCAAGGAATGGTCCTGCCACCAGGATGGAATGTTATTCCTTTGACTGCCCCTGGGTCTACTACCACTGCTTTACCAGCTGCAACTCCAGGTGGAACAATGTCACTCAGAGGTGCGGAATCGCTAAGGAGTCGGAGGGGACAGCAGATATATCGGGAGCATATGATGGATCACCACGCTAGATTGACCCCAAGAGAACAGGCATTTCGCCCTCTTAGACCAGCTCTTAGCAGGGCAACAACCGCCCCAAGCGGATCCAGCCGCTCACAACAACGCTGGACAACCCAAAGCACCAGCGGATTGGTCACTGGTAGAAATCTAGGTGAACGACTTTCTCAGGAACAGATGGGAAGGCTGAGCCCAACAGTTCAAAGGAGCATTGCAACTATTAGTAGGCTTTTACAATGGCAACTAGAATCGGGAAATAGTACATCTGTACACGAAACTCTTGCTGGAATCCCAGATGAAACGCGAGAAGAAATTCTACAGGGCTGGCCCAATAGAGATATATCTCGGGAGCTTGCAGAAGGTGCTAGAAATGCCACCCGTCTTGAACCTCGTGAAGACATAATGCGTTCTGCGAAGAATATTGCTAGATGGTTTGAGATGTTGCCTAGAGAAGAAAGGATTCAGGTTTTGTTGGGATTTCCCGAAAACGGCTTTAGGGATTTTATAATGATGCATCATCCAGGACTCAGGGAAGAAGTTACAAGACTGTCTGCTCTACTGAGAAGTCTCAATGATGAATCCGGTGAGACTCCTACTACAACTTCACCACCCGGAGTTTCGGGCATGATGGAGAGTATCTCCGACTGGACTCAGATATCACCTTTGGACGAAGCAAGTTCTCGGGAAGACATTGAGAGGGTAGAACGGGAGACTCGCGAGATCGCCAATAGACGTATACAGGTCCTCAATGATGTAAGCAGAATTATGAGAAATGCAGCAGGGCAACTCGAACAAGTGAGCGGGAGACGGGTTCAATCCGCAGCCCCTCCTACCAGCTCAGTCGATTTATCAAGACTTCCTACCCAGTTCAATACTGAGAATCAACTCTCACTGTTTGGACAAAGCAGCATTTTTGATTCTCGCGCGCAGGAGCAGGCGTTGAATGCGCTGGAGCAGGAGGTCGTACAGGCGGAGAAGGAGTGGAGGTCGAAACGGGGAGTTGCAGCCGTAGAGAGCCTACTAGGAGTTTCTGAAGGATCTACCAGCGAAACGGGTAAAGGAAAAGGAAAGGCAAAGGAAGAAGTGGGGGTAAATGATGGTCAAGAGGGTGACACTTCAGTAACTCCGGAGGGGAAGACTCCTGCTAAGGCCACGGTGGAGGATGCTGATGATGAGTGATGCTTTCAATTGTACTTTTAGCTACTTCCTTGTTTCTCTGTCCTCCGTTCCTAGGTGTGGAATGGAGTAGGATCGAATTCTATCTGCGTGGTTTGAGATTTGTAACGCTAGTATTTTACAACCCGGGGGGTTTTAGTCTCTCTGATTCCGCCTTATCCATAGCGCCTCTTTCTCCCTTGGTTCATTATTAATGATCAATAGTTTCCTTCAAGAAATTACCTCAAAAGGATTGAATGAGGAGGTTGTAGTTGGATCGCTTGCGCGCTGATTATACTCAATAGCAGACCCTGAGTAGTCTATGACTGCACGCAACATTCTATACCTAGAAATAAAATGAGTAAATATTGGGAAAACCTAACGCCTATGTTCTGGTCAATTGACATTTAACGGTGCAAAAAAGAAGAACGGAAGGCAAGGAGGGGAGAAAAAGAAAGAACAAATGCAGGACCTCGACTGATAGATACGTATATATTATAAAATTAGAAACCCTAAGGTCCTAGATTGTCAAGGCTGTTATTGGAATACCAGGAAGGAACACAATTACAGGCTTCGATCGCGGGATACCTATCTGAGTAAATCTGTTCTATGCTCATAGGGGACTAATAATTATATACGCACGCCTAGCGGATCTGAGTGAATCATAAGCCCCCCCCCCCCATTGATTGTCACTTTACCATCGATCACACACCCATCGCTATCACTAGGCCTTACACCCTCAGTCAACACCTGAATATTAGGGGAAGGTCTGTGAGGGAGATCGAACCGTAATGGTACGTGGCCCTGCTGTATGGTATAGAGAGGCCTTGGTTGGTTGGTGAATTAGGAATTGCGAGTTTTTGTAATGGCTACTAGTAGGTTACTTCGCAATGCGTTAGTTACATGTAGTGGTGGGGTATATTCCTATCCAGCACAGTCAACGTTGTGGCTGCGGACACGCGAATCGAGGTTTAGAAGGAGGTTTAATGTAAATAGATTAGGTAGAAGGAGGGTTTAGGCTGATTCACTATTCACAGCGCTCATATGCTCGAAAACTACTATCGAACCGATGATACTGTGAAACTGATGACTATTGATGATGATGAAGAGAGAGCGAAAAGAAACAAAGCAGTGAACTATCAAACGCGCCACGTGACAAAACATCGCCAAGGCGCCAAGGCGCGCTAATCTCTACCAAGGCTCAACCTCGCTACACGCTTGCCTAATCTTCGCCCCACAACAACCCTCTCTTTCGTTCCACGCTATACTACCCAAATCCACCACTTTTTCTATTACTACTCTCGCTAAAAGCATACGCCATCGCCGCTTTTTTCGATTGCCGCTTTCTTAATCTCCGCTTTATCTTATCATCACCAGATTCCACATCCTCAACGCTATCGCCAGACACCGCTTCGCTAATCCAAGAGATAGTGAAATAGTGAACACCGCTAACAAACATACGAATCTTGCCTGTCAGACACCTCCGATTCTCAGCTAAGATATAAGAAAACCTCGCCGCTTCACCGCTTATTACTGAAACATAGAAATCGCCACCGCCGCCGCCATAAATTTAATACGCTCACCGCTAACTAATACGTAGGAAAATCATCACCGCTTCACCGCTTGCTAGCTAATACGTAGGAAAATCATCACCGCTTCACCGCTTACTAGCTAATACGTAGGAAAATCATCACCGCTTCGCCGCTTGCTAGCTAATACGTAGGAAAATCATCACCGCTTCGCCGCCCCTTTTTTTTTTTTTGTACCGTTAACTAATAAATGTAGAAAATAGAAATAGGGTCTCCCATCGATTAATGATCCTCACCGCCAACTTCACCGCCGATTACATGAAGATCACGCCGTCTTCACCGATCACACCACTTTCTTCCACCACTTCATCTAGTCTCTCACAGACGCAGACAAATCTTACTTCTTTCGTCCCCTGACCACCTCTTATATCACCGACAGACTCTTTCTTCTGACTGCCTCTGTCCAGCTCTGTACAAATCCATCGTCGATCGCGGTATCATTCCCGAACTCACGTCGATCATCAAATCATCTCGCCTCAGGAAGATCTGGCCTCTATGCCTAGGCGGTGTCGCTTAATTTGATTTCGGAGGTTGAAGATCAGACGGTGTTGAGGACTTGGCGTGTCTGAGCTGCGAATCTTATTTGATCGCGAGATGCGTCATCTGCGTCATTATCGAAAAGGCTGGCGATATCCGTCGTCTAATGATCAAGTGTTGATCGCATTCCTGATCATCCATCGTGTTTCGCCGGAAGTCGCCATTGGTTCAATCGCGACGATTAACGTGACGTCTTCCATATGGCTGAGGTGTGATTTAAGCGCGAGATCTTCACGCCGAACGACGATAGAAGCTGCTGACTTCCTCGACTTACAGTGTGATCCGTTATCGTGATATATCGCTTTCCTACCATCCTACGAATCGATTTCGATCAACGATTTCACTACTTCTCGAACTTTCGTGCGGGTTTATAAACAGAATCTAAAGTACCATTAAGCATACCGGTTCCCTTTTAGAAACGCGACGTCGGTAGAAATCCACGCCCACATATCCATAAAATTTGAATCTAAGGCGGGTTCAGGATTATACAGGTCAGAGAAGTCATGAGTCTGATCGGCGTGAAGACGGAGATACCAGTAGATGGCTCTCTACCATCATGATTCGAAGACGGCGAGTCGGGAGACACCTACAGTTCAGTTCAAGAAGAAGAAATGGCAAAAGTAATAAATTGCTAACAGAAAGAAGACGCGTTGCAGAGGCAGAAACATGGAAAGAACTAACTATATATCTATTCTTACTTTAAACACCGACTCATGTAGAAACTCCCATACTGCATCACATTGATATCTATTCTATCCCCGATCTTATCCCAAGATTCTTCACCAGTCTTCGTTACATTCCATTTCAGCCTCCTTCCTAACCCATCATTCTACTTGACATCGACCGATCTATCCAACAACGCATTAGACGTCTTGGCGGAAGGCGGGGAGCGTTATTAATTTGGAAGATCGGTAGTAAATCTTGAGAAACTTTAGAGGACTGGCGAGTCGCGCGATCAATAATATACGAAGCATCTCGTCTCATCGCCAAGAATATCTTCCGATCGAACTTCTGAGGTGATAGACTGAAAGTGTCCGTGAATGTCGTGCGTGAAGAAGAGGTTTAACTTCATCTTTCCGACGATATAGCCCGTCTCTGCGTTCTTCGATGTAAAGAAGCAGGCGGTCTTGGTGGCGCTTTGTTTGGCTTTCGTCACTAGTATGAATCGGGATGATTGATGCTTTAGTCTGCGCCCATTTTGCTAATTCGAAGAAGCAGGTGCGATCTTATTCATCCTTTTGAGCGATCGTCGGGATGGGAAAATTCATATTATAAGACCGTCATTCACTTATCAATTCCATTCTCTCTTACCATTTCTCTTTCTACTTCAACTCATTGACCACTCACTTCACTCTTCTCGTTCATACCATCCGCAAGACATTCTGGCGTTCTAACGCTGAAATTCTAGATCAAACTCGGAGATCTGCCATCTCACTAGCCTTCGCCTTCATCACCTCTAAAGAGAAAGTCTTGATGATCCGATATATCTTGATCGGATCTGAGACCAAATAGTAATCTAATTTAAGAAAGTCTTTCACCATCAAGCGCTTCACGCCAAGAAGATCGAGTCTCTGCCGAAACGGTTTCGAGATAAACGTTATTACGACACGTTCGCATCCCGAAGTTTTTTAACGCGTCTTTTCTTGCGATAAATTTGGAACAATCTTGCGACGCGTGATTGGATCGTCGGTCGATAGATGATATTGTAGTAAGGATCGCTTCCCCATACTACGTTACCGGCGATCTTGATTTTATGTCTTTCAAACGATCGTTGATGGCCTCTTTTCCATCTAAATTTCTATTTCTTGCGCTATCTTTATCCATTCGGCATCTGATAGATGACTTCAGAATCGTGAACGTGTTACGACGTGATCCATTCTTGGTGCGTCTTAATGTGAAGAATCGCTTCTCTACGGAGGTGGGGAGTAGAATGTCATTATTGCGATTTTATCTATCGGCCAGGCTTCTTCTCCGCCTAAACCCCAAAGAACTTCAACGACTTCATCCGTAGTTCTTCTTAGGGTTGAAATTTTAGCGCACCGTCGACGTGGAAAGTAGTAGTCGTGGAGGAAGTCGTGTTGAAACGAAGATGAAAGCCGTAGTCGTCGTCTAAATCTTCATACATAGATCCTCCTCACAAGACTTATCTTTGGATATCTTGACCTGCAATCAGGTTCGGATTTAGGAAGCGAGGATCGGACCAATATATGCGTGAATCACGTATCTGTACGGATAAGCGCATACCCATTCGGAGATAAGGCCCAGCAAACGGGGTGTTGAAAGCAGTTTTATACGCATCTTTCTCGCCAATCCAGACACCCCAAGATATCTCTTGGCGTCTCGCCAAGAAGAACGATCGCTTTCTTGCGTAGAGGCTGTTGAGGATACTATCCTCTTCATGGCGTGTTGAATTTGATAGTCGCCGATTGAGTTTGCAGAATCGTGTCCATTACGAGGGAGTTATCGCTACGAGACGACTTGGGTTCTTCTTTCGGGTGAAATTGGAGTCGCGTAATTATCTTCGCAGCATTTGGGGGAGGTTGATCAAGATCCATTCCACTTCTCTGCGATATAGAGGGTTTGTGGCTTAGAATTATACGCGCGTAAGTCGGGATGTAATCGGGCGAAACTGCGTTCGAATTAAAAGCGGGTCGCTAAATTGATCCCGCCATGGGGTATGTAAAGTCTTTTTCGCTTGGACCGCCGGTGGTTTTTGCGGCCCGATATTGATATGCGTGCTAAACCAATATTTCTAGAGTGTCGGAATCGATCGTCGCGAATATGGCGATGAAAGTCTATTGGTATTTCTTAGTAGGATATCCTGTCGTGTTGATCCCGTAAACGCGATCATCTTCACTAATTAGAGGGTGATAGGCGTAGACGTCATGGAAGACTTTCGCCGTCTTTCAAATTTGTGAGAACGGCGGTCGATCGTCTTTGGAGGCCATTATCGTCTTCAACCGCGATTTGTGAGGCTGGCGGTCGATCGTCTTTGGAGCTTCGATTTGAAGTGTCTGCCGGGGTTGGAGGATCGGTCGCTATTAGCGTTCATTTAGGCATCTGAGAATAAACCGGGGGGCCATGTGGAGTTCTTCTTCTTCAAAGACTTTGGGTGTCGGAGAGAAGTCGGCTTTAGCCCGATCCGGAGGTGAGTCGAACTCACGATCCGGAGGTGAATCAGCCTGTCGATTCCTTTCATCATCCTCCTTCGGAGGATAATGGTCATCTCTCCATTTCCTCGATCCTTGCTATATATGCAGCCATGGACGTGATTGATGTTCGTCTTTGAAATTTGAGTTAGCGTTAAAACGAGGCCGGTCCATCGTCTTCTTCAAGACTGAGAGAGGTCTTCTTCCTCTATAATTCCACCTCTTCCCGCTTGTTTTTCCATTTCTTTCCTTCGCCGTCTCCAGTTGAGTCACTCCTCATTTCGTCCTACTATTCTAAATCGGGATATCTGGAGGGGACCTCAAACAACAAAAACAAAGATTTCTTCGCGCCGGCTGCACACAACTTCTTCAGACTTCGCCGCATTCACGGCCAAACCTTCTTTCTGAACTTTTTTCTTTCTTTCTTCTTTCTTATCTTCGTCGCGTTTCTACCACGCTTCTTCCTATATCGGCGTCTTTCTCGTTACTAGGCCTAAGAACGGCAAATCGTTAATTTGGCCGTCGAGATTAATATTATAGATCGTCGAGGATTGGAGGATCAGGTCTCATGCGGGCAATGAGTGTGGTCGGGCGAGGATAAGTCGATGGCGTCAATAGGTAGGAAGTGGAAACGAGGTCCGTCGCATTGGGCCGGCGGAAAGTTAAAGGAGGTGAGGTCCGTCGGTTGAGAGGAAAGGTGGAATAAAGAATGACGAGCGTCGAGGCCGAGAAGGTGAGAGGCAGAACATCAGATTCGGAGAAATGATAAAGGATCGAGTCCGTAACATCGACGGAGAGCAGAGAACGTTCGAGAGTGTAAAGATTCGCTTCTTCGCTCTCTCGATTATCTGGCGATAATCTGGAAATTCTTCGCCGCTTGAGTCTTAGCGTCTCGCCAAAATCGACAATTGCCGATCGGGATTCAGTAATCCGCGGAGCTTAGTTTCATCCTTCCATCGCGAACCAGATATTCATTAATGTTGCCTTAATAGCGTGAGTCTTTGGTCATATGTCGCGCTTTCATTATTCTGCCCATCAGATTCGAAAGTATAAGCATCTGTGATTTCTTGAAGGCGATCGATAGCGATTAATAGTAAGCGAGACGTTCTTCTACCGAGATCCACGCGGTAACGCGATCAATCATCGCGATCTTCCATCTGCCGTCTTCACGTTAAACCGGTGATTCTTCTTAATCTCTCTTGGGCGTAAGGTTGATCAACCAAAGATCAACGGCGATCCTGCTGATTCCGAAGTATCCTTTTCGTACGAATCCCAGTAGGTATAGAAATTGAGGCGACCCCATCGTCACCTGCACGATTCTGACCGTGATATCAACGGCGAGGATATCTTCCATTTCGAACCGAGTCGAGGCGTGAAATCGAAGTCTTTGAACTTGACCGATGGGCGCTTTTTCTTATCTAGAATTTTTGGCGATCTCGACCTGTGCTTAAGTTGAAAACTGCGTGAATCCGTCGATGAGTGTCTCGAGTCAAGAACGACGTCTTATTTCATCTGATTCTTCATCATCCTTTATGTCTTTTTTTGGAAGCTGATCGCTGAATCTTTTCACTCTCAAAGTGTGTATCGCTTTAGCGTTCTTGCATGAATGGGGGTATCGAGTCTCTCTATCCCGAAACACCGACCGACGCCTTCATCATCCATTCATTCTCCATGGCTCACTCCTGCGGCAAGTACGGATGAACAGATTATTCCAGCGACACCAAACGCTACTCTCTTTTGTCATGGCGTTCAGATCGTACCATTCGCGGCGACGATTCGGTATTCATCTCTGGGGCTCTCTCGAAATCGAATGGCGTTCTTTTGTGGGGGCAGTGGAGGATTCATCGAAGATCATTCGATTGTCCGTTTGTCACGTCCCCTATTTTGGTCTTTTTACCGATATTTTGCTAGGATTCTCTGCGCCATCTCTTCCTCGTTCTTCTGCCTAATTCTAAATTGGTCTTCACGAGATAAGGAGGTTGATCTGATCGTTCTGTAGTCATACTTGGCCGCACCTGTAAGTAACGCCAGGAGGCGTCTTCACCGCTATCAATTCTCGCTCAAACGGCGTTGTTGAGAATATCCGTAGGATTTTGAGATCGATTCATAGATTCTGCGATATCCGGTATGTCGACTGAATCCGTCTTGTCGCCGGTTGATTGGTCTTGATTGTGTCTGGATGATTCCGTATCCGGCGGTATTCCGTCTTGATTCCGATGTACTGATGAAACGGCGAGCTTGATTTCGGCCGATATCCTGCGTTATGGCGGCAGGAATGAGTCTCCGAGCAGCATAGGTTTCAGTTTAGGTCTTTTTGATTCCTCGCCGTAAACGGTTTCGGAAAGAAGGTTGACTCTTCCGACTTCAGCGGCTTTTCGGGGCTTCACCTTCCGTCAGCAAAGTCCTCCGATCCATCCGCTCTTCTTCTTCTTAACCTTCTTCTTCATACTTCTTCTTCCTCACTACTACTTTCTCCATCGTCCCCACTACTACTCTCATCATCCGACTCAGCGCTAGAGTCTTCTTCTTCAGAATCCTCCTCTTCCTCGTCATGCTTCCTCCTCTTACTTGATTTAGATGATGTTCTCAACATCATCTTAACGGCGTTGATAGGCAAAAGGTATCGTGTCAAATTTCTTGCATTCGATAATACGGCGTCGTGTTTTCCTTTTTGATACCCAAGATGAATCGTTTGGCCGCGGTATCATCCCACTGTGAAGATAGATTTTCGTTGATCCTGATAGCTTTCTTTAGGTATCTCTTCAGTCTTTCTGCTTAGTTTTCGCGAAATTATTCTCCGAATCACGCTTCTTTTCTTCGTTGATACCATCATTATCGTACTTATTTTTGAGTGCTTGGACGATATCTGACCACGATGAAGTGACGCTCCTTGGTTGATTTGCAATCCATCTAGCAGCCTTGCTTCTAAGCTTACTCTTGAGAATAGATAGTTTAGCAGCGTTTTGGTCATCGATCGAGGTGTAGAACGATGACTGGGGGATAAAGTTAACTTCGATCGACTTAACGAACGAATCTACGTCTTCATTAGTCCTGCCGTAGAATTTGGTAGCAGGGATAGACATGATCGGTGCGTGAATTGTTTCCGTGAGAGATGTTTCAACCGGTGGTGAGCTGACGTCAGGGGGTGATGATGATGGTCCAATTATCGTGAGGGGAGGTGAAGATGAATCTGGAGGTGATCTTATGATGCGCTTTGGTTACGAGGTGTGGCGCTTTTTCATTATCCTCTTCAGGTCCTGATGACTCGAACGGCGGCAGAGGGGTTTTTGATGAAGCGATGAAAGCACGAGGCAACGATTGGGACTCTATCACGTGAGAAATCACGCGTGAGGTCATGGTTATGGCTGCGGACACGCGAATCGAGGTTTAGAAGGAGGTTTAATGTAAATAGATTAGGTAGAAGGAGGGTTTAAGTGATTCACTATTCACTATTTCGTATCCAAAACTACTTATCGAACCGATGATCTTTGCAAACCTGATGACTATTGATGATGATGAAGAGAGAGCGAAAAGAAACAAAGCAGTGAACTATCAAACGCGCCACGTGACAAAACATCGCCAAGGCGCCAAGGCGCGCTAATCTCTTAGCCGCGCTCTCAACCCTCGCTTACACGCTGGTTGCCTAATCTTCGCCCCACAACGTGCAACGCTCAGCTCTAGGTAAACACTAGCTTTCTTTTCAACCCCACAATACACCGATAGCTTTCCCGACCTCAACTCCCACCGCTTGGTCGGGCCTCTTTTTTTTTTTTTTTAAAAAAAAAAGAAAACAAAAAGAAGTGATTGGTAGGGTACATAAGATCTACCCTAGCCGTCCGCATTGACTGCAAAAATTACTGTGCCACCATAGGGTCTCCCATCTTCGTTCTCAGCAAGAGACAGTCTCTCTCGGGGCACCCTCCTCTTTGTGAACTCTACAAGTTTACTGGTGGGATGAATATCCCAGAGATGGCGGAGATCATGGTCGGGGGTAGGTTTGGTAAACTTACTAGTACACCGGATATTCGACATGGATTCGGGAACCAACCAAGCCTTAGGCCACCGGGAATGACAGCCGGTATGAAAAAAAAAAAAAAAAGGATGTCATGGTGGCCATGGTGGGGTGGGTACCTACTGGTATTATAAAGGGTGGTGTTAGACAATCCGAGATATCTCATTCGAGACAAAAGGGCACGGTAAGTATCTTCAACCTTTAGCTACTTTTTATTGTATGACATGTGACCTAACAGGTAAGTAAGAATTATGTTACAACTTTTGGGAGGGTGCTGTAGTCAGAGTTCGGCTCACCAAAGTCCCCGAGCTTTCGGCTGCTGCTTGGATGTTTTTAACTTCCCTCCTGATGTGCTCGAGATTTGATTAATCTTAAGTACATGTATGTATGTACTTGGTCAAACTCAGTATGGAACAAGCACGCGGGCACTAGTACTAGTGTACCGTTTGATATTCAACGTCTGAAGGGAAAAAAAAAAGTAAAAGTAAAAAAAAAAGAGAGAGAGAGAGAGAGAAAAAAAAGAAGAAAAAACTTAAACCCTATACAGCAAAGCTCGGATGAAGGTAAGCTACATACATCATGTCCTTGTTCCTCTATCTTACAGGGGATCTCCAAGCCCCTACAGCCCCAAACAAGCTCGGATCCTCCCGAGACCGCCAAACTGGCCTAAAACTTGTTAATCCCCTTCTGCGTCATGCCGTGAGATGCATACACAACTAAGGTAAGTGAGATTGACCAACTACTTACTTAGCTGGCCGGTGCATATTTTTGTTGGAGCTGATACCTGGTCATCGATGGGCATTTCATACACTATCCGCGCGTTTGAGCTGGCGCTGGCGGGGGCACTATTCAGTTAACTTATTCCTTAGTCATGCTGGCCAACCCCGAATAATTCGCGATTATCGCGGCTACGGCTGCCTACATTTGCTGCAACTAATTTATAAGACTACCCTGCTGTTGAAGATCGAGGAGGAAAGTACCTTTCCCGTAAGTCTAGATTCTGCTGTTATCCTGTGGATGGAATGTCGTAGACATATTAATCGGAACGTGATTCGTCAACGGCAGGCGACTGCGATTGACTGGCTTAACGAGAGATGGGACGGTATCGTGTTATGGAATATGGGACTATATCTGACATTATGCATTTTTGTAGCTACACAGCAGCACATGGCCTCTACTCCCTTTTGCAAGTGCGACTAGCTAAACTATGAAGATCTACATTCTGGTAATTAAGCTCCCAGAACTGGCAGCCAACACTGCAGCTCCATTGCGGGGTATAGTTCCCCAGCTATGCTCTATCCCACTCCGTGATTCAAAATTTCTAAAAGAAATTTCCATACCCAGTGAACCCCTTTGTCGTACAAAGATCCCTCGTGTCAGGTGGCCCCCTACTCTTTCCATCCTCCTCTTTCAAACACTCTTGGCAACCAGAAAGGAAAAAGTGATCGGCCAGCCCAACAACATCATGATAGGATATTACGATAGGATTTATTGTCAAGGACGCATATCCCGTTTCTCACATAGATCTTAATTTATTTAGGACCATCGCCTGAATCGGAGAGGTAACGGTCTTTTAGGGTTGGCTACTTTTTTTTTGTTAGAATACTTTAGATCGGGAGCGAAATAGTAGGTGGTTATAAAGGAAAACAGGATATAAACTGATGCCTTACTTACTACTAACAGGCCAATAGTAAACTACAACTGCAGCTACTAATACCAAATAATTCGTTCTCCTTTGTAGCCCTGTTTGTGATGATCGCACGGAGCATCTTATGGCCAGTGCCAACATGACCTCACAGGTCCTACATACCTTTTTCTCTCTCTTAACTACATGTATACAGCAGCAATCACGCGTCAGAATACAGTTTCCCCCCTCAAAGAAAAAAATAACCTAGGTTATTATTATATCCTCTCGGAAGCTAGCCGGTCTATGACCAAGATAAGAATAAATTAGGATAAGGCAAAATGGGCAGAAGCAAGGGCTCATCATGCGATAACAACTGATCAACCAAACCTTGTAAGTTATATAGTTCCCGTAACCAGGCTCCCGGGCGTTCCAGTGTCACCTGAGGAAGCTGTGTATTAGTAAGTTATTGTACTCTATATGTACAAACATATACTTACATGATGCGAGGCAACCCTGAATATCAATGTATTTCACAGATCATCACCAGAGGGGAAAGGGATGTATTTTCTTATGTTTAGCTGTTGTGGAAATTGCCGTGCGTGCGCGTGCACCGACCACCTCCACCATGAGCATGCTAGCAGCTACATGTATGTAATTAGCTCGATGACGGTAGCTAGCGGGCGCTCGGTGATCAGGCTTCAGTGGAGAAACTGGGTTGTTTCGCTTTTTTTTTCTTTCTATCCAGTTGGGGTTGGGATATCTTATGGTTCTGCTAGTTAGCACTTGGGGAGCTAAATAGCGATTTGGTTATAACTTCACCTTTGTCCCTTTTCCAGGACTCCTCTATAAAGACCTCCTAGGGGCTCTACTAGAATTTAGTTTGACCTCTACGATCTACCATACTAGCTATATATCTATCCCACTAATTAGCAACCTAGGTCGCCCATAATGTTCACACCTCCCCCTGCAATCCCCAAGACAGAGACAGAGGTTGCCCCACGAGCTGGCATCCCCTCTTACCTCCTCTATGACATCTTCGCCCACCTCGACCTTTACGACCTCATTGCCTGCCAGCAAGTTTGCCGTCTCTGGAATGACGTTCTGCAGACCCGTCGCTCTCTTCGTAGCAAGCGTTTCCTCGCGCCCACCCACCATCTACCTTCCCAACTAGCGGAGACATATACACTACACCCCGTGCTTGGGCTAATTCACTTCTCGCCATCATTGTGCGCTGCGGATACAACATTTGGCCGCCGCAATGATGATAGGCCGGGAGCACTCCTGAAGGAATCACCGGTTTGCGCTCAGTTTGCTACAGACCCGCCGACGGCCTGGGCAGCCTTCGAGGTGCTGAAATTTCACCCGCACTGTGTAGTTGAGAATCCAGCAGGCGTGACGGTGTGGGATGTGGTGGTTGCACTGGCAGAATAGTAAGTGAGAAGTGAGACATGTGTGGTGGTGGTGGTGGTGGTGGTGGTTAGGGCTTTAACTAACTATAACCGGCGCGAATAGTAAGATGAGGGAAGCAAAAATCACTTTCGGTACCTTTTTCGGGTCGACAATTTGTTCCAAGCGGAACTATGACCGCTCAAGAAGAATGCGGCATGTGGATTTCCTAGGGACGGAAAGGTACATTGGTTTACTTCGAATCTTATTGGTGATCAAGGTTGAGACTAATGAAAATGAGTGAATTAGCGTGTTTATTGATTTCAAGGGCAGAGACGAGAGAGATCCCAGGGTCTTTATTGGTACATCTTTTGAGGCTAGAGGCGGCTCGAAGAAGGGGAAGGTGTTTAGGTTTTGGAGCGCTATTGCCTTCTGTGACGGAGTGAAAACGTAGCACTTATTGACTTGTTAGGTTTCACTTGTAAATATTATTTTATGTTCTGGCGAGTACTTCTGTTATTTCCTTTCCTTAATTCAAGTTTCCCCCCCCTCTTTCTCCCACCCCTCTTTCTTCTTTCTTCTTTTCTGTCAATCTTTAGAGAATGTTTTTCTTTTGTCTAGCGTGCGCAGAAGGGAAGGGGGGTTCTTCATTCTTACCTTTAGTGCATGCGCATAAATCTTGTAGTTCCCTGTATTACCACATCATACATAACGTGACGGCTTTACTTCCGCAAGTCCAACCACTAATGCCCCGCCCTACCGTACCCAAAACCGATGAGCCCTGGATTCAGACCAAACGAACCGAGCTGCTACATGTACCTACCTTTCTCTTGATCGCATGCATGAATGGACCAGATCGTAAGTCTTAGCCCATCTCTTGTTACCCTCTCGCTGCTGTCCCGACAGGCCGTGCCGTCGCAGAGAGAGGGCAGAAGTGGGGTCTTTGCGTGACGCAGAACCGGAGGGGGGGCGGCCTTGGAGAAGAGGGGCAATCGAAACAATGGGGTTCCCAAAATGTTTTGAAACGTGTGTTAATGCGGGAAGGCGGTGCCGTAGGTACCGGAGTACTATAGACAACATATACCAAGAGTCCACCATAGAGAATATTCTAGGTCTTCCCCACGACGGGAGCTTCAATTCCTATTTAATCACAGAGTAGAGAAGAGAGAGCTAAGAAGAGCTATCAATAAATTATGCTGGATAAAGGCCCTTTTCTGCGCTGTCTCTGCAACATCTAATATAGCCGTACGTCTTCCTTTGGCAGTTCTCAAGCTTTCTGGAGCTTTGATGACGTATAATCCCTAGAATTAAGGTTTTTTTTTAAAGGAGCGCATAGAACGCAAGAGGTACAACAGTACCTTATTACGTTCTGGCAGATACATCTTGCACCTATGTAGACGACAGGATGAAAGGAAATGACCAAAATCCATAATTTTTACGCAAGGCTTGTGGTGCTACTAAAGTTTCATTTAAGTTGAACTTGATCGTATCAATTAGTAATCTCTTTGGATTGGTTGATGATCGTACCTAGACCTACTGTCTTAGCTTTTTTTTTTGTTTAGTATTCGTGATACCGTGATCCTGGATCGATCGAGGAGATCTACCTCGCCGGTAGATCGACTATCAAGGGATTACTCATCGTTGTCTGTTCTATTAAGTTGGGTGTCTTATCGCTATAGGTAGATTGATAGGCACTTACATGAGTCTACTCTCCTATGATATGTACCAGTAGATTCCTGACTTTCAAGTGCATGTATGTATTTATGTACCAATGCGAGGCTTACTCGGCTGGCGAGAGAACAAAGCGGCAGAAGGGGCTTTCAGGAGCGCCAAGAGGTATGTTTTTGAAGTCGCTGACTCAAATAACGAGTGATAATATGTGAAGGAAAGTTATTGATTGATTGATACTTCATATGAAGGAAAGTTATTGATTTGATTTAAATAATAAATTATAAGGGTTTTTAATCCTGTAATAAAACAGGCGGCAATTTTATATCTACAACACGACACGTCATGCCATGTTATAAGCCCTGGTTAGCCGAGACTTCGATATATCCAATGTGAATCGTATGTAGTAAGATGTTTCCTAAGTATTAGCTCGAGCTGGGTCCGATTATATCGAAGGGACTACACTGGTCTGCACATGAAATTGACCTGACCAGGCTAATATTCAGAAAGCGTCTGGGCTGCGAAAAAGTATAAATTGTTATCCCTGTCTTCTCAATTCCCTACCTTCAGATCCTAACCTCGACCTTTTCCCTACAACAGCGCCACACCCCACTAAGGCGCTTGCTCTACCCTCATCCACGAGTTTAAGATACTGCTTTTTGCACGTGCTCGGTCCGAACCTATAACTCCCGCCAAGACTTACGATAGTGTCCGATACCTGCTTCCATTTCACATTTAAAACAGATGGATCAACTGTTTCGAGGAGGAGTTCGATCTGCTCTGGTTGATTAGTACCAAATGTATCATCTTAGGGAGAGTGAGTGGATGACAAACGTCCTCTTCCGTCCATTGTGGTTTTCTTAGTCTTTCGTTTTTGGGCTTAGTTAAAGTTCTCAATCTTCCACGGAGAGTACTCTCGGCTTCATTAATACCAAGTTTTTTCTTGATAGTTCGATAGCTGATACCTTCGGACCTCCATCGTAGGAGTAGCCGATTCTGTTCCTTTAAAATTTCTTTTGAGTCGCGTAAAGCTAGAGGTCTAGATATGAAGGGGGTAGGGGTTGAGGTTGGGGAGGGGGAAAGCATGTCATTGTCAGACATGGCTGTTTCGTCACTATCTATAAACTCCTGATCTAGGGCCGACTTGGAAAAGTTGTGATACCCTTCAGGTGCTTCAGGGCCGAACAAACTTCTTGCTGGGGGCGCAGAAGGTATTTGAAGTTTAGAAAGATGACGAGGGGAGATTGTAACGCTGGGGTTCGAGGCTACGTCCGGAATTTCGAACGCGTGGGGGAATATTCCTGGCTAATACCTCGATAAGCTTATTAGCATATTAGAGTCAGATTATAGGAGTCAGGAAGTAACCACGTTTTGCAAATCTAAATTGACTAGATTGGAGGAGAGTTGTGATAGGTAGCCACTTTTGAGCGGCTCGTACGCATCGACAGCGCAAGGAGAGGCAAATGGAGGCTGTATATGCCCACCTACGGTTGGTGGCCGTATTGATGTTTGGTCTTCCTCTTGAGGATCCTCAACACCCGATGATTCGATGGGGACTAATGGAGGCGGGAGTGATTTTTCGTTAGATCCGGGGTACATATCACTGGCCCGTTTTCGCTTCGAGGATTGTAGGTTAGGAAAAGGTAGTGCGTGATAGATCTCACGGGGCTCTACTGCGGGGTAAACTCGAGTGAGAGATGATGTACTCTGTGTTTCTAACTCTGAGAGGGTTGGTTTCACCCTGAATATACAGGTATCCGCGATTTCTGGGAAGAGGTCAACAACAGCCTGGTGAGCTGCGACTGTAAAAGCTGTAGTACCGGAATCAAAGGGAGTGGCAGCTGTACTAAGAGCAGCAGAGAAATATTCAGGTGAATTCGGTGGTGCTGTTATATTTTCTGGGGTGTTGGGTTGTGTTTTATAGTCAGGACTTGATAGGAATCCTAAGGGTACTCCCGTCCCCACTGCCATATGCATACCTTGCTTGTCCTCCTGTTTAACCTCAACTTCATGCTGCTCCTGAACATGTAGCGGATATTGTGTGTCCTCCTGTTTAATTTCAACCTCATGTTGCTCCTGAACATGTAGCGGATATTGTGTGTCGAAGCTCCAATCTTGATCCTGGAGATAGCAAGGAGAAGAAAGTATGCTGTAAGACGGAGGCATATCTTGTACCAAAATTCTGGACTCTCTGGGAGGCCGAGACTGAAGAATTTGGACATTAACTGACATGAGATAATCGACTAGGCAAATATATTTAGATAAAGTATTATGACTCACCCAATTGCAATCGACACTAAGACCTGCTCTAACATTATTGAGTCCATTTCTTTCTTGTGATTCTAGTGGTCCTAAAATTGCCATATGAAGTGGGCCTGGCCTGTCCACAAAAGTATGCTCAAAGTCGGTAGAGAATGTCTATTGACTCGAAAATAATTAGATGTCATAGCACTTTTTCAGAGCTTGTCAGGGTAGATTAGAAATTGATTACCTTCATATCCGCTTCATATAAGCGCCAGGTATTACCTTCAGAATCAGAGTCCAACTCCATAACCTAAGGAAACCTTTGTTAGCCCAGTTCCCGTAGATGGATCCGGAGATGTGACCTAACTATATACTTAGATGCTCAGTCCTGGGTAAATACGAGTAATGGACTCGTTTTGTGTGATCTATGACTTATATCCCAACGTCTAGAGGGTTAATGCGAGGTTAGTGGGGCATCCAGATTAACAATTTGTATAACTAGCTCTTTTATGAAGGGGCTTTCCAACTTATTTCTTTGTGCCTATCACTTGATCTTCTGACCCAAGGGTTTTGTGGAACTGGTGAGACAGGTGACTGTAGAGCGTAATCTTGTATCCTCCCTAGAGATGAATATCAATACTATCATCTCAGTTGTGAGAAATGGGGAAACTGTGCGGGATTCAATTGAGGAACGTTACGATTGCTGGGTTGAAAAAGAGCCAGGAAGGCTAACATAAATTTCAGGGCTTAACTAATATAGAAGTCGTACCTGATGAGGTGAGATTGCTCCCCTAGAGCGATCAGGAGCTTCCAAGGCTTGAATGTTCGTGATATGAAATGACCAGGTGACCTGTGGTCAAACACGTAACGGTGCACGCGTGCGTCAGTTTTTGCTTCTGCGGATTCGGTTTCCCCTCAAAAGTAGTTGTAATTATCGCCTGGGCTCCTGTAGTTGTTATAGACTTTGATTCGGTATAACCATATCTATCTTTCTAATAAAGTCAGCAACTTGCTACGAAGCCACATGGTCAGGTCCAGGTCTTTAAAGCATGTTGAGAATGTACATGTGCGACAAAGCGAACGAATCAGAAAATCGCGGGTGATTTGTATATATGATTCTAGAAAGATAGTCTTCTGCACTAGTGTTTCTACTGAAGATACTATGTATACAAGAATAACACCATTTTTCTAAGCAAACCTGGTTTCCGCGCACACATTGCGTCTTGGTTCTAACACTGCTTCGTGATGCAGTCTATGTGACTGTTGATAACAACTTGGGCACATTGACCCAACCCACAAGTCTAACTTCAACATGAGGAAACTCTCCAAGAAAGCCGTGTTGTCCTTCAACTCGCCACTCGCGTCTACTTCGGGAAAAAAGACAAGAGAAGTTTAATAAAGGCATATGCAATGTGCGGGATTTAACCCCCACCCCTTGTAAATATTCCGCTACCCGCTGGGCTCTAGATCTGATAGCATGTACTTGTATATGTATTTTTGAGTACCTCACCCAGTCTACATTGTTTCTGGCATACCGGCACTCTATACCCATATTTGGGATTCCGAGGAGAATGCAGATGTCTAAGTGGCAGCAATCCCAGCCCTGCGGCAACTTTTAATACTGGTTATCCAAGCACATGGCCATGGGTGATAAAGTGCACGTTTCCCAAATTAAATATATACCTGTATGTAATGTCCATAGGACCAATCGTAAGTAGAGGAATTCATGCGTGGTGTAACACGATGTTCTTACATGTAACGATCATATGCGTCGTTATTTCCACATTACCATTACAGCCGTGTTTCTTTTCAAGATGTATCTAGCCCCGCACCATTCTACCTAGCCGGAGAATTGCTGGGGCCCTTTAATCCACATAACAATGGTTATTTATGGCCTTTGTCCTCTCCACAATATCACTCATAGATGTACATAACCGTTATACTTAAAGACCTAGATCTCTTTCCTTTAAATGTTGAGATGAAAGGTGGTAAAAAGGATAATTTATAAGCTTAAAACGTAAATTAAGATATCAACTTTAGTAATGTTTAAGCTAAAACCGCTGTTAAAGTAACCGTAAATATGAGGATTATCAAAATTATGATCATTGACCCATGGTAAAACGTGGGGGTATTTTGGGTATGTAGGATTCTGGCTGGTTATTTAATTTGTGGGTTTAGGGATGTGACGGTCAGGATTACAAGCAGGTTTTTGGCGGAGAAATGTGATCGATCGTCCAAACCAATACATAAAAAACTTTTCTGTTTTTGATTGGGATGGGATAGGGCATGAGGGGCAAAAGGGACTAATACTGTTCTGACTAAAAGAACTCTTTCATGGTGAAGGAAGTTATTGGTACGCGGTATGCAGATGTGTACTTGCCAGATTTTAGGCTTAGGACGAGAATACAAATTTAGCAAGTAATTTTCTGTGGCGTACAGAATTTCCGCTGGATAGAATATGAGGGTGGCTTAAAAGAAGCCTATTATCCTGAACCAAGCTGTAGAGTACATTGTATTTTATTTTTTCGCCACATTACATTGCCACCCACCAGATATATGAACGAAACCCGCAGGTATCTCCAGCCCGCGACCGTCTGTATGCATTGTTTGATCTGATCAGACGAATGAGTAGCTGCCAACCATGTGCTCTCCCCTGAAGGTTTTATACCTGCAACAACGATGTATCCTTCCATATTGTTCTTTCTTTTTTGCAAGATAGCGCCGGCACTTATACAAGTTTTTTTTTTGCCTGCAGCATGGTTTCTGAAGCATTTAACTTTTGATAGGTTCGCGTTAATCCTTGGTACCCCCCAGATATCACCTACCCTAGCGTCTGAATGTGTCAGGAAGCTCTAGCTAGATATTTTCCACCGGCAATGCAACATGCCGGCTAGGCATAGAGCTGGGCATCCTCATAAACATGCGAGTGATACACCATGATTAGGGGTAAGGTTGAACAAACCTATGCTCGCACCATTTTCTACTCAGACAAAGAAGAGATTTATCGCTATATATTTCGGACTTGAGTTAATTGACAAAGAAAGTGAACGATAAATCCTTGTCTTATTCGGCGTCGATGTTGCATTGCATTCTACCACCGTTTCAATGCACTTCACCCACATACACGTGCGTAACCGGTATTGCTAATAACGTCTCTTTGTGTCATTAGACTATCTTTCCGTGACTTGAACTTCCATGGACAGCCTACCATATTCTAGAACGTAAAGGTAGCTGCTTATCTTAACTACCGATAACCCTAAATGATACACAGGATGAAACCTGTGTAGGTAGGTGATATCTACTTACGTGTACAAATATGTATCCCGAGGTGTACATAAAAGTAGACGGAAAGCCCAGATCTAGTGGCAGCCGCGTGGTTGGTTTGGGGTAGTCTGGCGGCCAAACAGGTCATGCAATTACCTTTTCTGTACGAACAACTTCAATCCGGCAGTACGAGTATGTACTGCTGAAAGATCGCGGCCCGAGCCGGGCAATATAGGGGCCTGAGCCCATGAAGGCTGGGGCTGGGAAGAGAGTTGCTGTATACGAAAATTTATGACCAGGGTTCCTTATGGTTTTTCCGTATCATATTTCTTGGTCTTGTGATGCTTACTACACAACATCAACTTGTGCCAAGAAGAGCATCACGTTGGCTTTCAAATTGCAAATATTGGCATTTTTTTTAAGAGCTACATGTAGCTAAAGAGTTGGTGGTTGGGTTTCTACATAAGCCTAGCAGTTAGTTTCAAACCCATATCAGCTGGGTGAGGAGAAAAAAGAATATTGGCCATACAAGGTAGTACGCTTTGGAAGATCTACCCACAAACTCTTAGAACAGCTCTTCTGCACGGTTCGAATTACCGGTTCGAATCACCCATGATAAAACATGATAAAAAATGATAAAACATGGGAGGCCATGGCTAATTTCAGGCCGTGGGGGGATCGGGGTCCTCGCGGGGATAAATGTGGTGAATGCCCCCAATTGCTAGTGTGGCTTAATATATCCCATACAATGTTAAAGATGCCAACTTTGCCAAGTCGTTTCAACTCTGTGGTTTACGCTCGAGAAATACTTGGTATTATATGTCATGTTAGTACCTTAGTAAATAGCACTTAAATAGAGCGTATTGGCCAACAAGTTCTGGGTCTAAATATTTAGTCCTTGGCGACTGGTTTTTGGTGTGATAGCCCGCCGCGCCAAGAGCTCAAAATTTGGACGTTCTGATAACAGCTTATGGGATAAAAGGGATATATTGTACCCAGTAGGCTATTTGGAGAGTTCATTGCTTAGCCTAGAGCTCTAACTAAAACTCCAAAAGTGACGGTAATCCTACTGATGGTGGTGTTTGTAATACAGTATTGACTACAGTCCCTCATGACCATTAGGCATCATCCGCCGTCATTCCATTAGCAATTTGTAGTACTACGGGGTAGGGGAAAGTCTCCAGGACTGCAGCCATGGTTGCAACAGGCCATATATAGTTCTGGGGGCTTTCCCCTGTCCCCGTAGTGCATATTGACTGCCAAGAGATTTACTACATGTGGGAACTTGCGTAGACTTTACGATATTGGCTCTGGTAGCTCAGTGGTTAGAGCATGCGATTGCAGATCGCAGGGTCGATCGTTCAAACCGGTCTCAGAGCTTAAAATATAATTTTTTTGTATATCTCGAGCAACAAATTTATTTTATGAGTTTCATTATATTTTTGGCATTCAAAACCGAACTACATCCAATCTTAGTACTCCTCGAAGCTCAAACACAGAATTTTTCCTAATATTGTTTTATTTCGAACAGACTATTGTTAACCAGTTGATACTAAATGTAGCGCATCATGTGGCTTACTTACATGTAGTTTGGGATCAAGATAGCGCCTAGGAGAATTGCTGTACAACCCATTTCCTGTACGTATATTAAGAGCCCCCCGAAATCTTCATGCTGGAAGTCGGCACGTTCAGATGGGGGCGATAAACCTTTACATCCAGGCTGCAGCTGCAAAAATTACCTTTGGCCAACTGATGTGGGATAAAGGGCGGGGAATGTTGTGAATAAGTACATACATGTACATACATGTATAAAGTACTATGGAGTTAGGGGAAAGCCCCCAGAACTATGGCCTGTTGCAACCATGGCGCAGTTCTGGGGACTTTCCCCTACCCCCGTAGTACTACATGTATGTTCACCAATTACCACATGTAAGTACATGTATGTGCAGGTAGCAGGTATACAGACTGTACATACACGTGTGTACATAAAGTCCGTGCCAAGTCTAAGCGGTTTTTCCCCTCTTTTCTCCTCTTTTCTTTCCGGCCTCTATCAACCCGTGTTGACTCGGTCAACAAATTTTGAGTCAACTAAACCACATAACAGATGTACCACAGGAGTGGGGAAAGTCTCTAGAACTATGGCCTGTTGCAATAGAGAGTTTTAGTCACACGAGCTAGACAGAAAGTCAAGCACTTAGACAGAAAGTCCTGCACCTCTTATTAGCTAAAACAGCTAGAACCTCTGTCCGAGTTTCTGTTCAACTGGCGTAGCTAAAACTCTTTAATCTCCGTCTGAACTGCTTAAAAGGGGCTATTTAAGCTACATCACTTCCTACTCCGGCCAAGGGTCGGGAAATGCTCGTACATGAATGTACTTATCACAGGGCAACGTATTGCACTATGTACATGTATATGATGTAGGTACATGCGTTTAGATATAGAGTAGGCGTTGTTACACGCATATTATCTTTGCTGAACATGATCAACAGGAGTTAATTCCAAATACTATTTAATTTAGGGAATACCGCAAAGAAACTCTGAACGACACGCGTACTGTGATATTGCGTTATGCACTCTTCAAGTGCGCGAGAGAAAATCCATCGCCCTCTTGATTGTGTTGTCTCGAATACGAGCTCAGATAAGCACCTGTCCGCGCTTGATATCAATCTCGACCACCTCTCAAGTAGGCTAGACTCTGCAAAATAAGTACGCCAGACGTTGTTTCTACGAACCCTCATTGTCCGCCTTCTCATCCGGGAATCTGCCTCATGGTCAGGGTCATCGATCCGCTCAAAAAATCTAGACGTGACATACTATGGGGATACAACATACTCTGAAATCGCTGCAGACGACTACGACTGGTCATTTTACGATCATCGAACTTGGGGCACAGCAATTTATAGTAATGTAAGCTTATATATATGGTTCTTCATTATAAGGCCTTATGTCCACGACACACACACCGGGGGATTGAAGGACTACGCCCCCCCTATATGATATCTGTCTACCATTATATTTTCTAGGATGAACGGACGATGGCATGGTTCTTGCATAGCGAAAAACCCTACCATGTGCAATCTCGGCGAAATTTAGCCCGGTAACTACACCTAGCGTTGGTTACCACAAGGAGGGAGAGACTTTGAGCAACTTCCGACCCCAATGACACAAGAGGCGCCTCTAGCTAGGGTCAAATGGTGGAACTGCTTAACGGCCCGAAGGTATGAACGCACGTGGCACGACCTCCCGGAAAACTGAGGCGGATTCTCCGCATTAATCGGGTCTGAAATGGCAGCCTAAACAGATCCAAGTTTTGGGGAATGGGGGGGGAGGTTTGCTGGTGGTACATTCAATGTTACCAGGCGCTCATGTTACCAGTCAAAGGAAGGCAATTCATGCGGTTCTGACCAATAACCTTCTTTTAAGGGGGGAGTTATCTGCGCGTCCAGAGAGTTATGTCCTAGTGAAGGAGACATACATAGTACTGGGTAGATAACCCAAAACTTCGGGGTATTGAGCTAATTATTACACAGGGGTTAGAGAGTACATGACATTAAATTTACTTTATATACCACACGCCAAGGGTATTTATCTTTATTTCGACATGCAACATTCCAGAGAACATATCTGCAAGTGAACGAATAGCATCATGAACAAATAATTATGATTCAAGTATCCATCTTTGTGGCCAGTAGAAAGACCTGATTTTGTAATGCTTTATCATGAGTGCTCGAGCAAGCCAAAACCTCACCTAGATGATAAGCTAACGGAATATGTTCTCGAAAACCCAGTCGTCGGCTGGACCATCACCCAAAGACTCCGCAAGCGCATCTTCAAATTTCAATCTGGCATATAGGCACGCATCTCCCCGCACCCCACACCGCCATCTGAAGCAGGTACAGGTTGTGGTCTGGGCAGGAGTACTGCAGTAGTAGCGTACAGGGATGGCATTTGAATTAATTGACTCGACCCCTATTGGCTCTGGGCGCTCTCGGCAAAAAGTAAACCCATGATCCTTGCATGTTACCAGGAGACTCGGGCCTAGAGACCGTTATTAATGATCCACAGGGGGAGGAGAAGAGAAGGTCGTCGATCCGCTTGTTGAAAACGGTTTAATAAGTGGAATAAGAAAATAAGCCTTTTTTTGTGTGTAAGGACGAATGTTCGGAGCTTTCCGTCCGTTAGCTGTAGAAACCACCTATGCATGTAAAGTTAACAGACATGTAGTCAACCACTGACTTGTAGATATCATTTCTACCATTCCGTTAATTGTACTGCAATGCCTAAGGGTATCATACTCTAGCTCTACCACGGTGATAGTGTTAAACACCAATTTAAAGTGATACCGTCTTGTTTGCTAGCTCGGAGATCCCCCACACATGTACGGAAAAACGTGTGAACGTACCGACGGCGTTTCTCTGTTGTGCTGCACAGGCAGGTAGGTGCTTCCTCATCCATGCCTGCATACGGCTCCAACTGCAAATTAACAATTAACATGTACCCCAGGAAACCTCACTTCCCAAGTGCATGGCTTATCCAGACGGCCATCGCGCTAACGATGTAATGAACCATACGAATTTCCTCGACTCTTCATTTATTGCCCACTGCTAGTCAAAAAGGTTCTCCGAGAATCGATATAAGAACCCCATCGGTCCTCCATGATCTCCTGTACTATCTCTCTCAAGAAAGTAAGAGACAGACGACTCGTTCATCCCAAACCACCAACCAAATCCGGTTCCGGTGATAGTCTTTCCTTTACTGAGCCGCCAATATGAAAATCTCTTTCTTCTACCTGTTGTCGGTGCTAGGTCTGACCAGTTCAGGTAAATAAGTTCCTTGTTGAAACTGTAATTATAAACGTATTTGCTGATTTTTCTCGTGGTGGGTGATAGTACTCGCACAGTCAACGACTACATACACCGACCCCGAGACGGGGATAATCTTTCAGCGCTTCCTTACTAGCTCATATGGGGGTTTCAGTTTTTCAGTTGTCTTTCCGACCGCACCAACCAATGAGTTTATTGGGCAGATTGTGAGTATTATTGCGAATATTGGTATTGACCTGAGATTCTGATGATGTATAGGTTGGCCCCATCGGTGGATGGTCTGGCGTCAGTTTCGGTGGCGGTATGAACGGGAATCTTCTCTCCGTTGTGTGGGTGAACGGAAATGAAATTGTACAGTCATTCCGCATGGCCTCGTAGGTGCCCCATGAGTAGGCAAAACAAAGGAGTAGCGCTAACATCTCATAGTGGTTATCTCGAGCCCACAGTCTACTCTGGAACTGCCAGCAGTATCCCCCTTTACACCAGTATTAATGCCACCCATTTCTCCTACACCTTCCGCTGCGTAGACTGCGTGACCTGGACAGATGGTGGCTTTGACCCTACAGCCGACTTTACCGTTATGGGATGGGCCCAGAGCACCGCCCCCGTTGATGACCCCACCAGTCCTGCTTCTACTTTTGAGGAGCACCAGGGATTTGGTCAGTATGGTGTTATACTTACAAGCGCGAGACAGTCCGGGTATGAGGGGTGGCTTGCAGCTGCGCCGACGCCGACTGCAGTTCCAACTACTACTACTGTGGCTAGCACTACAGCACCCACGGCGACACCTACAAGCACAACAGTGTTGGGCACTTATGACTATATTGTTGTTGGCGGTGGTGCGGCAGGGTTGGTTGGTGAGTTGATCATTGAACCCTCTCCCTACTTAGTAAGGTGACTGGCTAAATGATAATAACAGTTGCGGACCGCCTGTCCGAAACCGGTAAGAGTGTGCTTTTGATCGAGCGCGGTCCACCAAGTACCTACAATTCCGGAGGTACAGTTGGACCTGCCTGGCTGCAAGGAAAGGGCTTGACACGCTTCGATGTACCGGGTCTCTGCAACCAGATCTGGGTGGACAGTGCCGGGATTGCCTGTAACGACATTGATCAAATGGCGGGTTGTGTCCTCGGTGGTGGGACAGCCGTCAATGCAGGACTATTTTTCAAGCCTCCGGATAGAGACTGGAATGACAACTTCCCGACTGGCTGGAAAGCGACTGATATGGTCTCTGCGACCAATAAAGTCTTTAACCGTATTCCCGGCACCGACAACCCATCTAGCAACGGCGTACGATATTTGCAGGCGCCTTATACCGTCCTCTCTAGCGTCCTGAAGACCGCCGGCTGGTCAGAGGTCACCGCAAACTCAGTCCCTAACCAAAAGAACCGCACATTCGCCCACTCTCCATTCATGTACTCCAACGGCGAGCGTGGCGGACCTCTTGGAACATACTTTCAAACCTCAAAGGCCCGCTCCAACTTTGCCCTCGCCGTCAACACAACCGTCATCAAGACATTGCGCAGCTCCGGCCATATCACTGGTGTACTGGTGACACCTTCCTCCACAACGGTTGGTGGAAAGCTCGGAGTCTATAATGTGACACCCACCACCGGCCGTGTTATCCTCTCTGCTGGTGCATTCGGGTCTCCCAAGATCCTCCTCCGTTCCGGCATCGGCCCCACAGACCAGTTGAACATCGTGAAGTCATCTCTGGAGGGCGCTGCAATGCAGGCAGAGAGTGAATGGATCCGCCTCCCTGTAGGTTATAATGTCCTCGACCACACAAACACAGATATGGTATTCAGCCACGCCAGCGTCACGAGCTACGACTTCTATGGTGCGTACGACAACCCAAATACTACCGACATGAACCTCTACCTGAACCAGAGGGCTGGGATCCTTGCGACCGCCGCACCTGGACCAAACACCATGCTTTGGGAGTCTTTTGTCGGTACCGACGGAATTACACGCCAGCTGCAGTGGACAGCACGTAGTGAGGGGTCGTTGGGACAGGAGGGTGATAACCTCGTAACAATGTCACAGTACCTCGGCACCGGTGTGACATCGCGAGGACGTATGACCATCACCAGCTCGCTGAACATGCAGATCAGCACGTCTCCATTCCTTCGAGATGCGGCCGACATTGATGTAGTAGTGCGTGGTGTCCAGAGCGTCCTCAACGCTGCGAGGGACAAGGGCGGTATCACGTTCATCAGGCCCGCGGCGGGTGTAACTGCACTAGAATATGTCAACTCCTATGTTGATAGCAGACGCTCAAACCACTGGATTGGGACCTGCAAGATGGGGACTGACTCTGGGTTGGCTGGCGATGGGACGACGGGAAGTGTCGTAGACACCAACGCGAAGGTCTATGGAACTGACAACCTGGTTAGCCCTCTATTTTCTCATATCCCCCCAACTCCCCCCCAACTCCCCCAACTCCCCCAACTCCCCCCCAACTCCTATACTGACCGTGAATAGTTTGTCGTTGACGCTTCAATCTTCCCCGGCCACGTCACTACCAACCCCTCCGCTCCCATCATGATCGCGGCCGAGAAGGCCGTCGAGAAGATTCTTGCCCTGGCCACCCCCACGACGACCACCAGCAGCGCATCCGGAAGTGCAACTGCCGTGCCGCACTACAGCCAATGTGGCGGTATCGTAAGTTTTTTTTCTCTTCCCCTCACCCCCTCCATCTGCGCACGTGCCTGCCTCAATGTTGGTATGGACTGTCTCTGACAATGACAATACTAATGGTGCTCAAAACAGGGATACCCGGGATCAACAGTTTGCGCGACTGGGTACACGTGCACAGTCCTCAACGACTACTATTCGCAGTGCTTGTAGTTTTGCAGTATTTATTTTCCTTTTCATTCATTTATTTTAGCTTCAGGCCTTACGTTCTTGTATACTTATCTTGGTCAAATATCAAATTCTTCTTTGTGCCTATACCTATGTGTTCAGCGCTCAGAACCTAAAAGCTGCAGAGATCATGGTTGAGTGCTAAAAAGGATTCTACACCCCATCACAATTCCTAAGGGCGTTGAATCCTTCTTAGCGTATGTCAATGATCACACCAGCGTCTTTTTTCCAAACCCTAACCCTGCACACAACAGAATGTAACACACAAGCGAACAACCCAACCGAAACAAAGAGAATTTTAGTGATAAACCTTTAAAACCCTCCAACTGAAGTGATTACTTGGAGCAGCGAGGAAAGGGGAGAAAGAAAAAAAAAAAAAAAACAAGCTCTGAGACCGATTTGAACGATCGACCCTGCGATCTGCAATCGCATGCTCTAACCCCTGAGCTACCAGAGCTGGTGACTACCCAGGTAACTTTATAAAATATAACCCTAGCCCTGCACATTGCCACACATTTACCCGGCCATACACTCTCACACACGGTAGCCACACATCGAGTGATACCCCGTGCTTAACTCTACACTTTAGGTTCTAGAAAAAAATCATCAATAAAAAAGAAAAAAAAGTCCTACTTAGATTTTATAAATATATATATATATATATATATACAAATCCCCCACCGCCCCCACTAGAGCTTCGCTCCGGGCACGCTCCTGCCCGCCACGCCACAGCAAACCTCCGCCAGCTGCCTGACGGCCGCCACCTGCTCCTCTGTCGCGCCGTTTGTGACGGCGCCCTTGACATGGCCCCTCAGCTGTGGATCCACGTCCTGCGGGACGAGCCCCGCCACAACGAGGAGGCTCGTGTCACGCGGGCCGAGAACCTCCGTATTGCTTAGGACGTGTGCGTAGAGGAGCTCGGCAACGACGCCGAGGTCGTCATAGCTGTGCGTCATGCTGCCCATCACCCGGTCCGTCACCTTTCCGTAGAGGGTGGAGAAGAAGGCGTTTCCGCGGGCGACGAGCGGGGCGGGGGGCGAGTGCAATGAGGGGCGCCGGGTGGTGGCCGGGGGCGCGAGGAGGAGGTGCAGAGGAGTAGCATCCTTGAGCGCCGCCAGAGCGTTGATGGCCTAAATGGTGTTAGTAGGGGTAGAGTAGAGAGGGGTTGGGATTGGGGGGTATGCGGGCTCGAGGCCGCACCCCGCGGACGACCACCGCCGCCCCAAGAGGGGGGGATATGCCATGTATATATATACGTACCACCGGCAGCCCCCCAATCACCACGCTCTTGAGCAGCGCCTCGCGGATCTTCCTATGTATGACGAGGGCGCTCTCCTCCCTACCTTCTTCCCCCTTCGTACCCGCACTCGCACCGGCGGCCAGTTCGCGCTTGACGTATTCCTCGCGCTCGCTGCCGCGGATGGCGACGTTCTCGAGGGCGTAGCGCCATATGCGCGGGATCTCGTCGGGGCGGTTGAGGATGCTGAAGGCGACCGAGGCCAAGAAGTAGAATGTATGTTTTGGTAGGGCGGGGTTGTGGTGGAAGCTGTGGAGAAGGGAGTAGGTTGCAAGGGCGGGGCGGGACATCTTAAGGTGGGGGGAAAGGGGGGGGGGAGGGGGGAATATTTACAGGTGGGTGTGGTGAGGCGGGTAGAAAAGGCGGGGAATTGAAAGATGGAGATGTGATATGAGATGTGATATGATATGATATTATATGATATGATCCGAATTATGATCTATAGGTTGTGATATGTATTTCTATATAGGTGTTTATGAGAGACTGTGTGTGTAGAGAAGATCAAGACAGGAAAAGGAATAAGAAGAAGAAGAAGAAGAAGAAGAAGAAAAGGACCCGTCACCCTGTCACCGGTGCGGGTCGGGCCGAGGTTCTTCTAATTCTTCTTCTTTAATTAAGTAGTTAATTAATTGAATATCGCCGTCCATCTCCCTCTTTTCTCTGATATTATTATTTTGAATCTATAATTATGATATCTATATTTATATTTCTATATACCCGTATTATTT
Organism: Morchella sp. 2015-shanyang; assembly: GCA_024713795.1. NCBI lineage: Eukaryota > Fungi > Ascomycota > Pezizomycetes > Pezizales > Morchellaceae > Morchella > Morchella sp. 2015-shanyang. The sequence goes on along the minus strand of JAMGZB010000001.1, from coordinate 2,318,230 downwards.
ATCTAATATTTTTATTTTTATTTTTATTTTTTTTAATTTATCCTATTGCAGTACTACGTCCACTTGCGGAAGTAACCGAGTACCAGCATAAAATTAATAAGAGATTAATTAATCCCTACCCACCACCACAACCACAACCACCACAACCACAACCCCACAACCACAACCACCAACAGAGGGTTAATTGCATGTGTGTATACACACGTTTTACTTCGAGATGGCGGCGCCCCTGAAACCGTGATGATCATGACGATGATGATGATGACGATTACGATACGGACTAGCGAAGTGAGCGAGTGAGTGGAGTGAGAGATTGATCACTTGCAGTCACTCGCATTCTTGTACGCTCACGCCATCCATCCATCCATAAGTATGATTCGACTTTCTTTACTTTTTCTCTTCCCCCTTCCCCTTCTTCTTCTGTCATTCTCATGCTCACAACTGTGGAATACATACATACCTACATACATACATTACTACATGTAGTACCCTACTGTTACTGTTACGCACACGTGTTAAGGGCCCCCCCCCCCTTCCCAATCGACGATACTTACACGAAATACTTTTTGCTTTCACACATGAGAAAAGTGCAGAGTGCAGATGCATTGACCAAAAAAAAAAAGGCTCTGGTTGCCCTTTAATTCATCTAGATAGTCTCCGTCCCCCCATGTGCCTTCTCAGGTTCCCCAAGATAGATACTCAAGGAAAAGGAAAAAAAGAAAAAGCAAAGATACTAGGAAACCCAAAATCCTCAAAGCGCCCCCCTTCATTTGCATTATATGCCGAAATGTTCTTTTTTTTCCTTTCAAAAAAAAAAATTAACATGGTATTCCTAAGAAAAACCGTGATCCCACCCCCCCCCCCTCCAGCTCGACTGAAGGTAAAGTAAATAAACAAAAGAAGAACCCCCCCCCCAACAAAAAAAAAAGGAAAACGTCCCGTTAATAAAAAAAAAAAATCCCAATTCATGCCAAGTCATAAAAGGAAAAAATATATTTTGCTTTGGGGTGGGCTTGCAAATATAAGTAAAAAAGACCCTTTCCAGCCATCGTATCGTCGCTCGTCAGAAAACATAACACCGTAGAGAAAATGCAACGCCAAAATAAACAAAAAAACAAGGAAATAAAATGAGTTAGTACAAAATAATGAACATAGAAAGGAAAAAATTGAAAGACAAAACAAAAGGAAGAAAAGAAAAATAGTAGTGTTATCTTGCTTCTGTAGATTGCGCGGTCTTGCTGGGCGCGGCGTCCAAAAAGGCCTCCGCGCGCCTCATAGTCCAAAAGTCAAGGTCAGAGACGTACGAGTCCCCGCCAAGAGGTGCTCTAACTTCCCACTCAGTACTCATCATCATCTCATCTCGGCACAACAACTTCGGGCCATCGAAAACCATGAGACATCTTCGCTTTGTCACCATCTGCTCTGGCGCGCTCCCCCACCCAGCTGGAAAGTTCTTTCGTTTCCTTGGGCGCGGGCGAGAGGCCGGCTTTTGAATGGAGCCACCCCCGATTACTCGGGAGTGAGTTGATTGTCACCTCGGACGTGACCCACCGCTTCCGTTCCCGGAAGCGGGCTTCTTTGCTCCTCCGCGAGTAGCTCTCTTGGATCCATTGCGACCAAGCTTGCCGGTGGACTTGCGGCCGGGTGGGGTAAAGGTTTCATCCTTTCCGTCATCGGCACCATCTTCACCTTCCTCAGCAAGGTCGTCTTCTTCCTCGGCGTCCTCCTCCTCCTCCTCATCCTCATCTTTGTTGTTGAAGCGCTTCCCCTTTTCCGAGGTCTCTTCCATATCTTCTAGCTTGACCGAGTCAAGGTTCATCTCGTTGAATGCTGCAGCGGGCTCCTCTTGGACAACCTTGAGCTGCACGCACTCGTCCAAATGTTCGTAGAATTGTTGAGCAGTGGCAAAAGTGACCGAGCAGATACTGCACTTTCCTGTAATGTATGCGCCGGAAAAGCGGTCTTCCTCCGTGGGGGACGCAGTGAAAGAACCTTGCTTGGATCCAATCTTCTTGCGGCCGTTGGGAGGGGTCTGCTCGACATTGTGTACAGACATCAAGTGGCGCTTAAACACATCTGCACGGTTGAATGACTTCTCTACCGCCGATCCGGATCCAGGGCAGAATCCGCAAACCATTGTTCCCTTGTAGTGTGTCAAAGTGTGTCTTTGACAGTCATATTTTCTAGCGAATCCCTTTTTCGAGTATTCACATGTTGCGATCGGGCACTTTACCGGTCGCTCCAACTGGTGAGTGAGCTGGTGTGCTCTGAGATCCCTAAAACTCTTGTTGCACTCTGGGCAAACTGTATCCTTTCCTGATGAGCCCACACCACTGTGGCTGCTTGGGACGCTGGCAGAGCTGCTTGGTGCCCTGGCACCCCTTGAACGATGAGACTCGGCACTCGCAGCCCTCTGCAATTGCTGCCCTGCAAGTATTTCACCCTGAGCCCCACTGGGGTCCTCATACCATTCCAAATTTCCAGAGCCAACTGGTGATCCATGGGACCTGCGAGAGCCCTGGGACGAAACCGATGGTCTCCTTGCTGGGTAAGGAGCCGGGCGCTCACGTGCTGGGTAAGGCGACAGGCGGCCAACGGATCCACCCGACCTTGGTGGTTTGCTGAAAACTGGAGATGCGGGGTTAGAAGTTGGAGATGGTGCCGATTGCCAACCAGGCGACCCATGCGATGAGGCGGATACCGGGGCATCATCATTCACTTGGTTTGGCGAGGGGATGCTGATGAGCGAAGGGTCGACGCTTCCTGTTGCTGACGCATTCGTTAACAACTGCCCCAAAGAGGTAACAGGAAGTTGGGTGAAGCACGTACCAGTTGGATACTGAGTAGTGTACAGGACGTCGTCATTGAGGTAGGGTGAGTTGCTGCCAGCCTCAGATCCGGAGATCGCACTTGTAACTGAGGAGTGGGCATCCCATCCACCGGCTGATGTGACCGGGGAAGGGAATGGACTTTGTCTGTACTCGTCTTGAGGAATATTGGATGGATAGGGGAATGTTGGAGGGTGGACCAGTACGCCTGGGGCTGGTGGCATCTCATCTGTGAAGCTTTCTGAGATTCCGTATTGGGTGTAGGCTGGGTAGCTGTCAAATGAAGACGATGTAGCTGGTGGAAGGTCCATGGGATAGAATGGCTTGCTGACTGCCTCCTGCTGTTGCTGCTGTCTTAAATTATTATCCAAACTAGTCTGGTTCTCTAACAATGCACTCCAATCCACCACTCCACCCCGCGATGCTGATGATGTAACGTAGTTGTCTGAGTGGATGGGTGCTGAGTGGAATTGAGGGTTGCTTTGGTGAATAAACTGCCGAGAGTCGAAATATATAGAGTCGCTTTCCTCAAATAATACAAAGTCTGTCAAGGCCTCCGGCTTCATACTAGGGGCTATTGAAGAGGCAGGTAATGACTGGGAGGCTGCCATTGTTGCGTAATATGTAGTGCTACTATTGATGCGAGGGGGGGTGATAACTGAGCTGAGGAGAGACAAGCTGAACTATGCTTGTTTTTCTCGCTCACCTAATAACCGTTTCATGTGGTTAGCTTTAGAGCTTGATAGACAGTAAATGTGATAACCGCTCCTCAGTTGCCAGTCGAACAGGCTGACAACCGAGGTTTACGATAATGGAAGCGAAACTCGAAACCAGCTGAAAAGTTGTGACATTTCAAGAGAGACATGACGCTAGAGGACCCGAGAGTTTGGGAAGATGGAAACAAGATCTGTGATTCCCTTAAACGCACCTTTGAAGATCTCACGAGATTTGCCGCTCGATTGTATCCTAAGGTTTCTAGAAGGATGGGGGGCAGACACGAGAATAGAGAAACTCTTCGGTGGGGAGGATGATAATTATATGGACGAGGCAGACTCGAATATTGGGTATAGAAGAGAAAGCTTTTGTTGAGGATGGCTGAATGCCTTGTTATATGCCTTGCTGTCGAAGATGGTGGATTATCTACCTATGTATATGAGTCTGAACCGGGAACTCTGTAGGGCTGGGGTGAGAAAGATTGAATGGAGATCTTCGTGTCTTTTTGTAAGACGGACTCTCGGGCAAAGACGTGTGAGTGAGAGATGCTGCGGCTTCTTAAATATGGGATGGGGGCTATGAGTGTGGATGGATCGTTCTATGGGACGGCCCTCGTTTCTGTACTCATCCCGGCCGGTGGGTGATTGGTTCGCTGCATGACATAAACTTGGACAAGATTGGCTTTTTTTTTATTTTTTTTTAATTATTTTTCCTTTCCCTCCACCTCGCCATAGTGGGAGTGCGAGCTGTCTGACTTTCACACCCCCCCCCCCCGCAGCATGCCTGTCTGTGTCTGTGTCTGTGTCTGTGTCTGTGTGTATGTACATGTATCGTGGGTGGTGGTGGGCAGTGGTGAGACATGGGAGGGAAGGGTGCTCAGGGTGAACGGTGTGGTAGGTAGTAGTGCCAGTAGTGGTGTTGCTGCTTCCTGGGTCAAGGACTCGCTGTTGGCAGGGCTGATGGATATGGATGACAAGCTAGGCACCAGTCCCCCGTGCAACTAGTTGCAGGTCCACCATGGGGGGTGGAGTTCAAAGTGGTTTGTCCACATCTTTCCTTTCTCAAAAACCGATTTCTCAATCAATCCCTTGCAATTAATTTATCCCTCCAATAATCTCAATTCCCATCAATCACAACTCATCATCTACAATCATCTTCAACATCATCATCAGCATCATCATATCACCAGCAATACACCTCCCCCCTCCACCATCATCATCACCACCACAGAATCGGCACCTATCAGCAATCCATCGTCTCGTCAGAGAAATATGTACCCTAATGTGTACTTTCCAATCCCATGAAACACGAATCTGTAGTCCAAAAAGGAATCGAGAAAGTCCCAACCTGTCCTAATCCAACATACTGTATCTTGCATAGCATACTGCGGTCCTACCAGCTACTCTTCTTTCGCCCAGTTTAGTGACCCCCGCATCTCTGGACCTGGGGCAGGGTTGTTCGCCTAGATTGATACATAACAACACTTAGCACCGAGGCTTTGCTCACCAGCCTCGCTTTAAGTGAGGCGCATACCTTACCACTATAAAGCCAACTAGACGGGTATTGTAAAAAGAAAGAAATCTCACTTTACATCACTGTGCGTATTCCCATGCTGCACAGCTAAATTCCCATCCCGAACTCGAAAGTCGCATGCGATTACTGAGCTTGTGCAGCAGTGTTCTACTACATAACATGCTAAACTAGGTACTTACACTCACAAACCTAGGCAATTAACTCTTACCGATTCAAACGTAGCACTCACTCTCCAGGAGTGTTCGAAATGATATGCCCATGACGTTCGGGTGAATTTTAGCACCCATTCCCAATCCGTAATAATTAGACGAGTACTTGGAAGCACACACACTCTTTCGCTCCCTTCCCGATATCTCCCAATTCCCAAAGCGTCACGTACCATTAATTGATCTGCGAAAGAGGCAATTCACACACTGGAACGCACTTGTTTTCCCCAGTTAGGATGTCCGGCTCATCGCCTATCAGTCATACTTGGAAATTGACAAATGTGTATCCAAAGGACGGAATAAAGTCCCATCCAAATTCTCTAATGATCAGAAACCTGGCTTCATTGATTTAACCTCTAGCGTTAAGGTCTTTCGTTCAATCGGCAAATACGCGCGACACGTCGGAAAAGGTTCCATCTCCCTCTGTTTGATATGCTCTAATACTTGTCCATTCTCAACTGTTGATTGGCCAGTGTCCAAGAGTAGATAGACCCTTTACTATTTTTAACAAAAGAGTTTAGCTGGGGCGTGTGTGTGTGTGTGGGGGGGGGGGGTGGTCGAATCAAAATCCCGCTATTTGGAGCGGTGTAACGAAGCACAGACGAACTCTTTCTTTCTGCATGTCACAGAAGTAAGTCAGCCCTTGCACCAATGAGCATCGTGAGGTGGCCGCAAAAGAGGCTTCAATCACGGGAACAAACAAGTGACAGGAGACGATAATTCACCACGGACTACTACTACGCCCACCAGAACCAGGTATTCAAATCTGTCGAGCGCCACTTGATAGACGGAAACCATTACTCTATTGTGGTGGGGGAAGGAACCAACCCGAGGTCTGGATCAACGCCTCAAGTTGATTGCTTGCCGAACCAAATTTGCCTCCTTCAATTATTAGGCGTTTCCTTATTACAGTCGGTTTCCTTTTAGTTGGGCGCCGGGAGCGCTCGTGGCTTAAAGGCGTAGGGCTCTATCAAATTCAAATTCTTCACAACTCCTGCCTCCTTCCCCTGGCTGTCTCTATAAGCGAGGGGACGCCGACGTGGAGAGTCAAATCGTAAAGGCACAGCAAGGGTATTGGCCTGGCCTGTACTACCGCCGGTATGACTGTACTACAGTAGCTACAACCGGAAAAACTCGTAGGTACAAAACCCGTACACTCAGTCCAACACAACCGTTGGCCCTCTCCAAGTGAAGAAAAACACCCCAAGTTGGATAAAGGAGCCTCCACCGTGTATGCATCTGTGCCATATCCTCAAGTAGAGTACATACATACGTGTGATTTCTGCTGCACTCCTAACTAAGTAAATCCTAAATAGGCGACCCAATTATTTACTCAACGTGTTAATGCCCGCTTGTTATGAAAGAATCAAGCCTTACACTGCCTCCCCCGCAAAGGCAGGTTATACTTAGCCTTGCCAGGTAAAATAGTAATATACATGAGTTGGAGACCACATGTGTTCCTCGCTTGATTTAAGTTATCGTTTGCGAGCCGAACGATGTGTATTGCCCTATCATATGCAAGCCACAATTTCACACAGTTAACAAAAAAAAAATGGTCTGTAGGTACATGCGCCTCAAAGGATTATCCGTTGCACTCTCGACCCGCCAGACAAGCCTTTTGGCCGTAGTAACTAAAGATAACTATCTACTGACACACTCCCCAAAGCTTCTTTCCTATTTTTGAGATCTTCAGGACGTTGACGAGTGGTGGTACATACATGTGGGGTAGATATTCCAAGTGCACAGGCCTAGGATAAGTGGTGGACTGATTTTCCCAACAGGCATGCTTAGCGGGTATTACGGCCCTTATTTCTTTAATTTCTTTTCATGAAATAAAAATATAACTCTTGTCGTGAAATCTTGGCTTTACCACAGAAATGTATACCTATATAGGTACGTTTAAGCGTTACTCATCTACTATTTTTGCGATATTCGAAGTCTTCGCCGATCCTGACGACTATTGTCACTTGGATCTATCAATCACATTACCTACGGTAAGGAAAGAAAAAAGCATAACCAAAAAAAGAGAGTCTGTTCGAAAATGGTAAGTCCCGTTTGATAGAGGACCGAGCAGGGGGGCCGCGGCCGCGTTTGCTGCGCCCTCAGCGCCTGCATAGGATACTTTTTGCTTTTTCCCCCCATGTCCCGTGGTGCTGGGACTGGGCATCTGTTTCCTGGACCCGACGTTTCTTTGTTGCGCGAGAGGAGCGAATCGATATCCGTCATGGCGTGACTGGCAAGGTTTCAGAAGCATAGCCAGGACCACAATAGAAACTGTTCGAGGAACTGGAAAGTCAATGTCAACAACAACACAACACCAATATGCTGACAGACGGCAGACGAGACACATTGAATTCAGGGGTACGTTTTGCGGAGCTTGTTTTTCATGCCCGTTGTTATCGGCTTTCGTGGGCGATCTAGCGTACGTGCGGAGAGAAGTGCTACGGTATGTATGTAACAGTTAACGTTGTCTCCCCCTATCCTTATTCCACCGTTTATTGTCTTCGCCCATTTATCATTGGATGAGCCCAAAAATTGTGGAAAGCCACTTCAGTTGATTGTTTTTTTTTTTTCCCTCCACGTCCCGACGGATCGTGGGTTGTTTCGTTACGATAGATACAGTTATTACAGCTTTATTTTACAATTCGCTACCCATGTCGTTCGTCTTGTCTAATCCTTAGAGAGGATATAACTAACTACATGTAGCTTATACCAAGATCAAGTGAAATGGCACATGCACTGCGCGACAAAGCTTGCGATGGTTGCCTAGACCATCGTGTTGTCACACACGCAGCAGCAGCACGTACAACCTAGCACACCCAACAACGGTACCAAGAGAAAATCTTGGAGTCTGTGTCTAGTAGGGCAATATTCTTCGATCAAAGCCATCCATGGACCTTGAGTGTTGAGGGGATGACACGTACCTAACTAGATGCATTGCCTACACTACATACAACTTTAAGGGTTTGATGTTTACATACGTTTCGATCCCGTCCGTCCGCCCTGCCTGAGTATCGATCGATACATATCAGTAACTGATAAATTGCGCCAAATTTCCGGCGAATAGGGATCTCGAACTTGAACCGGTGATATTAGGATGAGAAATAATGAATATATTCATATAAACAGAAAGTTTGTGGGTGGATGTGTCGGTAGTTTTTCCAAAAAAAGGTACACACATCACAGTAAAGGCTTTCCCCACACCACGAATTCTGACTGCATATTCTACATCAGTAGTTGTTTCATATTCTTTTATACCCTCACGACCTTGAGGGCCTCATTGGACCTTTGCTTGATATGCGTGCTTTCGGAGATTATAGCGTCGAAATATGATGATGACCAAGGGGCCTCTCTTTTCCCGTACGTTGTCCCCTAACACCACACCCAATTCTGGGTTATATCGAAATTACCATAAATCCTAAGACCCTTGGAATCCATACCGCTGCCATGGAGATAGATCGGCCCTGTATGAAAAAGGGGAAGACCTTTGTTGATCCGGTGGCACAGAAAGTTGGAGATTTCGGGGTGCTTTTGGTTACGATATCTCATTTACCGCTAGCTAGTTGATAGAGTAATCCATAAACATTCAAGAAGGTGAGATAGTAGCCTATTCCTTCTCCCATAAAATAACAGGATTTGTAGGGTAAGTCAGATCTTTAACCCTTGACTGGAACCTATTATATTTACTCGGTTGAATGGTTCGACTGGGGCCAGACACGGGTTTCTATCTGAAAACACAATTACACTTCCCTGTTGATTTTTCCTGACCAAGATGGTATTTTTATTTTCCCTTTCTTTTGGGAAAAGGTGCATAATATGAAACGAAACAAGAATAATCCACAAAGCACATACCGAACCTAACAAGTACTCAACTACTATGTGTTACACCTTCTCTTTATGGTCAATCCCGGTCGAGGGGATGTCTTGATTTCCCGGAAAACTGGAATACGATCCCCGGAGTGTTTAGAATAACCCCCAAAAAACCAAGTCCATATATCTTTCTAATCGGTTTACGTGTACGTCCCATGGGCGTTAATCCTCCGTGCCACGGGATATATTTTCCCTGTCTCCTCGTGTTCGAAATTGATCAATCATGCATCTTCTTTCACTCATTCCAAACCCCGGGGCCATGGAACAGCTATCTAGGCCAGGGGTGAATAATCGGCCTATCAATCGGCCTACATTCCTACAATTATATCTGGCCATGGATTATAATGAAGGAAGGGAGCTCGGACTTGAGTTTAACCGCTGGTTCCTCTCTTCACAAGAAAGAAGCTTACCTGCCCATGAGTTCGTCCGATAGTCTCATCCCGTCCCCCGTGGCCGGGACGAACACCGGGGTATTGTTATACCCCGAGGGTACCATCCGGGAGCACGGGGAGGGCTAAAACATCCCCCTACTTTTGAGAGGCTACCAACCTCTTTCTACGGATAGTATTCCTAGCGAGGAGATTATTATAGGTCTACGTCAAGGTGTATATCATTACCACGGTTTCCTTTGTGGACATAAACTTAAAAGAGAGAGAAAAGCATAATTACCGCTTCATCCGGCCGGACTAACCGCAAAAATGAAATGAAGGGCAATCAATTGTAAAGGAGACGTGGATATGTTCTTTTTTTATCACCAAAGGCCTTATTCAAATAGGCTAGGGAATAGACCGAAAAAAGGCAAGACCGGTCACCACCACCACCACCACGACCGTGCACCATTATGACCATAGGTATGGTAAAGTAGAGTACATGTATGTATATGTGCATGGCTTGTTTACCGGGTACCGGAATCGATTCAGGTACCGGCGCTTATCGCTCTCACTTTGCTACTGCCGTGAGTTTATGACTTTTTCTACTGAAGTAGTTACACTACGAACACTAGTAACTAGGTCCTTTGCGCAAAAGACCCCAGAGTCTCCCCTCCGGTAACTTGATTGGTGCCTATCCTCCCATCAACAAATCACACAAGCAGAAAAAGACTCTGGGGGTCTTTTGCGCAAAGGGTCTATTATGTGTGAGAAGCTCGGGGGTGTAACAGTAGTGACCCAATAATCAACTTTGTGTCCTTCCACCAATCGGACATTCTGGAGGTAAGTGACGAGTTAGAATAGGGCTCAACATGTTTACCTTGTCCCGTCTCTGCATTTGATTTTTATTATTTGATCTACCCTACCTTTTTTTCTTTCAGCGCCGATCACTGAACAAGGGAGCTAACCACATATAGATGTAGTGTAGTAACTACTAATATCAGGAAACCCAACTAGGTATCTGGTTGTTCACCACATACCCATGGCCAGTGGTGGATCGGTACGAGTGAGTAAGGACTAAATCGTGTCGACACTTCAAAGCATACCATATCACCCTGGATTCGGCGCCCTTGATACCCATAGGGCAACTTACGCATGCAAGTCCATAGGGAAACTGTTTAAATCCCTCGTCTTATTCTCTACTTGACTCGAGTTCTTTAGGGTAGAAATATGCATACCATCTGCACCGAGGAAAGGTTTCCGATTCTGGAGGGATGCCGGTTGCACCATCATGGGGGGTGAGTTCAGCTGGACAAGGATCATTCACCCGCATAATAGTAAGACAGACATTGGATTAGGGACGTAACAAGATTAGCCTGAGGGAAGCGTGACGGGTCGTGTGTGGAAAATCGCCAGTCGATGTATGTGATGGCCTTCTGTCTTTCCAAAAGAAAAAAAGATCAATATTTTTTTTTGATACACTGGCTAGGTAGGACTCGGAAACAACGACCGAATTACGCTCTCCCGTCTCTTACCGATTCTTCAATTGACTGGTGCCGGATCATGGAGAACCGTTTTATCAAGTGCTCCTACGTCCTCCAGCACTCCCTTAGGATGAAGGTACCTACATACTGTAATCTAACGACGCGGTATGTATGTACGGCCGATATGAGAACGCTTACAACTAACTGATTATTCGAGATCCACGTCCCATGACAAAGGGGGAAAAGCTACGCAAAAAAGAAATGAATCCCTGGAAGGCGTAGGGCAGACTTGACAGGAGGGGGGGGAATAATACGGAGGTCGCCGGTTCGTAGGGCAGACCAGATAAAGCTCGCTTCTTCTAAGTATGATTCAGATCGATACCCCGCCCCTTTCCCCCTACTGTCGGGTTCCTTCTGGAATGATTCCATGCCATGAAATGACGTGCCATAACCCTACGATTTGATCTCTTACCTACATACATACATACACCATCCTCCTTCGAATCTGCTCCCATGTCGACTGCGCAATTGGTGTGTGTGCTGCTGCTGCCGCTACTACTGCTGCTCCTGTTGTGTGATGTTGTGTGATGTGTGTATGTGTGTGTGTGCCATCCCTTGTTGTGTGGTTGTGCTGTGCCCGTCACAACCCCACTGAGGAATGCTGACCAGATCATTGAAGGGAACCCTTGGGTCAACACAAAAATGATTGATCTCTCAGCCCTGCAGCACGCAGCCTAGCATGCCCCTACACATTGACAACCGACCAGCGCTATGATATTTTTTATTTTGTTTTGCTCCATCACCCCCCCGATGTAATGCCCTGCCCGTTGCTGATGTGATATCTCTATATCATCGAATCGTGCAGGTTTATTGTGTTACTCGATTGGGGGGGGGGGGTAGGTAGGCAGGCAATGGTTTGCCTTGGATTGTTTGGTCCCAGGCCCATGAAGATCAAATCCGTACGATCTTCCTCCATGTTTCTATTAACGATGATTGGTATGTGATCACATGTACGGTAGGGCAACATATGTAGAGTCTACCTGTAGGTGTAAATTCCGGATTTGTCAACAGAAAGCGGTCTGGATATGTAGGTACGGGTAAAGTACGTGTAGCATATATAATAAGCGGAGGTATCGTGTATTTTAATTTATTACGAGTATGTACAGAAAAGTAATTTAGAGTATGCGCATCTACGCCACCCTACTCGTTTTATGGTAGGCCATCTGCAAAGGAAGCGGAATAGAAGACTCGTCGAAGAAGCCAAGCCCCCCCCACCCCCCACCACAACCACAACCACCACCGCCTTGTGTCTTCTATCCTGAGCTTCCTAGTCGGGTATCCATGTAAGTACATCCATGCAATAGAGCACCTAAACATAAACACACAAATGAATTAAACCCTCCTGCTCATGCCGTACAACGCAACGCGAAGCCCAAGACGATAACACTGAAGAACAGATATGGACATGATTCCACCATTAATATGAAGTTCAATTACCACAACTAGCCTTCCCATAGTTCGACCCCATCTTTGCCCTTTTTTCCGGTTCTTGTGTTGTCTGTTTCGGCGACTCCTCTCGCTTGTCAAACAAGCAATCACATTCATCGTAGAATGTCTTAGACATGTCTCACAAGAGCCTCATCTCAAAAAAGCGTGTCTTTGCTACCGGATCAAGCGGTAATCATTTGGCAAAGATAATCGTAATTGTTATTACATACCAACTACGTATATAGCGGGTAGCAGCTTGGCACGAAGGACAGAGATGAAGAATTGGTGAGCTAGGCACAATTGTACAAACAATAATTCGGCCAAACAATCACAGATAGTGTATTTATTTTGATTCATAGTAATAGGCACATGCTAATAATTGAACAAAAAAAAAGGTTCTCGTGGACCTGTCACGATAACCAACCACCCTTCGGCAGCGGCGTATACCGCAAAGAGAAAAAAAAGGGCCAATTGAAATTCTATCAAGAGATCGGACGATGGATGTACTCCAAATCGGGTTGCATCCTCCTCCCCCACAAAAACGCTTGTTGGTGATTGTCTTGTATTGCTAAACGCTCCTGTTTCGGGAGCTGTAGGTTGATTGATGGGTGTGTCGGCCAATACCAAGTACCGAGTTTCCCGTCGCCGATCAAGGCAAAGTAAAGGGAAGAAAAAAAGAAAAATAAGGCCCATAAAAGACATAGATGCCGTGGTCTATGCGCATCCATCCTTTCTTCGGTTTTTTTTTTCGCTTAATGATAGATGGCTTCACCAATGAAAATTAGAACCACCACAACCCACCAACTTTTGTCATGGTGGTCGGAAGGAAGTAGGACCCTGTCCCAACCCACCTTCGACCCATTTCCCGCCCTCTCCGTAAGAAGGCCGTGTGGGCATCGTTTTAGGATTGCTACCTAGGTAATCGTTCCAACAACTGGTACCTCGGGTTCGCTTGAATAAGGTATGGTAGGTGGTAATCAGAATCTCACAGATCGTGGCGGAGCGGGACTAGGGTCCCTAGTTGGTTGGATGATGTGTAAAGTAGCTGGTCCATGCACGTAGTTATCCGACGGACACAGCCACCAAATGTAGTGGCGCTAGTAATAATTAAGCCGAGCCACAACCAATTAATGCACAGTGACATGATTAACGACATCATCGTGGCAGAGTGAGATAGTAAGGAGTGCAAATGTTCTAGTGACGATAGTTATGATGTTGGCCGGGCATTGCCAACAGATATTCAATGAATTATTGCAATTCGTATTGTCGGTGAGCTCCGTCCGTACATGCGTAGAGTATGACACGTGAACCCACCGAGTTGGGCAGCATATCTCGGTGACAAGAGAGCGAGTGAGATAGGTACATGCTTTAAAGTAATTAGCAGTAGTGCAATAATAGACGACTGAAGATCCAGCATTTATCCCAGATAATAGGGTAGGTATCGAACATGCAGTTATTCACGGACAGCAGACTAACTAGTTTTTTTCGTAAAGTTATGTCAGAGCCTGCATCCACTAAAAGAGCAAGGAATGATTCCTGACTCACGAGGAAAAGCAAAACACTCACTCTAAGTGCAATCCAAACATATTTTTGCTGTTGAATTTGCGGTTGCTGAGGTCTCTTTTATCGTACAGGAAGTAAGCAGTCAGGAATTCAGGAATTAGGCTTCTTCCTTGTTGGAAACCGAGAGAGTGGCTACTCCTGGGGTGTATCTCTGCTTCTTATACTCTGTATCTTCAGCCGCTACTAGTTCAGCCGCGTTGAAGAGGCTGGACTCAGCTGGCACGATGGTTGTGATACCTGCTTAGGTGTTTTAGGGGCTAAAAAAAGTTAGGAGGAACAGAGCGGACCCAGCCACTACACCACGGACAACTGGCTTTTGGGAGTCGAGAAATGCGTCGAATAAGATCATGGGTGTGTGGAGATTTACCTTGTAGAGTTTACTGGGTCGAGAACGTAGCACGTATCTATTGCGTGGATTCTCGGGATTCCGATGAAAAAGGTTGCTACATTGAACTAGCATAGTAAGCGCCTTTTAAGGGTGTGTGTATGGATGTATGAAGGTTGATTTAGAACCATTTTCAGGGGAACACATACACATGCAGCCATTTTATGACAGGGGCAACTTTACGTGCCACTTGTCCACTCGATATATTTTTAGGAGTGTTCAGGACTCGACATCAACTCGAGTGATAGGCAATGATCCAGATTGTTGTTGTCCCGTGTTTCTCAACTTTCAACTTGATAGCCTATGGGAGTCTGGGAGATTTCGCACTTCTGCTGTTATATAAATCAATTGATAAATATGAAGGAAGGATGCAAACATGTTTTTTTTTGAAAGATATAAAGCTTGCCTCAATGTTGCAAGAGGATGTGATATTAGTACATGTAAAGTGGCTTATCTCATAAGTTGCCAACGCCCACGTTATAAAATGCCCCTGTTTTGAATATTATGGGGCAGGAAGAGAGACATTAACAGGGCATGAATAATAGCGTTGAACGTTCTAGAGTACCCGTAAAACTATAAGAGGCTGTGTGTCATCTATAGAAGTACTACTGATCGGGATAGAATTATAGAGATTTATGGGTAGATAGCTTCCAGGACTAGGGGACTTAGAGGGTTTCGAGGTGTTGATTGGTAATAAATTGACTGGTTAGGGGAATTTGTTTTGGGAGGGCTCGCCGGTACCTCGCTATACTGTAACTTCATACCATCCTCTACCCCTTTCTTTTATGTTCTTGACCAACATATCTGCCCTCACCTCCAATCTTTCTTCTCGCTCCTTAGCAGGAGGGGGTCCCACTGTATCCTGTACATGATTTGTATCACTAATCTGAGCGGATGTGCGATGGGTTAGAGTTGGATCACTCAAAGCAAAAAGAAGGAGCTAGTGTTGCGACCGTTGGGTAAAGTAGAGGATTGGTGAGAGTAACTGTGAAGCCAGTTAAGAGCTGTTAGGTAGAGGTACCCTGAATCCCAAATTATATAAGTACATGTATGTCTATATGTACTGGCTCAGTCGTTAATTTAATTTCTAGTAAGCATTTGGTATATATTTCTACATGTACACCTTCATGCCAAAAATCCCAGGACAAGACCCCGTAGCAACTCGCGGTTGCGTTGTCCCGGGACCTTTGGACAAGAACTATACATATTGCTCTATAATGAATCAAAAACTGCACGTCTCATTTTCAACCCACTTTCTCATGACGACTGATAAGCAGGTTACACACCAAGATGTTCCTTGCATGATATTCTATTCTGTACCCCGACATCTGTTAGAGTGTGTGTGGGGTCAGTCGATTAAGCAAAAGCAAGAGTGTAACATGATCAGTCAAACTAGCAACCCTTCAAATACAGAATATGCTGTGAACCCATGATTCCCGCGGGGATAAATGTCAGACCAATGAACCTATGACAATTAACGACATAATCAACTAGTGTTAGCAGCTTCCGACGACATAGGTAGGGTTGAACTTTATATTTTGTGCTAAATTAACCCTCAGTTTAAATTTAGTAACACCCTCTAGACATCCTTGGATGAAAGGAGTGGTTCTGTCGTTTTTGATCAATAAAATGCTTATACGTACGTAGGCCTAGGCGTAGTCTCTGAGGAGGGCCGTAACTAGTGGCTACAGATGGAAAATACATGTATATCTGCCCCGACCGGCCATGCACCTCTCCTGATACGTATACATAGGGTTGCAGTAGCCCCGGCCGGTGTATACAACAACGTGCTTTAACAGGCCACTTATTTATTCAGGGTGGCGCGTTTATGTCCGGCATTTGTTTGAGTATTGCCTGAGTTGTAGCAGTTAGCGATGTTCTAGCAACTGTAGACGGTGGAGAGGAACACCCACTTTACCTTAAACTCCATCACTCGAAACTGAAAAAAACCTCGAATACATGTAGATAAATATACTAGCCAAACCTGATCGGCTTACTGAGATAGGCTGACCTGTGGGGTTGGATTGAAGGAGGGTTAGTAGAAGCGTACGTTGTCACTCGTAGAGAATGAACGTCTTTAATGTGCCAGCTAGTCTTGTTTGGAGGCCGCGATTTGGAGAAATTTAAACTCAGCTGGGTTGGTATTGCGCTAAGTCTATGCGCAATATATACATGTACTTAGTACTATCACCTTAATTTACACTTCCTGGCGGTCTCGAGATATTATATTATATTTATTTATGCTTCATACATGCATGCAACCCTTAGCTATAGGTTATGGCAGTCGCCCCCTCCCCACTCTCCGGGAGTGACGTAGGTCTCGAGATATTTTGAGACGCCTCAAGGCCAACTCTTTAAAGCCTTGAGGCTGGACAGTGTCACCAGTCACATAAAGCGAAGAAGTCGCGGTGTATACTGCCCTCTGCTCTCCCCAATAACCGCACTGTAGACCACACCGGCCCTGCCCCCAGGCACAGGGCTTAAATCAGAAGTAGTAATAATAAGCAAGATCAATATGTATATATATATTACCATCCATGTTGGGGTGCACTCCCGGTGGCCAGGCGGACCTAGGGAAGCATTATATTAGAAGGCCTTAATTACATGTAGGTTAGTTATGATATATTTACTGCCGAGCTTGGAAAATTGGAATGAGTGCTAGGCGATAGCGCCAGCTGTTTTTTTTAGTACAAAGACTGAAGTTAAAACGAGAGAGCTCTCGACCCCTAGCTATAGATAAATGTAACTATAGGATGCAGACATTAAGTTAAGATAGGCTAGTTATGAGCCTAGCTAGAAGCGATCTAGGTTAGCATAGCCTGCTATCCCTCCGTCTGGCAATGATGACCCCCCTATATATAATAGAGGAACTGAGTTTATATGAGAGATCTACTCTATTATTTGACAACAGAATCTGTTAGTAAAGCCACACAAAAAATTTCTTTTTCTTTTTCTTTCTTTCTTTCTTTTTTCTTTCTTTTTTCTTTTTTCTTTCTTTCCTTGTGTTTCTTGGGGGTAGGCATTTTTTGCCAGACGAATTCGCAAAGTGTTATAGTCATAAGCTTAAGTTTAATGCTATCTACAAAGCTATTTACTTTATAGTTTAGCATCTTTAAGACATGCATAGTAGCCATAGATAGATTCCTTGAAAGTCGGAATAATGAGGTACATAGGGTCTAGTTTGAATTATCACTATCTCCTACATCATAGTCACTAATTATATAGGATATTCATGGCCTAAACCTGTCACTGCCTAAGAGATCCTTGAGATGGGGGTTCATTGGCGTGACAATTAATGGTAGGAGAAAACTAGTTGATAGAAGAATACGGGACTTATTAAACGTGTAAGGTCAGGACCGTTGATCGAGTGAATAGTATATAAGTAGAAGGAGCCAAGGTGGTTCCAGTACAGAGCAATGGCTTTTAAATTTATAATCAAAAAACAACTTAGGGCCCGTTCGGACAGTCTGATAACTGCGATTATTAACGATAATCCAATTGGCCAACGGATTATAGTTCTGGATTATTAATGTAACAAGTAGGGGTGTTCGGGGGAATGAATAATCTATATTCGATCTCTAAGTACTTCTGCTTATTCAAATAATCTGCCAAGAAAATAATTTGCTCGAGAGTAGTCTCGTGCCCAGCCTGTGGTGTTGCTCTGTGCTTCACCACACCACAGGCTGGGCACGAGACTAGCTCGAGAGGTGATTATTTTTCTCTTCAACGACACTGGGCTTCTTAACTGTGGCAATCGCAACACTGCGATGTACTGATATGGGTTATCCTCAAGTTCTGCTTATTTGAGTTATTTCACCCACTTATTGATAATCGACACTTTGGAATAATCCATCAATATAATCGATCTGAGGTCCGAACGGGCCCTTAGATGTTTTTTATCCCTAACCAGTCGTTGCAACAATTCATGGATTATCTAGTTACAGGATGGAGAACCGCTGGCAAGGTTTTACCGCATGCCAGAACTGGACTAAAGGCGGGATTGATCTATGGGGTTTGAGCTTGAAAGCCTCACATTTTTGCTTCAAGAAACTTGGGGACATGCAGGACCATCAATCTGGTAAAATACACGAGTTGATCAGGGATGCGTGATGTCATGCGGGGGCTACACAAATCTAGTTAGTGTGGTACTAGTGGTAGTGAGTGACAAGAGTTTTGAAATCCTGGGCAGCTTGAATCCCAAGAAATAGGTTGCTTACGAATACCTTGCTTTGAAGCTCCCACAACCTACACCAGATATACCCTTCTTATTTGACAGGCTAACCTACATTTATATCTAACATATCTAACATATCTAACATATCTAATATATCTAAACCAGAAAATCACAAACCGGCAGCCTCTGCCACATCTGCCAGACTCGAGTCTGAAATTTGAACCCTATAAATCCAAGAATTGAAAACGTGATCCGTCCCCGCCGGCGCTACCGGCCCAGTATAACTGTTATTTGCCGGGCAGAAGGTATCTCCGTCATTTGCACCTGCCGCCGCCTCCCCTCTATAAATACCAAACTTTGGACTGGTATCACCAGTGAAAAGATACACATCTTTCAACCGCTTACCGCCTCCATAGGCCGCGTTGAAATTCTGCTGGACACCATCGAGATAGAACTCGGCCCAACCCGTGCCGTCGTTTGCGGTATTGATGACAAAGGCGAGGTGGTGATTTGTGTTAGCTCCGGCAGATACGGGGCCGGTCCAGACGACTTCACGGTTCGAACCAGTGCCTCCAGGAATCGTGTATTCGATTGTGAGGTCAAGATCGGCATTGAAGAAGACGTACAAAGGGATATTTTGTTGGGGCTCTGCCGTTTTATCCCATTTTTTCCTAAATAGAAATTAGCACAAGGTCACCCCCTATCAAATAGCGCACCTACCATTGAAAGATCACCAAGTCTTCGTACGCCTGACTCAATCTGAAGTTGTACCCGATATAATATGTCTTATCCACAACAGCTTTTTTTGTACTAGTGTACAGCGCCTTAACCTCGGCCCTCCGGAAGTGCGGATCTCGTTTAAAATGCAGAGAGTTCTTCCCTGTTGCAGAGTCGACTTCGGGTCTGATGAAGCATGCGTCTCCCGCTTGGCCGTTTAAAATCTTGCAGCCGAGATCTTGGCCTTCAAGCTCGACGTTACCGAGAACGGAGGCTGCGTCGCCGCCATGGTAGTCGACGAGGAGAGTGGCAGAGGAGAGAAGTAGGGAAGAGAAAAGGACTAGAAGTGAAGATGAGGTTTTCATGGTTGGTTGATATTGAGTTGAGATGAACAGATAGTGAGGAAAGTCGGGGACATGAGGTGGAAATGTCCTTGAATTTATATATTCTGCATGATAAGTAACGCGATGTGAGGTTAGTATCATTTGGGTTTGACCATCTCAAAACCCGGTGACAATATAGTAGATCTTGAGCCGAAAGTTGCCTATAACCCTGCATTTTTCTTCTTGTTTATATACAAGATCGACGTTGATGTTGCGGCAATGCTGGTACTTGCTTATTGAGCCCCACTTCATCACACCGGTACCCCTTGCCCCAACACCTTCTACTTGGGATTATTACAATTCAACTTCCGAGCGTATAGTAACCCTAAGCCTTTAAACTAGTGATCATGACTAAACACTGGATTCAGTAACAAAGCAGTCAACACCCTAGACTTGGTGACATAGCTAACCCTGCTTTAGTATTTCCCTCACCGAGTAGGCAGGTAGCACACTTATGCATACAATATACTTGAAACGTCATACGGCTCGTTCAGTAAGCCGACATATATCCATCGCGGCCCCACTAGTAGTAGTAGGTGGAGTACCGGTGAAAGCTACATGAGAGCATTGAGCCCAGTTAATCCAACTTTACCATCTATATATCTAGAATGGTACGTAACCAGGACCTACGCATGGGAAATTAACCGTGAAATTTAATCCCATGTATTGTTGCAACATTGATCACGAGAGATCTAAACAGCGTACCGTGTACCTTCTGAAGCAACTTGCAATCGGCAACAAGGTACTGGAGGTGGTTTTGCGATCCGAAACTGTTTAATACTTCGAGAAAGTGCGGAGTGGGCGTGTGCTTGAGTGCGCATCCAGTTTTGCATGATACCTATCGACCATTTAGATATCACGATGCGATACCGGAGATCGAATTGGAGGCACACGTGGATTCATAATGCATTTGTAAGTGATTAATGAAACAATTCCCTTCGGTCAAAGTTCTCAATGATTAACAACCGAAATCTGCTAGACGTAGGTCCCACTCGTCGGTATCTCATTAATGCGCCTCCGGATAATTACGAGGTCTCGAAATAGAGATTTACTTGTGCAACAGTGCCATACTGCAAAAAGATGCGCCCATGCCGCGGTATTGTTAGCTTGCCTAATATGCAATGAGGCTATATATGCCTTGTACATACATGTAGACTATTACTATCAAATCACAAGGACTAGTGGAGCGTATTTAGAGTTGTTGATATCAAGCCCCAAATGTTTTAATTTATCAAAGATTAGCTAACTAGTGATTTTGTTAGTAAATACAATCAAAAAAACGATTTTCGGAGCGGATTGTGGTTCCTCGCAAGCCTTTTCAAACCCTATAAAAATTTATTCTTACCTTTACGAGAAATAGATATTGTAGTAGTACGCATGCGCATATTTCTGCCGTAAAATCAAGGGCATAAGTCTTCGAACTATTCCGGCACGTGGGATGTGTGGGACATATAAAAACTTGAATTTCTGAGCTTTATATGGGCATGTAGTTTATACATGTAGTGTTGCTCGTTTTATTAGGTAGCTATAGGAAACGATATTCAGTCAAGTATTTATAGTTCAAGTATGTATTAGTGTGTAGGGAGATACTCATATTACTGAATAATTTATAAGACAACCTTATGGTATATAACGATGAGCTGCACACGAGTACACAGAGTGATACATAATTATAGATTTGTAAACACATATAATTATATATGAGGGGCCTATGATCGGCGCGGAGCCTCTAGTAGCATGTTGCATTATAGTTACCAGGTAATACATATCTTGGCGTCCATAATTTAATCTAGTGTTACTGCATGTGCCGTGATTAGTTTTATTGATAAGGACGCAACCCCATTCTCAATATATGTAGCTTTAGAACTACTTCCACTATAGGCGAGATTGAGCGCGATATAGCGCCTGATTTCAGTTAAGGGCCCTTTCCTCACCTCGAAACTCCGTTACGTTATATCGTTGCTGTGGTTCGCCGAACGGGCCCCTATTAGAGAAAGGCAACGAACAAAAAATTATTAGTTCCCAAGACTATGCTGCATGTGTTTGCCACTTAGCGCACAAGTACTCTGAGAAGGAAATCATAGGCATAAGGATTGAATATATCTCCATGCTTACCTTCAAGTCTTGTAGTTGAAAATATTATATCACATCCTACCTGCATCCAACTTGCATGTCTTGGAAGTCTTGGGAATAAATAATTTTTTGTTCGTTGATGGCTAAAAGACTCTATTATCTCTTTCACTGGTGATTAAATGCTGCTAACTTTTGAGGGGCCACCTCCGCTACCGTGATAACCATGAACCAGCTCTCAGAAGTACAGACGGCGTATTTCTGAGGGAACACCTCGGGTACACGGTGCACTATGCGGCCTCCTTAAATGTTGGCAGCTTCACCAGCAAAAGAGATAGTTGTTGCCCAACGCGGTGCAACTGCTATTGTGCGGAGGAGCTATATGCCTGACGGACTAAGGACAATTACTATGTACCACCAATAGCTCATCCCATTGTATTTTCTTGGTATGTCGACATTACTATCGATATATATCAGTATTAGCAAAAAATAGGTCTCCCCAGACATAGATCCCGTTGCCATGAAAAATACACGCCTTTTAACCAAAATTCTGGTCTTTTGACAATCTGAATTAGTCGATTCGTTATTGAGTTGCAAGATTTTTGGCCGGTTTGAAAGGAAGTCTAGAAGGACAGCTGGTAGATAGGGTGGGGAGGGTAGATCTCCTCAGTAAGAAAGGAGTTAGTTGTTGTCGTAGGTTGACAATGAGGGCCAGATTCGTGATAGGGCAGGAAGGCAGAGCCTTAATAGGCTAAGCGACGAGAAGGATAGCCTCCTCGATAAAAGTCATCTAGCAATCACCGAAAGGTGACGGCAGAGTTGGCGAGGGTACGGGTAATTGAAATGCATTTAGGTAGCGGTTGGGAGGATACTCCAGCAAAGCTAAGCGGGTAATTAAAAGTCTTGATAGCGGGCGCCCGAGCCCGTGCTGACCTTCAAGCTGTTGGCAGTGTGAAATTTGGTAAAGAAGCCTAAGAGAAAGGAATCATTCCATTAAGGCTCCTACCTTGGCAGGAATGTAGGAATACACACTCCTTAGACCTCCCATTAAGTGAATCGTTGGATTATCGATTGTGATCTAGCTTTTAATGAAGATGCATAGGTCTTCAAAGACTGCGGAATTTCAATCTCCCCGTCCTAGGCTATACCTATTGATGATAGATATTGATAAATCATGAACCGGTATTGACCACTATTGGAGATAGCTAGCTTTGTAAATTTGCCCGGCTGCGGCGTGTGGGTCCGCCAAACCTCATGCACCATATACTCGGCATTATACGCCCATATAATATTGAAGAATTGTAGAACCAAGGACGTATGGATATGTGGGCATTGTGCAATAAACTATAGAGGATATGCCCCGCAGTGCATGCATCTTCCGGACTCATTGTTGGTTGCAACCGTGGTTAAATTTAATAGTTCTTTCTTGTAACTGGTACGTAGGTATGAACATGTAAGACGTTGAAGGTCTGTAGGTCTGTAAGTTCATGACATCATATGTTATTTTGGGACCTAATAAAACCTTAAGTGAACGTCTCCCCTTGGCGCCCAGCTCCACCTCAAGACCCCATTAAACATTCAGCTGTACCGGGTTTCGAGGGTACATATATATATATATATATACAGAGAACTCTTTTTGGGTAGCTTCAAAAATTGAGGGGCCTGTTAAGGGTTCTGATTGGGCTAATGTATGTAATTTCTTAGATAATGTGATACTTGGCAGCTAAGCGAGTATTTAGACGGTCGGCCCCTGAGTTTTTACAATGCAACCTCCGTCACTTCAATTTGACTCTCGTTTTCATACAAATTCATCGAAACATTAATACCCGACAAGTTTTAAAGCATAAAATACTATTCAGATAAATAAGAAAATAGAGATAATCCTGTGGTTATTTTTTGTTCTATATCCTTAAACTCTCTTTAAGTGAAGTTATCAAAAAAGTGCTCCCCTTTTACAAATCACGTGCTGCAACGTTACACTAACGAAGTTATACGAAATTCCGATTGGGCACATGCACACCTACAACATCCTTGCATTTCCATATCAATGGGCAACACCTGGATACAGTCACGTACTTATGTGGAAGGTTCATTTCCCTTGTGTCCGAAGAGTGAAGAGGCGGAGTGGAGCCAGGTAACTCTTCGATCCTCTGGTCGGCCATGGGGTGGGTTCGGCGTCAGAAGCCGCGAGCGAGAAGCTCGAGTATACGAATCGTGCCATCTAGCTGGATTCGGAGCTAGTACCGCGGCCGCTGGTGGGTTAAAATTAATTGCTAAACATACATGTAAGGACCAATCAAACTCTCTGCTTTGGTTTCGTTTCGCCGCATACTTCTAGAGGTCGTTGCAACGGTAGTATCAGACCGACCCCAGTTAGTATCTTGGCAATTTAGTGTTCACTCACAGTCACAGTGTATCACTCGGGAAATACACAAGAGGATTTTGGCATATGACGGCCTACCAGATGGGCTCTGGTCCACGAAACAAACTATATGGGCTATTTTTGGTTCTAGTACTATGCTTTAAGGTAATATACGCCCACGTTGAGTGGTCACCCTACTGCGCATGCAGTTGACAAATCAGATAGAAAATTCTGCAACAGTGATAGCTTTTTTATTGGCTGACAAAAATCAACAGCTACTAAAATTGTATATGCTGCATACATGTATTCTATCAGTCATTCAATCTTTACATGTAGGTTGGTCACACCACCGGGATAAATTCCAACTGGGTCATAATTTACGGCGGCCGACGTATGTACAACCAACCAAAACCTTAGGACAAATCAACTCATAAAAACTTAGCTTACGGTAAAGATACAGGCATAGAAATCTCTATCTAAGGTGTCTAAAAGCATATAGTGTAAAGATGACGAGTAGGAAAAGGCACGTTAACCCAATTTCTGATCGGAAAAGAAACCCTAAAGCTGCAGACTCACAGGAGATTGGGAGGGGAGAGGTGAAGAAAGGCAAACAGGATAATAAAAAAAGGAAACGTTAGAATACAGATCAACCCAAATCTAAGGAAGAAATCAAGAAAAAAGAAATAAGCCCGAAAAAAAAAAGAAATACAAAATCTTTTTTATCAACCTCCCCTCATGCCGGGGTCACGAATATTGAAAAAAAAATTTCAATAAATCCGTGTGGCATATCTATTGGTTTCAACCCGAATATGGATTTTCCCTTCAGAGCTCTACTGCTCTGCATCATCAACGGGGCTAGGGGCATTCATATCTCTCAACAGAGCCTTCAAAATCCCACCCGCTTTCGTCGGGTTCTTTGGAAAGTACTTTTCAGTCTCGTGTGTGTACTCCCTCAATTGCTGTAAAGTTTTGAAAATCTTCACCTGACCCCCATTCTTCTTGACATCGTTGTCAATAAGGTCGACCAGATTCACATGAGTTCTCCTCACGGCCTTAAACCACCAACCATATTAGCAACTAATTACTATAAAGCTTAAGTGAGAGTGATAAATTAAAACTCACCTTTCGACACTGCGTTATAGTCTCTGGAACTGGGTCGATTCCAACAACTCGGCAGAGGTTTTTCCACGATTCAATATTATTGTTGTCGGTACCGTATGTGGCATTAAACTCTTCAATCATTGCACCCCTGAATCGACGGTGGGCTCGAGATCTTGCTCTCCCGGTAGGAGCCCAATTCTGTCTGGTTGCAAGAAGGTCGAAGTTTTCAATAAGAGAGGAGTTAGGATCAGGAGTGAAACCCTGGAACCTAGACCAAAATCCGTCCATGGTGTTTGATAGAGATATTAGAAAAACTTGTAATCTTGAAATAAGATCGGGAAAGAGACTTTAGGTGAGTGGTATTCGAAATTCTGTAGTGGCTTTAGCTACACTCAATATATGCGGTACTGGAGGAAAAGAAAGTCCACTTATTTCATCCAATCTTTATACTACCATAAGGTCATTCATTCAGCACAAGCCTACCACACTAATGCGGCGCGTGTAGTAGATCCACAACACATGTTCGATGAACCTTTGCGCTGCCTCCAAAAAAGAACTCTACCGGTACATAATTAAAACGATCAAATGCACGGCCCGTGGGACGTTGTAGCTTGGTAGATACATGCTTAGGCAGTAGGTTAGGCAACAAGAGTACCTTTCACACATCCAGACCCACGAAGTCAAGGATTATGGCATGGATAAAACCAATTTGTAGCATTGAAAAACCTTTACCTGGCTACCTCATATGATCTACGAACCCACGCTAGCTTCAAGTGGGTTCAGTCAGTGGGATCTGATATTGCAGTAGTCCCCCGAGGCTATGTTGGATGAGTGGATGAGTGGATGGATGGAGGGATGGAGGGATGACATGACCAGTTTCCCATTTAAAGTTGAGCGCCTGAATGACTTTGTGTGATTAGGGGGAGGCTTACTATGATCACAGAGAGGCCCGCTATATCCCTGAGGTGACGACCATTTCCGTGGCTTAAAAGTTCGCGAAACTTGGGTGGCGGATAAGGAGGTTCTGAACATCTGCAGGGGGTCCTTATCGTACGTATCAACTTCGTATAGTGCGCCATACTTTACTCCCCTTATAGCAAAGTAATGTCAAGAGCGTAAAAGAAAAAGAAAAGGACTGGGAAGAATTAGCTATGCGCATTATTACGACGTTAGGTGTCATATCTCGGAAATTACTAGACAGTTCAAAATATCAGCAGGGATAAACCCTTTTTCTTTGTTCTCTCTCAGTACTAGCTGTCGTTTGAGGGCATCCGGGCGGCGCGTATAAGGGAAGCGCTGGCTCCCGCTGTCATTCGTGCGAAGGATTCGCGCCTTCTTTGGGGGGGGGAGGGGGGAGGGGGAAAAAGGGGGGGGTAGCACAAGCGCCGCTACATCCGAACTACAAAGTGTGGGAGTTCGTTTCATGGTGGAAGGTCATGTAGTAATCATCTGAAAGGCCTGTCACATAGATTCCAATGGAAGAACGAGGTATGTACATTCATATTACATATACCAAGAGAAGGCTCCGATGCTAATGCCGCCTTATTTCGTCCCATGATACACACTGGCCATGGTCGGTTCTCGCTGGCCGGACACCGTGATATATTGGGCAAGCGCACCGAAAACATTGAACATGTAGAACATACATGGGCGTACTCTAAATGTAAGGACATTCCTGATCATGAGTATATCTCATGTACTTCTACATGTAGGTAAGTACTTGCATGTCTATACTTAAGTAAGTATTAATATAATCTATTAAGGTTTGAGGCTGGCCATTCAGTGCTGCATGCTTGTGTGCCACAAGATCACGGTTAACCTTGTTAATCTTGAGTGAACTGCGGCAAATATTACGCCACAAGCTCCTTCAGCTGCCCAGTTGTCTTCAACAGGGCAGTGCTTCATGGAACGCACCTACCGCCATATCATATTCCGACCTGTGGGGGTGCCATGAGCCTCATCCTCACCACTCAAGTCCTCAAGCCCTCAAGTCCTGCCGCTATTAGCGCCCGTGATCGACCCGCATCCCGCTTAGCTGCGGGGACATGTCTGTCGACATGCAAGGAGATGCTTTAACCATAAGCCACTCCCGAATCCCACCATTTCAGAACAGTGACAAATCATACACATAACAAACAAATAGAGTAAATGATAGGCCACCGATGGCGGGGTTTCTCTGTTGCTTCAGACGGGGCAGCGAGCTCTAGCCTACATATAAAATTTGAAAGGACGTTACTGTCGTTCACGGGGTTTTGACGGGTACTGGGTGTTGACGGATTGCAGGCAAAGCTTGGCTTGGCTGTCTCTCTTTTGGCTTGTTCCGTCAACACCCAGTGTCCGTCAACACCCAGTGAACGACAGTAATTCCCTTAGCTGTCTATTACTCAATTGTCTCCAGGTTGCTTTTCTAGGGTCTGAGAGAAACAGTTATACGTTAGTAATGCACACGTAGCTTTAAGAATTAAGCAAACGTTAATTGCATTTATAGTAAAAATTAACAGCATCGATATGTTTGGACCCACAGTAATGTACTGGGTACATGTACTTACTTTATGTGTGTAGGTACACCCACCTCCTAGGCCTGGATACTATGGCTGTGAAAAATCTGGGCCAATAGTACTGGGGGACAGTACAAGTTTGCCAACCACCTATCAGCTTGACCACCCTGTCAGTGCATAGAGCAGTAGTTCATAGAACACTGTCGAACGACTAGGTCTATACGCACATAGCACTAGCTATATCTGTTAGGCCGGTCGAGAGTGTAGCTATGATGGAATGTACATAGCTATGGTGGCTTGTAATTCATGCCTTGGATTTGGCGGTCTGAAATTTTTGTATCAATTCATAGAACTCTAGCGCTCGTGATAAGCTAATAAAATTATGGGGTATTGACTTGAGGCCTAGGACCAGTACCGCCACAACCTGTAAAATTAAAATCGCCCTTGATACAATGGCCTTATGATGAAATCATGCAATTCTGAATGTGGATAGACGGCTAGATATCGATTAGGCACCAAAGACATGCCCCTAACCGATGCGGCAAAGGGAACGAGAGGCAGACCGACGCGACATATCGATGCCAGATCTCGAAAACTGCCTTGATACACGTATTTTGAGAGCGCAAAATTACACGTACTGTTGGAAAAGATTGTAATAGTCTAGGGTAATACCATCTTGGCGGCCTAAATCATCCTATTAGGGGGATTTACTACGGAGAAATTTTTTTAGAGGTACACTTATCTCTGTGCATGTGCCTTGTTTCCCTTTAGTATCTACACTCATATACCCCCTCGCATCCCCCATCCCCATCCCCTCTCCCTCTCCCTCACTCTGTGTGTGTGTACAGGCAAAGCAAACTGCACTTACCACCGACAAACACTACATGTTTTTATACACGTGCACGTGCACCATCTGAATATATTGCCCTCCTTTTTCTCTCACGCTCTTTACTCATATCATCCACATCCACACAAATATGGAGTCGTTCTTCGCCCAGTACCCTACCTTTACCCACACTCCGACCAGCTCGGGTCTCATTGCCTCCTTCAAAGCCCTCTCAGTATCACAAAGTTGGACACCCAAGGCCCAAAAAACCGCAAAGGTCAGCTTTAGGGCTGCAATGGTACAAGAGTTTAATAATCGGTATGGAACAAACGAAAAGAGTCTCGAGTCATGGAGGAATCTGTGTAGAGTCTTCGGAATCATGGATGACGAAACGCTGGGGAGTATCACGAAGTGTAAAAAGGTTACTCTCCCCGTCCCTTTTTGCTCATATATACCGGAGCGCATAGCCACCGCTACACTAGGGAGGCTGACAGTTGAGGGTGTGCTTAATAGGCGATTGCAAATATCCACGTTAATCTAGTGGACCTTATCGAATCACCACCAAACAGCACCGGCCCTACTACGGCAGTTAAGATATTTCCCACGTTGAAGGCGCTAAAGAAATATACGAAGAGGACGGGGAAGTATTTTCCTCTTGGGCAGGCGAAAGAGGGTGGGATTTTGAAGAGTCTCTTGCGAATAATCCGGAGCTAAGGTTGAAGGTTTCCCTTAGTTCCCTTTTTATTTATTTTTTTAGGGTCGGCTTTACGGTTTGAGGGTTTTGGGTCATTGTGGTGTTTTTTTTTTTATTTGACAATACTATCTTCTGGGGCTGCAACCGTTTTGAAGGGCAAAGCACTCTGGAAAGTAGTTTGATCTCCGGCAAACATATAGGATACGAAACAAGCCCACATGGTAGGCGCTCAGGACCTCACGCGAGTCTCGGGTAGCTTACAAGCTTGTTTAATATCCCGGGTGTTCGTCGGAGAACAATCTACTTCCCGGATCGTCTTGCCCTTTATCATGATTGACAGCCCTACAGGATATAACGTTATGATTTTTTATTTGAAGCTAGTTAGTTGGCGGGTTTATTGCTATATAGAGTTATGTAGTGGTATGTTCCCTCTATGGGGGGGGCATACCTAAGGGCACCGGAGTATTGCTGTGGCTCCGGGTGAATTGGTGCCCTTGGGGAG
Source organism: Morchella sp. 2015-shanyang (assembly GCA_024713795.1). Taxonomy (NCBI): domain Eukaryota; kingdom Fungi; phylum Ascomycota; class Pezizomycetes; order Pezizales; family Morchellaceae; genus Morchella; species Morchella sp. 2015-shanyang. Next base: position 2,288,464 of record JAMGZB010000001.1, on the reverse strand, counting down.
TATTCTACTAGTAGTTTACTGGTAGGGTACTCCTCAGGGGTGCTGATTCGCTCGGGATTGTAGTGGCTCTGCGTGGGACAAATAAAATTTCTGTTTTCTCTCTTCTAATATTGGGCTCCCTCAACTCCCTCATACATGAAATAATATTTTCGGCTCTATTGTGGGTTATGTGGATCCCGTTAATAGCACGTGACCTCTATTACATGGAGGGGTTGCAAAGGCTGTGTAAGTAAGCACTTTAAATTTAGCCCAATATGCATGATACGCATATTCGGAGCTGGCAAGTTTTGAAGTCAATAATTGATGATAGCCTAGATGCCCTCATATTGTAAGACACTATGATTCCAAGATCAACAAGATCACCGCAATCAGCTCCCCTTCAGCTCTCATCAGTCGGCCAATATGTGAACGAAGCACCAGTGTTCTGTGCGGTAACTCAGTGAATCTCCAGTTCGCAGTGGCGGTTTTGGTTGATCCTATTATATTCTGACTACACTACATGTACCTAAAGAATTAGATGGCCAGCTGGATTAGTCAGGCACCATTGAACTATCTGATTATATGACTCAAGGGATTTAAAATATGGGCATATTTAGCGATTGGTCACACGCTGACCTGCAGATTTGTATATGTAACGGGTATTCTGAGGTACACGTTACACAAGTCCATGTAGTCAAGATCAGCAGATATCAAAACCGTAATCGACGTCACGAACTTTGATGCGGCCATCGACTTTCGATGATCGGTAGAAGAGCAAGCCTTCAAAGATATATCTCAGCTCGAAGCTGTCCCTACCTTCACAAAGCAAAGCTATCGCCACGCTGAGATACTGAACGCCATCACTACTTTGAAATCATCGATCCTTGGAGTCATCGACATGACTATAGGATTAGTCTTTAGTTGGATATGAGGGGTGGTTCGGCGAGAAGTTGTTTATCTAAATTTTGAGAGGCGAGCCAACGGGGAGCTACCATTGGAAACATCTAAGAACAGGGGGGATATCCAATATATCCGCGTGGCTGTGCAAATATTTAATAGGAGGTTAGACCCTAAAAAAATTTTCTCTCTGTTGTAGCTATGGGCGGAGTTTGTAATGATGTAATAAATTCTCAGGGTGGTTAGAGGACATATGACACGCTTTCCTATAATGTGAGAACATGAAAAAGTTTTATGTATTTCAATTACTCTGTTGTCTAGTATACGGTTTTGACGGCCGCAGTCAACTTTCTTGGTGTAGACCAGAGGAGTGTATAATTCTTGCCTCATGAGCTCATGAGCTCGATCTTGGGAAGAAGCTGTATACATGTATGAGCTTGTCGAGCGAAGGAAATAGCGGTAAGGTGTTAACATCTAGATCTAGTAAATACATGTACCGTACGTACCAAGTACGGTCAGTAGTGGGTATAGGCTCGGGGCAACCCAAAAGGTACTATCCAGTTATACTGATTACGCGTTGTACGGAATGCCGATGTATCTCCTATACTATTACATTTATATTGAGAGGCGATCAGATAAACTTTAACATGATAGATTATACATGTATGTACCCAGGGTGTTGGAAAGTGATGCACATTTTGACTAGATCTAAGTAGACAACGCCCAAATACCTTATCACAATACAACAAATCATACAGAACCTCCCTATCATACCTAAGTACTAAGCATATACTTGATGAGGAGTATGTGCACGCTCATATTTACCTTGAAATAGGCTGGTGTGGAAATTGATTCCCGTGTGGCTATGAAACCACCGAATGTGCATCACTTTCCGACACCCTGGGTACATATATATAAATATTGTGCGCGTTATTTGGGGTAAGCTATCACTCGAGCTGCAAGTAGCTCGGTCCTATAGGCCTACATGTAGTCAGCTCCGGACCCTCAAAGGGTCTTTTTCAAAGGCATTTTTGTTTCCCGACCTGAGCTTTTAATTGGGTTTGTCCTGGCACGCGCAGCGCAACGCGCGGTAGACTACATCATGTATGTAGTGAATGTGTTACTTCTTTAGGCGCTTCACATATATCCGGCCCTTTGCATATCGTGTTACCAGATAATAAACTACATGTACATGTACCATTCCTGTGGGCTTAGGTTAAGTAGGCATCACGGGTATATTATCAAACAGCTTCGGATGTAGAGCTACTAAAGGCGCTAGGCTAGTTTAAACTATGAGTTTTTGTTCACGGTCATGATCATGATTTTACTGCTGCATACATGTTTCGAGTTATTATCTGAAAAACAAATTAGTCTCTCGCTAGCCTATAAGTTCTCTCTATAACTGCTGGACTTTCCAAGCAAATATCTATAAGGTGGTAACCGACCCCGAAACAACACTGCGAGTGATTATTCATGCATGGATAATACATGTAATTCTATATGTTATAGCCCTAGCCCTTAATACCTTGATTCACACTTCACTCAGTCAATGGTGAAAATCAACCAGGCCACTCAAGAGCCACACCCCGCCCAGCGGAGGCCGGCTAGCTATCCACTTACACTACGGCCAGTGTGAATCCCAACCATTAACTGGCGAGAGATAGCCGCCAAAAAATCACTCAGTGGTCACACTGCTCAAGCCTCGAAAACAGATCGCGGATAAATTTCCTCTTCGGTAATAATAAGCTTTCTGAATGGACTCGGTCGGAGTTATGATTGTGTACTTAGGGGTGGATCGACAAGCTTTTCAGAAAATATAAGTTTCATGTTTGTGCTTTTCGCTAAAGTATACGACGTATACCTTTGTGCGTAAGTGCCCTTGCGAACCCGCGGGTCGACCTCTTCCTCACCGCGATAGCTAGCGCTAACAAGAGACGCTAAATATTCACTGGCCATCAACACCCAGACTGACATTGGGTTTAGAGAGGGCTGTCCCATAGCCTCATTACTGAAACAGATACAACAAAGCCCACAGCTTCGTGGTGATTGCGGGGTGGGGGGCAGGGCGGGGCCCCAGGGGGGGGTCGCGGCCCAGACCTATAGATGTGAGATAAGTAATGGCTATTATTAAATGGCGCGGTGATGTTACGAAATGAGAGACACTAATAAGAGCATAGATACATGTACGTACATAACTTACTAAGGGCTTGGGCCTGCATATACTTAAAGAGGCCAACCCAGACAGCAATCTATGGCAGAGGCCCCTCTAGGGTTCAAAAAACGCGGTCAATATTTTTAGTCCTAATAATAATAGTATGAGCCCCTCCAGTGAGATATAGATCGTAGTCACCAATAGCACATGACCACATTCTCATACCCACTACCCCTCAATAAAGCAATTTTCTCGGAATAAAAGGCTCACTCTTGATGCTTCCTACGAGTACTTATTATTAGGAACTCTCCAGGCTATATTATTCATGGGCCCGGAATGATAATCTTACCAATGACTACAAGGTCTCCATACACTATAATTTGAATCAGGAGGGATCGATATCAATTATTGTTTAGACAGCGCGGTCGGTAGTAGTTTGTGTCAACAGGGGTTTAATGGTAACTGTTAGAGGTATATTCAAGGAAACCCCCCCACTCTTATTCTTACATCTTTGTAGGTCTACGGATCAAAGAAGAAGAAAAAATTTTTTGTGGGTATTGAAGCATTTTCTAAACACCATCGAGTGAGTGTCTGTGCGCCAAGACACGAATATAAACAAGGCCAGAGAATTTTGAGACCACCTATCAGTTGAAAATCTTTCTGAGAATGCATAGTTTGCTCCCATCGGAGAATAGCACCTCTTGAAGATAAGTATCATAACTAATTTTCTGACTTATGGAAAAAGATATCAATTGAATTCAAGGAGGTGATGTCACTATTCTAACGGATTAGGAGTTATGATCTCGGGTGGCTAGTCGAATGCATGTATTTGCCCGAGCCCCCAACCCGTGGCTTGATCCAGCAAACCTAATGATTCGAACTCTTGGATAAGCCCACTACCGCCATTACTCGAAAAATTGGCTGCGCATATATGAGATCAGAATTGCTATAAACAGACCTGATCAACCAATCGTGAAGGAGGTAATCCCTGGCCGGAGATAGCCAATTTTTTCGAGTTTTGTACATGTATCTAGGCGCGCCGATCTAGAATACCCGAATAGAGAAATAGTAGCCCACTAGCCTTGGAGGTTTGCCGATATATCAAATATTGGGCTCAAGACTAAGCGGTTATGCTGGGCCCCCGGGGCTACATGTGGCCTTTCATCCGCTTGTCTATTAGTCATGGAATATGTAGCGGATGTTTGCTGATGCGCCGGATCCTAGTTGCAGATGCACCATTACCCGCAAAAACAAAAGATGCTGTATCGTGTTTGGTAGGTCCCTCATGAGTTCAGTTGAGGGTTATGAAACAGGGTGTGAAATTATTTCAGGCAACAGGATATAAATAGCTAAACCCCACACATAATCTGCAACCAACTCATTTTCGTTCATCACAATTGTTCTTAATGTTTTCATATAGCTCGGTCTAAAGAGTTGTTGTTTCGCACCTACCCACAACCAGGTATTTGGGACAACTGTTGTGTGTTGTCCTAAGCTATGCGTTGTCCTATGTCTTTTTGAACACTTGTTCCTATTCTGTCACCCATGGGAGAGAAGGCTCCGAATCTTAACCAGTCAACTGCAACTCATCCATCAGTCATCTCCAACAAAGACAGCAAGGTAGAAAAGGGCACTGTCATTATCCTACCCTGGAGTGAGTAAATATCTTCCTTGTATGTACTCGTTAACGCCATCGGTTTTTCTCTTGTGACACTAACCTAATTGAAGAAGAAGGCATGGGCACTAGCCACAAAAGGTGCCCTTTACGGCGGTAAAACCCCTCTACTTATTGTAGCCGCGTATACGGTCACATGTTATAAAATGTTAACTGTGAAGAGCTTCACGTTACCCCCTTAAGTCTGCGGCCCCGCTTGATGTTGTCTGCGGCAGCAGTTTTTTTTTTTTTTTTTTTTTCGATATTCACTATACACGGGCGTTTGTGGCATGGGAGAGAAGGGGCCGCCCCTTATGGCTGCCGCTGCGGGGATATACAGCCTGTGGTAAGGTTATTGTAAAAGCGTGTGAGAAGTCCTATTATTGGTCTGCCCGCGATCTAAACCCTGTTTTAGACCCCCTGTCTCTACAATAATTCTACCATAGCTGTGTGTCTAACATCTTCATTCACACGGGAATATCCTTTAATGCCGTCACCTAGATTGGACTGAACACCTACCAATCTACTTATACATAGCGATCACTAGGTTATACAAGTGTTCCAGGATCGGGTGATAGTTATACGTGCTTTAATAGGACTGCTAGTCTGAACGATACAGCGAACTGCTATTGATACGAAGCTCCTGTCCTACCATGGTTTCTAGACAAGGAGGAAAGTCTTATTGGTACTACAAATATAATGTGGGCGCATTTGGAAAACTGCCGATCAATTATATATATTTGCAGATTCATCATAGTCGCCGAGGTCTTCCTAATGAACGCGCAATTACATGTACCTATGCCTCGAGATATCAAGCGCAGCTACGATACGACCGATGTTCAACAGAATGGGTGACATATGCAGGATCCAGGTAAGTTAGTTATTACCTTACAAACCTAGATACAAGTCGTTAGTCTTTGGCGACCAGCACAAGACTGTTATCACAAGGCTAGATTGGAGTCGGAACAGCCGATCCACCGCGGCCTTTTGTGGAACCAACTCTTGAAGCACCTATGACATGCATCAAGAGAATTAAATTAGTAGCTCTACGCGCTCAATCTAGATCTTTGGAGACAGCCACAACTGCCAGTCCTTGGAAGACTAGAGTCAAGGAAACGCCGACCGGACAGCAGACAACACCAAGGCTGCTGCAATAGAGAAGGAGGATATACATTTGTCGATCTCATCCAGCAGTTATTTTTCCTTGTGCTTGCGCCGGATCCGGGGCCCTGGCATTCCAAATGAGGATTGCTGCAGTATAACCATTCGTAATGGAATAATCCCCTATCCGCGGCCGCGGAAAAGGAAAGATTGAAACGGGGCCCCGCAAACTTTTGGGGTTTTTGTCTGTGGCCCCGACAGCCCTGCAGATACATCTACCTCTACTTGGGTAGAGTAGGTAACGTTATATGCAGTCGAGTTAGAACTCCTGAAATTTTCGCTGCAGGATCCAATCCCGAGGGATGGGTAGGGATTGAGGAAGATGCACAGTAAGCTATTGTTTTTTGTTTTTCTGTTTTGAAAAGAGTAGTTTTTGTTTTTGTTTTCTTGGATAGCGTACTCTGGGTTTTGGAGAGGTTGGGTCGGGTTGTCACTGTCTCAGAAGCCGTACTGGAATTTTGAATTACCATGGCTATTATTTCCACCTGTGGTCCGGTACTTTGACCCTCAAGACCAGCAGGGTCAGTAACGGTCCTGACCTAGCTTTTCTTTTCTTTTTACTACCGTAGGGTACTCTACATACATACAATATTCCCACACTCGCGACGAGGACCATTTAATTCCGCACGGTTGGGTTAACAATCGATCTGACTCTTTTTTTATTATTATTATTTCATTATTATGTATCATTTCTTTGTTTCTTTTTTTCTTCCCTTTCCCGTGCCCTGGATTTTGTATGTGTAGTGGCATTGTGCACTCTGGGGTTAGGCCGTGCAGTCAGTCCCTCAGTTCATGCAGTCAGCTTATCACGAAAGCTTATATCTATCTGCGCGTGAGAGAGAGGCAGAGAGAGTCTCAGAGAAAAGGATTTCCCCATCAACTGTAACTTCTACTGGCTAGAAATGGGAATCCCTGCCGGAATTTTTTGCCACCGGCATAAGAGTGGGTTGTGGTGGTTGCGAACACAGCCCATCACTCGCAGGCGTCGCAGCAACACTGCATCGCCTTTTGGGGGGGGGGGAAATGGCTTGGCTGCCCCCACCTTGGCGCTCGTCATCCCGTAATCTGGCGCCCTTAGCGATTCGCATAGATCAGCATAACATAACATACATGTTGTATCGTAGCATAGGCAGCCCCCAGCAGGTACTGTATGTACCTAGGCAGCCAGCCACCAGCACAGAGTATAGCCAGTAGTCAGTCCATAGGGCAAGCTAAGCAAAGCAAAGCACAGCACAGCACGCACAGCACAGCATAGCATAGCATAGTACAGCACAGCAAACCAAACAAAGCAAAGGAAAAGGAGAAAACAAGCGAAGTAAACAAGCAATTAGGCGCACTCACCGCGACTCGAACCTACCGCAGCCCGCGATCCACCCACCACAACGATCCTCCCCCCCCCCCCTTCCAATACCCACCTCAGTGCACTACCCCCCCTTCCACAATGGCGGGCCCGCGCCTCCTATCGCACCTCCCCTTCTCGCCGCACATCCGCCCTCTCCACGCAGCAACATACCTCCTCGGCGTCTCCCTATTCTCAATCTCCTTCCTCGTCTTCCTCAACGCCTCCGTCTCCTTCGTGGTGACGGACCTGCTGCACCGTACGCCGCCCATCGGGGATATCGTGGGGACACTGGGGTTTGCGGACGAGATGGTGGTTGTCGTGGCGGCGCCGTGCTGGGGTGCGGCGTCGGATGGGCGCTTGGGGACTAGGGGCGTGGCCGTGATCGGCTTCACGATCATTGCCGCCGCTCTCGTGTTGTTTGTCAATGTCGCGACTGTGTATCCAGGGCTATTGGTCGCGAGGATGTGCTTTAGTGTCGGCGCCGCGGCGGTCGCGACAATGGTCTCGGCTATATTGCCGGAGATGACGGCGGCGCCACCACCCCTGCCACTACCGGCTGCGCCGGTGGTGCCGCACAGAGGTAGAAGAATGCCGACGCCGCCGCCGTCGGAGATACAATCACCGGGGGTTCCCGCGGACATTGAGGCAGCGGTGACAGGGGGACAGCGGCACCCAACGGGGAAGCTGGCGGGACTGGTCGGGCTGTTTACTGGGTTGGGGGCACTCCTGGCGTTGGGACTTTTCCTTCCACTGCCGGCGCATTTTGCGGAGGTGGGCGGGAGCAGGGAGGTTGGAGTGCGGAGGGCCTTTTATTGTGTTGCGGTGGTGGCGGCCGCGGTCAGCGTGTGGTGCTTGTTGGGGCTACCGGCTCCACCATTGAAGAGGGAGGGCGAGGGCGCAGGGGTGGGCGCGGGTTGGGTGCACGGCATGAAGAAGTGGGTGTGGACCAGGGTGTGGGGAGGTGATCCGGCGGTCATGGACCCGCCATCTCCGGTATCCCCGGCGTCGTGCACGAGCCGAAAGAGTGCGGCCCGAGGCACCAGCGGCAACGGTACTTCTGCAGCCGGCGGCCTAGTCTCGCTGAAGGCTGCGGCGGACGCAGGCTGGCACGATAGCCGCATCGCACTGTCGTACCTCGGCGGGTTTGTTGCGCGCTCGACCAGCGTCGGTATATCACTGTTTGTCCCGCTGCTTGTCAACCACTACTATATCGTCAGCGGAAAGTGTCCTGCCGACGCGAAGGACGACCCGAAGCATGGCTGCCGTGAGGCATATCTGCTGGCTGCGGCACTGACAGGAATTTCGCAGCTGGCGGCGTTGTTAGGGGCACCAGTGTTTGGGTGGTGGTCTGATCGGGTGGGTGTGAGGAATGCACCGCTGGTGGTGAGTGGGGTGGTGGGAGTAGTGGGGTTTTCGGGTTTTGCCCTGGCAGGACAGGGGCAAGGAGAGATTAAGCTCGGATTGTGGTGTGTGGGGTGTATGGTTATGATGGGGGTGGCACAGATTGGGGGGATTGTGGGGAGTTTGGGGGGATTAGGAAAGGGGATTGTCGACGTGGAGGAGGAGATGATAGAGGAGGAAGAGGAGGAAGAGGAGGAAGAGGGGTATTTTTATGATGAGGATGCAAGAGAGATTGGGGAAGAGGAGCCACTACTTAGTAGGGGGAATAGTGGAGGGAATAGTTATAGGACTGGGGGAGAGGAGAGTACTACTACCACCACCACCACCACTACGATGGGGAGTAGAAGAGGAACAGATGAAAGAGGAGGAGGAGAAGGAGGGATGGAGATGAGAAGGAGGAGGATGATGATGATGAGGAGAAGGAGGAGGGAAGTGAAAGGTGGCATTGCTGGTGTTTACAGTTTGTGCGGAGGAGTTGGAATTCTGGCCTTGACAAAGCTGGGAGGGTTGGGGTTTGATCGGGTGAGTGTTGGGTGGCCTTTCTGGATGCTGGCAGCATTTGAGGGTGTTTTGGTGGTGGGGGCGGTGGCTGAGAGCGTGTGGGGGAGAAAGAGTAGATATTAGGTAGTATAAGTTAGTATGATTTACATGTAATTTATGAGGATTGGGAATTGAAAATAATGAGTGGATTGATGGTATGCACGTATTTGTACCTAGTGCTCTTGTTTGAACTTGTTAGATAAAAATGATTATACGTATTGATATTGCAGCGAAGGCTTTCTATATATAAATGGTGTACTATATGCCTGGGATGATATATCCTCAGATCAGGGTGTCTTTATATAAGGAGATACTAGTATACATACATGTATGTAGTATTGAAGTCATGTACAGCGGTGTGTAGTAAATTAAATCATTGGACGGAATGCCACTAGAATACCTGTTTGCAGGCAAGGTTTCGGCTAGGCCGTCCAATGACTTCAGTATTATATTACCCCCCGCTATACAGATAAAAGAAAAAGGGGTCTGAAAGTGATACTTTATATATATAAGGCTGGAGATTATTGGTAGGAGGTATGACTTATACCGTTATACCAACTTTTGGCTGTACTACGGTATGTCTGTAGACAGTGGTCGTGGTTGCAACAGCAGTAGGTGTCTACAGACTTATCCCCTAGTACGCACATCTATCCAACCACCACACCCACCCCCAAGCACCGCAGGCGCAAGTCGTCTATCCGCACACCCGGCCATCATAGCAGATCACGATGTCTTAAGCCGCTTTTGCTGCCCACATGCCGTCGGAACGACAAACAGGCCCTTCTTCTTTGGGCGGCGGGCATGGCGTGGATGATGGGAGGCCTGCCTGTAGTGAGAATCATAGACGGTCACTCGATGTGTCTTGGCACTCTCCGATCTGCTGGATACAGTAGATTGATATCTCTTACCTCCGAGTGAATGATACAAGTGGTGTAGTGGGGAAAGAATGAACCATACGAGGATATATAGATATATATCTAGAAAGCAGATCCAGAAAGAAGAAAGAGGGGGGTGTTCGACTGCACAAGAAGCTCTCAAAAGGAAAAGTTACCAGCACTAGACCAATCACTCTTATACCGGCTATACCATAACAGAGAGTGTGGGTAGAAACAGAAATACTACCAAAAAGAAAGAAAGAAACCCGCGGACCCATTGACATAACTACCAAAATACCAAACTACCAAAAAAACCAAAAAACCAAAAAACCAAAAAACCAAACTACCAAACTACCAAGGGACCAAAGGACCAAAAAACCAAAAACCAAAAACCAAAAAACCAAACTACAAAACTACAAAACTACAAAACTACCAGATGGCCAGGGGACCAGGGAACCGGAAACCAACTAGCGGAAAAATAGACCTCACAGGAAACCCTCCCCCCCACATCTGCGCCTTTAACTCTAGCAAGCCCTAAGAAGTCGATGCCCCGTTCCTTAGTTTATAAAATTTGCTCGAGCACGCCCCCTGCGTCCTGCACCTCGCAAACCGCGCATTCACCATCTCGCTTATCTGGGCCCAATTGCGACTTTCCTTGCACAGCAAGAGCAAGTACTCCTCCTCGTTCGACAGCCAGCGCGAGCCCCCAGTACGAATCACCGGTTCCGCACTCTTCTCCCCACTCTTGAAGGTGAAGTTGAAGGGGGTGTTGCTGCTGGTAGTGATGGAGACCTGTGTCTGTAGGGGGGGGCTATTGGCGGAGGGGGTATCTTTGGTGGGTTCGGCTTTAGGGGATGAGGGGGAGGAAGAGGGGGTGTCGGAGTCGGGGTCGGAGGTATCGAAATCGGTGTCGGAGGGGGTGTCGGATTCGAGATCGGAGTCGGAGTCGAGGTCGGAGTGTTGGTGTGGATTGTCCTCTATACGATTTCTTTCCCGTTCCAGCTGTTCTCGAAGATTTCGTTCCCGCTCTTCACGTTCTCGGTCTGCTCGTTCTCGGTCTGCTCGTTCTCGGTCTTCTCTTTCCTTTCGCTCTCTTTCCTCTCTCTCTCTTTCCTCTCTCTCTTTCTCCCCTCTCTCTCTCTCTTCTTTCTCTCTCTGCATTCTCTCTCTCTGCGCTCTCTCTCTTATCTCCCTCTCCACCTCCTTCACCCTCTCCACCATGTCCTTCACCCTCTCCGCCCTCTCCCTCTCCCTCTCCACCCACTCCCACTCCCACTCCCACCCAGCCCCCGAAATCTTTCTCCGTACCAGTCCCTTAGTCTCCGCACACTCCTCGAGCAACGCCTCAATGCCGACCACAGCGACCCACGAAACACCATGCAGCCCCGCCGCCAGCGTAAGCGCCAGCGATAGAAGTAACCTCCACAGATCCATCGCCAGCAGCGGCAGCGCCCAGCATGCGAAGTGCCAGCAGCGCCTATTCAGGTATGTTGCTATACTCTCCTCTTCAGAGAAGGAGAAAGTGGTGGTGGTGGTGGCCATGACGCCTATTGTGGCAGTCAGGGCGTGCGTGGTTTGTGGGTACGGAGGGGGTTCTTGCGGGTTGTGGTTGAGTGGAAGTGATGGGGCGTGGTAGGCGAGTTTGGTTTCGTAGGGTGCGGGGAGAGAGAGGGGGTGTGTTGTAGTCTTGGTGGTGGCGGGAGGGTATGTTTATTGGATGACTGGTAAAAGTGGGGGCCGATATAGATATGTATAAGAGGGGAGGAGCTCTATAGTAATAATGGTGATAGTGATGAATCGATTCTGGAGCGTGGTTTATTTGCGTTGACTATTTAATTCTAGGAACGGGTTTTTATTAAGTTGTTTATCGGGGCAGCGATTGATTGGTTTAAAAGAATGGCTTTGCTGAAAAGTGAAGGTGAAAGCGAAAGTGAAAGTGATTCCAGGAGCAAATGGTTAAACAATTGGGCCGTGATGATTGTGTCACCACATTAAACTGCTTCACCATTTTATACGAGTTCCCCCCTCCCCCGGTACTGCTAAGCGAGTCCTAGCTTTGTAGAGAACTTCAACGTCTACGCACCCGGTTGTGGCGCTTAATATTTTTGTCGGTACCTGCATCCGCAACTACATGTACCAACTAGCTACATAGCTAGCTTAATAACTACATGTAAGCTACACTAGAAGCATTGGGCAGGCTTCGAGATGAAGACCCCCCTTTTCCCCCAGTTCCCGTCGAAGTGATTAGCTCCCGGGCCGAACCGAAGTGCGGGCCCACTCTGGCGGTAACATGTAGCTAAATATCCCAGAGGGGAAACCTGGGAAAGGTTATTTTAAGCGCGAAACGTTTCGCGTTGCATATATCACAGCCAAGATTAACTGATACGATGGGGACTGGTTACTGCCCCGCTCGCAATGCGCGCAGATGGTATTATTGTGTTGTTTTGAGGACTTGGTGCAACTAAGATGTATCTTGGTGTTGGTTTTTTTTTTCTTTCCTTTTTAGCCTACACACTTTATTGTCTAGTGTTAGTTGTGAGCATACTACATTGTATGCATGTCTTATCAGGAACCTGCACGTCGTCCTCCACGAGGCTCACAGTTTCTCTAAAGCATGAAGTTGGGGAGTACTATTTTAAGCGCCGTTTTCTCGAGTTGGACGGAGATCTGGAATATGCGGGAGAGTCCGTCTTGGTTAGGGGGAGAAAAGCGCTGCTTTTTGCAACGGGGTAGCTAGCTGCGCGGTGCTCAATTGAGCATTGAGATGCCATAGGCATCAGCATCTCACAGCCTAGCCTTTCCCCAATTTGGGGTATCTGGAGGCTGCAGGCTAAAGAAGGCAGTGCTGGAGGGAGAGTTTGTACGAGTGGGACGTGAAAGAGGGGGCAGCGTTTAGATGTGTGGATGCGATATCCGCCGCCTATGCCCCTGTTTGGTCATGAGGACATTCTCAAGAATGCAGGACAGCCCCTCTGCAATGGTACCACTTTTGTACAGCCTTGAGGGTGCTTTTGCTTGGTGCGGGTAGTAGGCCGATATCCGGGGCTTCTGGATCTAGAGAGTGTGCCTTGCTATTCAATCACGGGCAAGGCTGCTTTCAAGTTCCCGTCTTTTCCTTGGAAGTTCTTAGGAATTGTTGGGGGCCTGGATGGTGTATCCATGTTATATATCCTAGAATTCTTGGTATAGATTGGGTCTGATCCTGGCCCCGATATAAATGAGTAACTTTAACATGATCATTGTGACGCCATTTTGTGGTATTAGCCACCCAGACGCAGCACCCAGGCAGAAATACATCTTAAATCCCTATTAGGGCCTTCCTTTTCGGGCCTTAGTACTTGGGGTTGGCTCGGGGCTTCCTAAACTCGCCTCGTGGCCTGCCCTGGACCGTCCCATGGGGCCTCTCATACAACGTTCATTATTTCCATGAGCCTCGAGCTCGGTTTTCAGTAGTGTTATTGAGGTACTTCCCGGAAGGGCCTAGGTGTTTATTATACCCTATTTTATATGAGTAGTCTTCAATCTCTACAGACCTAGTGGTTAGAAAGCGAAAATGATTAGCCGCGTAGGATCACAGACTATCACTCGGATACAAATGCGCTAGCTGCGATCTCACAACTTGTGCCCGTGCCAAGCTTTAGTTGTAAGCCCTCCCGTTGGGGATGGATTGGTTTCTGCACTTTTTTGGAGGTCGTATTCCTGCCCTTCGGCTTGTATGCCAAGGCCTGCATTGAAGCTCCGTGTAACTTATCAAGGGTTGCCCTACTCTTAGGCCTCATGTGGGGAAAAGTCACCAGACGCAAAGGTGTGCAGATTTGGAATTATTTCCTGTGGGTACGGGCGTACCGTATTCTCTGAGAAAATTCGTTGCGACTCGGCAGGAGTATAGGCCAACCAAAGGCCACCTTTAAACGTCAATCTGCAGGTTTTTGTGATACAGTGTGAGAGTGCTTAGGCCTTTCCTAACAGATGTGCTATGCATGGATATTCTGCATTGATTTAAGGAAGCCTCTTGATATATGGCTAGGGTAATAATAAAGCTGAGGGGTATAAAGTGGTCTGTTTGCCCATCTATTAGGTATTTCCTCTTTGCAACTTTAGCATCGATATCAGCTTGGACCGATCCAATAATTGTATATCTCTATCAATATCGCGTCAATTATACCAACAAGAGATATAGACTTAATTAGGCCTTGATCTCTAATGGCTTACAACCCAACCACCGGGCCGACCATCGGTGTTGTATGTTAATCATCTCATATTAGCCAAGTCCAAAGAAACAAATACTCACCTCTCAGGTCCTCTTCCCCGGCTTCGAGGTCCTCGATGTTTTTGGCCCCGTTGAATTCTTCAATAACGTAACCCGCCCTCCCATCGCCGGTACGCTCGCCTCTAACCACCTTCTAGCTCAGCATTAATCAATCCCTCAACCTCATCACCGTTGGGCATACCACCGGTCCCATACCCTCCCGCTATCCTCCTAGCACCGACCCCTTTGGCTCGGGCAAGAAGACCGACTATAGCACCATGGCCTCACAATCCGTCGTGGCCGAGTACACATTCTCCACGGCGCCCCACATCGACATTCTCCTCGTACCCGGCGGGCTCGGCGTTCGCACCATGGAGGACGCAGGTGATATGACCGTCCCAGACTTTATCCGTGAGCGCTACACTTCACTGAAGTATCTGCTGAGTGTGTGCAATGGGGCAATTCTGCTGGCAAAGAGTGGTGTGCTTGATGGGAGAAGGGCCACGACGAATAAGGCGTTGTGGAAATGGGCGGTGGAGACAGGACCGGAGGTCTTGTGGCAACCGAGTGCAAGGTGGGTCGAGGACGGGAATATATGGACATCTAGTGGTGTTTCTGCGGGTTAGTTGTTGTTTTTCCTATTCTGTCTTTCTTTCTGATGGTAAGGGTGTGGTGCTGATTGGGATTGTAGGGATGGATATGGCGTATCGGTTTATTAGGCATTATTGGTCGCCGGCTATCGCGGTAAACGTGTGCACAGGGCTGGAGTATGCGCCACACACGGATGCATCGTGGGATCCGTTCTCGGTGGTACATCATGTGCCGGGGGCGTGCACGGATAGGAGTTTGATTGATCAGGTTGGACCGCCAGACTTGGAGCATGGTGGGGATTAAATTTGTGGTGGGGCGGGGCTTTTTGGCCCTGCTCGGTGCGGTGTTGGCGGGTTTGCGGTTTCAAGTAGCCCAGGAGGATTCCGGTATAACCATTGACTATGAGCATTTTTCCCTCACGTATAAATGATAACTTAAAATATGGTCGTCATGGCTGTAAAGCTGCATACGAGGATGAGTTAAAAACAAAAAAGCTTAAAAGATGTATGGGCCATGAGTGATAGTTCATGATTTCGATTTTTTCCCTCCCCCCAAAAACATGTACTTACCTTACATTTATTACAGTCGCGTTCGAAAAGTCCTGGCATCCTATTTTATTGAGTCTGTTCATGAACTGTAGTCCACAGATAACCATTGCTCTTGAACATGCTCAACAATTAATAGGTATGGGCGCAGAAGATATATCGCAGCCTTCTCTGACTAGTATGGCCTTGATTAGAGGAGAATTGGAAAGCAGAAAGGACCATCAGTAAATGAATCAAGTAAGGGAACCAAGTAAATGGATCAAGTAAATGAGTCAAAGTTTTTATGGCAATTAACGTCCCCTGAAAACGAATCACTTGATTCGTTTTCCAGAGATGGTAGTGAATGCACAGTTTGGTAACTGACTTGAGCCATCGATCACTACCATATAGATAGGACTTATACGGAGTTTAATGATGAATACCGAATTAAACCGGCATTCGAGGATCGGAGGAGTGCTGCACCAATACCGTATTCTTATCGCATTGATAGCGTATTGATTGGAATACCGTAGTGATCCCACGCCTCTTTTTGGAACTGTAGTCGATACATGTAGTCTCGTTCCCAGACCTAGCTAGTCGGTTTGTGGTTGAAAATACAGGGGTGTATTTTAACAAACTGGTAACTAACGTTATCCCACCTCAAAACTTATCTATCACAACAATATGGGCTGGGAGTGAGACTACATACAGGCACCCACGGGGTGAAGGTCCGATGGTGATCAATGATTTGAGGCTAATAATAGAGTTAGGTTATGGATGCCAAGGGCAAATTACTGCAAACAAAACCATCAGGTAGGATCCGCTGTCAACGTAGGTGGGCGATGTAGCCGATACATCCATCACACAATTTTATCTGCAGCTAACTGATACACAACGGCCCACAAAGCCTCGAAGAGATCAGACTACTATCCCTCTCACATTTATCATACAATACTCATGATCACTTGCTTATTAGACAGGTATTTCCTTGGTGGTCTCTCAAGAATTTAATCATAACTGACTGTTACCTGGGAAAAGGTGGGGCTAGTACGTAGACTTATTTGTGAATCTACCACCAGCAGAATCTTGTACAGCACAGAACTTGCTGACTGGAACATTACTATTCCAGCGCACGGATTAACTCGGAGAGCAGGGGCCCGGGTCAGTTGTGGTATGCCTGCTGTGGCCTTCAATCGATACACTTGTTAGAGATGTACTAGCATGCGGAATGATGAATCATGAGGTCTCACTCGGCTCCCTACGACCGTCCCACGGCCTGCGACAAGGACAAAGGTGCAATATCGGGCCTCAGTAACGGTCAGCGGGCAGTCTTGCAACAATTTTTGATAACGATACTGGGATTAGCCTCAATAGCCGTGATGGGGTCATCCTCGAGAGGTCGCCCACCATGATCATGGTGCGAAGAGTGTTAATCGGGTTTGGGACTCTAGGGGACATAGCAGGATCTGGGGCATCACCGAGTATGCTCTTTAAGAGGTCTTGTTTTCTGGAATTGGGGGCGGTGGTGGAGGCAGGGTCTACAAGATACGTACTAGAGCTCCAGTGAGCGATCTTTAGACGACAGAGAGGGCCATACCCAAGAAATTATTAGGATGTGATATCAGCACTTACTCGCTATCTCACTGGGCCTATAAGGTCGGAGACATGCAATTCTCTGCACATGTCATTTAAACAATGCTTTAGGGGTATCTAGTGTGGTCTATGAGCCGAGCCGGCTCGAGCTTTCGACCCATCGGGGTGAGCCTCGTCCATCAGCAAACCTGGGCCGGCTTGAGCCCTTTTCTCTCAGGCTCGAGCTTAGGCTTGAGCCTTAGTTACATGTGTTATGCTAGGCCCTAAGAGCCATGAAATAAGCGAGAGGGCAGTTTTACCTGCCCCAATGCTCAACTAAATAGTTTACGCTTTTTAGAGTATTCTATCTGCCGCTTTGCTAAGTTGGGTGAGAGGATAACCTGTTTAATTTATTGATCATTGACCACCGGCTCAAGCTAGTTTACGAGCCTGCAACCAAAGCTCGAGCCCTAAGAACCTCTGACTCCTATAGGCCGGGCCAGCTTGGGCCTATAGGTCGACTTGGCTCGGGCCGGCTCATGGACCACACTAGCCCGGGTATCCCTTCCATAATATAATGCTATTCATGCAAATGATTTCTTTTGGTAATTTTGGTGGATTTGAATTTACTATTCTATATCGGGAGGTTATTTACAATAATGCCCAATGCTCCAGCCACACTAAAAGATCAAAATCTGCACAACAGGGGACAGGTTTGAGGTTAGCATAGCCCGCAGTGATTACTAGGGACAGGTCCAAGATCAATCGCTACCTTATACCATATCGCTAGTTGGTCAACCAACCCCAAGCCGGGGCAAGGAGAGTAGGCTTGAAACTTCGATAGCGTACCTACGGTATCACTCTACAGGTCTAGATCTCCTTCATATAGGCCCACTTCCAAATTAGGTAGTACACCCCACTCCCCTTTACTTCAAAGCACGACATGATAAACCTTTCCTAAAAAAAAAGGAAAGCAGATGACGCACCTAGGTCTTAGTAGTACCAGGTTCCTATGTGCATATATTCGAGTACCTTCAATAACGCAATCAGGGACTCGCATGAGCAAAATGTCTCAGAAATCGTGGAGGCCGATTATCTGCTTCCAAAGGAAGGGGCGGTTCGGAAATTAGAACACCGGACAAGGCCCCCTTGAATTATGAGTGAGAGGTTATGATTTATCCGCTAGGCCGGTAATGATCATGATCTAAGCATCTCCCTGGATACCAATCATTGTCTTTGGCGGATGGGAGGGTTAATTAGGGGAAGGCGGTTATGCTGTACATGTCGATGCAACAGCAGGGGCCGGTAGTGACAATGCTATAGCCGAGTCGATATATAGGCGACAGCAGTCGATTATATCAACGAGGTGACTACAGCCAGAGGGAAATAATACTACATGTAGTTGGTTCAGTCAGTCCCACGCGGGGGGCTGTAGCTGCAGATCGATATAGGCATATCTTAGGTTAAGGTCTCTGCTGGCAATTTTGAGGAGATACATATACTTACATATAACTACATGTAGCAGAATCGTGTCTCGTAAGGCCAGTCGTATTGAGTCACCAGCACTTTCCAATATCAATATCACTATTCATCCCAAGTAGCAAACCCTTGACCAGGGGCCGTGCCCGTGTTCTAGTATCCAAACCTCGGCTATCTACCGGGGGCTCGTCCCACATGCACGTAGATTAACTCCACACCTCCGAAACATCTTGGCCACACCCACATTTTCAAATTTGAGCGCTCTTGGCGGGCTATCCGCACCAAAAACCGGTTGCCAAGAGCTAAATATTTAGACTTAGAGGTTGTTGGCCAAATCGCTCTAATACAGGCGAATCTCGTGCAACGAACAAGGTCGAGGTGCCGGAGTCGATCCGGGGACCGAAGCGACTATTGGTACTACTATAAATTAAATACTGTCACTACTCTGTACGTCCGTGGGTCAATCAGGGTCCTGACTCTGTGGTGGGAGCTAGAGGTGCATGGCCTGGGCCACTTCTGTCTTTACATCCTCATATGTACTTCGGGTGTAGGGGTAAGTGAGAAGACACCCTTCACGCAAACTTGGCAGCTTGGTGTCTTCTCACTTACCCCTACACCCGAAGTACAAGATATCCTCATGGAACCCAAGAATAAGTGGATGCTGTTGCACTGAACAGCTGCCTTGGATGCACCTGTGTCGATGGGGCCTATCCTCGCCTTGTGCCAATGCTGGACCATCCTTTATGCTCGCCCTTCGCGGATATCAACAGTGTATCACTACCTCCACCCCGATGATAGCCGAATCCTGTGCTACGAGACACAGGTTGAACGTGGACGCCGACTGGTGCTGACAGGGTATTGTGGGGTGATAAAAGTTCTTCTGGTTTCTGCACGCAACCAGGAGAAACTTTCTAAGGGCTTAAACCTAGGTACTATATCCTAATAACCTTCAGCTCTCTAATCATACTAGTATCTTCTTTGTATCTCTTGTGGTCGCCAATTTATAGTCGTTTCGTAACCTATCCCTGTATATATAAAATCACGAGAACTTCGTTCTTTGATGGATCCTGAGCAGCGTAACAAAATTCGTATCATCCCTTTACCTAAATTAGGCAGTAAGCCACAGTACCGTAGGGCATGAGTACGAGACTACCCTTTACCCTAACTTGGGTGTTGATAGGTGAGAATTCGTTCACTAAATCCCAGACCCTTGTAATTACCGTTAGGTCTCGAAATAAGAGTCCAGGTTTAATGCAAAAGAACATAGCAATATGTGGTGGCAAGACGTAAAGTGACCAATCAGACGACCTTTAAACCCAGGCTATTCTACTGAGAACTGACGGTACACTATCGCCTGGGTCCGGTTTGGGGCGTAGATCTACTAACTAGCCCACTTTACCACGAGGCCTACTAATTCTTGGCAGTCCCTTAAACTAACTACATTAAAGAGGGCTAATATTACCATGTAGACTTATTCTCTAACCACCACGAAGTTTCTAGTTCCTCTCGGCTAAACAAGCTACAAACTTGTGATGGTGCATGTTTCTGTGCTACTCTATAGGACAATCTTTTAGAAGTGGGGAATCGAGCTTTGTGTGAAACCTTTATATCCCAGAAAATTTTAGATTTATTTCGACGCCTGTACTTCTGGAGGTGGGATTTACAATGGAAGCTATCTAGGACTAAGCCTTTTTTTCCCTTTTTTTTGAGGGAAAAAGCCCCTTGGTACTGGGTGGCGGAGTGGTATAATAATGGCGTACTCTCCTTTGCGGGGTGGATAGCTATAGGTCTAGATTGTTTGAGAATAAGGCACCCCCGAGGAACTGTAGCGCAAAAAAAACACGGTAAGGCTTCCGAGATCGGGGCTCGGAATGGGCAGTTTGATCGTTAATTCCGTGAGGTTTGGACTCAATTCATTAGGTCTATATGCCAATAAGCTGGCAACTCCTTCCAGTTACAAATGGATTACTTATAATGATGCATTAAATATCGCCCACTACCTCCTCCCACGCTAAAATAACACATAATATTCATAAGGTTGTAAAAGAAAAACAAACCCTAAACGCCCCCAAAAATGATATCTAGAAGAAGAGGGAAAGGAAAGGGAAAAACAGTCAACAGGATGTCGAGACAGCCAACCTGCAGTATCCCAAGCTATGATATGCCGGCCCCCGTAACAAATACGCCAAAAGAAAGCGATATTTCTAACCCTTTAGCAGCTGCTCAAGCACCACTTCTTTTTCCCTCGCCAAATACTGCTGTGCCAAATCCTACACACGGCAATTAACACCACCAGCCGATGATCCGTGTGCCTCCACACAGTCAAGAAAGGAGAAAGAAGGCGAGGGAGAAATACTAACCAAAACCTCCCCCGCAGCCCTCATTTCCCCAACCGCACGATCATATATGCCCATAATCTGGGCGATCTCACCGCCCGTATCAACCTCCTCATCGGCCGGCAGCCGACCACTGAGTGCCTTGATGCGCCCTAATGCGTGCAAAGCCGACAGCGATTGCCGCAGTGACTCCTTCAAGAGCTCTTCTGGGTCAGGCCACGACGGCGGGATGTTTGCTGAGCGAGGCGTGGTCGCTGTGGAGGACCGCCCGTGGCTGTCGACGTCGCTTTGGCCGCGGTGAAGTGAGAGGAGTGTCTATGGTGCGTATCGGGTGTGTGTTAGCGGAATATAATACATTAATATATATATGTATAGGTTTTGCTTGTTTTTACCATAGCCTGTGAAATTTTGCCTAACCCCTCATCGTCCGAGTCGTGCCTAACGACCCCACCACCACCGCCTCCTCCTCCACCACCACTGTTAACGACACCCCCTAAATTCCGACTTGCAGCCTCCACATCCCTAGACCATAGCGATGTGTATCTGCGGCCCTCAGTCTCCATCTCGTACATGCTACCTGGGGACATTGTCAGCCCCACACTCATGACCGTCGAGCTACTCTGTCGGCGGTGTCGCAGCGATGATGTAGGCTTGAACGGACTTTGTGGAGTATCGCGAGGCGATGTTGGATATGGGACTGAGCGGCGGCCTCCTACCCCCGCTCCTGCTCCTGGTTGAGGTGTTGTTGAGAGTGGCGGTGGCACGTGGTCCATGGGGATTTGTTGAAATTTTTTTTTCTTGAATTCGCAGTTTAGGTCTTTAAATTTGGTGGCGGTGAGTTTGTGGGGAGCGAGCTGCTAGGTTAGATAAGTAGAGGAGGTAGAATAGATAGAGAGTCCCTGGGGGCCCTGTCTACGCCCAGGGGGCCCCATCGTGAAGTTTGGGAAACTGCACGCGGTTGGTTCGAGGGGTTGATGATCTACATGCCATGCATTTGGAACCCTAACCCAGAAGGATATCAGAGTAGATATAGATGTTTTAATTGGTCACTGGCTATTACGAGGGTCTATGAAAATAGATAATTGGCCTTAAATAAAACCTGATAATCTTACTTAAACCCAAGGTACAGTACTACGGTGTTAGGGGTAAGTCTATAGACGTGACTACATGTACTATTGCAACCACGACCACTACATGATGTACTTGATCTATGACTTACCCTAATATGCGACGTAGTACGAGTTAATAATATTATATTAGTATTTTCAGAATAGGGAATGAGGGCTTAAGCTATATGTACACACTTTAAGTCCAAGTATATAGCGGACATTTGACAAATAGTACCACTAGTACACCGCGCGCTATACTCTGGTTTTAATTAGAAAATGCAATTGATTCTCGCTAGAGACTTCGGGGGACTATTGCTACACTGCCAAAACTCGAATAATTGGCTAACCGTGAGGTCAAGATTACCTCTGCGAGCAAATATTTTCGATGCAGATTGATGCCATTTAGCCCATTAGGAGATCACAACCCCCCCGAACAGAGATGGTCGATTGGTGATCAAGGTTTGGCGGTATGCATGTATATATGGGGGCCGGCTCCCGCCGCACGTATTATTGTAGTGTCGTTTAGATTTCTGATCCTCAATTGATCAAGTAATTAACTATATACATACATCCCGAACTAGAGACTACATGTAGGATCGACAGTATCACATATACATAGGTACATGTATATAAATATTCGTATATTCATATATAAGTACCAGCATAGGTACATGTAAGTACAGTACCAAAAAGAGGGGTGGGATCACTACGATATTCTCATTGGTACGCTAGCATTGCGGTAAGAATACGGTATTTGTAGTAGTCCTATGGTAGTGATTTCACCCATTTTTTCGTACTGTATGATCGCGTAACCCAGCCACCCCTTGCAGCTTGTTGATCAGGCACGCACGCGCAAATAGGCCCTGGAATATTAATGACATCTGCATGCAGCTGATCATGAGATGTCAACCTAATCTACAACTGGTAGGCCGGTATCAGAGGGCTATTCAGATTATGACTTTAATAATTAATTCTGCCGTCAGCATGCAGCACGGAAATTAAAACCAGGAACATTTAAAGTACAGAAGGTTTCCCTAGCTGGGACCACAAACTAGGGCTAGGGTTAACTTTGAGTTGTTGTTTATTTCACGTAGATACGCCATATATATATACACAAGTTTAACGTATGGGCTGGAAGTGGACAGCCAGTACCATTCCTTTGCCCGATCTAGTATAGCGCTAGCTAGAGTACATGTACATGTAGTCTTTGAACGCAGTGTGCACTGCACCGTGTACATACATGTATCTCTACGGTGCGTCGTGGGGTCTAAGCTTCTGGGGTCCGTTCCATGGCCAGCTTACAGTTAGTTCATGATATGTACATGCACGTGGTTTTTATAGGTACTACATGTACAAGCAGGCACAAGAAAAACTAAATCATGGGTCGCCTAACTAAATCACCACCTGATACACAGCCTGAACGTACTTGGTCGGGTAATTGTTTAATCCGAAAGTTCTTCCATCTACTGTATTCAAAATTTCTAAATCCATCTTTACGAGTATCCTAAATTACATGTATATAAATACAATACAAACCAGTGGGGATATATACACATACCAGCTGTGACTACGGAATAAACCTATTAACAAAGTCCCAGATGCCATTTAGTCACAATTGCAAGTATAACTATTAGAACCTCAGAAATTGTAAATACTGAGTTGTCGTGAACATACATTGCACAACTAACCGCTTGGATAAGTACATGTATCTGATTGATTATTATGTCAAGTAACTACATGTACATGTACATGTACTCGAGTTGAGCTGAACTTTGATTAATTGCTTACATGTGCTTACCTCGACCTCGATCGAGAGTATCGTGAAATATATTGACGGTGGTGTTATTCCTGTGATATGTTCGTGAACGAGTGTATATTATATCCAGTGTATACAATAATAGAGTTTGCGTGTATCCGTATTCAACTTGTACTAGTAGGTGTGCTAATATGTACAAAATACATGACACTTCCGAACACGACCACTATTGCATACCATACAAAAAGTTAGCCTTGGCGGGCTTTTTGTGTATGCAATAGCAGTTGAGTTCGGAAACGCTATGAAGTTACAAGTACATGTGTGTGTGTGTTTTTCCAGGCCAAATCCCACGAGATTTGGAGCAGCCACTTATAACACTTTTACACTTACACCGCTCAGGTTCGGATCATGTGAGCCACAGATGTGCATATATGTATCTGCGGGAATCTACGTTTAAATTTGATTGGCGTGCCTCGATCTCATTATGCAGGTTGGGCAGCATAGGTTACATGAGTTATCAACCATAGTATATCGTCTGATTTCACTTGGGCAATACTACACATCTGACTTCGTGGGTGCATGGTGTAGACTCACTTATGGGGGGGGGGGGTATGCCGAACAAGGGGGAATGCCGAACAGGCAAGATCGAGTAGCTGGCTGCAACGTCGAGTCTGAGTGTAATTCGGCATTCCCCCATGTTCGGCGTACCGTACCCCTCCCATAAGTGAGTCTATAGCTATTATGGCATCCAAGAATTGCCAGTATTCGCAGCGATGCGACTTCTCAACGTTGTTGCAACAACATGCATGATCGACACAAATTTTATAAGGCAACTACATGTCCCTAGTCAGGGCAACATCTTACTTTTGTCGGTACATAGGGCTGGAAGCATCTAACCGGATGAGTTTAAGGCAACATTTATATCTGTAACATGGCACGGATTTTTTTATCTTGCTGGCAGCTAGAATCAGCCTTCTGAATATATAATTAGACCAATAGAGTAAAGTTATATATCTTATCAGTCCCTCCAGCTACTAACAAAAGCAAAGCTACGCTTGAGGCTCCTTGCTACAAATACCACCACATTCCCATCTATCCCGCGATTTCCCCCCCGGTAAACTCTATCTGCTACAGTACTTCAAGGCACCTTCCAACCTCTATTCCCCCACCAACACCAGTAACAATGCCTCTTGAGAAACTTTCATCTTTAACACCGACGCCCAACTCTACCTTTATCTTTTACAGATGTTCGATTTGCCTCTCGCAGCCCCTATCTTGATCGATACATGTACTAGTAAGCTAGTCTTCACTAATTAATTCTGCATCATAGATTTTCACTAGTTGGCAACGGAGGAAGGTCGGGTATTTTGAGACGTGACTCAGAAAAGATAGCCCCTGTGCCAGAGCAACCCGACAGAACCATCAGCAGTTGAATATACGTGGGAGAAGAAGGTCGAGATATGTAAACACTTCACTTTTTCTAGTGCAATGATGCACCAATGACTAAGCAAGACAACTTCCCATTCCAAATTCAACCGTGCCCATGCGGCGCTGCAGTACTCTAACTCAACTACTACATGCACCCGGTACATACAGTATGTATATACGAGTCAGGAGTCGTACGTATACGTCCTACACCCAAGGCTGTCGATCATATTATTGATAAATAACTTGAACGATACACCGCCGGCATCTATTGTGCGTAAGAATAGAGTCATGAGTGACTAATTGATATCATAGGCGCACACTTATGTGATATCTATCTAGGTCACATTTGAGCCAAAAAATCAAAACGAGGCGGGAGATTTAATTTGGTCCGGATGGATCGTATGCTTCCCCACTATTCATTCAATCGTATAATTTAATGGAATTACAGTTGTTATACATATGCATATTTAACAACATCAATTTTTAGTAACCTACATTGAGACAGTATAAGTCACACTTAGCTTACAACCCGAATGAGGCCCACAGACAATAACCCAGTAAACCCAACCATACAAAGGAAAAGAGGGGAAAGAGGGAATCAGGTGGGAAATCAGAAAACACCACAAGTGCTAATACAAATACATACTCATACATAGCCTCCCGCTGCCGGGAAGCTGTGAATACATGGACTCATTGGAGCGGGCAAGTTCTACAGACTCATACATCTTCCTAAGCCTCATACAGAAAAGATGGGGGCATTTCGAGCGGGGATTTTGGCGATCCAATGCCCTTAAATCCAAGAAATGCCGCTTAATTTCACGGAGGCTCAGCTGTCGATCTATATGGTGGAGGTTATGAGTTTCACTCCCGGCCCGACCATGACGATCAATACTCGAAATGATCGAGAGACCATGAGGGAATTCCGGCGTCGGGGACGAATGAGATATCCTGAGCACCCCGACCCCTCTTTCTCTTAGGTATCACTTCATTGTGAGGGCCTCTGAGATGTTGCATGTAGTTGTCTCTACGTTTGAACCCGTTTTCTCCGGACCTGGAACAGCCCGGGTATCTGCAAGGAATAAGGATGGGTTTCTTTTTGAGCTTTTCTCGATGGACTGATCCTTGGTGTCTTGTAAGCTCTGCGCTTCTTCTGAAATGTTTGTTGCAATCATCCAGCTTGCAAATCTGGGGTTTTCTTCCAGATTTACGCCTATAGATAATAACCCCGAATTAGGTATATGAACCAAGTACCAAGACCGAAATCGTAGTTTAATTCCAAGCATTACTTACTTCCTATGTTCCTTTTCACATTCATCTTCATCGCATTTATTAGAGTTACTTGGGCCGGTTGGTTGAGAGTTTGTGCATTCAGGACCGGAGGGGGAGGGGGAGGGGGCCTCTGTTTGCGGTAAATAACATTCTACCCCAGGTACCGGCAGCCATGGGCTAGGAGTGTGTTAGATTCTGGGTGTATAGTAGTAGGACGATAGATATTTCATTGAGGGCATACTTAAAGAGTTCTGGGGACGATATCTCTTGACTGGAAAGACGCGTACTCCGGGGAATCAAAAGTTCGTAATCGATAGATCCATCATGCGGATAAACATTCTGTATGTAATTGATTTGACCACCAATTCCCCCCAGCCCGGTTTGGCTATAATCACCAAAAGGAAACGAGCAACCAAAAGCACTGAAGGACGTATCGCTTGCCGGAGATATCTGACGACTTGTGTTCTCGTACGGCGAGTACCCCCCAAAAGAAGAGGATAACGTCGTCGTCATACTGCTACGGTCATCATCCCCTGAGTCGGTGGAGGGGGAGGGGGAACCTTCGTTTTGGCGTAGGTTTGTGTTGTAGGCCATGTGAGCAATGAATTGATACTGTGAGAGCCGACGAGACATAATATATAGTTGAGATAGCTCGGCGAGCGAATGTCATCGTATGTAAGGAGGTGGGTATTTAATAGTACGTTCAACGAGTGACAGTACGTACGAATGTACTGCGGCTCATCGACAGTGCTGTGCTAGAGGCTAGCTGCACACCAAACCGACGGAATCATTTCTACCTACCTAGAAAATAAGAAAAGAAACACATGAATGGCTTTGGTGGACATGGTGTAACCACAGGCCTGTAAAGAGATGGATGTGGCCGGCGGGTGGCGATAATATTCTCTATTGGTACGCAACTAGCTGTTGGACCCTGCGCACCAACAGTATCTGAAATCTTTAGGTCATGATCAGTGTCTACCTAGAGTCTGTGGTTAATTTGTATGTGTGTAGGTATATAATCTTTTAATGAAAGCTCTCTGCGCATATGATATAGGAGGCCGTACGTAACTGTATATATCTTTGAACTACATGTAGCTCGTGTAGACCAACACCACATAGGAATACCATGGTTTGGGAGAACGATGTGCTATGTAAGATTCAAGAGTGGTAAAGAGAAAACGATGTCTTTTTTTTGTCAGTAGTACTGTAGTTTCCTTTTTACTTCTGACCTAGATATAATGTAAACAAGTATATCTCTGGCCAATGGGACCTTAAACATTCTCCACGAAGACATATGTCATGATCAAGTCCCCCGCGTAGTCTAGTACAATTACCATAATACACACGAATATCACCCCAATGGAATCAAGCAACCACACATACACGTGTTTGAACACAGTACTTCCGTTGGATACGGCTAGACTAGAAAACTCAAGCCCCCGAACACAAGCTAAGGCTGCTCTCTTCATAAACTTGACCATGAAGCCTATTTCTATTATGGCACATTGAATCTTGAGAATCACGACTAAGATGATCCGCCATCTCATTTCATTCCTAGTGCACACCTCTACGTCTGAATCTGCGTCATTTGACAAGATGCCAGCTACTTGAGAATAAACCTTTCTTTCTAGGAGTATTCGATCTGTGACAAGTTTCCGAGCCTAGAAGGGAAAGATCAGTTGCATGGTTCTACAACTCATTAGGCGTACAAAAATCGACCATATTCGTTTTTATACATTCGTGCATATGCGGGCTGGTAATCTGCATGCATATGCCAAGGAGCCATGCATGATGGTATGGGCCGAAGACGGATTCTACCGTCTGCACCTCCATTCAGAACTACAATTTCAGAAATGTATCTCTATATCCTAATTCCAGATAACCATCTTCCACCAGTCAAAACACCACTAGCTCTGCAGTTATTCCATTGAGGTAAATATCAATACCATTGAATAGCGTCGTGGTCATTGCCCCTACACTATGAACCCAATACGGTCCTCTCGATAGCTCCGCATCCTCCCTCAGCCTCCACATCCCAAGCAGCGGTAGGAGCCAAGAGCCGTTTTATGTACAACGATTACTCTCACATGTAGTTATCGGTATGATGATAGGTGATGTCTTCCCTTTCTCAGCCGGAACTTCTCCCACGTTCACGCTAACACGATACTTCTATGCTTCTCAAAAAGCTTGAATCATCGAAGGCGGAGTCTTTTTATCTCCTAAAACTCTTGGTAGGGTTTCATACTAGTACAGTCAAACTAGCCAAAACTGTTTGACATCGGAACAAAACACGAGGAGTAACATGTGTTTAAAACCTCGAGACTCTCAGGGGGCGTCTTTCACAATGACTAGCCCAAGAATTATCACCGTGTGCTGAGCGCTCGAATATAATTATACTGGTCAATATTTTAAGCAGTCCTATCCAGGTATCCAAACAAACCTACCGTAGCCTACGTGCTAGTAGATTAAATCAAAACGGTGAAGCATATGGGATCAATATCGGATCAGATACAGAGGGGTAGTTATGTGGAAATCCCAAGGCATGAGGGGTTTCAAAAAAGCTCTTGGCCTTACTACTTTAATTCTAAGACACTTACGCAAGGATAGGACACAGTTTAAGCTTTAATTCAACTCCTTTTAGGGTTTATATCCTTGGGATCCCGTTCGCTCATAGACATATAACGTTAAAACTAAGGCTCTAGTTTGCATAGAAGTAATTGAGAGATGTTACAGGGAGGCCGCATATGGAGGTATTGTTTAATGGCGTATGCAAACATTAAAATCCAGGTACAGATCGTGATGATGACAGGAATACCTAAGCAGATGTCGTTGATGCGCATGCTCTAACTGGACTCCAATATCGCTCAATTTCCGTTTCCAATCAAATAACTTCCTAACCTATAACTCCAATATAAATATGAACTTTCTGATTGTACCGATATCCTCAATATCATACGTCCAGATCTTACAAGACCCCCCCAAAACAGGTACGTATACACCCTCCTATAAGATCACCCTAATCACCAATTTTCTCAGCACCAACAAGCTTCTACGATCATGAATCACAGGATCTGCACATATCATACGAGCGAGGGCCCCGTGGATCCAGGTAATGCTGATAAAGTAGGTCGCAAAACTCGAAAGAGTTAACTA
Organism: Morchella sp. 2015-shanyang; assembly: GCA_024713795.1. Classification (NCBI taxonomy): domain Eukaryota; kingdom Fungi; phylum Ascomycota; class Pezizomycetes; order Pezizales; family Morchellaceae; genus Morchella; species Morchella sp. 2015-shanyang. The sequence continues at coordinate 2,258,997 of JAMGZB010000001.1, read as the reverse complement.
GCCAGCGTTATATCAAATCTACTCCGAAAGGAGATTTTATGCGCAGATCCATAACACTTTTTGGCCAACCAATGGAGAGGACACTAGTAAGCCGGAGATAGCCATGATTTTATTCAGCTTTGCTGAAAATGGAAGCGCATGGACTCTTGTGCAAGCATACACGACACAATTGACTGATCTGTGTCCACAACGAGTAGAAGGCCGAAAATCTCTTACATGTAGCTAGCCGAGGACTGGTTCGGCGGGGATAGCTGCCCCAGTGTTGGATCATTGACACACGTGCAGTTAACTGCCAGAGCCGGGTATTGAGCCAGGCTGTGTGACGTGCACACAAGGTGTACCCACTTTGGAGTGTACAATAAGAGGGCTCTAACAAGACCCCTCAATTCCAATTTAGCATATATCTCAGCTTATGCGGGCCCACAACGAGTGTTAACCTCAGCTCCAGCCCTTCCACCTAACCAATTAAGTGCTAAACGTCCATAGAAAAAAACTCGAGCAGAGCCAAACAGGTGCTTTTCGATGAGATATCTGGCTTATGTGTGGTTGAGGGCTGGGAACTAACATAATGATAAAGGACCAGGTTTAGTGTTATCTGACTACATCAAGTATGTACATGTAGAACTCGATTTGTGGTATGCGCCATCCCTGGCTTGTGGCTGGCTGGAAGTGGGGCATTTTTCAAGCCACAAAATAACGGTTGAGAGATGTTAGAACTTAGAAGTAATTGGGGTTATTTCCTAGCTCAATATGCATGTATGTAGCGGTTCAGAAACGGATCTGGCTCTAGGCGTATACATGTACATGTTACCCCGGTCTATCCAGCTCCTAAAAACTTTCTTGCATCCAAGTCCGCCTTGCGCTACAGGTAATTGATGATGGAATATTCTGCGAATCGAACATCGCCACTTCTTAAGCTAAGTTCTCCTAATTGTAAATATGTCCTTACATACGTTTTTAACTAACAAGCCCAAAGATAGGTAGGACGCTCTATTATTTACCGCCTATCAGTGCTAGTTTCAATGTCTAATCGTCCACAATTAATTACGTATACGTAACCCCATGGCCAGGATTCCTACAGGGCAGAGAACACCCGGTCTGGCCTACAACTCTATCATCAGGTGTTTAAGCCATTATCGATCAGAGTCTAGTCTGTTTATGGCCAGAAGATCGATACCATCTATCGTGACCGCTTCTGCCTTAATCCGTGAGTTGTTTCTAGCAGAGCTCAATCTACGGGTCTGGATTCTCTCTTGAGAGTAGCTTTTGAAACTATGAATCATGGGTCTACATACCACTGCCTAATCGCCGAAGAAGGCCCAGATCAGGCTACTCGCTATTCTGAAACGTTTCCGGATCACGAGACCGTGTATGGGGGTAATCATTGTGAAAAGAAGGTTTTTCTTAAGATCTTGGTTAGACTGACGGTTAACTGTGCACATATATAGCCTCGGCAGGAGTAGACATGAACTCACATACTTCTTATCCCATGGATTGATCACAATTAGCGGTTTTGTAACTGTTGAACGAAAGCCACCAACCCCGTAATCCAGAAGGATACCCTCAATGTTGACAGAAACTATCTAGGCACCTGTCCTTTAGATATATATCACACAAGAGCCCCGTCCTCGAATGGTGTGAGACGATCGGGGGTGTATCTAATGTTACTAGAATATCATCTGAGCGTATGGAGAAGGCCTAGAGGGCCGTTGTTAGCCCCGGAGGAGCTCTTTCATGGGAAAACGCCGCTATAGATCTCCCATATATATACATCGATTGGCTTTACACACTCACCCCTCAAGTCACGGTCAGACCCATAAAATAAGCTTTCAATTGATCAAATGTTATAGACATAAGTGTGTTATGTAGGATCGACAGTGGTGTTTTTTTTTTCTTTCCGTTTTTTTCGTTTTTTCTCAACTAGAACATGCAGCTTTACAGGACGTTGGGTCGAATGGTGATGGGCGATCTCTACTAAGTGGGGCCCGGACTTGAAACGTTGGAGCATGTGCTGGCCGCATTGAGCCAAACAGCCTGAGACATATTTTGCCGTTACCTTTCATTCGATTTCTGGCGCATCCCAAATAACCGAACTGGTAAAGTAACCACCATGTTGGGTGCCCATCCCAGCAGTTGCACAGTCCACTTCGAGGAATGTCAATCTGGACTAGATCAAATTTGGTCACAACCAAAGCCACGTACTCGTGGGGAACGCCCATACATGGGTCGTATTGAGGATGTCTAAACGCATGTTTTGACAGGTGGTAAGCGCCCTTGTTGAAGCCAACTAGATTCGGGTGTGGAAAAAGAAAAGAAGGGAAAAAAAAAGAGGAAGCCACCCTTTGTAGGCGGTACATTCGGCTCCACAGTGGAGTGTTGATATTTTTTCTTCGAAGATAGCGTACCCCGCTCGAAAAAATAAAATGCTGACCCCGATGTTCCGAGAGTAGGTACAGTGGGAGGGGAGGTAAGGTATGTTACCTTTGCTTTTTTGCTTTTTTTTTTTCCATCTGTACCTACAAGCTGAATAAAGATATAATTAGCGACATCCAAGTTCTAAAGAAGATTGAAACCTCAGCCCTACACCACACACCCTTTGATCAACCACTGGCGCATGCTGCCAATAAATTCGCTTTGACGCAATGGGCCCAGCTCCATGGAGTCGTGCCACGGTAGGTAGATTCTGAAATTATTCAACTTTTTTCCTTTTCTTTTCTTTTCTGTGGCGGGAAAGATCTCGATCTTTCTGCGATCAGTGTGTATGGCGTATAAATATGTGTTTTTTCTAGTTTGATCATGATTTATCACTCGGATTGGCCCAACAGGCGCAAATCCTCTCAACACACCCCCCCCTTTTGACCGATGGGAGGCCTACCAGTATACTCGGATCACATGGAGTATTGAGCAGACACGCATACACCTCCAAAGCTGAACTAGGACGTCAACGCCGGCCGGTTGTCTCGATCACCCATAGCTACATGGCTCCCCACCGGCCAGCACCCCCAAATCGAACCGTCAAGAGGACTTGTGTAACATACCGCGCACGACAATTTAAGCGTGAGGAATATGATCTAAGACAACCTCCCATTACTCTTTACGGAGTCCCCGACTAGCTGCACGGCCATGTTCAGCCTTACAGCCGGCGCCGTGTATCAACCGGAGCGATGCGCGGCGGGTACCGGTACTGCCAGCTAGCTAGCTAGCACTGCTTTCAGCTACGCTCGGTGTGGCTTGTACGTAGCGGTACTGTAGTTTACGCGGTAACTTGGTATTTGAGTCAGTGTAGGGCTTCAGCCCTCCCTGGTGTGTTAGATTTAGCCTGGCAAGAGACACACGACATAAGTCTGTAGCTGAAAATGACGAAAGTGTCATTTACACCTTGCTGTTGTTCGCCACAGCCCTCTGATCCCGAGTATAGAAAGGTATAGTATAGTATTGACGATATTCACACTATGCATAGGGCATTTCTTTTTTGAAGAATATTAAGTGGAATGTATCTACTACACAGTACATACAAGTATAGCCCGATTTCAATCCGAGAATCGGGCGATTTACTAGATGTAATAGCTCTATAAAATCCTGTCCTAGCTATAGCTTCTGTAGCATGAGGGAGGTACATGTATGAAAAACAGAGAGGGCATCAACAGACACACTAGCTAGAAAGGCTATCCATTATATATATATATACATGTATATATATATATATATATATATTATTCCGTAACAAGTCCAAGCTTGACCGATTCCCTTAAGAACCCTCGGCCAATGTGATATTATGATGTTTCTACTCCTACAAACTAAAACCCCCCTACCCAAAAAACATATATCCACCAACAACCACCAACACAGAAGACAGAGGCCACAGGTTTGCTACTCGCTATCAATTGCAATTGCAAGCCACCAAACCACTCCCCTTAACCACGTCTACGTCTCCAAAGCTATACAACCCCCCGCAGATACAAACCTTCTCAATATATACCCCCACCCCCCCACCCACCCCCCGTCTGCATCCATCCCACGTGCACCCCTACTCTACTCTACCGCTGCACGCCGCCAGCCACGTGCACCGCCCTAGTGTACACCCTTCTGGCGTACTCTAGAACCAGGAGAATTTTCTCTGCTGCCCTGCTCTCATGCACACCCTACCCTACTCTACTAGCTAGCTAGCTGCATGCTGCTGTTTGTTGTGGCAGCGGCCAATAACACGGAGCTTCTCAAATATGTATGCATGCACGCACCAGCCCCGAGTTCTACTCTAGTGGCCACTGCCAATAGTAAACTAGGCTTGGCTGTTCCCCTCTGGTAGTGGTCTTGACTTGGCGTGTTTGGTTTCGTAGTCATGGGTTGTCACTCGTGTCTCATGATCAGCGTCTGTCGGTCACGCGGTTTGGGTTTTGATTCAACCGATTGATACTTCATGCATGGGGCCTATATATCGACTCGGAACCCTAGATTCTAGATGTTGCCTTTATCTACACACTGGTCGTTTCATGAGGAGTATTCTTCTCATTAATCGATACAACACCCATATGCATTACAAAGTAAAAAAAAACAATCCATCTACAACCACGCCAAAAAAAAAAAAAAAGAAAACCCAAAACGAAAAAAAAAAAAAAAACACCATGTAGTTAAAAAAACAAACCAATTTTACCCCCCCAAGCTACCCCGAAAACTCACGGCCCAGCTCCATCTTCCTCATCCTCGGATCCCGCCCCCTGATCCTAGCCCTGACCGCCTCCGCCTCGCACCAGTCGTCAATCTCCTTGATCTCGGCCCGCACCCTATCCATGCCCTCCCTCCTCCAGTCGTCGACGAGCGCCTGCGTGTCCTCCTCCGCGAGCTTGAGCCGCGCCCTCAGGTCGTTCGCCTTGTGCCGCTGGCCCATAAACATCTCGTACTCGTCCTGGCCGCCAAAGCAGTAGCCGTACCCGTCGCAGTAGCATACATGCTCCCGGGGGCAGCTGGTGGCGCGCTCCTCCAGCGACCCGTCGCGGCCCGGGCCCGAAAACACAAACTGCCACAGGTACTCCCAGATGCGGCCCGAGACGCTGTCCTCGAGCTCCGTGTCGATGATCCACTGGCGCCACTGCTCGTAGCGCTCCTTGGGGTGCGTGCGTATCACTGCGGCCGTCACGGCGAACTGCGCGCAGCACGGCGTGGAGAAGACGGGGGGGATGGGCTCGTCGGGGAAGAGCTCCTGGAAGCCCTGGCGGAAGACGGCCTCCTCGGGCTTGTTGATGTCGGTGGAGGTTGTGTTGGTGTGGATCCAGGCTGGGCAGCCGGGCTGCCAGTGGCAGCGGAGGTTGACGTAGCCGTGGCGGATCACACGCAGGTAGTTCATTTCGAGGAGCATTACGGGGGTTGAGGCGAGCTGCAGGTCGTTGTTATGCCAGGTGGCCGAGTGGGCATGGACGAAGATTACTATGTCGGGGAGGGCGTGTTCGTAGTGCTCGATTATGTAGGTTAGGTATACTAGCACCTCATGTCCCTGCAATGATATCAGAGTTTTGCTAAAGGGCGCTGTTAATTTCAACATTGATATATAATAGCATACCTTATTTATCGGCGTCGTCTTGGCCCCCACAGGGGGGTTGTTCAGGTCGGCATCCACAATATATGGCTTCGGCGTGATCATTAACTCTGGCGGAAGATATGTGAGCCACGACACATCCTCATTCGACATTCTCGGCAGCACCAGGTGCTTCTTGTATCCATCCGGCTTGAACACGGAGATCCCGTGCGGGATGACCTCCTCGTCCCCGCCGTAGGGCCGCCCCTGCTCGGGGTTGTAGCCGGTTGCGGGGATGAGGCCACTCCGGCGCGGCGTGCTGAACCGCGTGGAGAGCGTGTAGACTACTAGCGCCGTGAGAAGGCAGCTGAAGAGCAACGAGCGGGTCTGCGAAAGTGTACCCATCTGGACTGTCACCATTCGTGAGAGAAGAGGGAGCTCCCGGGATGGGGGGGGCGCCCTCTTATATATTGGGAAGGAAAGGGAGAAAGAAGAAAGAAAAAGAAAAGAAAGAAAGGTAAAAAGGTAAAAAAGGTAAAAAAAGGTTGTTGGGATTATAATATATAAGCTCTAGGGTTATCTATTCCGTATTCCCTTTTTCTATCAAAAGCTGTAATAATTCCCAAGAGGGAATCCGAATTCGGTAGAGCTAGACTCTTACTCTTGCACACCCCTACCCCTTACAGGAATTGCCCAGAAAGAAAAAATAAGCTTATTACACCCCCTCCCCCTGCAAAAATATTTTCTTTTTGACGGGCTGTGGTTCGATGTGTCCTCGTTTTCGTTTATTCGAGCTGCTTTCAGTTTTCCTGCTCGCTCTGTCGTCTCTCCGCCCCGCAACTCCGTCGGTTGCGCAGATCCGGGTGCGGCCAAGCTGGGCTTGTGAGACGCTGTCTTACCGAGCTGGCGGAACGCAATAAACTGGTTCCCGGATGGGGGGGAGGAAAAGAAGGTGGGATAACGTAGATAGCCGACGACGATGGGGATAGAGTACGACCGAGGGGGAGAGGTGGCCGGCCGGCCTTTGAATAAATACTCTGTATGTAAATTATATTGTATATATAAATATATATATATTTATAATGTATAATGATACTTGGCTGGGACGATAACAAACGGATGGGATCGACCAGGCGATGAAACGGGCGATCCGTATCAATTGCAACAGCACTGGCGCTGTAGAGGGACGTTTGTTGGCGGGGGGCAGAAGGACATGTGTGAGTGTGTGAGTGCGAGAGAGGGAGAGAGGAGGATGAGGATGAGGATGGATGATGATGGATTGAAAGGAGGAGAGGATGATCAAAAACAAAGTGCAAAGATGATTATTTCCGTGAAGATGATGATGCTTACGACATGCACTTTGTTGATCTTTGCACGTTGTGGAGCGTTGGTTGACGGCCCGGAAAACAAAGCAACGGACGGGCGCTATTCTTAGCAGCAGGTCTGACAGCGGCGGGAGTTCCTCGCATGCAATAAAGTAGAGTAGAATGTCTCTGCTGCTGTGGTTTGTAAGTACATACTTGCATAGGGCCAATCGTGTGTGGCCAGAGTACTGCACATACCGGGCTGCGGATAGATGGTCCCTTATTTCGACATTTACATATCTACTCCACATGCAGGCCGCACGAACCCGAGATGAGATACGAGAAGAAGAAACCTCAAACGAGGGCTCGAAGCTGTCTGTACGACCAAGCAAGCCCAAATAGGCGGGATGGAAGTGCTAGGATATCGAATACGGGGCTAAATTTGCACCGTATAACTGCATAGGGCAGGCCAGCTGACTGTACGGGGGATTAGTATTGTGTTTGGAGAGCTTGTCTGGTGGGGGTTGCAGTAGGCACTCGCTACTACTCCGCGATCGGCTCGGGGAATACACGGCTTCCCGGTTCGGTCGAGATGATGGGATGGAATACACACACAAGTTACACCGCGTGCGACAGAGTGTTTGCGATTGATTTGACGGTAGAATTCCATGTGGCGCGGGGGCGGGGGGTATTAACCTTCTTGCTGCATCCATCCACTGGTAATAACCTAAAACATGGGACGTATCGATGGTTGTTCCGGATCCGGGGAGACGTTGTGGTGTGGAGACAATTCCAATCTGCTATATACATAGATGTAGATAGATCCAGCCCAGGTAGAGTACAGCCGGGTATTTGGCAGAAGTATATTGATCACATGTAACAGCACCTGGGCACGAGACAATTGGCTAATCTCTCTCTCTCCATGACTTGACTCGCCAATGCAGGTACTTGATGCCAGTCATGTGGCCGGGTTGAGATAGATATCAAAGTACTCCCCTGGACTAACCAGCCGGTGCCGTGAAGTTTATATACAACCTCGTACTCTACCTAGCCTGAGGCCTCTACTTCTAGAAGAGCACAGCGTGCCCCTTGGCGTATCCCAGAACCGCCCTTTCAAGCACCGTCACCCCACCCTCCCCGCCGGCTATAAGTGCAGGCACCCCCGGCTAGGGGAATGTCCCAACACGTGAGTGTTCTTCTTTGTGCCTACACAGGATGCCCTATATATCATCGGATGGATGTTAACGCAACGCATCTGGTCCAAGCCTGCGTAAACACAGGACTGGTGCGTAGTCCATGCAGTAGTAACAGACGACTACGAGTTGAACCCGCACCCCGATCCTCTTATCAAACACAAGAAGGGGAAACCTTCATTCTAGACAGCGTTGAGACGCCAAGGGCTCAAGAGGGGGGGGGGGGGGTGACAGTATATTCTGCTCAATTGTAGTATAGATGTTCTAGCTAGGTCCAGAGTGTATCGTTTGGGTATATATATATGGTACAGCGCCGACCCAGCCCATGCACCCTAAACGCTAGGCCTCAAACCCGCCCACCACCCCCGGGATGGAAACCCTCTCCTCGCCGTTGGTGGAGTACAACCACACGAGCCATTCCTCAAACTAAATAGAATAGTCAGGTACCTCTGTCACCACGGAAGGTTTCAATTGGACCCATACATAGCCACCCCAGGTCTGGCAGTCCAGTAGCCAAAGGATCGGGTGTCAAGGGAGACGGCACACATACATACATATATATATATATACAACCCCAATCACTCTATAACAACCCTTTGACCAAGACCAATACTTCTCCAACTACAACCTCACGCGAGCAAGGAGGGCAGCCCAGCATCTTATAGAACCACACCCAATATTGACCCCAGCCCCCCCCCCCCACCCCACCGGTGGGTTGAGGTTTTGGACATCTCGGTGCACGGTTTGGTCTGGTTATAACTTGGCCGACAATGTCACATTAACGCTTTCCAGAGTGGCTGTGGGTAATAAATGGTACTGGGCCTTTTTTTTCTTCTGGTGGCGGGTGTTCGAGTGATATCCAATGATCCAAATACATCTTCTATCAACCATGTACTAGATTACATCCTTTTGCGCCCCACAACCACGTACCTTGGAGAGAGAGGATTTGTCTACCACTGTCCCATAACTCGCGGTTAAATGATAAAAAAAAAGCCGGAAACAAAAGACTTATGTGAAGAAGTATTCATCCCTCAAGAGCGTCGCTACCATATTGGGCTTTCTCATCACTGCTCCCACCAGGATTTGAACCTGTCGTGGTCATATGACGAAGCCCAGTGTATTACCACTAGGCCACGCCACGATACTTTTGTTTGTGTCGTTGTAGTTTATGAGCCCCTCATTTGTGGAAAGATCGATCTCCTTGGCAACGCATCAAAACTTGTGTATACGTACCCTTTAAACCCTTTAAACACACAACCAAGGTGCCAAGCTAGACCGGCAGCGGCCGGCGTTCCTAGAGTTTGCCGGTTTGGTTTTTTGGTCACGGTTAGAGGCTGGGCTGGTGGCTCGGGCTGGTGGCTCGGGTGTTATAATTATATAGAGCGCGCATGCGGTTGCAGATCGATCGTTCAGGGTTTGTGGGTTAGGCTTTTTTAGTATTATAATATGAGGCTTTCGGGGTTGAGGAGGCGGGCCTTGAGTAACAGGTCATATATATATTACTCCCCTATTGCTGTTTACTATTCAGGGTAATGAAGGTTGGACGATGAACCTCGTGTCAATGATCGGTATAACTTAATTTTCGAAACTTCTACAGAATGGAAATTAACAAGACAAAATTAACCGCGCCACTACCGATACAATGTAAAGAAAAGACCGCCCCCATGACCGTGGATATCTCCTTCCACATATATATATACCGCCCACACAGACGGATAACTAACTGAGACATACCAAAATTTAAAAAAGGAGCAACGAGAAAATATGAAAAACCCACACGGCTGAAAAGCCCCGTCTTCCAATCGCCGTCGGCTATATACGCCCGGTGTAGGTATATCCGCACAGAGTGTGTAGTATCCGGCTTCTAGTGACCATTGACCTTGAGCCCATGAGGACAAGCGGTTCTCCCTAGACGAGAGTGTAGGCGGTGCTCGCCAGGACTATAGCTGGGGGCATGTGGTGTTGATTCTTTTTCGGAGGGCTTCTTCTTCGAGGTGTTTGCAGAATATATCTGCTAGGGCTTCTACCGTTGGCAGCAGCAGCTTAGGGTGCCTCGGGCCGAACATCTTCCCCACCTCAGCAAGAGCCCTCTTGTACAGGCTTTCTGCCTCGGGGTATTTCTTTTGTCCGTAGTATGAACGCGCCAGGATGTTTACTATTGACATCACCTCAAGGTGCCCCAGGCGGAGCAGCTTCTCCAGCCCAGTAAGAACCCGCATGCACAAGGTTTCCGCCTCCGAATACCGCCCTTCTTTGAAGCATAGAGTCGCCAAGGCGCCTACTATTGATAGCACTCTAGGGTGCTCCGGGCCAAGCAACTTCTCCTGCCTAGCAAGAGCCTGCCAGTACAAGGTTTCCGATCCGATTAACTGCATTTTTCCGCACCGAGCCGCTATCCCGGGGTACTCCGGTCCAAGAGCCCGCATGTACAAGGCTTCTGCCTCGGGGTATTTCTTTTGTCCGTAGTATGAACGCGCCAGGATGTTTACTATTGACAGCACCTCAGGGTGCCCCGGGCGGAGCAGCTTCTCTAGCCCAGTAAGAACCCGCATGCACAAGGTTTCCGCCTCCGAATACCGCCCTTCTTTGAAGCATAGAGTCGCCAAGGCGCCTACTATTGATAGCACTCTAGGGTGCTCCGGGCCAACCAACTTCTCCTGCCTAGCAAGAGCCTGCCCAGCAAGAGCCTGCCAGTGCAAGGTTTCCGATCCGAGTAACTGCATTTCTCCACACCAAGCCGCTATCCCAGGGTACTCCGGTCCAAGAGCCCGCATATACAAAGCTTCTGCCTCGGGGTGCTCCCCTTGGTTGTGGTATAGAACTGCCAGGTTATTTATCGCCCTTAGGGTACCAGGGTGTTCCAGACCGAAAATCGTCTCATGCATATGAAGTATGTATTCAAGTACCCCCCGAAATTCAAAGCTGCCCAGTTTACTGATAATTTCTCCAAGCACTATTAAAGATCTGGATATTTTCTTGCAGGTGCCCACTTGCTGCACTGGCATCGAATAACGGAAGCAAGACTCTAGATGTGGAAGAGCCTTCCGTTGGGCTAGAATATTCTCAGCAGTATTTGGGAGATCAAGAGCACTGCCTAGAAGAAGGACCGTCGAGATAAAATATTGTTCCTTCTCTTTCTTTCCCAATTTCTCATAACTCCATGAATGAACCAGGGGGTTGATTGAGAAAACGATGTCATTCTCATGATCTAGTGAGTTTTTTGGCCGCGCCAACGAATAAGAGAATAAATCCGCTATTGCTTTTTGAAACGCAAGATCGTCCCCCACAAACTTTATTAGCCATTTAAAAGGCGCCCTTAGGTCTTCATTGCTGTCCTCGACTTCCTTCTCATTCTCATTCTCATCCTCCTCCTCATGTCCACGTCTAAGGAGTTCTAGCGATATTTCACTGTGGTGCATGAAGGAACAGAATCGAAGTAGCTTGATAGCGTCTGGATTTTTGTCTTGTAGGTCATTGAAAGACACATCCCAAGATGTATATACATCTTTACCATATCTTTCGCCGCAGGGGATTACTTGGAGGATTTCGCTTTTGTGATTCTCTAAGGTCGAGAGAAATTGGCGAGGGCTTAGCCTTGTACGGAAGATATGAGATCCTGCAACTTCGATTGCTAGAGGCAGCCTTTCAAGAATATTGACAATCATTTTTATTTCTTTAATACCCTCGAAATTGTCTATCAATTGTAAGAAGGTTTCCGGATAAGATAAGATTGTAAATACATACCTGGCCATGGCCCAGGGGATCCCAGATATTGCGAGGTGCTCAAAAGAAGTTGGATACCATCTTTCTCTTCAACCCCCTCGATCTCTATGGTCGTCCCGTGCAGATAGATGGCTTCTTTTCTCCGGCTCGTGACCAGAATACTTCCAGTATCGGGGACAAAGTCCGCAAAGAGCTTATACGACTCAATGTCGCCGCAGTTGTCATAGATGATAAGAACGTTCCTATTTTCCTCTCTCTCGAGCAATCTCTTTGATGTTTTGAGAACTCGTTCTTTATCATCATCACCCAAATCACTAATCAAGAGTCCATCTGTTGATATGAGACCCGATAAACCCAGGTCTTGCGCCATCTTTTTGTAGCCGATTGTGGAGTGCCCATGAATGGTTTTGGAATCAATGAGTTTTTGAACTATCTGAAAATGCCCGAGCATTGCAGTTTGCCTACTGGTAGCATCGATCCAAAAGACTGCAGTGTACTCGGCCCGGTGCCTAGAAGCATAGGCAAGAGCAATCTCGGTTTTACCAAATCCTCCAAGGCCATGAAGTAAAACTACTCTTCGGGATGATCGCGTTGGTAATGATGTGAGATGTTCATGTATGCGGCGTATTTCACCCTCTCTTCCAGAAAAGTTTGGGGACCCCTTCACATCCAGCCGGTTGAGGAGCATTTTAGCTATTGATCAAAATTAGCTGGGCGTAGAAAGAAAGCAAAAAGAGAGGAGGAGAGGGAGGGGGGGGGGGCTTAATATTATGGGTGCTAATTTTGAAGATTTTACGTACAGGCAGTAACTCTGCTGTTGGGCGCAGACTCTCCCCCTGCTGTATCTTGAATTATGCGACTCACTAGCTCCTCAATCAACCCACCAACAGGCTCATATCTATCATCATCTTCAGACTCAAATCTGCATATCCCCGAGTGGTCTGCATCGATAGGCAGCTGATTCTCGCGTGCGCCAGCTAATCCGAGCTTTGCGGAATCCGCATCAACTACTATCTGTAGAAATCACCTAGCACCTTAGCTATCTTCGACCCAGGCCAGATCTATAAGGTTATGAATTACCGCGTTAAGGATACAGCCAAAAATTCCACTAAACCACTTATCAACCTTTGTCTTCCTTGTTTCGTAAAAGGTCAGAACACGGTATCGTTCGTATTGATGTCTAAAGTCATCGTTGGAGTTGCTTGTAAGAATGGAGTTGCTATTCAAAGACTTGAGTATGTCGTTTCGATCTGTCCCAGAAACGGCTGTGATGATATTGGCAGCAACTTGGCCAAGTGAGGTCCCATTCCCCCCTCTATGGGGAGTACCGAAAAAGACAAGGCCCCGGGTGGCTTCTTTGATAACTCCATACTCCTCATAGTTGTTTGTTGCGTTAATTAGTGCCTAAATATCTGAAATATTAGTATGTTAATTCTACTAGAAAATTAACTACTAGTTTAATTAAAATCTGCCCGAGTTATTTCTAACCTGCTTTATTACCAAACCACCGAGACTATGCCCAACAAAGATAATAGGTCGGGTTTTCGATCTCTGTTCAATTTTTAGTAATCAATTAGCCAGGTACATTTCTGGCCCCCTCCCCTCGCTCTTTGTTATAGTTATAGTCATTGCTAGATTAAGGCAAACTTTACCTCCGTCAATTTCCGATTCCTAACGAACCTATCTAGGAGGGTATTTGCATGCTCCTTGATGCCTTGGTTGGAGACATCAAGTGCGACGTTTGAATTGTAGCCGAAGAGTAGAACACGACATTCCGGGACGTTTAAAGGTAACAGATCCCTAGGCCACAAGGTTCCACTTTCATGTGTCCATGTCTTCTCCGCGAAATCTGGGGTGTTGAGAGGATTAAGCCCATGGACAAAAACAATACTAAAAAGTCAACTAATCAGCGGAAGTTTGAATGTTTTGCAAGGGGAGAAGCTCTAACTCGACTATAGGTTCCATGCCAGGCGGGTTGTAGAGTTCCCGGAGAAACGTAGGGGTATGTTTGGAGCCATTCTTATTCTTTGCCTAGATTTTGCATTTAATTAAAGATTAATTAGTTGTGCTTTCTCTAAATCTTTCGGTTGTATCTTAATCGCACAAACCATGTGATCTGGATAATCAAAGTGTTTAATATGCCTTGGGGTGTTTTTTTTTAGTTAGGATCACGGAATGAGGAAGAAAGATAGAAGGAGAGACTCCAGCAGTACATGTATGTAGCGGGGTAAGAACGCATGCTTAGACATGAAGCTCGGTTGGATTAGCTATGGATGGATATTTCGACGCGTGTTGGTGTGGTACGAATGAATGGAAGGTCTCCGCCTAGACCTGCTAGGCTACACATTAAGTATATGTAGGTACATACATGGTACGATAATGCAGCCTCGTTTTCAAATTGTGCACCGCGAATCGTGACACAGGCTGGCCGCACGAAATACATGTATATACATGTAACCATATGTATCTACATGTACTCTATACACGTATATGTAACTATCTCAGCGTCTAGAGTATGTAGGTACATGTAGGTACATGTACTTCGGTCTGATGTTTTACCCTCTCCTAGTCGCGATCTTAGGTACCGGGTATTGAGTGTGGGGGGGGGGGGGGGGGTAAGTAAATGTTGTGGTATTTTGTTTTATCAGGCTACATGTAGTATCACTCGGAGCACCGGGTTGCGCGTGTGTTTTGGTAGAATACACCTTTTACAGCCAAAGCATCCATGTTTAGCGACCTAAACAACTCGGCATTAGACAACAGTTTTGACCACCTAAAAAGACATTAGAGATTATGTCGAGATGGAGCTCAGAGAACCCCAGAATTTTGAGTTCATTTCCCAGGTGTTTTTCGAGGTGGTCTTTCCCATATTGCAACGGCCGTGTTATATAGTAACCTATTATTAAGACGCCGCCTATCATATCAGGTATTGTACCTGCATCTTGTATCGCCTCGTTCAATCCGGAGGGATATTACCGCCAAATCCCCATTTCCCTAGAGAGTAGAGTATATCGAATCCCAACCCGAACCGCATATATCCCAATAATCCAAGACCAGGCTAACCATTTACCAGCTGTAAGTAACAATACCCCACACATCTCGAGCCCTACTATATAGTCCTTTATCCATAAAAGCCGGCACAGCACCTACCCCACAGTCCTCTCCAACCTCATCTCGAATGATCTCATCTCATCGCCTTCCCTCCCTCCATCCGCCCGCCTCGTAACGCGCAAAAATTCGCCCCGAATCGGCCCCTACTAGAGCGAGCGCGACCCAGTTTATAGGCCATGGCTAATTGCCAAAATGATCTACAGACTCTACTCCGGCAGGTACACATCACAGGCGAGGCGCTAAGGCCCCACACCGTACCGGGGCCAGGATAGAGGATCTCCACAGCAGGCATCTAAACTTATAGATATTAGAGTTTTTCCACATAGCACCTTCCATCTCGTTCGTCCCCCTCCGCCCCTTGGTCCGGCGGCCATGATCAGCCGGATCCCAATTGTAGCTTCACGGCCTTGGTACCTGCCTATCGATTTATCCGCACTCTCCTCGCAGCCACCCCGCAGAATGTTTAAAAGAGAGCTCTGGGGATTGGGTGGGATGGCATCTCAATCATCTGCGAGTTAAGTGGTTGCAGAATATGTACGTTCCTCAATTAGTTGCGCTGCTTGCGCTCGTTTCCAGTAGGCCGGCATGGGGCCAGACCGTGACGCCAGTACACCTCAAGATCAACACCGAAGACACAGCAGCAAGGAACAAGACCGCACCGAACCTCTACGGGCTGTTCTTCGAGGATATTAATGTGAGCAATTGCTTACTCCCCCCGTGGATATCGCTCTAACATGGACAAAAAAAGCATTCTGGTGATGGTGGCATCTACGCCGAGTTGATTAGGAACAGGGCTTTCCAAGGTAATTATTATTAGAAGCTCGTGTGCTCGTGATACGATTGAGGTCTCTAACCAGGTGAGATATATAGGCTCCGGAGTGAAGCTTCTCAACAGCGGGTCAACCCCGTATCCGTATGGGACTCAGGAAGCGGCTATCCCGTTCGGCCCGAACCTGGATGCCTGGCGTGCAATTGGGGATGTCAAGCTCTCCATTGACCTCATGAACCCACTTTCGGACGCACTCCCGGCAGTCCTGAGAGTCGATGTAGGAAACAGTGCCACCGGCGAAGTCGGGTTCATGAACGAAGGTAAATCACACACATACCCTATGATGATATGATACTAAACGACACAGGCTACTGGGGCATGGACGTTCGGCCACAAAAGTACGCCGCCTCCTTCTACGTCAAGCCCTGGGAGCAGTACTACAGTGGGGCCCTCACCGCCTTCAAGCTGTCCCTTCGCTCCAACCTCACGGGCGAGGTATGGACCACCACCGAGATCCCCATCACGGAGAAGCTGGACACGTTTGACTACACCAAGCTGGAGGCCACACTGACGCCGGAGTTTGCGGCGCCGAGCATCAATAACTCGTTTGCGATCACGATGGATGCGGCACAGGTCAGGGGACAGACATTCTACTTTTCGCTGGTTTCGCTGTTCCCGCCGACGTTTAAGGATAGACCGAACGGTATCAGGAAGGACCTGGCGGAGGCGTTAAAGGGGTTGGATCCAAAGTTTTTGAGATTCCCGGGAGGGAATAATCTTGAGGTTAGTTTTTTTCTATGTGGGTTTGCAAGTGCGAAGGAAGGGGTGTTGATAGTGCGCTCATAGGGCTTCTCAATTCAAACCCGGTGGAAATGGAATGAAACAATTGGAGACCTGAGGTACAGAAAGGGCCGAGTTGGCCAATGGGAGTACTTCAATACCAACGGGTAAGAAGCAATGACACCCCCCCAAAGTAAAAGGTTCAAAACCATTAATAGAACCTAGCCTTGGCCTGCTCGAGTACTTTGACTTTTGCGAAGATATGGAGATGGACCCACTCCTCACAGTCTACGCCGGCTACACTCTCGCCCCCAACGGGCGCAATCCGGCCAGCACAGTTCCCCGTGAGCACATTCAGCCCTTCATCGACGAGGTTCTCGACGAGCTCGAGTACATTCTTGGCGATGTCAGCACGCCCATGGGTGCATTGCGGGCGTCACATGGACGCTCCGAACCATATAAATTGAAGCTTGTTGAGATTGGCAACGAGGACCAGTTCTCTGGGAATTACAACTGGAGGTTTCCATTGTACTATGAGCAGCTCAAGGCAAAGTATCCAGATATTACTTTCATTGCCACGGCGGGCCCCGACATTACACCGAAGATGGACATTCCGGCAGGGGAGATGTGTAAGTTGAGCTATCTTGTGATGAATGTTTTTAGCATAGATTGCTGATATCGGCTCGTTGGTTAGGGGACCCTCATTATTACCAGACTCCGCAGTTTTATAAGAATAATGTAAGTTGCTGCAAACCCGAAATGTGAGTGTAAGTAGCTTCTAACCTGCGGGCTACAGTTTGGTATTTACGACAACTTTGGCGTCAGTTCGTACCAAAACGTCACTATCTGTGAGTGTTGGCATATTTAAAATGATTTCTATCCCTTCCAGGTTGACTGACATTATCGCCTTCAGTTGTTGGCGAATACTCTGTCCTCTCGGTCGATAGTTCCTCTGGAAACGTCCAGTGGTCCGGCCCCGGGAGGATTGTATACCCCACCTTGGATGCCGCGATTGGTGAAGCTGTAAGTGACACTTGGACCGGTAACCTTAATCCAACTAGGACCAAGCTAACGCAGGCTATCAAGATATTTGGCATCGGCATGGAGCGTAACCCAAACACTGTAAAATTGTCTTCATACGCACCACTCTTCCAGAATTACAACTCGTACCAGTGGACGGTAATTACAGACCAGAACGTACCAATATCTAAGACGGTATAAGTCTTGCTAACACATACACCCGGTATCTAGCCCGACCTAATCAGCTTCTCCGCCGACCCTAACCAAACCACACTGTCAGCAAGCTACTACCAACAAAAGATCTTTTCTCACCACCGCGGCACCGAGACACTCCCCATTGTGCCCGTATCCGGCACCTTCAACCCCCTCTGGTGGGCCGCCCAACACGACAGCGGAAGGGAC
The DNA here is from genome assembly GCA_024713795.1 of Morchella sp. 2015-shanyang. Lineage (NCBI taxonomy): Eukaryota > Fungi > Ascomycota > Pezizomycetes > Pezizales > Morchellaceae > Morchella > Morchella sp. 2015-shanyang. The sequence continues at coordinate 2,241,186 of JAMGZB010000001.1, read as the reverse complement.
GTCATCTACGTCAAGGTAATCCCACTCTCCCAACATCTCTTTCTTCTTCCTCCACTAACACATCCACAGCTGGTCAATGCCGCCAACTCCGCCGTTCCACTGACACTTGAGTTTGACCGCGACATCACGGGCGTCAATGGCACAATCTTGACGCACGAGGTGCGCAACGGGTTCAACTACATTGGCAACCAGACGGCGATCTCGCCACAGCCACTGGAGTTTGATGGTGTGAGCGGCAGCGAGTGGGAGTTTGATGTGCCGAAGGCGAGTGTGATTGTGCTGGAGTTTTCGTTGTGAATTGGGTGTATGTAGATAGAGCGACGAAGTTGGTGTGTAGAATTTACATAGTCAGTGTAATTCGTGCAAGAGTGTGGCCGGCTCGCTGCGTATGTGTATAGCGAATTTTAAGTATGCCATCCTATCATCAATCCTGCTGCCATTGGGACAACTGGGACCTTGAACTGTATGACTTCATGTAGCCCCTGATCTTTCCCCTGGCAACACTGACACCCAATCACCCGTACATTGCACATTGTACAGGTATGTACATGTTGTATTCAGGGAGACCTCCCACCGTACTCCATGCACCCACACCCACCACACCGCACCCCACACCAACTACATGTACATAACCATTCCACCTTCACACATGTACCCCATGTCATACATGTATCTATATCCCACGTACATACAGAGACAAAGGTTTCCCTCCCTTCTTTCCGACTTCGGCATTGGATCACAGGTGATCACTCGCCACTATATCCTTGGCACGTATCCAGAATTGGCCGACCGATAATTCATAGGCACGTATCCAACACGATATGGTAATCCAAGGTCAGGGTGCTCTTCATGGGAAGATGGCCTGTATTAGCTTAGGCATCGACATCACGCCTGGAGAATGTGCCCGGGTATGGTATAAAGAGACACAAGTATCTCTCCCGGTAATGGATGAAGGGGCAGATACATATGGTTTCTGTATCGAGAGGTGAGGTAAAGATACCTACAGTGGAGCTCTTTTGAGCGGAGCTGACTCTGTGTTTCGGGTTAAATTTATCAATCTCTAGGGAAGAAATCTAAATATATCTAGATGCCTCTAAAGAAGAGCCCAGACGGACAAAAAAAAAATACACACATTACATCTACCTACGCCAATTCAGGACGTACCATATTGCCGGGGCGCCACCTCCTATCCAGTCTCCCGCCCTCTATGCCCGCCCTCTCCACCCCCGGCCCCGGCCCCTGCTTCTGCCTATACAGTCTGCCAGCATTCTTGCCCTCAAACCCATACATACTCAACCCGGGGCCGCCATCCGCACCCCGGCGTCTCCCCCCCGCAAAATCGAGCTCCCACACCTGCCCTTGCGTCCCCGCGTAGACGTTCCTCCCGCCCGCCGCCAGCGCCAGCGAGTACACCGGCGACTCCCAGGAGCTATTGCCGTGCGTCCGCCGGTACTGCGCCGGCTGGAGATATGTGGCCCAGCTGCCGCCGCCCGTTGAGCGCAGGTCAAAGACCTTGAGGATGCAGTGGCGCCCGCCGCCGGTGAGGAAGCGGTCGTGGCCCAGCGGGAGGAGCGAGTAGATGCTGTTCTGGGCGTCGAGGGGGTCGCTGTACTCTGCCACGAAGTGGGCGGGGGAGCGGAGGTCATGGAGGCTATTATTTACTATAAGCTAGCTGACTAGGAAGGGGAAGAAGCCTGGAAAGAGATGGCACAAACCGTGAGACACCATCGTACCAGCCCGCCAGGAATACGTCGGGGCCAGACCCAAAGCCAAGCGGCGAAAGCGCATACACGCCCAGCGAGCTGACGCCCGCACACTCTGCGGCCGAGAACGTGCGCACAGGCTGTGCGCGGAGGCCCTCGCGCCCAAGCGCAAACACCGATATTGGCTTCGTGCCCGTGGCCCCCAGGGCCATGAGCACCGGCGACAGGAACGACGTCTTCCACGGGATCCCGCCGTCCGCCAGGGTGATCCTCGATATCGCCTCGACGCTCTCCGCCGCCGCCGTCTCCGTTTCCAGGAGCGGATATAGCGCGATACTGGACGCCCCCAGGACCGCAGACACGACTCCTTCGCCGCCGGTGGTGAGCACACCCACGTCCTTCACCTGCGCCCCACCCGTCTCGTACCGTCTCAGCACACTTGCCCTGGCCACGCCGCCCGCCTCCCGCTCCGTGTCCAGTCCCACAACCTCCATCCTCCCGTTTGCCCTGCCGACCACCGCCGTCTCCCCGCCGCCCCCCAGGAGCCTCACCGCCGTGATATCGTCCCTCCCCGCCACCTCATCCCGGTCCTCAAACCCCCACCACCTCATACCCCTCTTCCCGCGCTTCCGAACCACAATGTCCGGCCCGGCCCCAACAACCAAAACGTCCTCCCCTTCCCCACCCCCGCTGAAATCCTCAGCAAGGCCCAGCACAGGGACGTACCCCAGCGTCTGCCTCCCCCTCGGCGCCCACTTACCCATCCCCGCGCCACCCCTCCTCCCCCTACCACCTCCACCTCCACCTCCACCTCCACCACCAGATACCAGCGGCTCCAGCATCCGAGCGGTGAACCCACGGCGCCGCCAGTTGCGCGCAACCCCCGTCTGCACCTGCGCCCACGCGCGCCAGTCGGCCGGCGTCCCGCCGCTCGCGGCCGGAAACGCCGGGAAGTGTGTACGCACGAAGACCCGCCAGCCCTCGAGGGTGGCGAAGGCGTGGAGGGAGCGGCACGTCAGGGACAGACAGGCGACGGAGGAGGCGGTGGGCAGGTGTGTGGTTATCAGGCGGAGGATGTCGTGCGGGAGGGTAGGGAGTGTGGGTAGAGGAGGCATTTGTGTCAATCAATGCTAACGTGTTTGTGTTTTGTGTTTTTAGGTGTTGTGAGGTTGCGGACGGACGGACGGACGGTACACATATGTGTGCTGTTATGTATAGGTACATATATTGGGGGCTGGGCATGATGCAATTCGTGAGTCAATGATCGACTGATCGACTGACTGACTGATTGTATCGCATTTAGCTTATCCTTTATCGATATCCCCCCATGCGTTCCTCCCCTGCATAAAATATAAAATAACGGGGTTTCTCGAGAGCTGCATATCCTGGGTCACCAGCATAAATGCACAGACGACTCACTCACTATATCTACATGTATATCTGTAGGTAGGCACGACTGGCTGACTGACCTGACTGACCCCTATAGGCCCTATTCCCGGACACACCTACACATATTGTAGCTCCTGACTCACAGAAACAGAGAGGTGCTTCTACTGTAGCTGCTGTACTCTAGAAGTACACTCGCGTGACGAGGCAACGCCCACATGTACATACTCTATACCAAACCCCAATAATAATAATAATAATAATGAGACGTACAAGACGAGAAAGAGAGTAGATACTATGACTTCTGGAAGTACATGTAGGTGCTTGCTATCTTGAATGGCCTTTGTCATAAGGCACGGTTTTTGATGTCAAGTCGTTGTCCTGCCACGCGGGTTTGTACCTACATACAAACCCCACCAACCACGGCGGGAGAAAAGGAAAGGAGTTAATCCAAATAAATACACTTAATTACATACTTGGTACGTATAGGCAGTTGAGGCCACTACTGGAATTATGTGCGATGGTGGTTGTATAACCAGCTGCGGAGCGGGAGCCCCTTCTACACGGACTACTCCTCATTTCCTGTATACCAATGGACGAAACCACCGACTGCTTTGATCAAGGCCGATCACTCGGCCGCCAAGACAGTCGTGCGGGGAGTGGCCCGGCATGTGGTGACTTCCCTCTCTGGGGCAGAAGCGCTAGCCAACTAGATACATACTACATGTATGTATGAAGGGTTTTTACTATTCGCAGCCTCCAGGATTCCCTATGTATGTACTTTACGTAAATATATTATTAGTATTCGCCTCAACGCATGGCCGGGAAAAAACCATAGACAGTATCCCAAGCCCTGAGTGATCCCTTGTGATTCAGAGCCGCCGTTTTACTCTGGCTATTCTATTCATTTTATTGATACCCCACAAACCATAGCGCTTCCTGCTTGATGATTAAGAATCTAGTCACAATAGGCTTGTCCCGTGGTAGTATCTCCTCCCCCACCCAATCTCTTTTTAAATTTAGGATTCACTCAAATGAAAACGAACAAACTCCAGCCCCCCCATCTCCCAGTCAATAAAATCAAGACTTGAATGAAAAAGCCATCTGATATATAATAATAATAAGGAAGACGATACGGCAATCATTTTTTTTTTAATTCAAGAACCCATGTGATGGAACCTTTCCATAAACCCTTGCGCTCTCCCGGCATGACCAATCCACGGCTGGCCCTGGGAGGGCCCAGAAGAATGACCCTGCCCTCCCTTGGGGCCCCGGACCTCCAGGCCTGCACGGAGAATGTTCATCCTCATCAGCCTCATTCTGGCGGTACGTTCATAGTTTTGCGCCATCGCCAGGGTATCCCGGTGCACTGCTGTGCGGAGATTGGTTTCTTTTGCTGTGAGGAGCTGGAACATGAACATTGTAAGCGTAAGCGCAAGCAAATAATAGTGTAGTTGGGTAGGAATTTGGCAGAGGGACTGTATGTGGCAGGCGTACCCTGTTCTTTGTATCTATTCTTGCATTTAAAACTCCCTTTCCAATCATGCCTACCAGCTCCCTCTCCAGCGTATTCTCGTCTGTCGCAAACGCTTCCGCCATGCTTTTCAATGCCACACACGAGAACGGAATAAAGTACTGCACGATTCCCTTACTCCTTATCATCTCAAACAGCTTATTAACGTGCTTCACCAAATGTATGTCGAGGTAATAGTCATTTCTATACTCCTCGAGAATCGTCAAGCAGTTCGAGTATTTTGCAGTATAAAAGTAAGAGATGGCTCTCCTCATCTGTGGCTCCAGCTCCAAGAAGTTCCGGAAATCGTTGTTATCGAGAACTTCTTTCTTGAGCTGCGGCCTCTCCATGCTAGCGAGTGCGCAGAGCCCTCCGTAGATCGCAACATCGTTTGAAGAGATGACATCATTATACGTTGCACCAAGAGTTGGGGGGGTCTCTAGGAAGCTTTTTGCCGCCTCCTTGAAAGCTCCCAAGGCAAGCTGTGTGAGACCCATAGCAACACATAGCTTTGGCTTCAAGGCCTCATCCTCTTCGGGGGAGCGAGAAAGACTACGGATCTTGACAATGTGGGATTGGACAGACATGTAATTTCCTTGCTCAATGCAGACACGGATGATCTGAAGCGACATATCAAGGATATGTTTAGGAGCTGTACAGAAATCCCGCATGCGTGAGTATGACTTGAAAGCATTGATGAGATCCCCGGAAGTATAGAAGTGATTGCCGAGATCCTCGTGACCCATCTACACCGTAAGCCCCCGCCCCCGGTTAGCCATTATCCTACTAGCTTTCCTCAACCGAACCCATAGGCCTTACTCTGATGCTCTCTTTGATAAGATTATGCTTATAGCTCTTCAAATCTGCCTCAATCTTCTCGGTACTGTTGGCAACCCGTCTGCTTGTCTTCTCGACCCACTCTTCGTCCATCACAGCCTCCGGATCATCTGGGGCTAGCTTATGGAGCTGCTCAACTACGGCTTTATAGCGTGACACATCTGACGTCTGCTTCAGCGCCTTGATGGCTAGTTTCAGAGCTTCGATGCATAGCGGCGGAGAATGGAGGCCGATATGGTAGAGTCTCTCGATTTGGGTTCGCCCTACAGTACCAACCCCATTAGCCACAAAATCCATGGGTTGTTTGGCGAAGGATCACCGTGCCAGTGTAGTTGGAGATGTAGCTTTCGAGGTCGAACTTTGGTAGATCTAGTGGGGTTGTAGTAGGTTAGTTTTGTTGGAGCCTATGGGTGTGCAAGACTGCTAGTGTACAAACCCTCAACGACAAGATGGTTGTCGGCTCTCCGCTGGGTGAAAAACGCTTTGATGGGACCTGAAGTCATAGCTGTATCTGTAGCGCGTTTAACTATGGTGATAGATGATGGTGGGGGAAGCTCTGTTCTGGCTTGGTTGGGGTTGGGGTGCATTGTGTGGCGGTGGTGGCTTGGACAAATAGCCACAACACATAATATCACTCGAAGGACCTTCAATTACACCTCACGGGGATGGGGGCAACGCTTAAGATCGAACAACAGGACCACATAAGCATATGTAGCAATAACCAGCTGCAAGGGATTCGATAATAAAGGCCCGTTCAAGCTAGCACACCGCTGTCTAGTGCATTCCGGCCTCGATTTACAACAACAAAACCAGGTTTCTGGTACCCACCCACGAAACCAACAAAACCCCCATAACCCCAGCCGCCGCGGTACATTTCCTTTTTGCCCCTCCTTACTCCCCACCATGGTATGACCCCTTGTGATCTTGAGCTTCTACTAGCAGAACTATAAACGCACACGGACCCTTGTTAAACCAGGAGAACCTTTGCATGATGATTGTACTGGATGGTACATGTATTTACATTAAGTACCATTGAACCACTTAAAGCTTTTGTACAGTAACAGTACCTTAGGCGGGATACACACATAATAATCCTCCCCTTGGCTTTATCATCATACATAGCGCGCGCAAACTACAACTAACAGACGTCGGATTTTTTTCCATGAAGAATCGAATTTCGCAAGCGGGTTGGTAGCACACCCAGAGAGCATTTGTTTAAATGAAAATAAGGACACAATACAACATGATTGGGAGAGGGAGAGGGAGGGAAAAAAAAGGGGGGGGGGGAGGTACACCAAAGGGAATCTCGATCAGTCATAAAAAAAAGCAAAATCTGGGAAGTTGAAGGATCAAAACATAGAGAGGGTCGTGATCGTACAAGCAAATCAAAGCGTCAAAAAAAATTACTAAATTATCCCCTCATCCAACTCTGATCCCTGCGTCCTGCACACTGATTTCCCTCCCTCATATTCCGTTATTCGCAACTTTCAGTAGCGGTGAAATATCGGGATCTTAAACAATAAGGAAAAAGATAAAAGAAGTTGCAAACCAACTCTACCACACTCTAGAAGTTACGGCAACCAAGTACAGTAAATGAAACAAAGATATAGAAACACAAGAAAAATCCCATATAAAATCCCAAATCAAAAATTTCGCATAACCCGGGTAAACAAAATACAAAAGCAGGGTACTTGGAAAGGCTTTTAAAAACTCCCGCTGGTAGCCATAACTTGTTGGAGCTCCCTTATGTCCTTTTCAACTTCTTCAAATGCGTCCATCGCTTTTTCCGCAACTTCATTCCTGTTCCAGAGAATTCTAGATTTCCAAATGGCATCCATCATCGCAGCATTCACCTGTTCGAGTTGTTCGACGGAATACCCAGATGTCCTGTCAGATAACCTGTGATGTATAGTGTCGATCCTCTCGTTATCAATGATAAGCTCTGGAGCTTTCGATGCTGGTAGCTCGAATATTGGTGGTGCTGGAAAGCTGCCACCAATCTGAGAGCCCTGTGATAAGCTGATTGCTTGTGATCCAGTAGAAAATTGAGGTGTGGATTGTGACGGTAGAGACTGGCTACTATTGATTTCTGAGTATGAGGAGGCAACAACTAAAAAGCAGGTTAGAAATAGGCCCATAACTTCGGAAGGATAAACTTACTTTGTGTGTCAGGCAATTGTGAATCGTCTTGCTCAGGGTTTGGGAACATTGGCCCTTGAAAATTTGTGTTAACGAAGCTATTGCTATTTTGCGTACCATTACTGTTCGAATGACTATTCAATGTTGGCTGTGTCCCATCACTTGTCCTTTTCCCGGATGTTGTCGTTGACGCGTAGTTAAGTATCATATTACCACTCGCATCATTGCTATTATTAAATGGAGTTAATCCCACGGAAGCTCCAACCACAGCTGACATCTGGGCTAACTGCGTCGCTGATCTGTTTGGCCCGCTTTGCTGGCTTGGGAAGGGCGCCCATGGCGATTCTATATCCAATCGCAGATCCATCCGCGGGTGTGGTGTCGCAGGCACGTTCGCGTGGTCGCTACCCTGCAATTCATTTTCAGGATTTGAGGACGGCACAACCGCTTCTTCAAGAGCACCATTCGAATTAAAAGAACCTCCATTGCTTGGGCTCTCGTGAGAGTTTGCCTTGGATTTTGCAGGGCTTCCGTTACTTTGGCGATTAGCAGATGATGCCACCTTTTCAGCAGCTTCACGGGCATCCTCCATAGCCTTGGCTTTCCTTTCAAGTTTTGCGCGCAGATCTGCCTTTTTCTTCTGTTCTCGTCGGAACATATCCTCGCATTGAGCAATAAAACTAGTATCCATTTCAACATCGGCAACAAAAACCTCGGCATTTGTGAGCATTTCATTGGCTTTCATTTTCCGCTCTTTGTCGCCACTTATATCCGCATCGTATCTGATATGCTCTAAATCGTGAAGGAATTGTTTAGGAGTGCAATAGTACCCGTTTGACAACCTCTCCTCGATAACATCGATGTCCAGGTTGTAGTATGTCTTGTCAGCCCCCGTGTCCTGAACTCTGAGTTGCTCATCAACCTCATCAAAAAAGATTCTGTAACGTTCTTGTGCTGGTTGAGGTGGGATATCTGATGTTATAATCTCGATGTCAGGTTGGGGTGGGGGATCCAGTAGATGCTTGATAAGATCATATTCGATGACTGGCTTCTTAAAACGGCGGTATCTCGACTTGATAGACTCCATCATTGGGTTAAGCCTTATCTTAAGCCAGTTCTTAATTTGTCGGTCCTTCTGTTCTTGCGCCCTAATTTCCTCCTTTGTCATTTCGCGGGGCGGGGGTGGTGCGACTTTTTCAAGTACTTCCAAAACCCTTTTTTTGCGATTATTGGGATCGGGCGGGAAGTCTATCGGTGCCTTGCGTATATGCGAGATCACGTTGCCAAAATACTGGAACCGTGCATTCTACAGAATACCGTTAATTCCGTACATATACATAAGCTTTAAAGTACCAGGAACAAACCTTGTTTGGCTTCCCAAGCTCAAAGCGATCCTTTCGAGAATATCCAAAAAAGTCCATGAGTATTTGATACGGCAGGTCCTTAACCTCTTGTTCGGTTACTCCAAGAAAAAGGATAGGTTCATTTGCGGGTATGCTCTGTAGCAAGCCCTTAAATGTAGCCAGTGCATGACCAGTCAGTGATTTGTACCACGTATCAATTTCGGGAACAAAAATAACGCTAGGTTTCCGCCGTTTCACTTCCACGAATAACTGAACGATAGCAGCTTCCATCGACCTTGTTGAATCACCCATTAAAGTTGCTAGGTCGAATGATTGCACGTGAACTTTTTCTAAATGGTGCAAAATCGCGGCAGCGATATAGTGTTGGCCCATACCCGTAGGTCCATGGATCAATAACCGTGGACGGAAGACCCGAGCTGTTTCAAAATCTGACATCATTTTTTCACGCTCAAAGCCCCCATCTACATCAATCTCGTCTTCTAGTAGTGCCTCCTCAAAAACAGACAAGCGCTTCCTGTCAGGTAGGATCAATTTGAGAGCGTCTTTGATAGAATCAAGTTGAGAGGAAAGCAATGGCTCAATGTGTCTTGGTAATGGTGATGCCCCCGACGATGATGATCGCTCGGAAGAAGGCACCATATCTAGGAATGTTAGAGATCTTCTACGACTATATTGGTACAATTACTCACTCTTCAGGGATACCATGAAATCTTTGGCCGAAACTTTGATACTCTGCGCATCAACTTTCAATTTCTCCGGCGTCATGTAAATTTGAGGATAGGTTCTTTGGACGGCATTCAAAGCAGCTTCAGTACATAATGCTCTGAGATCGGCACCACCATATCCCTTTGTTAGCTCCGCCAATTGATCCTTAAATGCATTCTCCAAAGGTGGCTCCCATCCTTTTGTGTGTATGTCAATGATCTTTCTTCTTGCCTCGGTTGTAGGTAGAGGGAAATAGAACTCCCGATCGAATCTACCAGGTCTTCTTAGCGCTGGATCGATCGCATCAGGCCTATTAGTTGCCCCAATAACCACGACTTGACCTCTACCGTCCATACCGTCCATAAGGGCCAGTAATGTTGAGACAATAGAAGCATGAATCTGTTCTTGTTTACTTGAACGGACGGGTGCAAGACCTATACATAGAGTGAGATGTCATATCATGAAATAAAGGGGATGAAATATACCATCGATTTCATCAAAAAAGATAATGCTTGGCTGATTATTCTTGGCCTCTTCAAACAACAGTCTCAACTGCCTTTCGGCTTCCCCGACCCATTTGCTCAAACAATCGGCACCTTTTCTCATGTAGAAAGTGACCTTCCTGCTCTCAGAACTGCAACTAGCAGCCAAAGCCCTTGCCATCAATGTTTTACCGGTGCCCGGGGGCCCATAAAATAACACGCCGCGAGGGGGGGTCATGTTCTTTGCAGCAAATATTTCCGGATAGGAAAGAGGCAATTGAACCATCTCCTTAAGTTGATGTATTTTATCGTCTAGACCCCCAACACTATCAAAAGTTATATCTGTAGCAACGCCTAATGGATCTGCATCCGCAAGCGTTTGCTTTGCTGGCTTCGTGACTTTTCCAAGGTTTGCCGGTGTTCCTTGGAGTGCGTCCATATTGTGTGTCTGGGCTATCGAAGGGAGAAGCCCCGGGCCAGCAGCAGTTGTGGGGGTCATACCCATTCCTCCACCGATTCCGCCCATTCCTCCAGCACCATTAGGTTTCTGCATCCTTTCGTCATCTGAACTATCCGAGTCAACATCAAGAGGTAAATTACTAAATTTTCCGGGCCGACCAAACAGAGGCATATGACCATTCGCACCACCAAATGGGCCAAACGTATCGAAAAGAGATTTCCCTGGCGCAGCAGCAGCCCCAGTACGTCTCCTCGAGGGAGTGGATGCACCTCCTTCAGGCTCATCGAACAGTATCTTGTTTTCTGGCCGTAAAATTCGATAATCAACAGGTTGGGCTCTTCTTCTAAGGGTCCTGTCGGTAGCTTCGCCCCCGGACGGCCCAGACCCTCTAGTTGCCCTTCGCCGCTTAGGTGAAGGCCTTAACTCCTCGAGTTCTTCCGCTGCCTCCTGCTGTTCGGCCTGGCTCACTTGTTCATGATCTGATGAATCCAACCGTCGTTTACTCCGCAGATGGGAAGATGATTGTTCTGGCCGTTTTCCTTGGCTTCTCCCGCGCCGTGTATTGTTGGCCTCCGAGTACTCTTCGTCATCATCTTGTACGATAAACCCCTGTGTTGATCTCGGTGCCTTCGAAGGCGAGCCCGCGTCTGAAGACAATTCATCATCTTCTTCACCGCTCGGGTCCTCTTCCCGGTACTCGTCTTCATCGCTTTGACCTCCAGCCTTTCGGCTCCCTCCACGATTGCTTTTCCTCAACCGTCCAAGGCGTTTTCCACCCTTGGAAGGAGAATCTTTGAGACTCCTCTTATCAGCACTCAGGGTAAGTGCTCGCTCTTTGTCTGCGGCTGACCTCGTTGTCCGTGGGGAGATCGTGGGGTCACGGAGCCCACTTCCGCCGATACTTCTGGTGCGGGTTCGTTTGCTGGGCAAATCTTCATCCTCATCTGCGTCGTGACCCGCATCTAGATCCCCTTGTACGCTTTCTTTGTCCCCAGGCGCATCCAGGTCCTCTTCAGCCTCGACGGCATCTGTAGCGGGGACCTCTATAGTAACTTCGGCTGGTACATCCTGAACGTTATCGTCAATAGCTTTAGAATCGTAACTCTTATGAACCGCCGTTGATAGCATGGATCCTTCATCCTCTTTTTTGAAATCGCCATTACTGGATGTATGGGTTGCAGATATTTCTAATGAACTCTCCCCCTCCTCCTCCAAGATAACCTCTTCATAACCCAGCGCCTCTGTGTTCTTTCCGGGGTTGACTAGTTGAGTATGTGGTTCATTGTCATGTCCTAATCGACTACTTCTTCTTGTTGTCGGAGCGGTACTAGTAGAGGGCCCAGCGCTACCCCCACGGGTGCCTATGGACTTTACAGGTGCCTTACCAGCGGTAGTTGGACGCGTCTGTGCGTTTGCTGAAGAAGCCCTGGTAGATCTCCTGGTGGGAAGGTTTGAGGTTACATACCCCGACTTAAGCTGATCCCTACCCACCCTTAGCTTAATGACTAGCTTTTTCGCAGGCAGGGCTTCTGTTTTAACGTTTTTTCTTGAACTTTTTGGTTTTGCTGCCTGCTGGTCCTCATCATCGTCCTCAATCTCATCCACGCGGTCGACATCATCTGAATCTTCCTCGGCATAGTTGGCAGTCCTAGACTTCGCTGCTCTGCGTACCGGCCTCCCTGCTGAACTCATCTCTACTGGTTCATCATCCTCAACGGAGTCCCCGTCAATGTCATCGGAGATGTCGTCTTCGTCATCATCCTCATCATCGTCGTCGTCGTCATAGCCTCCACCTCTTCTCCTACTACTGGTATTCTTCCTGCCCTTGCCAGAAGGCTTTGATTTACGACTGGTCGCTCTCGGAGATGGCGCATCAAGGAAGTTCTCATCGTCCGGATCTGACGCGAGGGGGTCTTCGTGACGTTTCCGTTTGCGCGCCGCAGCTGCCGCGGCTGCCGCATTACGAGCCGGCATTTCGAGCGATCTGGGTGTAAAGGCGGGAGTGACGAGTTCCTAATGGAGACCAAGGGTTCGTACTAAAGATTGTAAATATTTCCAACCTATACAAGTTGTATGACGGAAAGAAGGGTTGATCAACAGATAGAGGTTCGAGGGAAAGGAGTATGTGCGTGCGTGTGTGTGTGTGGAAGGGAGGCTAAGAGGAGCAGTAAGTTGAGGGGGTTGGAAAGGGACAGAAGTCAGGTGAAAGGACAGCTAGAAATAAAAACGTGATATACGGATGAGCTACGGGAGCAAGGACCTCAACATACTTGTAAAAGATATTTTTTAAAAAAAATTTATTTTTATTATTCTGACACGACGCAAACCAGGAGAACTATCGCAGTTCTGATTGAAACGCACTTTTTCGAGGGCGCGAGAGAGCAGTGGCAGCGATAGTGGGATTTGGGGAACGAGTATTGATGATTTATTCAGCAGCGAAGGGATATCCGTGGCTAAGGTACGCTGAATTAACGCTTTACCAAAGGACTACAGAGAGCGGAAAAGTAAGTCCAGAAAGAAAGGAAAAAATCGCAGGAAAGGAGAAATCGAATACCTTGAGCGCCGGCAGCGTCTTACAAACAGAGAAAAGAAAAGCGCGGAAGATAAATCTGATTATCAATTAGAATCAAGATCGCGGGGGTCGACGCGTGAAGAGTGGCGAGACGAGACACGACAGGGAGGAAGCCGCGCGACGCAACTCTTGAGAACGAAAACAATAATCTGGTATTGTAGTTAGGTGAACCGACCAGGTTTGAATTTTTTCTTCCTCACGGTCGCACCACAAGCCTACATGTAGATATAATACATTTACTCACAGTTTCGTGTGAGGTACGACTTGGGGTTTGGAGGGAGGAGGGTGGGGAGGTGGGAAGGTGGGAATGGTGATCTTGGGAGAGTAACGAAAACGATGTCCATTTGGCTAGTAAGGCCAGCCTCTGGATGTTTTTTTTTCCTTCTTTCACGATGGCTCCCACTATTCTATTCTTCATTGTATTTCATTTCATTTTTTCATATTATTTTATTATTTAGGTTTGCTTCCCTGTGTCTTTGATAATTGTGTTTGTAATCAAGGGCTGTTGCACTAGCCACCATAGGTACATGTATCGTGTATCTCCCAGCCCCACCTTGGCATCCTTCGAAACATCACTTCACCTTCACCTTATTACATGACGCTTTAATTTAATTAAGTAATTATATGCGCACTAATATATTTATATACTCATAGCTCAATTTCCATTAGATTCCCAAAGATTAGGAACATTCCAACCAGTGCCTTTCATATGTCCCAATGCGGCGTTTTATGATGCGTGTGATGCAAACAATTACATACATGTATGTAGGTACTTCGTGTACCTACCCAGAAACAGGGATATTGTTTTCATCGGAATTACATGTATTCAATCTAGCTGCTTGCATACAAGAGCTTCAAACGGGTATAGAGATAAATCCTAAGAAAATCCTCTCCCAAAATCTCCTTACAGGCTTTTCATATATGATACTACAAGTACAATTGTAGTAACATGTAAACAATCTCGAGTGATACGCTATGATTACTGCCAAGCAAGTAGCCCCAGAGATCACTGGCCAAACTAGGGTGGCAATAAGAATGCCTAAGAAAAAAAAAAGAAGGGGGAAAAAAAAAAGGCATCTGAAAAAGCTTAAATTGTTCGGTAACACACATTTTTCGGGACCTGCAGCCGCAGACGTGTTCGAAATTTACCGGGTGAGTGACAGGCACCGATGCTCTAGCTTCGAGGCTTGTGTTTATTCGCTTGTCGACTCTTCTCTCAATCGTTGCTTCCTCCACGCCACTGACGTTTGTTATGTTATAAGGTCACGTGCAATCCCTAAATAGTGTAAACTGCAACGATGAGATTCATGTGACTATGAAGTATATAAAAGTACGTATAGTTGCTTCGGTGAGATATTGATCAAAACCTACACCCATTTCGTCAGGCAGTCCAATAAGAATAAAAACCGTTAATCCCCAACACCCATAAAACCAGTTCGTAGAATCAAACTCCTTTCGTTCGTTTACGGCGCAATCCCATCCGGCGCAACCCCACCCAGCCAATAAACAAAATATTGCCATACAAGAGATAAAATAGTGTGCGAAGTGAAAAAAGTAAAAAAACCGGCCCCCCTCGGTCAAGAAAAAAAAATTGTAGTCATAAGCCCGTACTGGCAAAATCAGTTACACAGAGTGATCATGATCCCTTCAAGAACAGAAGCTTTTGCTAGCTCCACTTTCCCGCTCCCAAATCTGGTGCTGGACCTTTTCTCCTCGTCATCTTTGATTCCCCTCGTAACTGAACCTAGTTTCTCCACCCACTTTTTCCTTGCCAAGAGTCTTTGACGTACACTATTGCTCGCTACAGCCTGCTTCAGGATGCTTATCGAAGTGTTGAGAATTTCTGACTGAGGGGTATTCGCGGCTGCAAGCTTCATAGTATCGATGAGATCTAAAATTATAGTAAAAACGTCCCTGGGGACTACAACATTGCCAGGTATTGGTTTTTTGGCAGGTCTCTGAGGTGGTTTTGCGAGTATTACGACCGCATAAGACGATTGTGAAATGTTGTGAATTATACTGACCGCAAGGGCGAGGTTACGAGCGACAGCAGGTGCGGCGTGTTTCTGTGGTTGCCTAAGAAATGTTTCGATATTCGAGAGTAACGCCAACATAGCAACTTCATTCTTGACGACCCTAATTGCACACTCTCTTGAATATCTAGTTACGATGTCTATAAATGGTAGTTAGCACCGAATACGAGCTCTTCGTTCATCTGACTGCATACCTAACTGCATGGCGCCTCTCCCATAGCTCGTGGGTGTTTTTATCAAATCAAGTCCCCTTTTCTCTCTTTCACATAGCCGGTCACTATCCGCCACTTGGACTGATATAGCTTTCTGAAGTCTTCGCCGCGCAATCCTAACTCTGGCATTTGATGCCTCTCGTACCTTGTATCCTCTCCACACACTTTGGATCATGACCACCTCTCTGAATATTTTCCTTAACCTAACGAGCCAGGCAAACTTCCTCCAACTTTTCTGAATCAAAATTGTCGCATCTCGCCTTTCAATATTTCTCCGGAAGTTACGCTGGAGAACCACAGCCCAAGCCTTCAAAGCTAAGAATTGTGCCCTCTCCTGCCGTGTGGTGATGAAAGACCGGCGAAGACGCTGAACATTAAGTGTCGCCCACCTCAACTCAAGAAAGTTTAATCGGTCTTCGAGGCCAGCCCTATATGCCTTGAAATGTTGTTGGATGACACATGCCGCTTGAACCTTTTGCTTAGAAATATGCCGTGCTAGCAAACCTCTGGAAATAGTCTGAACATTGACTATTGCGTTTCGTATACGACGGAAGTCTTGACGAGGGATTTGGACCGCAATTTGGACCCTCCACCATTTTTGAATCATAATAGTTGCACTTCTCAAGGCCAGGTATTCTGTTTGAATTCCCCGCTGAATAAGACGATTTGACCACCATTCCTCGAGTGCCTTCACGGCAATATTTTGCTGCTCTAGCCTCTTTCTCAACAATACACCCCTGGCGACAGCCTGCAAGCCTATCATTGACTCCTTTGCAATCCCGATCCTATCCCAGAACCGAGATTCTCGTATCTCCCTCCATGTTCTTTGGGTCATAATTATCGTCGTTACCCGCTTTTTAAATACTATACGCGCAAGAGCGCCACGCATAATTGACTGGACTTTTATCGTGCCATTAACAAGTCTCTTTATTTGAAGGTGAAGGTATCCTCTATAGGCCCGTTGAATGGTGATTGCAGCGTTCGTAACCCTAATCCGTGTATTGGCCACTATAGCGCACTCATGAGCGAGAATAAGTAGAGTAATGCGTTTGCGAGACACGCAACGGAAAGCATGAGACCGATATGCCCTTTGAATTGTCACCGCTGCCCGTTCCTTGACAGACCACTGGAAGAGTCTTGAGCACAGATAGGCCAATCCAGCTATGACAAATTCCTCGTCAAATATTCTCTCGTTCTCTGAGTTGGCAAACAATCCAGCTGAAATCACCAAGCCTATTAGCATCATGCAGTTAGGGGAATATCTTTTTGTAGGTCTTACCAAAATACGAACTGCATCCAAGCGCCTTCAGTTTTTCCTCTAGTGATGCACCTTTACCTCTCTTTATATCTACTGGAAAAAACTGTTCGTACTCTTCCACAATCTTGGCAAATACCTTACCGTCAGAGAAACTTGTCGTAAGGTTGTCAATACACAAACCATGTAGTTTTGCAATAGAACTTGCCCATTCGTACAGTAACTGTGCGTAACCAGTTAGTTCCTCCATCTCCTCATCATCATCGCTTGAAAAAAACTTTGCCCGATGTTGGAGCCTTCTAGTTTCCTTTTTCACTTCTTTCCAATCTACTAATAGCTCAAGCCCCCACCTACTGACAACTCCCCATAACAGTCCAACCGTCTTCTCGCGGAACCCATCAATGATTTCTTTTGCTGTAACTTTGCGTGGGTTCCCCCCAACAGACTCGAGGGCTGTGAGGGCCAATGAAACATTATATAGTTTGTGGGTTTGGGTGGTAGCGGGGAGCTTCAAATTAGAGGATAGTGGCAATTGATTGATACTCTTTAGTGTTTTTTCTGAGTCTGGGGGAGGTTGGGGATAGAGTAGGAGCTCGACAACTCGACAAAGACGTACACCATCACGCATATCTACTGCAAGGTTGGATATTTCGTATTCATACTCTTCTAACGGATGCTGCGAGACTTCTGGGAGATAATTGAGGTGACTTAATGGTCTTAAAATATCTCCTATTGACGGTAGGAGTAGCCTCGAAAAGGATTGTAGGATTGATGCCGAAGATTTATGTGGCGAAGACTGTGCAATAATTAAAAACAGCCCGAAGAGAAATAAAGTTTAATAAGGGATTGCGTGCCTTTTTAAACAATCTTAAGCTCCCAAGTGCGCCCTGAGACTTTCCTTTATCCATCAACAGCACCAGTAGCAAACTCCTCAGCAAACTCCTCCTCAATAGCCATGCTGGGCTCCCCCAATCCTCAGTATCCCCATGAGAACTAGCGGCAGCATCACCTCTCAGTTTAGCTTCAACTGGTGGAGATGCTAACACATCTTCACATTTCACAAGATATCGTTCAAAAAATACCTCGGCGAGCTTCCTTTTTTCAGTAGTATTTTTGTATGAGTCTGGAAACATCTCCCTTCCTATTACGACTTCCAGCCCCGGGATTAACGCCGGTAGATTGTAGCAATCGAAGAAAAGGGCCATGAATCTTTTACGAATGGCGATGTCTTCTGCCCAACCCCAACCCTGGCCTTTGTAGCCAACACCAGCCCCTCCAAACCTTGCTGCTGAACTCTTTTCGAGAATATCCTTTGGTACAGATAGAGCCCCATAAAGAAGGCTAGCTTGCAAACGCTTGAAAAGTAGCGGAAAGGGAGCGGCTGAGTATATTCGTACAAAGTCTTTCCGCACATCAAGGTCATGAGGTGGAGTAGTAGAATCAGATAAAATGGAGTTTAGGAGTTGAGAAACCGAGGATTCTTGTGCCATAAGCCACGACTCTTCGTACATTTCAGCTCTAAACAAACCCTCTTGTAATACTGGATTCAGCCTTTGCTTAGGCTGTTTGCCTCCTAAAATTCGAAAAGGGGCACCATGTTGAAGGTGATCCATCGGGAGAGAAAAAGGTGCCAACTCAGCCTCCTCTTCCCTTGTTAAGGAAGGCGGTGTTGGTAGAAGTTGCATACCAAGCTTCCGACGCTTAAGAAGTCGGAGCTTATCGGATCTAACATTTGAAGAATTCCCAGACCCTGCTGTAGATGGTGTAGAGCCAGATATGAAAGAAAAATCATCATCATCTAGTATCATCGACTCGCTGCCCCGCTTTAATGATTCCTGTGCATATCTTTGGGGTTCCTTGAAAGTATGGCGCTCGGGTGGTCCCATATTTCCAATGCTAGCATTTATCTGTGGTTTTTGTTTGGCTTCCTTCTCATTCCCCCTGGATGTTCTCCCAGCGTTCTTGTTGAAACCTCCCGCAACGGGGAATTTTCCAGGGGGGATGTTTTCTTTCCCCCCAGAATTCCCACGACGGGCAACATCAGCACCCGGCTGGTGAACACCACGCGACGGAGCATGGAGTGGCATCCGTTTCGGAGGTACATACAAGGACTCCTTCTCAGCCGGTACAACCCCGTTAACTGATCCCGCCTGGGAACCTGTTGCACTCTTCGTCTTATCACTAGGCACTGCCCTATCATTTCCTTGCCAAGGCCTTGTTGACCCTACAACCGATGGAGTAGTGGCCGGAACCTCCTGCCCACCCCGAGCCTGGGATTTTATTGCTGCAAGCATTGTACTAACCCTACGTCGGTTTTTCGTCTCAATCTTTTTTGTCATTCCGGCTCCTATCCTTCTTGGTTGTTGGTGTAATCCTTGGCCTCTTATCTGCTGTTGGGGTGGCTGTAAGGCTTGAATAACATCAATTTGAAAGTTGTTCTCGGTAGAAGCCCTTTGAGGAAGGAGTCTTTCTAGCGCCCTTTCCGGGAGAGCTCTCTCTGGCGCTCTATCGATAGCTCTCTCCGGGGCCTTCTCGGGCTTCTCGGGCGCTGTTTGTCGTCGTATGTTCTGATTTAGGTTTTTATCTTGCTTTGGAACCCCTGTCATTCGCCTCGGGGGTTCGTGCAACCCAGACTTTCGAACTTTGTTTGCTCTTTTCGGGAAAAGCTGGAAATCATCAGGTAGAGCTCTGGTATAATCAAGGTCCTCGTCGTCATCATCATCAGAAACTACAGGTTGGGAGAAAGTTTGTAACTGTTGTTGGCTTCCTCCTGAGAAAGAGCGAATAGGACATGGCGTCTCGTCAGCAAGACGGGTTATTTCGTCCATCGTTGAATTGTGGTGGTTGAACGCGAGTGACAGGGTAAACGAGTAGTGAAAACTGATAGACTGAAAGGATTAAATATGTTGCTGGGGCAACACCCATGGCTTGGCAATACAGGGAAAACGGTGATCATGAAATCAGTACGGAATTCCGTGAATCAAACCGGGAGGAAAGTACTGCACAAATATCGTACTGATGGAATACCGTATTAATCCTACCTCTTTTGTACTGTACTGTACTGGTACATGTACCTACCTACTAGTACCTACCTAGACATGTGGCGGTGCCATCCAAGCTAGGTAATTGGTATGTTGCACCGCCATCTTTCTACGGACTTATCAGAGGTGTGAAGATCGAGGCGGACAGCGATATTCTACTGAGTCGAATTTTATGCAAGCTGTCTATAGGGGTCGTGAGACGAGGCCTGTATCAGGACATGTTTATATATGTACACTCCTTTGAATCAAAGGTTTTGTAAAAGTAGTTGAATGGTGAAACCTCATACAAAATCTACCTAGTAACAGGGTTCTCCACTACAATATTCTATTGCGCCTTAACCACTCTTTTTTATTAACTCAAAAATGCAAAGGGCAAACCCAAGGGCAAACCCCACGGCCCCCCCACGAAAACCTTAGGTGGGACTTTACACAACACACCAGGAGAGCCCGAAATCTAAAGGAAGTTGCACGCAAGACTCAAATTGTGGTACGGGTAAAACGCGGTCCAACAATGGCCCCTTTGGCCTTGCTCTCCAGGAGCTGAATTCAATAATTTACTGATCACCTAATTCACTTTATGCCTCTTCCAGTTTTTTTTCCCCACCACTAAGTATTCCGGATGAGAAAGGAAAGAATAAAAACAATGGAAAACCCCACCCCCGGAGCCCTTACAACTATCACGCCCAAACCTAAGAGTAAGAAAGAAAGAACGAAAGAGAAAACACCGAAGGAGATAAATATGGAAACAGCAAGAAGGGAAGAAAATCATGTACTCATTACCAGTCGCTGAATGCATGACGAAAATAAAACGCCCCATATCGTAACAATTCTTTATATAAAGCTCACGCCCCTAGTCTTCGTCTTCTACCTCTGTTTCCCCCTTCAGGTCGCTGGGATAGAACATCTCTCAACTGCGGGTCGTCCTTATCTTTATCCATATGGTGAACTCGCACATGCCTATAAAATCTCTTGTTAGAAAAATAAAACCAAAAATCAAAGCGATTGTTCATAATACCGTTGTAGATTATCTGGCCTTGGATACTTGTGTTCCCTATCCGGGCAGAACGGACAAACATATCCGGGTGAATCGTGAACAAGCCCATGGCGAATCATTTCATTTTTTCTTTTGAAACCTTTACCACCTTCTGCCCTTGAACAACCCTTTACAGGACAGTAGTGGGGTCTAGCGGACGAGTGTACGTTTGCGTGAGAACTAGAAAAGTCAGCGCAGTAAGTAAACATTTTTATTGGTAAATTTTGACTTACTTCAACAAGTACTGTGTCTGGAAGGGCTGAGCTTTGCAACCTGGAAATTCGCACTTGAAAACACCAGCAGATAATGCACCTTGGGTTCCAGACGGAATTCCTGTACGGTTCCTGGGACTTGTTACAGTATCGTCAGTTCCCGAACTAGGCATTGTCTCTCCTGTACTTGGACCCGATGGCGGTGTATGCTCTGACGAATAGTACTCAAATGTTGTTGAATCTCTTCTCCCAGCTATTGTTGATGGCATATTATGTGGCTGCGCAAAGAAATTGGCTCCTCCAGCTGGGGGGGGTGAACTTATGATTCCTGGAAGCTCACGACCGAAGTTGGGGCTAAATGAGTTTGGATTTCCGTTGCTACTTGCATCTTTTATCGGTGGATATGGAGACTGGTAAGGCTGATGTTGGGGGTAATAATCTTGACTTAATAGAAGTTGTCTCTGCTGTAATGAGAGGTGGTGCATAGGTGGGCGAGGGTTTCCTTCGTACACATGGGCTGCCTGCGCAGGAGGGGGGAGTCCAGGTGATTGTGCGGCTTGGGCCGGCCTGTTAGAAGGTGTAACACTCACATGGGATGACACGGTTGGATAAACCGTTCTAGCATTTGGGGCCATACGATTATTGTTAGCCCATGTAGCTTGCTGTTGATGAGAGGACTCTTTCTCAGCAATATCTGCAAGAACATGGATTGATGATACTGGTGGTAAAGTCGTATGCCTTCCATCGCCTCCAGGAAGACTGTTCGGCGGCGAGCTTGCAGAAGGGGTGTTCATTATTGAGGGGAGAGAAGGAGATGAGTTGGGTAGAGGCAATTTAAGATGTTGACTGGGGGAAGATGGTGGAGGCCCTCGATCAGTGCTAAGAGGCGATTGGGCATGCGCTGTGGGCGCCCATGGCCCATTGGTGGTAGAGAAAATGCCTGGAAGCGATGCCCCCGATGAAAATGGCTGTTGATCCTTACCCGCCGCCCCCGCGAGAGCCATGAGACCACCCACCGCTCCTTCAGAGGAAGATACCTCAACCTCCATAGCATTGCTGTCTTTTCTACCTATCGATGTGTCACCATCATTTGTACCACCTGTCTCTTTTTTGGTATTTTGCTCCCCCTTCGCAGATTTCCCATCAGTGCCTTCATCAATATCCATCGCATCAGCATCTGAAGCCGGCTGCTCCTGGTCTTTGACCTTCTTGTCTTTCTCTTTCTCTTCCTTCTTGTCCTCCTCCTTGTCGTCGTTCTCTCCGCTATCCCCACTGACCCCATTTCTTTTCTCTTCCCCTCCATCTCCCGAATTCCCTTTCCGTTCGTCCCCTCCTCCACTGCCGCCTTTAGATGTGCCGCCATTTGTTGAGTTTCCTTCACCACTATCCATATTTTCGTTCCCGCTTGAACCTTCCTCAGAAGGTTGTCTGCTCATACTCCTGCTATCATTATCACCATCACCCCCAGGCCTATCATGATCCCCGCCCTCGTTCTCCATTTCCGTTTCCGTAGATTCGCTCCCACTGAGCCAGAATAACGGACTCTCTCCCGCCTTGAGTGCAATTTGAGGTTGATCTGGCGCAAGGAAGCTAATGAGGACGGCGTCCCCCCGTGATGCGCGCGGAATTCGTCGAGGGCTTGAAGGAGCCACTGTAGAGTCCTGTGATACAATGGAATCGCGGCGCTCACCCTGATGATAATTGTCAGGGAAAAGTTGCGGGTGAGCCTGCTCGAGTACTGGGGAAGACGTAGTAGACACGGTGGGAGTGGAACGGTTCGAGTCAAACGACCCAGGGTCGTAAAGATGGGAATTCAGCGTAGTTATCTTGTCTATATTCTCGTTTTGAGTTGAAGGTCGTTGAGAGGGCGTCAATTGCAGGCCCTCGGGGGTTTGTCTTTTGGACCTTGTATTTGGAGGCGAGGCTGGCGAGACGCAAGTTAATTGATGTAGTGCCTCGGGAAGTAGTGTTGAGGGAATGAGATTCGATGGAGCGGCAGATTTTTGGGGGTGTGAAGGGATAGGGAAGTCCTTTGATCGCTGCTCTGTCCCAAGCCTGAGAGATTTTAGCGCATGCTCTAACCTGTAGCTGGCATGCGACTGCTCAACGTATTGTCCTTCACCAGTACTCGTTTGATCTGCTGGTCTCTTGTACTTAGGTTTAGGCTTGATAGGGTCTAGACCGCTAATGGATTCGTCCTTCAAACCGTGGGCTAGGCACCCTGCGGCTGAATTGTCTATCCTAATCAGATTCTGCAAGATCTCACTCTTACTTCGCATATCCTGGGTGACGGGGGTTCACTTACCCCAGATTTGAGTAAAGAGGCAACAAATTTGTTTGAGATTATCCTTTTGAATTTGGACGTCAAAACCCGAGTCTACTTTTCTGAAGCTAATGCCAGCCTTGGAGCGACGGTCGTGGGCGTCGTTTATTTTTGGCAGTTGCACAGAGAAAGGAGGGGAATCGAATGGTGCTGAATCTAGACCTATGCAGGCGACGAGGAGAAAGGGTGAGATACCGAGGTCAGCTTTATCCGATCAAAATTGGCGGGGGAATCGAGGAAACTCGCAATAATAGACGTGCGCAATAGGAGAGGGGGACCAAGAGGGAAAAAGAAAAAGGCAGTAAACTTGAATGGGGAAGATAGAAGCACAAAGGTATGAGCATCAGAAGTGGCAACACGATCAAGTTAAGATACAGAGATGCAGCAGGATAACCGACGTGGTTCCATTCATTTAGGACCCAAAGGGTTGATGGATTCAACCTCGAGAGTGGTGAGATGCGGCTCATGCTGAGGCTCTGAACCAAGCACAGAGCCCCACAAAGCACGACCAACCGTGCTCCGTCCCAACCGGAATCCACAACACAGTAACGACAACCAAGTACACTTTTTAGCCGTTACAGCGGAGGTTTTCTCCAAAATGGAGAAATACGACAAGTAATAATAATAAACGAGCCAAACCGACGAAAATCGCAAACACACTCACAAATTGACGTATTCAACGACTGATGACACCGAACAGCACACAGCATAATAACCTTTCCAGAAGCAACGAAGTTTCAATTAACCAATTCGGACCACAGTTGTCGTAGCTTTTTCCTAATCGTAATTCCCAGCAGTGTTTGCCGCTATACGACCTCCGTCGAGCCAAAAACGAAAAGTTTTTGGTTGTGATGATGACGACTATGATGAGGCTGAGAGGCTGAAAGGAGGGGAGGGATGACGGGCGGATGATAGCGTCGCTGCAACGGTTGTGTTGTGGGTAAAAAGAGCCTCGAAGAATAACAGGGGGAGGGCTTGGGACTAATCAAGAGATATAGCGGGCAACTCAAAACAGAGAAGAGAGTATTTTAGTACCAGCAGCAGCACATGTAGTAGCAGCAGCAGCAGCAGTAGTAGTAGTAGTGATAGTAGTAGTAGCAGCAGTAGTAGCAGCAGTAGAAGTAGTAGAAGTAGAAGTAGAAGTAGTAATGGTTGTAATGGTTGTAATAATAATAGTAGTAGTAGTAGTAGTAGCAGTAGCAGTAGTAGTAGTAGTAGTTGAAACAAGAACTTAGAATGGCAGTCTGTTTGTAGTTGTAGAAGGTGAGGATAGAAAGTAGAGTGAGAAAGGAGAGAGAAAATGTAAAAGGGAGTGGCAGGACAGACGGATCGTAAGTTGAGGGGTGGAGGGCTAAGTTCGCGACCTCTTGAAGTACTTCTTGCTTAGCGGGATTTTGGAGGCTCAAGGCGACGAGACCTTAACTTGTACGCTATTGAAGTCTAGGGACTAGCGTCACAACCTACGTTAGGTCGGCTCTCCAGCAGCCAATAGTCGGGTGATCAGCCCAGGTCTAGAAAGGGGAGTGTGTCTATATCCCTTCCTTCCTTTGTCGCAGATGTGAATTCGATCAGCTCTGTTCTTTCACCACTCACTTATGTTGTATACTTTCCACCACCTCTTCCTCCCTCTCCCTCACTTCCCTTGGATTTCCTCCCTTTCCTTTGTAGAGATATAATGCTTGTCAAATTGGGACTGGGTGGTCGAGGTCTCGTTGGGAGACAGGATGTTTCCTAGGGAAATACAACACACACGGAAAAAAAAAAAGGCGGCTGACAATCAAGATTATTTTTTTGTTACTATGTTGAGTACTAGGTAGATCTAGCCACGTCCAGCATAACCCTCTGGGTCCGAGCTCCGCATATAGTGAGTGCTGCTCCAAAAACGAACGGAACTGCCAGGCAAGTGGGAGTAATATTGGGTTTCCTCGCTCTGCACTATGGATAAGAAAGATATGGTTGGTTCAAACTTGATAGGAGGATGGGAATGAGGCTGCTGATGGGGTAGGTAGATGGGCAGATGGACTATGGGCAATAGCGGGAGCTGTAAGGTTCCGTGGCCGGGACCAATACTTCCGGGTTCGGTTCGGCGCTCTGTAAATTATAAAGTGTCGACAATATCCGTATAAAAAACGGTACTAAGAGCCGAGAGTAAAGTAATGGAGAAGACGGTAATTAACGAAGATGAGGGTGAGTGATAAGTATGTAAAAGAACTACAACGTAAGTGGATACTTGTGCGAAGACCTACCCACAACTCTTCTCACTGCAGCAATGCGGCTACCTTGATGTGGAGGTGGGGGAGCTCTGGCGTGTTTGCGGCTTCAAATTTTCGGCAAGGATCGTTTACTTTGTGATGCTGAACAGGGCGGGCAAGGGGGATCGAGCTCGAGGCTGCTCAACAAGAATGAACATGGACATGCTTAATACATGTACCTATCTGACACAACCGGACGTGAAGGAAGGTCCGGCTCTAGGAAAAGAGCCGCGCTGCAGCAACGAGCCTGTATGTCGCAGGCTCAAAAAGCAGACATTTACCAGGGTTAAGAATGCAGCAAGGATGGGGGCGGTTGAGATGAGGATTAGCTCGGGGAACGGTGGGATTGGATGGAAGTTGAGCCTCAGGGAGAATAATAATGATGCTCTATCTCTACTTAGATCTGATTTCTTCTACATATTAACGTGCTCTGCCTTACGAATTTCCCTAATGATTTCGGCAATTGCTACTCGAGAATATAAACAACGTCTCAGGTCTGTAGAGACGTATGTCAGCCTCTAATTCGGCGTTCTATCATGTTACATGAGCCCGCGTATGTGCACCTCCCCCAAAGCCTTACTTCACGCCTTCCAGCACTAGTGCGGCGAAAAGAGGGGCTCTTATGGGGCTCTTATGCTCCGAATTGCTTGGCCTGTCGCTACGCAAAAACAACATCGCCACTGTCGATCTTACAGCACCGGCCCCCATCTCATCACTTCATGAATTAAGCTCCTTCGTGAAGACTCGAACTTTCAACCATCGGCACATGTATGTACGCGTGCATCATATGAAAGCAGATCTATGTCATTATGGGCTCCAGAATTATCAAAATTGTCAGATAAGTATTAATATTCAAACACAGTAACGAATTTAATTACCATATAGTATTTGGCCCTTTATCCATATTTCTTTCATGTACTCGACTATACTAATTGATGGATGGTGATTAGCAGGAAAAAAAATGTCTTGCACGAGATCCTGCACAGCCTAGGCCTCCGGCAAAACACAGTTGAGTTGTGAAACTTTAAACGAGGTACATCCTACTGAGGAAGTAAACCCCGCCCTACAAAAACCGATTTCCAAACGTTCGCATCCGACCTAACAATCTAATGGGTTATTACTGCATGTAGTAGTGGTAGTAAAGCATGCAATCTATGACCTCCTCTGCCCGCCGAACGTAAGATTTTTCTTTCACTCGAGGATAGGAAATTTCCCTTTAAGAACTGTTTTATGGGTACCGGTGTGATGAAAGGAAGGGCGCCTAAGGACTCGAGTGGAACCGAATTCTCCCCATGCACAACTCCCCCTTCCTGCTTCACCATAGAGCCTCTAAGGATTAATTCCTTGTCAAACTGCTACGCATGACGTGCAACATACCCAAGTTATAATACAGGGAATCATAACCCTCCCCGATCGGTTTTCGAGCCGGGCAAATATTTGCGTCCCATGGGATCACTCTCCTCTCTCCAATTCAGACCATGCGTTAAGTCGAAGTTTTGATCCAAGGGGTCCTTATTCCGGTGCCCGAAATTTAGGGGAGACCCCTCTTCTACATTTACACCTTGGTTTCTCTAAAAATATAAGCACTTGTCCTGTAGTTTATAGGCGCAGATGGTTCAAGTTCTGTCATTCTGCCCTTTTTGGAGTCTTGAAATTATTGATGAGTACATGCATGTTTCACTCAGCATCCTGAATAGTAGATATTGTGTGCGGCACGAGCCTAGGCCTGGCACTCTGAGACATGATACGAAGGTTCAAACCTGTGTAACTGGCCATTTAGCGGCTCATTTGGAGATCAGTATCTCATGGACTTGTCAAGTCTGGACCACAACAGGGCGATGTGGGATATATAAACTCGCCTTAGCACGAGTCGCACCAACAACTATGGTGAGGCCCGTGAGGTGTATTTTGGCAAAAATTAAGATTGTGGGGTGAGGTACGATGTGAGAGCCTCAAGCGTTGCATAGATGAGCCGCTTTTAAGCCGCCTTGCTGGTATCCCTGTCTTTTCTCATGCTGTATGCCTCAACGGTAGTTAACATGTGGAGTACCACTTACACATACATAAATTCGTGCGTAGAATGAGATTGATGCTCCCGTGATCTGGTCTCTATCTAAAAAAAAAGATTCAGAGTATACAGTATGAAAAAATGGGGTGAAATCGCTACCATAGGACTACGGAATTTAGTGACAAATACCGAGTTAAATTGGCATTAGGGGAGGGGTACTGTACGGATACCGTATTCCTACCGCATTTCTAGCGTATCAACGAGAATACCGTAGTGATCCCACCCCTCCTTTTGGTACTGTATACTAGAGGAACTTGCTTCGATCTAAGGACTCAACTACAAGTTGCCAAGCTTTGGGTCAACCAGAGCTTCCCATATACATAGGACTTCGACATCCAGATCACAAGAGTTTATTTATACATGAAGTACATGTAAGTACATGTATTCTTCACCGTATTATTATTGAGCACTTGTGGTATATGCATGTACAATGGCATCTATATATATACATGTATTTCTGTTCAAAATTTCCACAGCACCAATTAAGAGATCCGATTGATTCTGCATGTAGTAGTAGTACGTGTCAGTGTTGAACTGATCATGAGCCGTAGGTTATGTACTTCTAGAAACTCTACCATAAATGCATGTATTAATATTCTACTAGTACTTTCGATCCTGACGTTTGGAAAATGGACTACTATTGCATACTATACTAAATTTTGGACTTGGCGCGTATTTGTATGGCATGCAATAGCGGTCATTTCTCCAAACGTCAGTACTAGTATCTCATGCTATCTCAGTGTTCTACTGATGTATTTTTTTTCTAGTACCACAATTATCGGTTTGCATCTAGCCGAGACAAGTTTCATACTGTTGAGAATCATCAAGTCGAGCCGCGCCCGCACGCCCGCACGATACCACCCCACCAAAATCTTCTCATACGATTCAGATTGGCTAAGCTGTTACTTATTCTCGACGGTTAGGCCTAATCGAAATCCATCCAGTTAACCACACACGACAGCTGTGATAGGAAGAAAACTTGACTTCTGTAAACAGAGCATGAGGAATTATTTATCTTCAGAGCTGCTCAAATCACACCTTTTCAAGGTTGGTTGGACGGATTTTAATTAGGTCTGGTCACCGAGACCAAATCTCGGGCTGGGCTCCTTTATATATATACAGATTTCATTTACATGCAGAAGTCTCCAAACGAATTGCTTGCAGTTCTGCGAGGGGAAATTAACCTCTAAAATCATGTCAACCGCCGGCCCCGCCACCTATACATGTACCTACACCATGCAATTACATGTAATTACATGTACTCTAGACGGGTTTGTACGCGGCATAGATTTGACGCAGCAAATATACATGTATGCACTTAGATACGCATTTGAGATACATGTCTAAACTCAAATTTTTGTTTCGTACTCTAGAATAAGGATTTGACGTACATATTAAAAACGCTATTATGGGATTACGAAATCGAGGCTCAAAAAAAAGGTTTGAAACGCCTGGAGATCGATCTACCTGCCGTAATTCTCAACCCATATCTTTAAGCGAGGGATTAAACGCATCGACATCGGTAGTCCGTCGATCAGGTACACAGCTAGCATTTTATTGCATACATGCATGGTATATGTAACGTATGCACAAGAACACACTCACAAATCAGTTGTAAAATACATGCACTTATACAAGTCCTTTAAGAGATTAAGAAGTTACATGTAATAACATAGGGACTGCATGCTACACAGTACTCAGAGTAACATTAGGTACAGCTCTGCAGCAATATAACCAAACCTTGCAGGGTTCGAGGGAGTTGAGGCTCAGAGCAACAGCATCACTCTCTTTCTGCACATAATCGTGTGACGTACGTGGCACATGTGTTTTTATTTTTTTTTGGTCTTTATACCCTAAACTTCATGTGCCCGGTAATGAACGGATACAAAATTCTCGATCCGTTTAAGCGCCTTTGAGGCAAATTATCTTGCAGCGAAGGTTAATCACAATGTGAGCAATGAGCATTACCACATGTAGCTTCTAAACTACATTTAGTAATACGTTTTCGACATAAACCTTGGCCTTGGTTTGTTCGATTTCCTAATCTTAGGCCCATCGATGTTTACAACACATAGATCGATTCTTACAAGGCCCAGTAAAATTACCCCATTAGGGGACTCATGCTGGTACCCCTCCAGGTATCTTAAGTTAGGGTTTCGGCAGGATTGCCGATTGCCTAGCTAGTGAGAAATTAAGTAGCCTATGTACCCTTTTAGAAATTTGCACCATCTGTTATGACGCTCAGCTGGGCCTAATATTATGCAAACAGCTGTAATCTTCAGTGGTAGCAACCACCAATATCCCATCCCGAGGATCAGGCGCTATACCTCATCTGCTCTTCAATTAAAGTAACGTACAACCTGCCTAATGTATGGACTTGCCACTTACAGGTGTTAATCCGGTGTATGTACTTTAGAGACAGCCTATATTGGTTTGGTTTGGTCGACCTAGATTTCAGAAAGGCTAATTAACTAAACTCATGAAATATTCGATTTCTGGCAGATTGCATATATACCTAGTACCTAGCTAGAGTACTATAGAGCTGTGGCCACAAAGCTTGGTATTCAGACACACACGATCTCTATTTCGCCCTATTGGCCGTGGGGATCAACAATCTCCATAATATGAATTTTCCCTATCCTTGGCTCAGACTAGTGCAACATTATAAGCTTGTGCTAAGCTAATATTCATCAAGGAATATATTAATCGTACACCTTCGAGTGATTAAAAAACTTAAGGAACCCATACCTAGTAGAAAGGTGAGAGCCGGTATGCACGACCGCGAACTATGGGACCCACCTATTATCTCGAGCCCGGCAACCCTTCCGAGTGCGTATTCTGTTCTCTAGAGGGTCACCTGGTGAAAACCGTGCATCGGACGTAAATATATATATAAATGTATCTCACCACCTCGCATATCTCACAGCTAAGGCAAGCTATGCATCCAGCTGCCCTGGAACGGCTGTAGATCAGAAGTGAAGTTCCCAGAATAGTCGTGGTGGTAATGGCTGTTAGTAGGATATCTAGACAGCTGTACAACAATACAAGCTTAAGGTACTTAAAGCACATGGTTATATATATATATGAGATCCCAAAGCTTAATTAATCTCAACCACTAGACATTTACTAGATCTAGAGTATATAGACAAGGCAGACACTCTTTCTATAGCCACTGGTTCGGGTCTGGTACTTCGGGAGACATATTAGTCCCTTTGCGTAAAAGACTCTAGAGTCTTTTCCCGTAACCTGATTGGTGCCTATCTCCATCAACCAATCACACAAGTAGAAAAGACTCTGGAGTCTTTTGCGTAAAGGGCCTATTATAGATTAAAAGCGAATTACGGCTGTATATATGTAAAAATAATACCATATGAATGTATATAGCTATATACATATATATGTAAATATAAAGGCACTATAGGGCTATATGTATGTGCTTATGTACCATCAATTCATAGGATTTCTGGACAGTACGGCCGGTACTACATGCCATACCAAAAGGCTGTTTTGGTGGTTCTTTGTATGTATGTAATATCAGCAGTATTCAGTCGAAACCCTTTCTATAAGTATGAGTTTGCGAGTAATATAATCTTGCGTACTATAGACTGGATAGATTTGGGAAGAGAGGTGAAACATGGCAAAGGGGTTATTATAATGTGCAACCAGCGTTAACACACGTGTTTAACACTGCGGATCTCCGACTAGTATGTATGCGTGTGCCATTATCATATTATAGCGTTAACCTCGTTATGATAAACAAGCTAGCTGTAACCAGGTACATGTAGGTTATGATTACCACTTAAATGCTACATTTAATTAATATGCATGCATGAGGCCGTGATAAAACCATAATCTTAGAACTACGAAGAACACTCAGAGACGACGCCCTTCAATGAATCGATATAGTAAATACGTGTGTATATATGTAAGTACTGTATTGTATATATATTACATGTATTTATGTTTATTTATTAATTTAATTTAGTGTTGCCCATGAGCCGGCTTAATTGAACCTTGGGTTCGGGTTTTGGCTCGCTGGGAGTGAGCCTATTATAGATAGTCCTTCAGCTAGCCTAATTAAGCCGGTTTGAGCCTTGCTTCATGGCCATGGGCTCAAGCTTATATACTGGTTGATATGGTTTTAGATACGTCCTATATATAAGGATCGATCTAATTCGAGCAAATAAGAGACTCCTCTTATGGTGCGGTAAATGTGTCAAAAGTAACTTTACCAACGATGGAAAGTTATTTTACCACCGGCGGTGAAACAATACCAATATTTATACCTCAAAATGGATAAAAGCGCAGGCATTTTGGCCAAAAGGGGCTATATAATGCCAATTTATGACCAATTGTCCACCAGTGGTGAATTTCACCACCGGTGGGAAACCTTCATAAGTACTTGCACTAATGATTGATATAGTATAGTGCAGCATAAAGGCTGAAATTCAGCATTTGTATTGGCACAAGGACTGAAATTCAGTGCTTAACGTGTTTCACCGGGAAAGCAACCATCACCTGGTAAGCAATCAACCATGACAACAGGACTTTAAAAATATCAGATTCTGAGGCTGGAGCGAATCAAGTGTCTAGAAACACCCTTTAGATGTCTTTTGACTATTTCAGATGATATCTGCTAAGGTTGAGTGGTGAAGGGTAGTTGTCATAATATAATTTCTTCTCCTTTTGGGTCTAGGTCTTTTGAAAGTACCCCCACCGCACTCACTACCCTAAGTAAGTATCACCCAAAAAACAAGAAAAAGCACTTCCAGCATATTTGGCTTCGTATTAGACTGAACCTTAGTGCTATCATCTTTCATCAATGGGACCCGGTTGCTTTCCCGGTGACGACCGCTTTCCCGGTGAAACACGTTATATATACCACCGTTGGTAAAATTACACCCACCTGAATGCTCAGCTAGATAACTTATTCTCTTTTATAAAACGAAGCTTATACATACAATATATATCCACCATTTATTACATGTACTCCGGTGTTAAAGGTAAGTGAGTAGATCTGAACGTGGCGGTGCGGTTTACGTTGCTACGTTCTATTCACCTACCCTTGACACCGTAGTACGTTCGGTGAAGGAGACCTGCTATTTTGATCATTGACAACTGGCTTGAGACTCGAGTTTCTGGGGCCGGTTCTTCAACCATACTACTTTTAAACCAGGTTCGTATGAGCATAGAAGACTTATATATGCGTGTGTATATACATGTGCTGCATGTAGCCCTGTTAGCATATATTTGCGATTTACTCTACTCGCCCCCTATGAAGTTTCCGAACCCGACCATTATACTATAAAGGGGGGGGGGACTTGGCAATTTTTTGTGTGTATGCAATAGCAGTCGTGTTCGGAAACGCCATGAAATTAGTAGTAGCTACATCATACGTCAATTATTCGCCTTACATGAATATAACTGCTATAGTTATATTATAGCTATATTATGATGATATCATGGCCGGGCGATCAACAATATCGCTTAGGTATGTAGAAAGCCAACTCCCACTTTTAATATAAGATCTGGTGTGTATTGTAAGTCAATCCATGTAGATCTTATACGCGTATGGAACAGCTAGCAACATTTCTTAAATCCGGTTTATAAAACCAAACCATTTCTCATAATATGATACCCTTCCTTGTCAATCGATAGTCCGTCTAACACTCACTGGGTATTGACGGACACTGGGTGTTGACAGACTTGGCCAATAAGAGAAAATAAACTAGGCTTGGCTGTTTCTCTTTGGTGGGATCCGTCAATACCCAATATCCATCATCACCCCGTGAACGGCAGTAACAAATCTTTGGTTATCTCGTCACGTGGGTGCTAGGTGTCTTTGGCCCCATGAAAGGTCCATACTATTCGGCCGAGCCTGTGGGGATATCCATTGATCAACTCTACAAGCATCGAGAGTCGATCGACCGCTCTAAGGATGGTGATCAGAGTAAGCTAGGCCCCCATGTCACACTCTCTCGTAGACGTGCGCGCTGCAATCGACCTCAGCATAATCAAATTATCTAACTACAGTACTACTACAAAAGAGCGGGGGTACGGGATCACTAGTAATGTGAAAAGAGTGCGGTATTGGTACAGTACTACTCTTTCTTCAATGCCTAAATTCGGTAGTCTTATAATATGGTAATGGTTTTACCCCGTTTTTCATACTATAGTTTATCGAATATCAGATGACCGAGTGAGTCCTCCAAGCTTAATTAATGAATTAAGGAAACAAAATAATTAACCTTAAGGTTGAAACTTTAGGTTGTCACATGTTGATCGAGTGACGGGTCATGAAGTGACAGATATCCCAGAAAGTTCTAAGCATAAAAATTTGGTTTATGATTATACGATTAATAAAAATGGCTATTTCCCGCCTCTGGAATTAGTACTTGGAGATATCAAAGTAACTTGATCATTAATCGAGATTCCTATATCAATCAGATATCGGTTGAGTACATGTACGTAGTATATCCCACACCCATTTTGTCATACCATATACGCTTAGAGCGCAATGCCATATCTGGAAGGCCATATGCATATCGATTCGGCACTAGTCGATCATCCGACCGAGTGATATTTTATGACAGTACCAGTACTTCCAATAGAGCGGCGGTGTGTAATATTAGGCCCTTTGCGCAAAAGACTCCAGAGCCCTTTCCCGGTAACCTTATCAACGACCAATCACACAAGTAAGCGGGACCTAATAAGTCATCAAACGGCAAAATTGTGGCTAGGTCCGATGACTTACTACCCACCGCTGTACGGACAAAATTGTAAACTATCTTTGTCTGGTCGGGTAGGGAACTGCTAGGTTCGAGGTAGTTTGGGGGCATTTCCTCTTTCGATAATTTCATTAGGGTTAGCTGGGGTTAGCTAGAATTAATATTCTTATGGATTATTAAACACGACCATCGCATACGTGTGTGAATAAGTCTTTAAGACTGGTATGAGCAATTCTAATGTAATAATGTATGCAACCATGGAACTAACATACTTGTAGTGCCAAAATTATGGTTAATGTACATGCTGTTGATCAAATTTGAAAAATACTCCGTGGATCTGGGAAATGAGATGAAATCCGTACTCTAAACATATTAATTCACAAGACATGTTTACCACTTGAACCTTTAGTCCACATGCGAGCTTAGAAGGCCCCTGCTTTCTTCCCCTCCCTGGTAGTTTTGATCTAAGGAAGACCGTGCCGAAGGCGAGAGTTGATTCGTAGAAATAGTGCTGTAACCCTGCTCGATAGAACTAAATTTAGGTTCAGAGTCCTCGGAATGGCGGTAAAGGATGTAGTGTTGGGTTATGAATAGGAGGTCGACCATAATCGCAAGTTGACTAAGACAAAACTTCACTGGGTTACCGGTTATGCCAGACCAGTTACCTATAATCGTGGTTTAGCATCATAATTCGATAATCGTGGGAGCCTTGGTGTGGTTGGAGAAATAGGGGTTTACACACTTTGTAAGCTCGAATCTAATATGAGTTGTGCAAATGATAATACACCACCAAAGATATCGAGAATAATATTATGTATTGACCACCCAGTAGTTGCCTTGCGTGTGTAATTAAGATATGCCTGTGGGATGCATTTTACTATGGATATTAGAATTTTAACATATTGCAGTGTATAAGCCTAAGTAAAGGAGCCCATGCAAGGCACGCATATAGATTAGCCACCGCACGATACAGCATATCTCTAAGCTGGTGGTTGGAATACACACAACGTCGATCCATTTCCAGGCACTAGTAAGGGCAAGAAGCACAGAGATGAATATGGCGGCAAGGCAACCTAGGGCAATAGTAGTCATGGCTCGCGACATTTTCTGTGATTCATGGCGCTTATAACCCCAGAAAAAAAACTGCGATAAACCTATGGAGCTCATGAATAGTGCATGCACCTATTATCATCAGCAGCCCGACCCCTTGGAGAAACCCGGCATAGGAGAGGTTATAATAAACACAGCAAACTAACAGCGAATGCAAGATCGTTCAACCTTACGGTCGGCTCTTCAGCACCAGGATGTCGACGAGCGTATTCATCTCTCACAGTTGACGAGAAAAGAAAGAGAACCGACGATATTGTGAAGCAAATAAATCCGAGTACATTAACAGCAAAGAAATCAAGTGCGAGCCCGGTAACGGACTGGCGTTGATAGTTGGATATGAGTTGAGGGTAGAAGGATATTGACCAGCTTAAGAAGTAGGACCATCCTAGGAGTGGTGATACCACATGGGCAAGGAAGTGGTTGTGGGAATCAAGGGCCATTTGGCAAGGAGATGAGCTGAAATGGTATCCGTAGCCTAAGGAAGCAGAGGTAATCAAATATTTCCGTAGGACGAACTGCTATTATTGATGAGTGCTTTGTTGGACTAAAAAGATAGACGTTTGGGAAAGGAGTTTGGCGTTGAACTTTAAAGGATGCTGCAAAATGTAGATAAAGATAAGGTACTCGT
Source organism: Morchella sp. 2015-shanyang (assembly GCA_024713795.1). Lineage (NCBI taxonomy): Eukaryota > Fungi > Ascomycota > Pezizomycetes > Pezizales > Morchellaceae > Morchella > Morchella sp. 2015-shanyang. The sequence continues at coordinate 2,205,130 of JAMGZB010000001.1, read as the reverse complement.
TTGCCAGCATAAGAATGGCAGAGACAGGGGCCAAATTTCCTTGCCCAAGCAACTAACGGCGGATCCTGCCTGATGGTTTTTGTTTGCAGTTATTTAATTTGCCCTTGGCGTCCATTAGACAGGATTCACCTTCAGCTGATCTCGTCTTGAGCACGAGCAAACTACATGTAGCTGATTACTCCCCATGACCCCCAAAACCCCATGTCAGCAATCGCGTCATTTGCGCCAAGCACCCTAAAACCAGAGGTACCTATGGTACTCATACATACATGTATGCACGCTGCGTGACATGTATCTAGATACATGTACAATGTCATAATAATCCCCGCTAACGTCCCCAATCTTGTGGTTGGTATTTTTACTCGGGTCAGGTAAGAAAAACCTGAAAATGACTTTAACGGTAACAACCTCTGATTCGCTACTAGTAAAGAAACTACACCAAATTGGTCCCTGCTTTGCGGCTTACATTTTCAGCTTCTTATAACCTGACACGGGTATATTAGTCCACACCAAACACCACTGGAAGATTGGAAAGAAATACCGATCGGGTCCCGCCCCGTTACAGTTACATGTGTAGTAGATGCATGTACCTACATACATAAACGGTCGGCCGCACCTCGATCAACATTACACGCAGAGTCCATAACATCCGCTAGTTACCAACTAACTGTACTTAAAGTATATTGCATACATCATATCAATGATGACCCCACCGAAATAAAAGGGTGTATTGGATATCAACTATTTGATAAGAGAGATAAGGTAGAACTGGCTTTGCTTTTTAATTTTGTGGTGGGTCAGCATCTACTGATAAACTTCAGAGATGCTACATGTATGTAGGACATACATGTAGGTACATGTACTACTACTCTACTCACGCGTAAAGCGCAAGTCTTTCGAAACATCCCCTCTGGAAGCCACCTGATCCAGGGTTCCATAATTTGCGCAAAAGACTCCGAGTCTTTTCCCAGTAACTTGATCGGTGCCTATCCTCCCATCAACCAATCGCACAAGTAGAAAAAGACTTTAGAGTCTTTTGCACAAAGGGCCTAATACCCGCCTGGATCGCTGGTTCATTACGTGGCACAATAACAGATTTATGTAGAGAGAACTCTTATCTCTGGTGGGGTTGTCCCGGCGAAAATCGCCGACAGGGATATCGAGCGTGCATGATCATGACTGAAAAGCTTCATCTCGCCGTATTAGTCTAAAGCTCGGGATGAGGCCCATTAATTAGATTCGAAATAACAGCCGAAGCTTGCGTCCAAAATATCTCATCAAATAACCGATGCCATGATATCAAGACGCTGTTAAGCCTGAAGATCTCGGTGGCCTGCAGGTATGTACCTGCATAGGTGGAATATTACAGATGTTAGCAGTTACGTTAGCCAACTTTTTATGAATCGTGCAAGATCGCCCGTATAAAAGTTAAAACTTTAGATCGCTAGAAAGCTAACGAATAGGTTTAGAATCATACTTACCCTAGGGTCTAACCGGCCGAAATTTCATGTGCAATGAATGCATAAAGCACCATTGTTTGGGCACTTGTGTGAGCTGCAGCCTTATGCGATCTTGATACTCGGGTATGGGAGAAAGAACCAGAAAATGTAATAGGGTTATTTGTATGGCAGAGCGGCGCCACTCCATACAAATAATCCTTGTATCCTCACTTGGTTCTTATGCTCACACCCGAGTAGACGATCGATATTCTTTGCAATTAATTTAGTACGGTGTTTAATATTTCCTGTGACCGTAAGTCAATATAACCTTTAACGTACATAAACTACGTTTACTAATGAGCTCGACTAAAGTATAATAACTTCGATATTTATGCAAGTTTCTACTGCAAAAATTAACACATTATGCCCTTGTGGGTTCGGTTTTCAAGTTCTCGTAGTGGCGGTTGGTCATCATTTACTATCAGCTGGGCCACATTTGCCAAATCTCTTGGCGATCTGATAACGGTCGCGACCTCAACCCTCCTTAGACACCCCCCCACAAGACTGTACTGAAGGGAAAATTCGCTCTTTGCATCAAACTCACTTTTAGTTCGCATTCAATTAAGTCCTCCTCATCGAAATCACCATTGATAACGCGTTCGTTCTATTGGACTATGGTATAGCACCATAAGCTCACCCATCGCAACAAATCGGGAATTATGGCACCATCCCCTAGTTCTGGTGGGCGTACTCCTTCAACTCGTGGTCGAGGAAGGGGCCGGCCGCGACTAAGAGGACGTGCAAATAGTCTACTCAGTGGTAGGAGACGTACCTCATCTCTCCCAGCATCAGTTCCAGAAAGCTATACTCCAACGGGTCGTCGAAGACCTGTTTATCAAAATGGTTACAGGCCAGGAGGTGCTGGTGGTGGTGGAAGGTATATTGATCACTCTACGGGATCGGTCGTTCCAGCAAACGTTTACAACACCACCAACACTCCCGCTCCCAACAACAGACGGAGAGTTCCGGTAACTCCGAGCGTGACGGTGGCGGATGGGGTTTACAAACCAAGAGAGGAAAAGAGCTATACAGAGTTCCATCCAGATCTAGATGTGGAGGCTATATTGGAATGCTTGTCTGCAGAAGATGTCGATGGGGCAAGCTATAAGCCCCCTGAGAGTGGGAAGAGTGTAAAAATTGTGGATGTGAAGGAGGAGATTGAGCCACAGGAGGACAGATCTACTACGGGTCCGAGGAGATGGGATATGGGAATGAGTCTTGATGGAAATGGCCAAAATTCTGATGAATTATTGGATACAAGTCCCGAGATCATTACATCCTCATTTCCAACATATTCTTCACCTTCGAACGGCACCGTCTCCGCGCCACCCTTGAATGATATAGATATCGATATGTCCGATGCGCCTACCCTAACCCTCACTGCGGAAGGCGTTGAAAAACCATTAAACCTTTACAATCATATCAACCTCCCCATAGATCCTGCTCTAGCTGCTCTTAGTTCACTTCCGTCATCAGAACATATCCCAATCGACCCGGCTCTCTCACAAGTGGATCATCAGCTAACACCACAAACACCTGCAATCACTCCAACGGAGGAAGTACCAACAACTCGTCCTCCTGTCACACCTGGCCCTGTAAGGGCGTCCCGCAGGGGTGATGAAGGCCCCACTCTCGCATCTCTCCGCGCTCATCGATCAAATGCCGGTAAACCTCCCCTCCGTCAAACTGTTGCCCACCCACAGTCAGTCCGACGACCGCGGACCCAAACAGCGACGAAGGCGTCATTTGAAGCTGAGAAGCTCAACCTTCCAAAACCAAGCTATCGCAAGATAACCCCTTTTCAATTTTCTGAATTTGCATGGGATTCCTCTGTTGGGCCTGGTGGTCCCTACGGTCTCAACAATCCACAGACTTCCTATTTCGCGGAATTTGACAAAGGCAACCGCCACCCTGAGCCAACAGATGGGTCAATAGATCGGTCTATAGCGCAAATGGGTTACCAGCAAACATCGCTATACAAGTTGCCCAATACCCTCCTCCGTGACGACCCCGACCTTGGTATCGATGAGGAACTCAACAGCGCCAATATCCATACCCTAGACCGCGTGGAATATGACATGGATGAACAAGACGATAAATGGCTCACATCCATTAATTCATATCGTCTCCTTACCTCAACCGCTCTTATCACTCGTGAAGTCTTCGAAATAACAATGACAAAAATTGAAAAGGAATGGGTGGCGTTGGAAAAGAAGATCCCTAAGGTCATCGCCAAGCCCCACTCCACATCCTTTTCTGCTAGGCGTCGTCGGACAGCCGGTGATGATGAGGAGGAAGAGGAAGGAGCTGAGGATAGTAAATGCGCAATCTGTGATGACGGAGAATGCGAGAATAGTAACGCCATTGTTTTCTGTGATGGTTGTAACCTTGCCGTACATCAAGAGTGTTATGGTGTTCCATATATACCAGAGGGGCAATGGCTGTGTAGAAAATGTCTTACAATACCAAGGCAAACGGCACATTGTATCTTTTGTCCAAATACCGATGGGGCATTTAAGCAGACCACCACAACAAGGTGGAGTCATCTTTTGTGTGCTATTTGGATACCAGAAGTTCGATTGGCGAACCCAGCCTATATGGAACCAGTGGATGGGATGGAGTTAGTTCCGAAGAGTAGATGGAAGCTGGTGAGTTTCGATTTTAGTTGAACCCTACAACTATATCACTTTAAATATCATTTCTTTGCTGACCTCGGGTGTGACAGACATGCTATATCTGCAAGCAAAAAATGGGCGCATGTATCCAATGTAGCAACAAAAGCTGTTTTATAGCCTTCCATGTTACTTGTGGTCGACGGGCACGGCTGCACATGAAAATGAAGAATACCTCTGGGCCAGGTGCACAGTTGGAGGCATCTGGGTTGAAGGCATACTGCGACAAGCATGTTCCTGCCGATTGGAGACGGGAAAACGATGTAAGTTATATACAGAGCTTTCGATTTATCAGTCACTGACAGTCCTATAGGTTGATGAAGCTGTCATGGATGCCATGGAGTTTTACCATCAGACAATGGCTGGTCGGAGCTGGGGAGACTCCCAATCCGCTGCCATGGCTCTTCCAGACCCTTCGGAAGAAAGCAGCCCCCCCAATGGCATCCTTGTTGGAGGGAACCTCCCCCGCCTAAACCTAACTTTCGGAAATAAGCGTAAGCGCAATGCAAACCCGAAATCCGTGTGGAAACTTCCCTCTGGTGCGCCTGTGATACCACATGTCATTTATACCGCTGTTATCGACTTTCTTTCTCGCTTCAAGGTTTGCAAAAAAGAGGAATATGTTGCTGAAGCGTGCAAATATTGGACACTCAAGCGGGAAGCGCGTCGTGGTGCTAGTTTATTAAAGCGACTACAGTTGCAGATGAACAGCTTCACAAGTGTGGAGGTTACAAGAAAGAATTATGCAGCGATGGGACACACAATTGGGACCAAAAAGCTAGAGAAACGCAAGGAATTTGCAGATTGGTTGATTGGCGCTTTGGATAAACTAAAGGATGGGACTATGAGAGTCGATATAGGCGAGAAGGAAAGGGTAGGGGATGCAAAAGCTTTGGAACAATCATTGGACTCTATATATTTCCCCGAGGTATCTTTAATGAGGGAAATTTTAGAGAAGGCAGAAAGGTTGGTGTCCTTCTTTACAGAGCACTGGCATGATGGGGCGTCATGTGAGATCAGTGCGGCATAGCTAACGTTATAGTATGGGGTACGCGTGCAGTCTGGATCACGAACATGTCTTTGAGCAAGGATTCTCACTTATCCTGGACCGAATCGAGAACCGGCTGTATCCAACCGTAGAAACCTTTGCCATGGATATGCTCTCAGTATTAAACTCCGCGCCAAGCCAGCCATTACTTGAGCACAAGTTCAACATACCTTCTTATACCCCCCCGATGCTACAACAAAAGAAAGACATGGATGACCTAAGTCAGGAGGCGGCAACCAGGATATTGAAGCAAGTCGAGACGCTATTGGATGAAGCTGGGTTAAAAGAAATAGATTTAAGGACTGATTCAATATCTATGTCTGCTAATGCAGTTATTTTAGAGGATACGATTATGCAGCAGAGAATTTCAGACACCAAAAGAGACAACGGAAGGGAAATTGCCGAGATTGCAAGCATTCTTACTGGAACCAACGGAATTAGTTTGAATTTCGCCACCGAGAACAGTGATAATCTGGATTTTAACAAGAACAATGGTGAAGCAGAGGATGAAGATGTCCAAGTAGACGATGCCCAGGAGAACGAAAATGCTGAAGGCGATTACGATAACGTACCGAGCGAAAAAAGCGGAATTAGGGAAACAGAAAATGGCCAGCCTTCTATGCAATTCGCCAAAGAGTCTATTTTATCCCAGAAGAAACCAAAGGCGGGGGCGGAGGGTATCAACGGAGTATCACCTCCATTGATCAATATGAACATGTCAGTACCCGCTGCAGGCACCACGGTGCTGGGCTGTTGGACCGATGGTCATCCACCGTGGTATATGAATGATAATGAGCCTAGGGAACTTGACATTGTTGACCCGTATATTAGGAAAACACCCACACCGACTCCAAGACAAATGAGTCCAGTTCTTGAAATAAATGGCGAGAAGTCGACTCCTTCACCCAAAAAACTGCCGGCATCATCAAAAAAGGCGACGTCTTCTCCCAGAAAAAAGGCGCTAGTGTCGCCAGATAAAAAGTTGGGCTCCCCAACAAAAAAACTCTCGTCCTCACCAGCCAAAAAAAGATTATCCCCACCATCAAAAAAGCCAACACTGCAAAAGTCTCATGGGACACGGAACCAAGGGGCTACTGATGCATCTGTTGACGAAGTAGCAGATCCAACAACCCTTGAAACATCTATCCCACAACGGACCGAGGTTTTTCCAAAGACTCCAGAGGCAGGGTCACCGGTGGACAAGTCGGCCAGTTATCGCACACCAATAAACAAAGATATACCCACGGTTAAAGTTCGGCGTGCTTCAGATGGGTTGAAGCCTACCAAAAAGTCAGATCTGGACTTTGCTGAAAACGAGGACCTTATGGGAGGGTATAGGATTGAAGATCTCCCTTCTCCGCTTGGGACAGTCGATGGCTCAAACCCTAGCCCCGACCAGGAGAAGGTGGATAGCGGTATTCCTGCACTCCCAGCACCGCCACAGAGTGCCCTAGCCGCGTTTGTAGCCGCCTCAAATACTGCTACTAATGGGATTGGAGATCATGATAACACAAGTATCCTTTCCGACCCGCCGGATGATGACGATGTAGATATCGACGCAGAAGGCTCTACAGAAGATGAGGATGACACTGGGGGATTAGATAAGATGGATGTTGATATTTCCAATCAAGAGGATGAAGGAGACGATGATCTAGATGCTGGAGGTGAATTGGAGGAATTGGGGTCAGAATCCGGGGAGTCAAAAGGAGATGGCTCAGCGGAAAGCAGTTCGGGCGGTTCGGCAAAGAAAAGCAGAAAAGGCGCGAATTTTGTTCGGCAGAGTAATGGCAGGTTTGGAACGACGAAGACAGGAGTTTCTGGCAGGGGAGAAGGTAGCGCGGGTGGTGGCTGGAGAGGGAAAGGAAGGAAGAAGAAACGGTGAGCAAACTTTGAAGACTCAATAATGTTAATTACTTTCGATTTACATTTGTATTTTTATTTTTCCTCTATTTTTTTTTGATAGCTGGCAGATCTTATTTCTTTTGTCTACTTGGATGGACCGAAACGTGCCGATGGAAATGGAATAACTTTGGGTTTAGGAATGGGTTTGGGTATTCTTTTTTCTTTCTTGGCATTTTTTCCTCTTCCCTCTCTTTCTTTACCCGTTGCGCATGACCGAGGAATCTTTCTTTTCTTTTTTACTTTTTCTTTTCTTACAACTACTAGGGATAGGAACGGTGTTTGAACGTCTTCTTTCTTTCCTGTTTCCTAATTATATTCTCTTTCCTATTCTTCCACCCCCTCCACCTCACCCTCCCCCCCCATCCCCTTTATTTTTTCTACATACAACCATTGTCTACCTCTCTTCTCGACATCGACCCCTCACCTAGGACTAGGTGATGAGAGAAGAACCCCCTACGGTTGTCTCTTGTAGCACCTAGGCGGTAATATAATCGGAGAAGGCTGCTGTTAATGTATGCTTGATGTGTCTGGCTCCTGGTTCTAATTCCTGTGCCCCCCCCCCCATATATACTTACTGTAGTCGACTTCCCCCCATCCATGTGATTCCTTTCTGGTAGGTACAGTACAGCTATACCCCCCCCCCCCCCTTTAATCTGGTATTGGTGTTGTGAATATTCCCCAGGGCACGCCCCCCACGCTCCAAAAGAATTTGTAGTGGCCAGATATGTAGCTCTATCTCAGGAAACAACTGGGAAGGAGGAGGGATCAAAGTGCATGCCCTCCTGGATAGGGCGTTCACTGCGTAGAGTTTACAGGGGGTCCAGCTACATACCATCTTAACAAGCTCAAGTGCTACGTTATGAAAAAGCCCCCACCCAAAGGTTTTCGTGAAAGCCCAAAAGAGTAAGTACTTACTTAACTGTCCAGCTTAGTTGAGTGGTGAACCCCCATATATATATATATATATACAAAATCTACTTGGCAAATAGGGTTATATTTTTTTTGTTACGCCTTAACCACCCATTAATTTTTTGCCAATTCGAGGGGGAAAAAATGTGCAAAAGGCTTCTCCAAGGGGTAAATTTTTTTAATGCTGTTCATTATAATTAATTGTGTTGTGGTTCTACGTACACTTGGGATCTACTTAGTTTCACCGTAGAGGCAGCAACTCCAACGTATGATATGCATCATAATCCATCACTCGTACCCAAAACACACACACACGCCAACGTTTCACCCCATTTGGATCAACGAATGGATGGATGTTGCCGCATCGGACGGCTACCCGCTTGAAGCAGCTGCCAATGGTGTCCCACACCAAGCACCAAGCGAAACCGGCTCAGAATAAGCTTTCCCGGGGGGCCTCCAGTTCCGGATGGATTCCCACAACTTCCTACTCTCTATCTGCGTACATGTAAGTACTATGTCCAGTCCATATATATACAACTGTGCTACGATACTAACGCCCCCATCCGCCGATTTCCCCACGCCGGCCGGATAGATCCAGGATTTACAATTAGGCGGAAGGAGGAAGGAAGGGTGGGCGTTGGATTCCGGGGAAGAACCAGAAACGGTGTGGGGTAAAAAGACGTTTGGTTCCTCTCTCTCTTGCTCTCTCCGATCCCACTCTCTCTCCGCAAATTTAAATTGAGGGGAAAGGTAGGAAGAAGGTGGGGGGAGGCTGTGTGTTACAGGCTGCAGCCCTCCCCCAAATTGACGCAATTTAAATACAAGTAGGTACATAGCTTTTTAGAGTACCTACTCTAGCAAAGAGCAGTTTTTTTTTTCGGGGCATAATGCCGGCGATACGATTGGACGGACAGGCCAGGCAGCGCCGCACAGCGGTGGTTGTGGAACAGTTGTGTGTGATATGTAGATTCTGCTTTAGAGTAGAGCAGAGTAGATTCGATACCAAAAGGCTACCTTGGAATATCAGCAGTGGACTGGCAGAGTGGCATTCACATGCCGTAGCACCCGCCCGCAGCCAAGCTAGCCGGAGTCCACCCGCCGGTCGGGGAAACCCCCGGAAGCCGAGGTCCCGGCCGCCGAGCGTAGCGATTTTTCTTTTTTAAAAGGGCACCCGAAGCGATCTTCGCTGCAATGGGCCGATGGGGGTGAAGGGAGCAAGCGAGAGAAACACAGATGATGATGATGATGCAGGGCAAAGTGTTGATCATTAATTTTTTTTTCTTTCTACGGAGGTGTGTGGGTTCTCGCTGCTCTACTTTACATACAGGCTTACAGCTGAAGGTGCGTTGCAAAAAGCAAAATCAATCAATCCCCGCGGAGGTAGATTCCTACATTCGAGAGTAGGTACTCTAGAGGGAGTTGGGGGCCACCAAACAGAATTCGATTTTCAGGTCCGCAATTCCCGTGATGTGTGACATCCGCAGGAGAGAAGTGTAAAGTAGGGCTGTAGGAATCTTAGAGTGTGTAGGGGAAAGAGACGAATATCAATCGGGACGGGAGGCCGAGGCTGGAAATTCTAAAACCCCAACAACAAAGTTGCATGGGATTTCAACCCGGCCTAGAGGCAACATTTTGTGGGGGTAGGTAGGTACAAAAGGTTACATGGGAATTTGTATGGAACGAGAGAGCCGTCTAAGTTATGGTACGATTGATGAGAGTTTATGAAAGGAACAGGGGTGGGTGGTAACCTGGAAGGGGAGGGGTACGTAGAAGTTTTTCAATAGAGAGTGAGTGTGATGTAAGTGTTTTGAAAACTAACTCTTTGGGAGACGGCGGCGGGAAGAGAAGAAACCTTAGGAAAGAGTTGTCACAAGAAAGACGTCAGAAGAATGCAATTGAGGATCAGAGGGCCATAACTGTCAATTAATGTTAATGATCACCATCAGAAGCAACTCTTTTATCTATCCAGAGACCGAGGAAGAAGGGGAAGATAGTAAAGATCAATCCCATATCACCAGGCACAGAAAGAACAGCATTTAACATAATGTAGCTTGTAGGAGGAGGTACTTTCTCTCTACCCGGGAGCCGAGGAAACGAGATTCGAATCGTGATGTGCGTGAGCTAAAAAGGATGCAGCGGGCGGCGGTGGTGGTGGTAGCAAGTAAAAGGAAGTAGGGGTCCTTCTGGATGCGGGTATTTTTAAATTTTCTCTCTGGTTCTTCATCCTTCCCGACCCAGAGTGAGTGGGTTTTTTTTTTCTTTTTCTTTTTTTCTTCGGCGGTGGGGGGGGGGAGGGGAGGGGATCTTAGATCTGGGATGGGGGGTGGGTAAGTTGCCGCGCTGGCCAATAGGAAGAGAGGTAAACAATTGCTGAGTGGTGGTTTGATGAATTTCCTTTTTTCCCCTAACACGCGCTTAACCCGTTCAGGGGGAAGCATGAAGCATATGTACGGAAGCCCACTCGGAAGCGCTTTTCAGATGGACGTCGAGTGGTTTTTCCTCCTTCACTTTGTTGGGTGTCTTTCTTTACTCAGCACAACAGCTACCCAAGATAGATACTCGGAGTTGAAATAAATAAAGTGATTGTCAATGTGTCCTCTCCTCTGGTTGGTGTCTATTGATTTTCTTTTTTAATAGATAGTTATTTAACTGCGGTAGTAGTAGGCGGGTAGGGGGGAGCTCTATGTACTCTACTACCTGGTACTGGCCGTAGAGAGTACATTACGTTACTCTTGAGCATATGTATAATGTAGGTCATGCATGACCACATACATACAGATTAAGCCCAGGACAGACAAATAGATGCTCCTAATGAATAAATTTTTACTGATACATGTTGTACTTGGTATTCCCTGTGTTGTAATTGGATTGTGGACATGTAACTTGTGGTCTAAAATGCCCAGACCCCGTCGTTGGAGGAGGGAAGGAATGTCTCCTCCCCCCCCTCCCCCTCGGTCCAAGATCCATCATCCATCCTTCTTCAAACACCTGGCTTCCCCGAACGTCAACGAAATTCCTTTTATACGTCCTTTCTCCCCCCTCCCACCCCATCTTCCTCTTCCTCCCGTCGTCTCTTCATCCGCATTTCTTGTTTAGCTTTCTGGACTTGATCAAATAATCTAGAACTGAATTAAGCAACATCTCTATCCACTAGTTTCGTTTTTTTTTCCCCCTTACTATTCCTTAGTTAAAACGCCACATATCAACGAACACTATCCCGCACCAGTTTAAATATTGCGAAATACCCTCGAACCCTCCCCACATTTCAATCCAAAATGGAGCCACTTCTAAGTCAATCTCGTCGTCTTTGCCCGTTCCTCAAGAAAACTTCTCCATCCACTCTCCGCGCCCTCTCCACCGGTGTCTCCCCAAGTGTTGGTGGCGGGACCATGAGTAACCTCCAGGTCGTTGCCCGCCGCTGCCCAGTCATGTCTAAGGCGCTTGCAGTTCAGAGTGTCCGTAACTCGGCATTCTCTAGCTTTGGGGTCCGCGCTGGAATTGTTGGGCAGAAGAGGGGATACGTTGTTCCGAGCAAGCCCGCTGGGTTCCAGGCTACCGAGAGGAAGGATGCCGAGGCTGCGAGCATTGAGACCCTGCACCTCCAGGCAGGCGTTCTTGACACCTCCAAGGGTATTTCCACCTCAATTGCACATTGGTTGGGATTGGGTCAAAAAGAGTGCTAATTTTACAATAGGGATCTGCCCTCACGGCGCTGCAGCGCTCAAGGCCGCACAGATCGCCGAAAGCATGGCCGCCGCTCCCCGCGCACGCCCTACCCGCCCCGTTAACGTCGCTCCGGTGAAGATGAACCCGGCGACTACTACCGGAACCGCCTTTGATTACGAAGGTTTCTACAACAACGAGATCCAGAAGAAGCTCAATGACAAGTCTTACCGTTACTTCAACAACATCAACCGTCTTGCCAAGGACTTCCCACAGGCCCATCTGGACACCCCCGACAAGCTTGTCACTGCATGGTGCAGCAACGACTACCTCGGTATGGGTCGTAATCCCAATGTTTTGAAGGCTATGCATGAGACACTGGACACATATGGTGCTGGTGCAGGAGGTACTAGAAACATCTCCGGACACAACAAGCACGCAATTGCGCTTGAGCGTACTATTGCAAAACTTCATGCCAAACCGGCTGCACTTGTTTTTTCATCATGCTACGTGGCCAATGATGCGACCTTGGCAACTATGGGCTCAAAACTCCCCAACTGCGTGATCCTATCCGACTCCCTTAACCATGCCTCAATGATCCAGGGTATCCGCCACTCTGGGGCAAAGAAGCTTGTCTTCAAACACAACGACCTCAAGGATCTTGAGGAAAAACTCCAATCAATTCCTGCAAATTACCCCAAGATTATTGCGTTCGAGTCAGTATATAGCATGTGTGGTTCTGTGGGTCCCATCAAGGAGATCTGCGATCTTGCCGAGAAGTATGGCGCAATCACCTTTTTGGATGAAGTACATGCCGTTGGTATGTACGGACCACACGGAGCTGGTGTTGCGGAGCATCTTGATTTTGAAGCGCATGCTGCTGGCAGGCCAGAGGGAACAGTTATGGACCGAATTGATATCATCACTGGTACACTTGGAAAGGCATATGGATGTGTTGGAGGTTACATTGCTGGAAGTTCATTATTCGTCGATATGATCCGTTCCCTTGCGCCCGGGTTCATATTCACCACCTCATTACCCCCAGCTACAATGGCGGGTGCAGATGCAGCGATTGACTATCAAATGCACTACCATGGCGACCGCCGACTCCAGCAACTGCACACCCGCGCGGTAAAGGAGTCCCTACATGAACGCGACATTCCAGTCATTCCTAATCCGTCTCACATTGTTCCCATTCTTGTTGGAAGCGCCGAGCTTGCTAGGCAGGCTTCCGATAGCCTTCTCGAAGACCACGGTATCTACGTCCAGGCGATCAACTACCCTACCGTCCCTGTAGGCCAGGAGCGTCTCCGCATTACCCCCACCCCCGGCCACACAGAGAAGTACCGTACACACCTTGTTGAAGCCCTCGAAACCGTTTGGAAAGACCTCGGCATCAAGCGCACCTCCGATTGGCGCGCAGAGGGCGGCCTCTGTGGCGTCGGTGTCGACAACATCAAGGTTGAAAATATCTGGACCGACGAGCAGCTTGGCTTCCAGGGCAAGGAGTTTGTTGAGAAGGCGATTAGTATGAAGACCGGGAGGGTAGCCGGCCCGGTCATGGACGCTATTTTGGAGAAGGAGATGGGAAGGTCGATTGGTATTGAGGCCTAAGGCGTCTCTTTTGGTACGTGCTTTCATTGCATGGGGAGGGGGGAAGTCCGCTGTCGTTTAATAGCCGGAGATATCATGTCATTGTTAGTAGCTGGGAAGAATTTTTGTGTAGGAGGAGCATCTAGTGGGATAATAGAAGTCACTGCAGCACGGGGAGTAGCTCCCCCGGATGCAATGTTTTCTCGAATTTTTTGACATTATGTGTGCGTGGTGATTGATTGAATTATACTTATAAAATGTGATATATACCTCACTGCTGTAACTGTTTTGTAGAATTCACCACCAAATCATGCAGAGGCAATTATGCTCAATCCTAACAAAGGCATTCCAGCCAGACCTCTCTCTGACTAAGAAAAAAAAAAAAAACCTTCCGAACCTCTCCGAAAAAAAAAAAAAAAACACACATACCACCGCTGACATCAGCTGTTCAAATGCAAGGCGATGTACTTTACGCTGTACGCACTCCAATTCGGGTATATCTCGGGAGACAAGGCCCTCACAGCCCATCACTCACCCACCCACCCACCACCGTGGCCTGACGACAACCGCAAAAAAAAAAAAAAAAAAAAAAAAAAAAAAATCCGGGCCCTGCCTGTCTCGCGTAAACCAATGAGGACCGCGGGATTTGGCAGCTGCGGGATCTGTGGCTGGGGTGACCCGGCCCCTTGTCCTTGTCGTGTAGGGGGTCTGGGGCCTGGACTGGCGAGGATTTGTCAGGGGCGGGGCAGGGCAGGGCGGGCGGGCGGGGGGGCGGGAGTGGTGGGTTAGGGGAGGTGGGGTGGTGGGCTAGGGGTGCTGTAATGGTCTGGTCTGGTTCGTGTGGGGGTATGGATATTATATGCCTTTGCTTCGTGGATTTGGGTGTTGGAGACGTGGTTCATGGGGTATCACTCGGTGCTGTTGGCGACCCCCGAGATGCAGAGGGTTTGTTCATTGATTGCATGTAGTCTATCGGCTATGGAAATATCTAAAAGCCTTCTGTCTTCCGCCGCCATCTCAATACAGTCGAATAAACCACTCCGGCTACAGTACCATAAGGAATAACGTCAATCTGTCCCCAAACATGTTCCCCTTAGTGCCCTGTCTCCTTTAGTGCCCTGAGCGGGGAGCTTGTATGGGTGAGTGAAGTGGCTTCGTTTAAGCTGTACCATGTGGCTGAGGGGCATGTATAGACTGAGGCTGCTTGCTTGAGAGACGGATGCATGGTATTTACTTACATTTACATATTAAGTAGTTGGAGGGTTGTGAAGTGATCAGCATAATGAAGAACATATCCTGACCCGCAACCAAAGTGCAGTGGAATGGTAGATCTGATCTATATTGCAGTAAGTACCTAACCCAATGGTGGGGTTTTTCTCTTAGTTTTTTCTCTTTCTTTCCTTCTAAGGGAATTGGTTCCTGCATATAGCCAGGAACAACTGGAGCAAATATTCCTCCCTCGCAACATCACTCATCCCATCGGTAGGTAGCACTAGGCAAGAAGGGTATATATCCCTACATAGCCATCATGGTTAGCTAGTAAATAGAAGTCGAATCTTTTGGGGGGTTTCCTACCCCTGATTCACGGGAGCTGGAGTCCGGGGGTTATGATATTCTGTGGGTTCCTCCTTTACAGGTTCGCTTTCTGGCTTCTTGCACATACATGTGCAGCCTATGCTATCGATCTTAGCAACTCGCCATCTCGTGAGTACCGGTATTTGGTTTAACACACCTCTGCAGCATTTGTAGTTCACGTATACCTGTTCGCCATATAAACGTACTTTCTTTTCTGCGTGAGGCTCCTGCCATTTGTAGTCTACCTCCTGCTTTTCCAGCAAGAACAGTCCATACATCGCCTTTACATCTTGCCAGAAATATCTACGCATATACGTTTCGAAATCGGGTGCCACATCTTCGTATATATCCTCGTCTTCTTCACACTCATATTCTTTACTACGTGACCAATCCTCCTGCATGCGTCCTTCCGTATCGGTACTCATCTTTAGGTAGTGGGCGCGCGCGAGAACCTAAGGGGGACCGGTGAGCCAATATTAAGTGATTGCTAAACGTGGCCCCTAATCGATGGGGCGAGAGTGACTTATAAATAACTCATGTATGTATCAATCAGTATAAATCATATTTCCAACGTGTACAAAGAATCAAAGTCGCAAACCTGAGAATCTTTTGGCCTTGAGGTTTGCAGCTTCCTGCTCAATCGGGCACATGCTCCTTGCCAATTCCTCCCATCACCACGCCATGGATCACTCAGCTATGCTAGCTGATCGGGAAGCGTCTTAGGTATCTGGAAGGTTCTTGGGGGTTGATGATGAGGTAGACGCCGAGCGAACCTAGAACGGGCCAGTTGTTGGGCTCCGAAGGAGTGACATAGGACCGGACGGAAGAGTCTAGACCGAGCTGGTGTAGCTTGTAATATGTGAAATGGCTACCAAGGAGTTGTGGTAGACCGTCAGAAAGTAAAGGGTAAAAAATGCATATATGCTTTCTGGCTAGGGCCATTGCGATGCGGGTTGAGTTATTATCAAAGGACAGTTGTACAAGAACACTGTGTTATACTTTCATCTTAATTGGGGTTTCTAGAGATTCTCTAGATGAATACATGTATGCTGGAGACTGTACGTATAAACTCCAGCTCTATGCGCACACTTGCTATTTACATGTACTTAAGTGTTATTTACTATACAACAGAAAAAGCTACCAAAACCTTTATCAGTGTTGAATAAAAATCAACAAGAAGCGCATAAAAGCAAAGTAAAGAGGAAGCTATAAGAAATAAAAACGATATCTATCCACGCCTTATACCCCCATGAGATCCTACTCCGGCAAGGAACAATAAAAGATAGTGTCACGCCCATGAAAAGAAATAAAGTAGCAATCTCTAAAACCCTAGTTACGGTGAAAAGAAGAATAAAGGGCGGAGAAAGTAAAGTACATGATAAAAAAAAAAGGAACTATGCGGAAACACTAACACCTTGCGCCTTTAACCTCTCTTCAAAACCCTTACAGACATCCTCGAATCCGCTGGTTACTTCTGCACAGACGCCAGCTGCCTCCCTTCTCTTACATCTCGCCTCCCAGTCCCCATCCTCGATCCACCGTTTTGCCTTCTCGACCGCTTCGAGCTCGTGTTTCCAATCAGCGCAGGCTTCACGAGCAACACGCAACTTACGGGTGGCGGCAATGGAGGATTGCCGGGCCATGTGTAAGGAGTCTGAGAGAAATGAGAGCTGCGAGACAAGAGAGAGTGTGAGGGAGTGGAGATTTGAGAGCTCGGCAAGAGGTTGCGGAGAAGGTCGAGGGATGAGGTCAAGGAGAGATAGAAGAAGGTCTGAGGTATCTTCCGCTGGGGGATAGGCCGAGTTTATTGATAAGGAAAGATCGCGGATGGTTCTTGCTTGATGGGTCATATTGGACGTTAACGCAGCATGGGCTGTTATCAATCTACAGTGGGGCCCGTGCGTTAACAATAGAAATCATATCGGCAATAGGGGGAAAACAAACCTCATACTTCCTGTCTCCAGGCTACTCTGTGGCGCCAGATTCTGTAGCCCCTCCATAAGCCTTGGCATAACCCCCGCCAGCTCCCCAACTCCAGACTCTTCCTCCTTGAGCATGTGTCGATTCCTCAAAGCTAGGTTCTCGATTTGGTTGATTTTGTCCTCCAACCCCACACTAATGCCATTTCCAAGATCTTCAGGGTCGCCGTACTCACTACCGTCATAGTCACTTGCAGATAATGGCCTCACCGGGGCCTTCTTTATCGAATCATCCTTTGTCGCGTACCCGCTCACGATATGATGGTGATGCGCCCCATTGACCTGAGCCTCTCCAAGCATCATCTCAACCTCACCCCCTTCTTCGTCATACTCCTCGTCAGAATCGTACATGGCACCCGCCAACTCATCCGCAAGTGACCCAAGGCCACCTAGACCGCCGCTGTCGTCCTTGTGGTCTAGAGGGACTGGAGTAGAGGGCATGAGCATACTGTCATCTTCGTATGATATGGACGGACCTTCGTCGGTGAAATTTGGAAGGGGGGAGGACTCGTCCAGGCCAGTAACTTCGTAGAGTGAGTCTTCCATGTTTCTTCAATAAATGCTGTAGATATGAGTGCTTGAAAGTCTGTGGTTTTGTTTCGTTGTCGTTATCCGTAATGTACTTTCTAGATAAATAGATATCTGGGTACGCGCAAAGGGAAAAAGAGAGATAGGAGGAGAAGAAGGAGCTTGATCACAAGAGTAGAGTAGAGCTTAATGTGTGCTCATCTGCTTCCTGCTTGTTCCACAAGTAGCCAGGGGGCTATGCACGGAAAGAAAGAAACCAGGTACCAGGCCTTCCGCGAAACAGGAGGCCGAATAAGAGGGTGGGGAGGAGACCTAGAAGGTAGCGTTGATATGCGATGCAATGGATTTACCCCTGCGTCTAGCTACACGTGAGGATGTCCAACGTTAGTAAGCCGTGATGTGACGATCATTAGATGAAACCTGAGTTGCAATCTTTTTTTGGTTTAATTTTCATTAAAAAAAGCAATATCCTGCCTAAGTATCCTTAATATTAGGATCTGTGCAAATACCTAACACAACATACCAACATAATTAAGGTCAGGTACCAAGGCAGAAACGTCACCCAGGGACATGGCCCCTTCCTGCCCTCACTCGCCCCCCCATCTCTGCGGCTGGTGTTACACCACCACCACCCCCCACACGTCACGACGTCACGTCAGGTCACGTTTTTTCGTTAGCAGCATTTTGCAACTAAAAGAGCCGCCCCACCAAACTGCTCAATGAACTTTTTTTTTTATCGATAACAGAGAACATACGACACACGGGACCCCGCACCCGGCCCCCAACTCCCTCTTTGTACATAAGCTTTCTAAAATCAACTACATACTTCAACCTACGCAAAAAACAAGATACGAATTAAGCCGGGAAAATCGAGATTAGGGAAACTAAGGAAGAAGCAAAGAAGTAAAAAAATGAGCTCGCTACGACCTTTTCATGCGTTGGACCTGTTTCGTTTCAACTTGACAAATCTCGACGTATTAACTGAGAACTATGTCACAAGCTTCTATCTCCAATATCTTGCAAAATGGCCAACACTGTGTTCGGTGATGGAGAGCGCTGGTGGCAAGATTATGGGGTACAGTATGTCTCCTGCTTTACCACTCGTGTCATACCTTGGAAGTTGTAGTGCTCAACTGACCAGGCTCTCTGTTAAATAGTTCTTGGGAAAGCCGAAGGTGAATATACAGAATGGCATGGCCATGTAACTGCTGTTACCGTCGCACCCGACTTTCGCCGCCTCGGCCTTGCAAAAACCATGATGGATGAGCTTGAACGTGTCACCACAGACGTTTACAATGGCTATTTTGTCGACCTGTACGTTCGTGTTTCAAATAAACTGGCGATAGACATGTACGAGGGCTTGGGATATAGTGTGTATCGATGCGTCCAGGAGTACTATTCAGCCGGTCCCGGAGAGATAGAAGAGGATGCCTATGGTAAGAGGTTATTTTCTTGGTTGCTGGCGGTGCTAACGTGAGTAATAGACATGCGGAAACCAATGAAGCGTGACAAAAAACGACAGAGTGTGCGGGAAAACGGGAGAGAGTTTAAGGTGCAACCTCATGAGGTTTATTAGTTGGCGAGAATAAATCAAAAGTTTGTTTTTGTTCATGGACCGGAAACTAAAAGGCGTTGATTAATGTTTATCTGTATATATCCCTTTTATTCTGGAGCGCTATATATCCTAGGAAGCAGAAGTGGGTGGAACCTTGGACCATTAGAGCTAGGAATAGATACAGCACTGTACAAATACCAAACAAGGAAGGGGTAACGTCTAGGGGTACCCTAAGCACAAATATCACCATATATCGGCTTTAGTTTTTTCTCGGCGGTTACATCAACTTGTTCAGGGTTTTGAACGCCTCTTCCAAAAGAAATGGAGAGGTGCTTTATAATGAAATTTCCTATCCCTATGGCGATAGAACGTTAACGACTAGCATCGGGATGAGTGATTGTTCGTGATTAGGACATTCATGGACGCTAATGATTCGATGGATACATTTATTTGTCTTGATCTATTTACTGGGCGGCATAAATATGAGGCGGAAGGGATACATGTATACTCGCGAGACTTTCGATGATTAGAGAGTGAATAAATACCACCATGCCACTGGAGTCTAGTAATACACTAGTACTGAAGCGGGCAGGACCAGGGTTTAAAAGTAACGAGGCCGTAAAGGGTCACTCAGACATTTAAATAATGAAGGTCACAGTACTTCACGATCTATTAATTGAGTGATTGACTAAAGCACCACGAAGATCACGTAGCGTCGAATCATGAAGAATCACTCACCAATTAGTTGCATTCTTAGGTTCTATAAAAATAAAAGAGACCCCGGGATCATGTCCGTATTTACATGAACGTACAATGTATAAGACTATGAATCCGAGTGTCTCGATCATTGAGCCATTAACAAGTATATATTGGGGTAGACGCCTTGTTTAGCTCCGTAATAGTGGGTTAACTATAGGGTGAATACATGTAAGTACATGTATGTATGTCTAGTCAAACTCTAGGCTCCCTAGTCTCCGAGAGCTATGAACTTCACTCCAGACCTCTGGGCCCCGACCCACTATCAAAGTATCCAATGGATGGGTAAAGCTCATAAGTGGACTAGAACAAGCTGGCCAACAAGCTCGTGGTACATTGACATTGACAAATACACGAGTGCAACCAGTACTGTACAACCACCCGAGGCTCCCAGCTAGGAAGAAAACACTTCAACCTTCCATTGCTCTAGAACCTGCTTGTAGAAGTTTCCCACCGCTGTGATCCTCCCCAAACCCTAGCCCACCGCCGCCAAGGCTGCACAGCATATGACGCACCGCGGCTACACCTATCCTGGAAGTAAATAAGAGCTCTGTAACCTCGTCCATCGCCCGAGGCTGATAGCAGCCTTCCACGATTACATCTGCTACACAACTAGGTATGTTTAGGTATATTGCCTTGTGCCGGGTATTTGCTTATCAACTGACAATAGCTAGATAGGCAAACACCTCTTCTGCCCCACCTCTTACCCTTCCAAAGTCAGTCACTATGCCATTACTCGACCTTCCCAACGAGCTGCTATTGGTGGTCGCCAAGGAATTAGGTCGAGATGATCTCAATTCACTTATCCAGAGTAGTCGCTGCCTGTACAATATTTTGATATCTCTACTCTACGACTCTATCGATAAGTGTCAAGATCAAGATGATTTGTTTTGGTGGGCTGCCAAAAAAGGAAACGAATCGTTACTCAAGATAGTAATTGAGAAGGGTGCCAATCCGCTGCAAACAAAATCCACAGATCCGCAAGAGACACCCCTCCATGTTGCTGCGAAAAATGGACACGAAAAAATTGTGAGGCTGCTCCTGGAGAAGGGTGCTTATGTCAATGAGGTGGATGGCGAGGAGGAGACACCTCTGATTCAGGCTGCAAAAGAGGGTCACGACGTGGTTGTGAGGCTTCTGATCGAGAACGGAGGCGATATTCATCTACGATCCGAGGCGGGAGAAACGGCGCTGCATCATGCGGTAAACAGAGGTCATGAAGCAATAGTCAAATTGCTGCTCGAGAAAGGTGTTTGTGTTGATGATAAATGTCCCAAAGGTCATACGGCCTTAATGAGAGCTGCTGCCAGAGGCTTTGAACCTATTGCAAGGCTCCTTCTGGAGTGGAAATCTGATATTAATTCCCATTCTAACAATAACAATACATCTCTTCATGTTGCTGCATTGAATGGTTTTGGAGATGTGGTGAAGTTGTTACTAGAGAAAGAAGCTCTTATCGACGAGAAGGGCCTTGACGACCGGACACCCTTAGTTATGGCTGCTAGAAATGGGCACGAGCCGGTGGTAAAACTGCTCCTTGAGCGAGGATTTGATCTCTCCATCCGCGATAGATTCAATAACACAGCCCTCCATTTAGCAGCGCGTGAAGGTCATGAAGCAGTTGCGAGAACCCTATTAGCAGGAGGTGCTGTTATTGATGAGAAAGGAGAACTCGATCGAACACCATTGATTTGGGCCGCAAGGAAAGACCATGCACATATGGTTAACTTTCTGTTGGAACGAGGATCCAGCATTTCTGCACGCGACAAGTTCAATGATACGGCCCTCCATTTCGCAGCCTGTTATGGACACGATGAAATAGCTAAATTACTATTGCGGGAGGAGGGTGCCTCTGTTGATGAGAAAGGGTTCAGAGGCCGCACACCTTTAATCTGGGCCGCCAGAAAGGGACACGAATCGACAGTAAAGTATTTACTGGAACGAGGATCCAATATTTCTGCCCACGATGGCGATAATGATACGGCCCTCAACTCGGCGGCGTTGAATGGTCATGTGGAGGTTGCCAAGTTACTTTTGAAAGAAAAGGGATGCTGTATAAACGAGAAAGGTTATAGAGATCGAACCCCATTGATATGGGCAGCCATAAAAGGGCATGGCTCAATGGTAGAGCTTCTTCTGGAGCACGGGGCAGACATTACCATAGGCGATGATGATAATGATACAGCCCTCCACTGTGCGGCGTTACACGGTGATGAGAAAGCAATAAAGTTGCTCCTAAAGGATAGAGGAGCTAGTATAATTAATAGGAAGGGATACAGAGACCAAACACCTTTAATTTGGGCGGCAAGAAAGGGACATCAAGCAGCAGTAAAAATACTTCTAGAACACAACGTTGATATTACTGCCCGCGACAAAGACGGCAATACCGCACTGCACTTAGCAGTACGTAACGGTCATATACGCGTATCGCAGGTTCTTATTGATCGAGGAGCCCACATCACTGCCAGTGACGAGAATGGCAAAACTGCGCTCCATATGGCAACAGATATCAACAACTCCGGTCTAGTCACACTTCTTCTGGAGAAGGGTGCCGACATCACAGCCCGTGATCATGAAAACAATACAGCACTGCATCTAGCAGTTCTCAACGGCAGCTATTCTGTAGCAACACTACTCCTAGACGATGAGGCTGATATTGACATTGAAGAGAAGGGCAACGGTGGCCTAACGCCTTTGATGATGGCCGCCAAAAATGGCCTCGAGGTCACAGTAAAGTTCTTCCTGGACCGGGGCGCCAACATTACCGCCCGGAACCCTCAGGGTAATACACCCTTGCACCTATCGGTCTTCAATGGCTACGAAGCCGTCGCAAAGCTCCTTCTTGAGAGCGGTGCCGACATCGAAGACCCCGCCGAAGAAGGCCAAACTCCGCTCATCATAGCCGCGGGAAACGGCCACGAGTCAACAGTGAAGCTCCTCCTGGAGCGGGGGGCGGACATTACCGCTCGTGACACCAGCAGAAATACCGCACTCCATGTATCTGTCTTCAACGGGCATGTTGGTGTTGCACGACTGCTCCTCGAAAGGGGGGCCGACATTCACGACGCTGGCGCCCTTGGGCGGACACCGCTCCACATGGCGGTAGACATTGGCAACGAGAGCCTGGTCGTGCTCCTCCGGGAGCACAGAGCCGACCCCCAAGCGCCCGACTACGAGGGAAAGACAGCATCCAGCTTGGCCAAAGAGATCGGCCTTGACCGAATCATCAAGGCTTTGAACGGGGAGTTTGTGGCTATTCAAGGTAGCTCTCGCTCTGTTTGATTCTTCCCTTTCAAGGTTGAACGACACGCGACTTTTTTATTTGGTTCTTATTTTTTTTATTTTTTTCCTCTAATGACATATCAAAAGTGGTCACGGTCCTCGGAAATTATTGCCTAATGTATGGTGGTGATGGTGATGGCGACGGCCAGTACGTAAGACGGAAGGGAAAACCGGAAAGGGAAAATCTGGAAAAGGGAAAATTGGACATGATGTTGGAAAAAATGCGGTTTTTGAAAGACGGGAAGTGGTAAAATTAGGGGAGGTTTCTTTTTTATTTTTATTTTTCCTTGAGAAGTGTGACGAACGGAGTTTTTTCTTCTTTTTCTTTCTTTCCCTTTTATATACGCATTTGCATTGGAGCGCCGAGGACAAAAAAAAAGACAAGAAAAATAAGTACCAAAAAAAAAAGACGTGAATTTATGGAGGAGAGGGGATCCATGGGGCGGGAGGTTGGTTTTCTCCTTCTTATTTCTCCGTTTCTGTTTCTGTTTCTCTGTTTCTCTGTTTTCTGTCCTTCTCCCCTCTTCATACCACCCCACTCCACACCATTCTAGCCCGTTCGCGCCCCTCCCCCCTTTTCCTTTTAAAAAACTTTTCCGAGAGTCCAAGAATGTAGTCCTCGCCCCCCCCCCCCCGACCCGACCCGCGGATCCAAAGTCTTTATGTAGAAATTTCGAAATAGAGAGCAAAATTCCACCCACCTAGTACTCTATAGTAACTAGCACGGTCCGACGTGACTGCGCCCCATACATCTGCCATAAAAAAAACAAAAAGTGGCGTTGTTCTACGTGGGGGGGGGGGGGGAAGACTCCCGCTGTCATAACCTTCGCGCCGCATCATGGGATATCACTCGACGTTTTTTATCTACCAAATGTTGACTCTGGCAGTGAATATATTTCTTGTCATGTAATGCAGGAGGGAATTTGGTGGCCCTTTTATAACAATGATAGCCTTGGCAAATAGCAGTAATGACATAAGAGTGGTCTAGACCTTGCCACAATTATTACATGGGAGGATATATTTTTTTTTTCCCCGGCTCGCAATGATAATTTTCAACATTTACTAAACTCCGTAACATAACCTCTTCTCTCTATAAATAAATGGGTGAATGGATGGGTAGGTGTTTTTGTTCCACTTCACTCTGGTTATGGTATAGTATCGGAATTTTGTAAACAAGCCGGCCAGTCAAGTCAATAACTCAATTAATCAATTAATAACTAACAACTAATAATTAAAAAACTACCAAACGAGGAACAAACTACGTAGTCCTCACTCACCTCCCAGCCTCTCTATTTCTTGATCTTCTTCTCTTTTTTTCTTTCCCAGCTGGGTGGGGTACGTATCAAGACCCCCTCCTCCTTACCATCCTCCTCCTCGTGCGCCCTCTCGCGGGGATATCGTAGTCCTCCTGCCCCTCCCCCTCCTCATCCTCCAGCGACGGCGGGGGCGTATACATAGCGCCCCCAAGCGCGCCATTCACGTCTGGCACGGTCATGTCCACCTGTAGTCCATAGCCTCCGCCCTGCCCGTCATTCCGATACTCCTGTACTCCTACCCCCTTAGCCGTGCTGTCTGCCAGCGCCAGCCAGTCCGTATCGCCATATAGCACCCTCCTCGGCGCTTTACTCTTCTCCGCTCCGCCTCGGCGTTTCTGCCTCTGCTGCTTCTTGCGCAGCCACAGCGACGCCGCCACCTCCTCCCCCCCCGTGTCGGTGGCGGTGGTGTCCTGTCCCGCGTCCCCGCGCATGCGCAGCGCTGGAAACGCCATCTCCCGCATCAGTGTCGGCGACCGGATCTCCTGCGGCGGGTTTGGCGGCGGCGTGCTGAGCGAGCTGAGGGATTCGAAGTGGCTGTTTTCCGTGGGTGGCGGCGGTCGGACCTTACGGGGTGGTGGTGGCGGTGGGGGTGGCAGGGGGGAACTGAGGGAGAGGGAGGAGCTGAGGGATGTGGACTCTGGCGGCTGCAGTGAGAACGAGGTTAGTGTATCCATCGATGCGCGGGGGAGCAGTGGCGTCCCGAGTCTAGGGTTGAAAGTAACTGTGCGTGGCGGCGGCGGTGGTATAGCGGCGGCGGCGGAACGGTCTTTGACGACGCGGAGAGGCGAGACGGGTTTCAGCGGGCTCTCTTTCCGCGGACGGACGGGTGAGTGCTGTCGGAATGCTTCCGGCATTGCAGCGCGGCGCTGCCTTGCGATTGTGCGTTGTGGGCGGGCGGGCCGGGCACTGGTTCGGGGGAGCTCACCGACGGCGGTGATGGTATGTGGTGGTGCGGGAGTTGCGGGCCTTGAATGCCCGCTTCCGGAGGAGGGAGAGAGGGGGCCCATTAGGGAGAGGCGGGTGACGTGGGAGGGACCGAAGGTGTCCGGGGCCGTGACATATCCAAGTACCGGCGAGTCCGGTGTTTGGTTTCCGGGGATGGGTTTTTTGGTGTACTTACCGGTAGATCTGCTCTCCTCTGATAGCTTTGAGGCCGAGGATCCGACGATAGACGATCTCGTTACAGCAGAGGGGGACCCAGCAGTCACCGAGGGCTGCCTCCTCTTCCTCAAGCTGTCCCTCACAGACTGAAATGCGCCTTTCCAAGAGCTCCGGTTAGAGTGTCTCGAGACTGCGGATGCTGGTGTTGATATCTGCCCGATATTCGTGGCCATCCTGTTGGGCACTTCCGGTTCAATATACCGTCCCATATTCTCCCTCTCCGGCGTCACGCTCTCACCCGGCGATGCAGAGGAGACCTCGACACCCAGAGACGACGACCTCGTAATCTCGCTCTCCAGCGCCCTCAGTCGGGGTGCCGTCAGCGGGTGCACGACCCTCGGCGGCGTGATTGGGAACGGCGACGGCGACGACGCCGTAACCCCCGGTGTACTATACTCACTCCCGGCCCCATTGCCGCCCCGCCTCGATCCCTCCTTCTCCCTCCTTCTCCTCCTCCTCCTCTGTGCCAGCGCCGTCTCGCCCGCATCATCCGTGCCATGGTGACTTCTGCCCACCTCACCACTTCGAAGGAGCCTAGCAGCGACGTCCTGGGCCCGGATCATAATAGGGGATGAGGTATAGGATGTCCCCATGGTCACCATTCCGCCCCCGCCGCTGACTGAGCTGGGGGACGGGCCGGCATCGGCCACCCTGAGCCAGTTCTGGACCATAATGCGGACCTTGTTGGGGGGAATGGTAGTACGGTCGTGATCGTGGCCATTGTGTGAGCTCACGACCGGCTGGGGCTGGGACTTGAGGTTGAAGAAGGCGATGAGGGACTGGACGCGCGGGGGCTGTCCGGGGAGTAGCAGGGGGCGGGGACGGGAGTCGGAGTGGGTGGTGGTGGCTGTAATGGTGGTGGTGGTGGGTAGGCTGCGCATAGCTGTTCTTGTAATATAGATATATAGATGTTTTTATCACTGGTCCTTGTGTTTGGAGAGTTCCTGTGGGGGTTTTTGATAATGATAGAGAATGATAGTGACATACTGGCTGACTGGCTGGCTTCAGTAGAGATGGCTGAGAAGGGTTGTGGAAAAGACACAGTGGAGGTGACGGGTCCTCTTGTATTTAGCAGCCATTGCATGTATGTAGCCAGCCTGGTGTTTTGGCAGGGCCTTCCTGGCATAATTCAATTCGACTCTGGCACTGGCAAGACGGAGAGTTGATATCCACTCGTATATACCTATCACCCACTGGCAGTCTGACAGCCCGACAACTGACCCACCATCATGGTGATAGGTACAAAGTAATGGAGTAATGGTAGGAGTAGATAGAGCCCTCGATAGCTTAGTATATGCAGAGTACCTACAGCTGCCGTTAACTGAGTACCCCCCAACAGCGAGATATCATCCATACATACTTACCCAGTCCAATCCAGCCCCATCGTCCCAATGTCCATCCATCTACTCATAGCTACCAGCCAGCCATGTAAGTGCAGTAGCAGTAGCGGTACAGATCAACCCACGATACTTCATAGACAACAACCAGACCAGCCCGATCATGAAAAACCGGACTGACGCAGGGTGTTTAAAACGAGGGAAGGTGTGCACATATACAAAGGAAGTATGTCGTTGAACTATGTATCTATTAAGCAGTAGTATGTATTTACATACAGCAGCAGCCACCAGCAACAGCCGCACTGTTAGCCACTAAAGTAGTGCGTGCCCCTTGCATCCGTCCCGCCAAGCCCCAAAAAAAGACGGGACGAAAACCAGCGATGCGGTGCGATAATAGCTCAGTTGGGAGAGCGCCAGACTGAAGCCATTCATTGGGATTAGGTCAATATCCGGGGTGCCATCTGGAGGTCACCCGTTCAATCCGGGTTTGTCGCATTCTATTTTTTTTCTTGCCTGGTGGTTTCCTAAGGTTGCTTCTTTTTTTTTTTTGGAGTGAGTGGGGAAAAGGGGAAAAAGGTTGTTAGTAGTATGATGTATGTAGGCCGTATACTATCATTGGTAGTCGAAAGGGAGAGAGAGATGGGGGAGGGGGGGGGGTATTAGGAGGGATACTTATAAATACTTCACACCATTGATCATTGATACTCTCGTCGGGGGGAGTTATTGCTTGCACAACGATTCTGTACAGATCCTAGTTTCTTGGTCACCTGCAATCACAATCTCCGTCATCTTGATACTGCCTAAACCGTATCTACACTCCCCACAAGAGAAAGAAAGGAAATCACAATCACCGCCCACTCCTACAAACCTGCCCCGCAATCATTGACCTCTTGCCCTACCTACCTACTTACCTAAACTCACTCGCATCGAGCTCCGCACTCCCCACCTCTTCCCCCAGCTTCCTAACCCTCCACACCTTCAGTCCCTTATCAAACCCGCCCGTCACCAGAATCTCCCTCCTCCCCCCCTCCTCTTGATCCTCTTCGTCCTCCCCCAGATCTACCGCCCCCGCCCACAACGTCCTCACCTTCTCCCCGCGCTCACACACCCTCAGCGCCGCCACGACCCGTCCGCTGCGCACCTCGACGCCCCTCACCACCCCATCGTCTCCATTCACCCACACGCCCGTGCCCGAGGGCCGCCACGCCACCACGCTGGTGCTATACGCGCTCTGCGGCGCGCCGACAAACACCTCCTTGAGCACGTCGCCGCTGTCGACGCGCACGAGCAGGAACTTCATGACGGGGGCGTGCGAGGTTACGACCGCGAGCAGCGCAGGGTCGCCCGGGTGCAGCGCCAGCGACATTGCGTGGAACGAGACCCACGAGTTTGCCTCGGGCGCAAGGTTATGGGTGGCGTGGTGGGGGAGCCCCGCCACCAGGCGGTGGTAGTGCAGCTGCGTGCTGTTGCTGCGGGAGAATACCACCGCCGGTTCGCCCGAGGCTGGGAGGCCGACAATACACAGCGCCTCAGGCGGCGTGGGGAGCTTCATGTATCCGAGTTCTGTGAGTGTGGGGGCGCCGTTGTCGTCGTCGAAGCCGATAGTGTGGGCGGCGATCGAGCCGTCGTAGGAGGAGGTTACGAGGATGCTGTCATTGTGGATAAGAGCCTTGGTTGCGTACTTTGTGTGTCGGTAGACGGTGCAGAGGGGCGTGGGGGAGTCGGCGGCGGAGATGCAGATGTTCCCGGACATGGAGGTGGTGATGAGCCATTTGCCCTTGAGGATTGCGACGGCAAGGATGGGTGATGGGTGGAGGGCAGGGTGTGAGGCGAGGAGGGTCCCGGCGAGGGTGTAGATGCGGAGAGCGCGGTCGGCGGTCGTGGCGATGATGACGGGGTGCGGGTAGGGAGCGAGGGTAGGGACGAGGGTGACGGAAAGGACGTTGGATTGGGGGACCCCCGGGGGTGCGATCAGGCGTGGGATGGTGGGGTCTGGAAAAAGGTTGTTAGTGCTTGGTTATAGATATATATATATATAATATAGCTTTAAACACGAGAGGCGCACAGGGTGTGGTGAACTCTTCTTCGTGATCGAGGATATCGACCTTCTCGAGGGTGAGGGAGAGATCATAGAGACGCTTTTCGTCGAGGAGCTTCTCGAGGGTGAGTGCTGTGGTTGGGTCCTTGGGGTCGGCACTCGAGGCCGGAAGATTTGTTTCCTTGAGGAATTCTGCGAGAGTCTGTCGTGAAGATAAGCATCTATATAGAGAATCTGGGATCGCATTTATGTATTTTACTTACCTTGTCGTAGCCATTGGACTTGAGGAAGCGGGCTACAAGGAGCACTGGGGAGTCGGGTGCTGGCATTGATATTTCTGCAAGTATGTATTTACTAACTATATGGTAGATATAGATGAATGATGGGTTTTGTGGATGCTGTCTATTATCTCCAAGATGGTAGGTTTGAGGTGTGGTGGTGGTGGTGGTGGTGGTGGTGGTGTTGATCGTGGAGCTGTGGGTCAAGTAATATCAGTGGGGCCCGCCTTCTTGACCTGAGCTCAACGCTCATAATCAACAACCCCAGACAAAAAACAACACCAACAATATCTAATCAGGGAATTCCAAAATAACATCACTGTGCAGCCATAACCATACACTTCGTTACCGTCGACACTTAATTGTTGCTGGTCCATCCATGCTTAATTATTGTATGTGGGTACATACATCTATTCGTAGAGTTAATTCAATGTTCAGCCAAGCCAAGTCACACATCCTGCGCGTCATACCCCCAAGCAAGCAATCAATCAGGGAGGAGGAGGAGGAGGAGCTGCTTTACTTTGCTTTGCTTTGCCTTCTTTGCTTTGCTTGCATGCTGTTCAAAGACACGACGACGACGACGGCCACAGACGACACTGCATGAACGAGAAGAAGAAGAGAATAGGAGCGAGAGAACAAGAAAAGGATAAGGATTCTCAAAGAATACACATACGTGCAATTTCCGAGACCATACGCTCCTCTCTCCCATAGAAGGCTCAACACCACACACATACGCACATACACACATCTCCTCTACCTATTTACACCCCTTCTTTCTCCCAATCTTCTTTTCAAACTCACACTCACCTCCACATCAACACTTCCATTGACACAGAGAGAGAGAAGTAGGAAAAAAACAAAACAAAGGCCCATGGAAAACCCCTTCGCTACCATAGCGCCCCCGCCGCAGACAATGGCCCACCCCTCCGTCCAAATCTCCTACGACGACGATGACATCCTCATGGACTACGACGACGATGGCCCCTCTGACGCCGTCCTCGTGCCCATACCGGCAGCAGCACCAATAACGCCTTCCGCAGCCCCAGAGCCAATGCAGGATCTCGACACGGATCAGCTCGCCCACGAAAAAGTGTTTCTCAAAGGCGTTGATAACATGTCCACCGCCAACGTCAAGGCCTTCGTGGCCGAGCACTTCACGGCTGCATCCATCGTCAAGGTCGAGTGGATAGACGACTCTTCATGTTCGTTCTCCTCCTCCTCCTACTCCACTGCTCAGAGTCATCAGTGAGGGCAATGCTGACAGTGAGGTTTCCCACTGCTACAACAGGCTGCCTGGTGTACCGAACCCCCGAGGAGGCTGCAGGAGCACTGAGTGCGCTGGCACTCGAGCAGCAGCAGCAAGAGCTCCCGGCGCTCGCGATCCGCCCGGCAAAGCTGGCGTCGTCCCATCCAGACTCGAGGCTCGAGGTCAGGATCGCGAGACAGACTGACAAGAAGATTGCGGGTGCGCGAGATAGGAGTAGATACTATCTCTTCAACCCGGAGGAGGACCGCGTCGAGCAAGCTGCGCGCCTGTTAGTATCTCCAATCCTTTGCATTGCATCCATAGCACCCCGGAATACCAAAAGCTAACACATTGCTCCACAGCCGTCGCGAACGCGAAGAAGCCCGCCGTAACCGTCGCCGCAACGACACCGACGGCGGCGAATACGAGCGCCGCCACTACGACTCGCGTGAGCACGACCGTCGCCGCAATGTCGACAGCTACACCGACAACTTCTACGACGATGACGTCAGCTCTCGCAACTCGCGCAACGTCTCTAGAAGCCGCAATTCACGTGATCGCTCCTACTCGCCCGCCCGCGAGCGAAGACAGCGCTCCAGATCGCCAGTTGAGCTCTTCCCCGGCCGCGTGAGCCGGAACCGGTCGCGTGAGCTGTTCCCCGAGCGCATGAGGACGGAGGAGAGTGGCCGGTTGAGGACTGAGCCACTGGAGCTGTTCCCTAGAAAGCCTGCGGCGAGCTCGAGGTTCTCAGTATCTCCAGGGCCAGGGCCGGGGCCGGTGGAGCTGTTTCCGGAGAAGCTGGGGCATAGGATAAAGAGGCCTGCAAAGAAGTCGCTTGAGGAACGGATCAACTTAGATAGTGGCAGTGGTAGCGATAGGGATACAGGATACAGGATCAAGGGTCGTGGAGGGAAGACAGCAGATGATGGAAACGATCTGTTTGCACAGAAGCTGAGAGCTGCAAAAGGGGAGGGACTGGTGGTGGAGGAGGGAGGGAGGAGAAGAGGTGGAGCAAGGAGGAATAGGGCTGAAGATATGTTTGGCTAAGTATCTGTAGCTCAGCTGTGGGTAGGGTGTATTGTACGTATCTTTCTTCTTTCTTTTTCTTTTTTTTTTCGTGTAGTGTAGGGCCTTGAGGTGTTTTCTGTCGCTTTTCCTCTTCCTCGTTTTTCCTGTGCTTTCGCTTTTCGGTTTTTTCTTTGGTCTGCGTGAGCTGAGCTGATGCTGTTACATACATATACTCACTATATTGAATCGAGTCTAGGTCATGGGGTGGGACATTTGGTTGATTGCAAGGTATTGGCTTTTATTAGTTTCTAGCTATTTCTTTTTGTAAATGAGACCGGTTAAGGAGAAGAGTGATCAGTTGTGACTACATGATTTGTGACGGGTGGAGATACATTGTTTCCTATCATTTTTTGATAGACCTACATGACATAAGTAACGAAATCTGTTGAGAGTACTGAAAAGGGAAACGGGAAGGGGAGGGGAAGGTAAGGGCAAGGGGGGGGGGGGAGAAAAAAACTCGAAAAACCCGAAAGAGACCAGAATATCAATAAAAGGATTTCCGAAGGAAGGAAGAAAGGTTCACCATCAATGCGGACAGAGCCGCGTTGGCAGTTAACAGGGAAACAGAAAGCCGCCAGAAAGCCCCATGACAGGTAAGAAAAACAGAAAGGAAATCGTAAACCGTGGAGGGAATCATTAAATCCCGGTCAAGGCCTAGTACTTCTAGTCAGACTTACTACTACCCTCACCGCCATTATCCTTCTCCTTTACCTCCGCCGCCACTGCAGCAGCCCTCTCCACCGCCGCCGCGGCAGCATTTCTAGTGACTTCCAATCGGCTGAGAGCCCCCAGGATTGCTAACTGAGACAAGTTTTCACCTGGGTAAGGATGACCGATACCCTCATCCTGAGGGTAGTCGTCTTCCTCGTCCTCGTCTGAGTACTCACTCCCGCTGATCTCATTCGCGTATTCATACGCGGTCTCCCCATCACTATCGTTGGCACAATCTCCAAACATGTAATTTTCCTTGCGGACCATACCTGGCAGCTGAAGGCTGTATGGATCTCTGAGCTTGGGGATCCTGGGGTTCCCAGCGCTGCGGGGAACCATCTTTGGCGGAGGATTAGCACTGGGGCTGTCGGCCAGCAAGCGAGTGTTTTCATCAGTCGACTCGCCTGGGTTTTCAGCGTGGAAGGCTTTATCCTTGTTGGCGGGGTGTTTTGGACCCTTGGTCTTGTGCACATGCCTAGAAAGGATGCAGCCCATTGTTGATGATAGTTTGATCTGTGTGTTTAATTGTGTATAGGTATTGGGTGAGACTTTAAGGAAAGTGAGTTAGTCTTCATGGTGAAGGGGCGGGGAGGGAGGGTAAGGGTGGTGTGAGAGGGAGTGTGTTTTTACTACTAAAAGGAACGATGCGTAACAGACCTTAAAAGAGTCCTAACCGTAAGTATGCAGCTATTTGAAGCTATAGCTGTAGGTCCGTACTAGTGTTCTTTTTTCCTATCTGCCTAAAAATGACATAGAATATGTTAGTCCAATAGTAAACTAGATACGAGTACGTTAAGAATATGAGGGGGTTAATGAAGTAAAAGGGAAGGTAGATTCTTTTTTTGTTAATAAAGGAGGAAAGTGAGTAGTATACCTTGACGATGCTCTAGATATCTCTGATGGCCTGGACTAGTACTTGGTATTGATGAAAATTATACTATCTGTATAAGATAAACAAAATAAGTCAGCTTTGATGTTGCAAATTCTGCGGCGAGTGGAATAAGGAGAGAAGCGAGAATGAAAGGGGGGAGTCAGACTTTATGTAAAATGAAGTGGCGAGTAGCAGAATTTAACGGAACTCAAGGTACGTATTTCTGACAGAGATATCCGATATTTGTATCGATTGAAATGCTGCCAATCTGGATAAATAAAGGAATTGGTTAGCTCTGACCTTCAACTTTTGTAAGAAGAGGAATAGGAAGGGAAATACCACAAAGAGAAATTTTGATTTCTTTTTAGATGAAAGTAGAAGTCGGTACCTGGGGCTTGAGATTGATGTAGTTATATCTTGACTGTTTGTGTGAAATAAACAGAAACAAGTCAGTCTTGATGGCCAACGCCTATATATAAGCAGGCAGAGAAGGGAAATAAGACTGAAGTTAAAGGATCATTCTTGAAAAGGAGCGGTGAGCAGCAGACCTTAACTATCAAAACTCAAAGTGTTTTGTGACGCAAAGTTGATGATATAGATCCAGAAGCACCTATATCTCGATGCCAACAATATTCAGAAAGTGCTGATAGAATTTGGACGAGAGGCTGGGTAGAGAAAAAGTCCAGTGAGAGAAATAGATTGAATGTGATATTTAAAGTTGGATGATAGGAGAATGTTGGCAGAGGCTGCGACAAATTGATTATATTGGATTCAACCAAGATGGATATGATTCAAGGCAGATAGAATGATGAGAATTTTGGAATCTGGATTGTATGAGGAGAAGGAGAGTGAAGAGGGGACCGGAGGATATATATATGTAGAAAGAGAAGTTAGTACACCCCAAACGCTTGGCCGCTCTACGTAGCTACACAGGCAATTCTATGCGTAGATGGCCTGCCGAGCTCTAGGCCCACGCAGCATGTCTACCAGCTGTGTAGCCTAGAGTGAGAGCAGCCGAAGCGAATGGCTGCTCACTTTTGGGTCCACAGGCAGCTGTCTGTGTAGCTCTATGTCCCGACAATCGGTCCACACACATGTACAGCTACTCTAACAGCTATATGCATCGTTTCAAGCCAAGAAACTCTCCTTACCTCCTTATCCAATTATTATCTGCAGAAAAACTAAAGGCCCAAAAGTGTAAAAGTCTGGGGTTTGTGATATCTATTTTCCTACTATTTAATCATTGATCTTCTACCAGTGAACCAGCCAATCATAGCTGCTCACTCGGCCTTCCGAGTGATCCGCTATGGAGTAAATTTAGCACCAGATATCTTTACCCGAGATATCTTAACACGAGTTTGAATTTCAGGTCAAGAACTCTATCGAGAAATAGAGTATACATGTAGCCTAAATATGCTCAGCTACGAATACATCTATAGGAAGAGGCCTAGAGTACTGAGGATGAGAAACGTAGATCTTCACGCAAGTATTTCATGTACATATAGTAATGGGCTACTCTGAGCCAGCCAAAACTCCACAGACAGAACTTCTTTGGCTTCAAATATACATAAATGTACATGTAGTTAAAGTTCCTCCGTGTTTTTTCATTTAAGATTATCATTGATCTTTTAACTAAGCCCAGCCCTAACCCAGATACATGCAGTTAATCTTTTACCTCACTAAGCGATCCATATCTCCCGCCAGGCAGATAAGAGCCACATTGCATGTAGTCTAGTACATGTAGTCTAGTGCTGTTAGTCGAGAATACATGTTTCTCCTACAACTTCCTAATTTTAGTCACAGTACTATAGGTACAAATACGAGAAAGCAGCAATGAATATCTTTTTCTTTCTTTCTTAAAATTCAACTCATGCTCAAGCTCTAGCGTTTTTGCTTCTAACTCTAGCATTTATCGCACAGTAGCCCCCATCAAACTCTCGACGCGACATGTTCCCTTACCCTCAACCACCAGTTTCCCAATAGGGCCCTCACCTGGCGCCTTGCCCTTTGCCGCATCACCTTCCCAACCAGCTTTTGAACGGTCAAAGATCACCTCGCTCTCGTCGCTCGTTGAGAAACCGGGCTGGATCGCCTCCCAGACCTTCTTCTTAGGATTCAGAACTGCCTCGGGCTCACCCTTATAGCCCTCGAAATATACACGCTCACCAGCTACTGCGCCCTCTGGGGGAGCAACAAGCTCGACCTTGCCGTGGTCGTCGCCAACAGGGGAAGCGGCGAGAACCATAGCGGCGGATTTGACACCACGCATTGTGACAGGTTTGAGGTTGGCCACGACAACAACTTTACGGTTCTGCATGGCCTCCAAGGGTACAAGACCGTTAAGACCTGAGCAAACTGTACGCACAGGAGGAAGGGGGTTGTGAGCAGCGAGCACAGATTCAGGGAGAGTTAGTGTTGAGGGAGGAGTGACGAGAGCTGAGTCGGCAGGGTCACCCATGGCGATGGTAGACACGAACAGTGAGTCAGCGTTGGGGTGGGGAGTGCAGTAGAGAATATGACCGACACGGAGATCAATCTGGCAGGGTGAAAGTACAGGTTCTGTAGACTATGTCAGCAATGCTCTTAAATGAACGGAGTATCTTGTATGCACAAACCCTCTTTTGGTGGGGCCTCTCTACGAGGGCCTTTCTCCTTTTTCTCCTTCTTTTGCTGCTTCTTACCGTCGCCGGCAACAGCAGTCGCAGCCTTGTTAACTTCCTCTTTAACAGCCTCTTTAGCCTCAACAACTTTCTCCTTAGTCTTCTCTGCGGCACCCGCTCTTCCTTTGACCTTCTTCTCACCCTCAACGCCTTCTTTCTTCTTCTCCTTGACAGCTTCCTCGGGTTTCAAGTATACCAACACCTTGCTAGGGTCAATCTTGACCTTCTCACTCTCTGGCAAGTTAAGCCCAAATACAGGCGAGTTCTGGACAAAGTCGACCCAGCGGACAATATTTCTATAGCCAGTCTCTCCAGTCCTCTGCTCGTCTGTCCAACCAGCAACATCGTCCTTAAGACGGGCATACACAACCACGTCCGCGATGGAGGGCTTCTCGCCGAGGATTGTAGTACGGAATTTGAGCTCGTCATTTAACGAGCGCAGAGAGCCCTCAATGATTGGAGTTGTGGCAGTGAGTGTAAGCCATTGGGTGATTTCGGCCTTCTCAAGGTCCGTGTATTGATCCTCCTTGAACGCCGGAATGAGTGTTGACAGGTGTGAAACAATGGTGTTTGTTCCCGCAACAGTGTCGGCGTTGTTCAATACGAGCTGAGAGACTGCCGGGGTAGACTCAGAAACGGTAATCGTGGGAGTGAGGAGGTCTTTGAATGACGAAATGAGCAGCTGGAGTGGCTTGTCATTTTGTGCAACTGAGAGTGTGTAGCCAGCCATTTTTGCGGTTGTGTATCTTCGCTGTATGAGCTGTGGGAGCACAGAAACTCGGCGGGGAAGTACGCGGGCTGTTGTACGAAGGAGAGTTGAGATATTCAGTTTGAATATTGTGCTAAAAGCGTTTGAAAAACCGAGTGACCTCTACTAATTGAAACGCGATGACTCTTTCCTGTTTCTGGCTGCGGGGTGCGAGATGCCCGCCCGCCAAGACAAGCATGCCCCACCATCATTAATAACAAAACGGGGCTTAGGGCTGAGGGCCCGAACCCATGCATGGCAATAATAGTTCAAGGGTGTAGAACGCGGCGGTGCGGTTTGCGTTGCTACGTCCACCAATACCGTATGTGGGTGGATAAGGGGAAAGCCGGTCAACGGGTCACCTGACGGGGCGTTAGCCCATCCAGCCAGCAGTCAGTCGTCTATTAGTCATCACAACCCTAAACCTACGCACTCTTGGTCTATATATGCTGGAAGCGTAGGCGACGACGTGCAAAATACATCCTATATATTGTTCCGCGTGGTATACGTTCATATGTTTTCATATGATCACATATTTCGGCGGGTTATAGATACACTATAGGGACGTCGTCGCTAGAACGTAGGCGACGACGTGCGAAATACATCCTATATACTGTTCCGCGTGGTATGCGTTCATATGTTTTCATATGATCACATATTTCGGCGGGTTATAAGACACTATTATCTTGCGATGTATCTGAGGCGTCGTCATTTGGAGCGTGGCGGCATATATTATTCGCGTGTTATGCGTTCGTATATATGATTATTTCGGCGGGTTATAGATCTGTTATAGGGGCGTCGTCGCTAGAAACGTGGCGGACGGCGTGCGAAATCATCCTCTATCTTGTTATTCGCGTGGTATGCGTTCGTATGTTTCGTATGATCGCGTATTCGGCGGGTTATAAAACATTATTATCTTACGTGTATCTGAAGGCGTCGTCATTTGGAGCGTAAGCGGCGTATATTATTCGCGTATTATGCGTTCGTATATGTTTCGTATGATCGCGTATTTCGGCGGGTTATAGATCTGTTATAAGGGGCGTCGTCGCTAGAAACGTGAAAGCGACGGCGTCGAAATCATCCTCTATCTTGTTCGCGTGGTATGCGTTAATATGTTTCGTATGATCGCGTATTCGGCGAGTTATCTTATAATATTTTGAATTCATGGCATATATCTTGGGGTGAAATTAAGTATTGTCGTCCTTGATAGCAATCGTCTTTATCGCGAGAAGCAATCTTGATTTCACCCATATATCTTGAAATTAATCTGAGCGTCGTCATTGAAGGCGGCTCTATCGAGCATCTCGATCGCAAAGCTTCTTTGAGGTTAATGGTGTTCTTAGCATGAACTAATGTCACTTGGACTTTGTAGTAGTTAATTGCGTTCATGTACCATTCATCTTGGGATTTATTAGTTGAGTACTACGTTATACGGGCATATATATGTACTGTGTGTGTGTGAAGAAAACGGGGTGAAGCTAGTCACTATAATTTCTAAGGATTCGCCCTATCGATCGTTATTTTTCCATATTTCGTTTTCGGCGATGGTAGAAAATATTTCGTCGATCTTCCTTTTAAATCCTTTTCGTGAGCAGAAGTGGAGGCCGGCCAAATTTTTATTGTGTTGTCACGTATTCTTTTTTTTTTGACAGAAGTGGAGGTCAAATTTTATTTGTATTGTCACGTATTCTTTTTTTTTTTTCTCAGGAGAGGGCAACGTATAGTCGATTCAAACCGTTATATTATTCTGGCCATTTAGTTCTTGCGTACGATATTCTTTTATTGTCACTTGTTTATTTCTATTTCTATATGCCTATATATGGTTATGATTAGTATGACCTATGTTATATATATATATGCAAATATTGTAATCTATTATGTAGTAATGTGTGATTTCTTGTCTTCTTTCTTGTAGCTATTATTGTATTTAAAATCTCTTTATTATAAAATCTCTGTAGAAATCAAGCTTCAATTTCTTAAAAGTCATTCGATATAGTATGAGGTTGTCTATCTGGAATTAAGTCTTTCTTCATGAGAAAGGTCGTGGAATATATAGTTGGATGAATTCGTATGATTTAAATATGAAGGCGTGTGAAGTTAGAAGCAGCGAAAGCAATGAAGGCGAGATCAATCTAGGGTGTGTGTATGGGTGTTGTCGAAATATCTCGTATGAATAATGGCCGAGAGTCGATCTGAGAGTTACCATGCATGAGGAAAGTGGTCGGGGAGGTAGTGGGCTTGTAGATTACAGTAACAAAATCGCCCTGAACATGCCGTCACATAATTAAATATCACTTCTCGTGGCACCGCGCGCGCAAAATGGTATGAATTGGTATGAATTGGTATGAACTGGTACTATATTAGATTCACTGTCTCAATTCTGACAATTGGCACTTCAGAATTGATAGTTGCGAGAGGGACACTTTCCCTCCACGGGATATGAAATTATATTAACTCATATATGGACTCATGAGTTTACCACCACTTAGCACCGGTTCTAGTAACATCACAATATTGATCCGTACCGGTTCGCCCCTCTTTTTCTGGCACATCCTTCTATGAGAACATACCCGCTTTTACGACCCATGTATCGGTCCAACGCCTGAATCCAAGTTGATATATAGGTATTATCCAGCGTTAGCCCTGACACCTTACATTGGCCACTATAGGTCTTCTTCGTCCTCATCGGTCAAGAGGTCACTACATGTATCCATACTAGGATCTACAGCACCCAAAGATTTCACTCGCCTTCGTGTCGCCCTGAGAGCAGCATGTTTCCTCATCTGTAACTCCTTCTCCTGGTGTTCCGACGCACATATATCATTCCAGAGCAGATCCCCTAAAACTTCATCCTCCTGGGGATGAGCAGCCTCCGTCTTCTCTTCTGTCATCTTCGCTTTTTTCATTCATAGCGTTCATAACAGCCGTGAAGCAATAGAGTAGGGGGTTGGCGGAGGCCAAAAAAACAGAAAGGCAGCGGGAGGTTTCTGGCCCTGTTTCTGATATCTTAGGAGCATTAGCCTCGGAGGTTCAAACCTTTAATAAGAGTAGATTTGTACTAACCAAACAATGAACGAACGTCATTTTCTTGAAGGATGATCTTCGTCTGATCTTAGCCCTTCAGCCATCTTCAATATATCCCATAGTGAATTGGCTCATGAGTTATTGGATCTTTCGGTTGTGAAACTTTCAGCATTTGAAATGATTAAGTAAGCCTCCTACAAGCCGATTCTCGCCCGTCTTCAGTGGTGTTCGATCTGCACTCGCCATGGCTCTTTCCTGCGCAAGTATAGCGTCGATGCCATCGCGTACTTCCTGGGCGTCAATCCTCCTTTCTTTGAAACCTTTCAAGATCTGTAGGCTCAGACGTCACCTTCTCTTTGAGATCTTTGAGTGTTACGGACGGAGGTTTCTCTTCACCTCGAAACTTTGCGGCAGCCTTGTTATATGCTTTGACCACTGTTTCGAGCTGGGTCCATTTGCTGTTTAGTTGGTTCACAAGCCGCGAGGAATTTCTGTAGCCTCGAATCCTAGACCGAATCTGGTGGAGTTGAATGTTTCGCGATGTTATAACGTGTACAAGCTTTTGCCGTAACCTGGTCAATTCCCTTCGCCTGTATATCCCCTCATACTTCAAATATTTTTCACCATTGGGAAGCCAATCGGGGTTCCGTTTCTGGCCAAGGGAATCCATCAGCTGGTGTGTCTTAGTAATTAATATCTCGCCACGTCTCTGATTCAACATTTCCTCGAGGGTGAGTGGTTGAACGTTCTTAGCATGGGCAGGTAGCCACCCTGGCTCACTCTGTGCTCTTTGGTGATATTAGTGAAAGCAAACGCAGGTGGGGTAAAAAATGTGAAACGCTACCTCTGAAGTGCCCAATTGTAAGCTTGTCTCTCTTCCTCCACAATGGACGCGAATACTGTTTCTAATTCGTCCCTTCTTGGCTTCCTGTAGTTTCTAAAGTAATCCTCTTGAAGTTGCCTTTGGTTCTTCAAATAATCGAGAATGTAATGGCGTTCGGTAGTTAGATTCAAAAGATTGTTGAGCAACCCTGTTTCAATATCGATGGGCCTTGCCTCTCATCATTTTGGCGTAGAAAGGTACGCTGTTTTAGTCACCTCTAAAAAGTCTGTAGTCGTCAAGCCGAAGTCGTCGAGGAGATAACGTAATTTCTCAGAGAAACCATATGAGGCGACCAATGAGTCTGGCTCCATCTCTCTCATCTCTGCCGGCCAGTGACCTCGAGAGGGTTCGCATTTTGCAACTATATTAAATGGTATCTAAATGAAATCTCCTCTGCGGAAGACTTTGCTGCGATGTGGGGATATAATGACGATAATCCACCCGTATGTTAGGCGAGGCGGTATCGTGTAGAGGTGAGCTAGCCTTTACATTTGGGGCTAGATGGCAAATCGTAGCGTATCGATCTTTCTTTTGCGTCCTGCTCGATTACAACTTCTTAGAAATTGAGTCTCACTCTCGCCCATTATCGTATTAAGAATTCTAAGTAGAATTAATTGTGTTTCTTCCCATACACCGTCTCGTCAATGTTGTTGGCAGCAAATGACCAGCCTAGAGATTCAGCTATTTAGTAGCTATTCCTCGGATCGGAACTACTACTTCCTTTACATACCAATGTCGTTGTTAGCGTGAAATTGTGATTGCATGGTCCCCGTCATCACTTAGGATGAGTGATATTCAGTCTGAAGCGAGCTATATTGGCAATTCGGCGTTAATGAATGTCATGATTAGAGAACATATAGTACTATTAAGATAGAGGTATTCTTATGAGGAGCTCGCCATCTCTGTGATATCGCCTCTTAAAGTGCTTCGTATTCATCCATGGCGACAATATCTGTTATCATCTTCACTTTCATATCTGAAAAAGCGAAGCTTGAAGCGTATTGACTAGAGTATGATCATCTCTAGCGTCTCTCATATGATAATTGGAGAGAACTTTAGATAACCTTGATCTTTACTCTTTCTCTCATCTGTGGTATCGTTTTTGAAATTTATCTCATATAGCGTAAAGGTCTGGCGCGTGGGAAGGACCTCTACTCTCGGTGGAAGCCTGGTAGAGTTTGAAGATCTTCATTCTCCCAAATCTCTCTCTCCCCATGCAGAGCGTTGATAAACAATGAAATAATTGCAAAAAAGAAATCTCGAAGACAAACCGTGGCCTTACCGGTGATGATGGGAAGAGGCCTTGCTCTAGGAGAACTGATGGGATGGTTTTGAACCCCGAAGGATATAGCGATGTCGTTTTGTACTTCGCAGGGAGGCGTTCGCATAATCTTCAGGGGTCGGCGTGGATGCTTATGGTGAAGCCACACATCGATCTTCTCCCAATTTTGCTGAAGGTTCTTCCTATTATGTGAATTTGTATCTTATATCTGGGGAATGAGTAATGAGCGTCCAAGATTATTGGGTCGGAAGCCGTTATCTGTCTGTCATATAGATCGTAATGGAACCGCCGGCGTCTGTATAGGATTGGTCTTCACTCGGCTGGCGGGGATCTCGAGGGCCTAGCTCTGCACGGAGTCTTTCCTGCGTCTCCTCTGCTTCCCGTCTTAATCTGTCAATTATCTTCTCTTTTTGAGCAACATTCAATAGTATCATAGATTCTCCGAATTCTTGCGTCTTGGTACTCGACAACAAATATCTTCTCTCTTTAGTTCTTTGGGTGGCGTGGTTATTAGCTGCGAGAACTGGGTTTTTAAGGGGTCGTTGGTAATATCTTTTCTCGTCATTGCGTGGTGCGGCAGTGTGGTGTTCTACTATTACGTGTCTTGTACGTATAATGGCCGAATCTTGGCCTCAAGGCAACTTCCATATTCTCTGCAAACGAGTTATTTTTCTTTCAAGAAGCGAGAATTTATTTATGAACGTATTTGATCGTATGTATCCGTATCTTATTTCGAGATCGCAAACTTTTAATTTTCTCTGCAAACAATTTATTTTCATCTCAAGAGAAAGCGAAATTTATTTATCCTTCATATTTGATCGTATGTATCCGTATGTCTTCGGATCGCCGATCGACAACATTCTTATCGTGTAGTCGTCTTAGAAATCCATCGTAAGCAATGGCCTAATCCTCCAAACCTCGTGAAGCATTCTCTGATCCGCTTCAACTCGAAGGATTCAAAAGCGAACCACTCAAGCCTTGTAGTCTTGAATGCCGATCTGGTATCTTGAGGTCGAAAATTCTCTCTAGCGGTTTGTTTAAATGTCGAAAATTATGTAAATAACTAGGTATATTATTGAAGAACATAATCAAATCAGGAGGTATTTAAGACGGTCGTCGGACCCATGACGAGAAGAAATCTGAGGAGGTTTACGTCTGAGGCAATGGCTCATCCTGTTAATCGAAGAAGAGGTGGAGCAGTATGTGTATGCACAAATCTCTCAACAGGCAGTGGGTATACCGGACCTCGGAAGACTGTAAACTTCATAAAGTGCTAATCAAACACATCATAGTCCCACAAAATCGAGCAAACTGATCATGAACTGATACGACACCATATCTGGGACCTAGGCCTCCAAGGAACCTCTCGACGTACTCAGAGTGATAAGAACAAGTTCAACAATCTCCTAGCGGATTTACTTCCGAATACCGA
The DNA here is from genome assembly GCA_024713795.1 of Morchella sp. 2015-shanyang. NCBI lineage: Eukaryota > Fungi > Ascomycota > Pezizomycetes > Pezizales > Morchellaceae > Morchella > Morchella sp. 2015-shanyang. Next base: position 2,162,114 of record JAMGZB010000001.1, on the reverse strand, counting down.
CCATTCAGATATCCAGTACGCTGGTTTAAGGACTTCAATCACGGTATCTTTGGAACCCAACTCTAGTTGTTATAATTTCCAGTGCTGATTCCTTTTCCCGTCTTCGCTTTAGAATAGCGTAAACAACTCCAGAGGGATTCAGCGAGCAATATGGACAATGTGCGATAATGACAACAGAGAAGATGTGGCAAGTCGAATTAACCCATTCTTTTCGATTCTCTTGGCGAGGCGGGATCCGTTGATGGGCGATGATGAGCGGGATAATAAAGAGAATCTTAGAAAACGGCGTCATATTTACCCATTCGTGTTCGTTGGAATAGCAGCGGTCTGTAAAGATTAGGGATTAGTTCTTTCAACTTATTTTATGTTTCTTGGTCATTTCTTTTAGCGCGTGGAGGGATATTATTTCTTATCTGGCATGAATTTTATGTATCTAAATTAAAATAAACAACAGGAGGTAAATTACCACGACTACGTTGATATATTGAATACAATTGGTTCTCTGCGCGCGCTAGCCATTAAATTGTTATCTGTGATAATCTCTTATCGCTATTATCTGGCGTCAGCGAAACTAATGTTGCCTTGTGTCGTAAAATTGATAGGTTATTATTACCTTTTCTGGGGGAAAAGTGGGGGGTATTAATATGGTGTAGTATGTATTAGTATGAAAGCATATGAATTATAACTGGCTCAAGTCTTCAATTTTCTACCTAAAGCAGCCTGATGCATAATGCATGTACGTATATGGCGGCGTATGAAATCATACGCTACTATCCGACGTCTAAGACACCAACTGTATAAATCCCGGTACAATCGAGTTACTCAGGCCTTAAACTAAAACTAGAATCATTCATTATCACTCGGTTTGAAGAAATTAAGACTAGGTAGCAAAGCTTCCCTCGTCGAGGTTATACATGTAGTTATAGATACAGGTATGATCAATGCATTGATCTCAATGCGATGATCGATTCAATTGATCGAATTGTATCCTAAATGTATGTAAGAAGCACTTTTCCACGTTCAAAGAAGTAGAAATACGTGTATGTATGTGTATCAATCTTCTCGAGGATACATGTAATCAAAGAGACACATGATAGGTGGGAGCATAAAGTATATAGCGTCATCATATCGTATCGCGTATATATCTTGCGTATATCGTGTAGATCGTGGATACGTTCTTCACCTATCAGCATTATCGAGTTTCTAAAGTCTATCGTACAATTCCATATTTGTTTCCTAAGCTACATGTATTGCAGTGCTTATACGGTTCATTAGAATTTCCTAATTTGGCTGCCTGTTTGAAAACGCCCCCTAATCTTCTGTGTTACCAGGCGTCTGTCTGAAAAACGTACGTATCATAATCAAACGTCCCACATATTGTAATGTTAGATGGAGCCGGTGCCTTGCACCGATTCCCTCAGCCGTATTTAGAGTACAAACGCGTATATATACATGCAAGTATGTACATACATATACTCATGTATATGATTTCATATGAAATGTCACTTAATTAAGCAAACATTAGGAGGCCCTACTTTTGATTCCCCTCTCTAGTTGCCAATATCTTCATCTCCTTATAGAGACTCATGATCAATCCAGCGTCGATTAGAGCCTTAAAATTTACAATAATGTCCACGGAAAACTCCCCAACCTTGTCAGTGGCTGCCACAAAGGCCATCAACGACCTGACCAGCGATATAGCCTTGAGAGCCCACAAGCTTGCCTCTGAACATGAAATTAGTTTTGAAACGGTTTTGGAAACTCTCAACCTCACTATACCTCCCTTCATCCACCGACTGAGAAAGTTCAAGCCATCAGCATGGAATATTGCACTATCTCAGATGGCGAACGAAGCCCCCCCCGATATGAAGAAGTCCCCAGGGAAGAGGGGGTTCGATGGGAGTTACGCCAAATGGGTATCTCAAAATTGGAAGGATAGGAAGAAGGAATTTGAAGATATTGCAAAGAATACGGATACCTTATTTCGAATGGCGAGTGAACGAGAGGGCTCCCGCGGGCTTGTCCATGATTTGAGGAGAGCGGTAAGATACCTACTAGCAACTGGAACAATAACTATTAGATCTAATGTCATCTGATCTTCGTATCATCGTCGATATGGAGGTCTTGTCTTTGCAGTCTCGCGAGCAAAACAGAGTTGGCCTCTGGCCTCGCCGAAACAATCTGAGGATATCTTGGGCTAATGGAGTCTAAGGGGGTGGGCTCAAGAAAGTTTAAGGTCTATATTGAGGGAAACCGCCTCGTTGAGGAGGTGAAGAAGGCCGAGGAGGTAAAAAACAACAGATCTAATGCGTGTATAGAAAGGAATAAACGGCGTACCCGTGTCACGAGCCTATTACTAAAAAATGAGTAAATGCTGATCGAACAATCTTACAGATATTTCTGGAATTAATCGTTAGTGTTAAAAGATCTTGTCTTTCACCTGAATCAGCTATCAAAACTTCGCCGTCAAAGAACAAAATTCTTGAATGGGCATTGGAAACTCAATTAATTTCCGTCTTCGTAGCATGTGTCGATGGGTCTAGATGAAATTTAGAATCGATGCTTCTGATCTTGACAGCGGAGATTCTGAAAAGGTAGAAACGGCGTTACTGCGGAGTCGTTGAAGCTATTTCCGGTTTATTAGCGTCGTGGGCTGTAGAGTATCTTGATCGTGATCGTGTTAAATCGATTCACCATTTCTCGTAGGCGAGGCGTATGAATTTGGTCTTATTCTTGGTCGGTGTTTTGGTATCAATGTTCGTTGTATTTTGGAGTATTCTGTTCAAATATTATACTATACTCGCGCGTTAACGTCGGATATCGTTGTAACCAAGTGGTTATCAAAAATTCCGACCTTTTAATTAACGACTGAGTATATGGTAAGATAAGTGCCAATTTTGTAGTGCATCAGATTCTGAGTATGATAAAATTCTGCGTTAAAACTCTTAATGGTAGGCAGAACTGCCCATCATTGGCCGCCAGCGGCGTCTGAAATCTGGTGGGTAGCATCCGTTGCGACAGGAAAAATAGCAGGCAACGCTCGCTATGGCCGTCTACATTATGTATGATTTCGTACGACTTCATATGATTTCATATGATTTTGTTCGTCGGCAGTCGTGGGGCATGTATGCATGCATGCACGTGCTCGATGAATATAACACCCAACGGGCACATGCATCTATGTGATATGTGATAGCAGTGTTTTTAGCGGTAAAGAGTGCATAGAAGAGGAATTATGAATTCATATGAACTCATATGGATGTTTGTGTAGTAATAACAACCAATTTAAGGTTCGACTTTGCCCAGCTTTTCGGGAACCACCTCTTGCCCCTTCCACCACCTCGCAATACCCTCTATCCTCGCTTCATTCAATACTAAACATAGATTTCTATAAACATATCGATACATGTCGCGAAGAACTCCATCATTAGCAGGCACCGCTGTATCGAATGGGGCTGGAAGGCATTTGTCGAGTCGATCACTTCAGCTCCTCAATAAACTTCTTACTTGTGCACAGGGTGGAAAGTCCCTAGACGACGAACAAGTTGGACGAGTTTCTGATAAAGTCGGAATGTCGGTGGAAGAGGTTCGGGTAAGCGCATTAATTGAACAAGATTTAGATATGTATAATGTTTTATCCTGACATTTCGTATACCAGCTCTGGGTTCAGGTCAGGATTCCTTCAGACCATGACACCGAGTATGTTCCGCTTCAGAGCATCGAGGAAAGGCATGCAATGGTAGCGGAAACTTTACCACTTAGTTCTAATAATCTAGCACGTCTTTCGGTGGGGGTGCGTAGTGAATCAACTCCCATTTCTAGGCAGCAAGGTGAGCCTAAGTTGCCTCATATGGAAGGCTACATTGCTAATATGTCAAAAGAACGGGTTTATCTTCTCCTCCTCACTCATGTTTCAGGATATCACTCCTCCTTTACTCCTCGCCCCCTCCTCACGCTCCCCCCTCCTTCCTCCTCATGCCTATCTTGACCATTATTCTGCGTTTGCCTTTAGGAGGTATAGCGCCCTGCAACCAGTTTCCATTCCCAGTCGAATCTGGAATACCCACTTTGACTGTGGAAAGCGTCTCCCGAGAGAATCATGCACCACCTATGGGGCAGTGGCAATGCTTCGAGGATCTTTCGGCGCCATTATGGAATCAGTTGGTAAGATTGTTTCTGTGGTACATGATGTCTCTACTGTCTATATTTGTTAACAATGTTCTTAGATAACAAGGCTCTATAGGGGGACATCCCAGTCGAAATCAAAAGGTGGAACCTCTGCGTTTCGACCAGATCTTAACTCTTCCCGTGAAGAGCAACTCAGAGTTTGGGAGAGGAAGGTTCATGAACTGTCAGAGCGGGCAGCCAAGAAAAAGAAGCGTCAAGAAGAGGTTGGCGATGATATCCAATCCCAGCGAGTGCAAAAAGCCCTCAAGGCGTTAGAGATGCCGCCTGGTTGGAAAATATAAGACTAGTTTTATTGTATTAAACCATATATGCTTTATCCACTACAGTGGAGTCTCGATATAGGTATATTTGATAGTATTAGTACTTAAAGTATAATATATGGGTTAATTCGCACTATCCTCTATATAGTAGCACATTCATGGTCGTCTACTACTATAGCTACCCATATCCTTCCCCTTTGAAGCTTCCGGAGGAGTTAAGAAGTAGCAGCGGTTTTATTAATATGATTATTCCCTCATTACGCATAGTGAATAATTTTAGTTCCATCGAATTACCCAAAATTGGCTAGTACATGTATATATGTATGGTGTAGAGGAACTTTTTTGTATGGGAAGAAAACTCCACCGTTAAAATTTAGTATTATAGATTAATTGGCTAAACGAAGTTCTGTGCATCTGTCTTGTCAGCTTCGTTAGTGTCTCAGTCGATCGTAGACGAGGGAGGCGTTATTTGTTACTGTTGGATCTGGTATTTGGAATGATGTAATTGCTGTACTTCAACGTGTGAATTCATATGAAGTCATATGTTTGGATATTGCATGTATGGAAGGGTCGCAAAAACTTAACAGTACAGCGGTGGGTAATAAGTCATCGCGTTTGCAGGCAAGATTGTGGTTAGGTCATCCGATGACTTATTACCCACCGCTGTACAATCTCGGTATAAAAGCTACACACGTAACTATAAGAATATATATGAAACCGTATGAACCCGTATACAGAAACGCTTAATCATAACGACTACTATTCTATGGATGCAATTAATGATGTAAACAAAAACTACTATTACGTGAAATCTTGATGTTGTGGCGTCTTGTGGGTGTGATACTTATTATAGTCTGTTGGATGTTTCTTCGCAAATGGAAATGATTCAAGCTATGAATGGGTAGTATATATCGTATATATAATATAGTGCGATGTCGAGTATAAGCGCTGCGTATTGATAAGTTGGGCTTTGATCTTGCACAGAACTTTGTGGATCACAAAGAATTTGAGAACGCTTGCGTTGATTTCATATGATTTCGTATGAATTCATACGACCCCGTGAAATTATACAATAGTAGGCACAATGTTAATTGGTAAATCAATTCGGGGGTAAGCTTTGTGGGTATCTAAAAAAATTCAGGCCTTGCCTTCGCCCCGTTTGATTTCATATGATTTCGTATGAATTCATACGACCTCGTGAAATTATACAAACCTTATGGGCACAATGTTGATTGGTAAATCAATTCGGGGCGTAAGGTTTGTGGGCATCTAAAAAATTCAGGCCTTGCCTTCGCCCCCCGTTTGATTTCATATGATTTCATATGATTGCATAATCGACGATCTTCTGCGCCTTTAAGCGCATTGCGTATTAATGCATCGACTTGGCTGAAACAATTTCATACGATTTCATAGAGTGTAGGCACATTGCATATTAATATTGGTAAATCGGCTCCGGGGTTTGATTTCATTTGATCGACCCTATAATATCTTCTGAAAACCGGAAATTTAGATCTCGCGGTGGCGTGAAATCTGCTTCTTAGCAGCTCTCTGGCGGCAGCGGCGGTTATATATATATATGCGAGTTGGTGAGTATAATACTGTATCTGAGTTCAGCTTATATTATCGTCTCTCGAAAGCGTGTCGTGAGTCATCGCGAACCGTCGTAAAGGCTCCGTACGTATATACTTATAGAACTCCTGGATCGATTGTGAAGGCTCGGACGTGTCGACTGGCGCGTTCAGTTTGATATTGCATTCGATATCGAACCTTAACTCAATGGCCTCGATCTCTGCTTGGGTGTACCGCTTTCTCTCATATATTATAGCTTGCTACGTGTTTATTAGGCCTATATATATATATATATATGGCTCAAACTACTTGCGTTGAGAATAAGTTTCCGCCAAATTGTGTGGTTGCTACACAAATGTGGTGTCGGGGACTTATTCTCGCGGGAAGTGCTTAGGCGTTTAGTAGAAGGTAGGCGGGGTTTTTCAACCTTTCTTGAAACGGAAATAATCGTATATATGTCTGCGTCTTAGCGTCTCTTTCTTTTCCATCACCTAGCTCTCTTTGTGACTTTTCTTAACTCTTTAGTTCGACTTGAGGACGATGTCATTCCCCGTTTAAAAAAAGAGGATAGAATCCTTGATTCTGCCGGTAGTCGAGGTGGCATGTCAATATAGATATAGATATAAGGTACTGTGGAGTATAGTAGGTGCTAGAGTGCTAGAGTAGGGGCTAGAGTGCTAGAGTAGGTGCTAGAGTGCTAGAGTAGGTGCTAGAGTGCTAGAGTAGGCGCTAGAGTAGGAGCAGATGCTACGGTACGTCGTATATATATATATACAGATAGTACCGAACTAATGACGCGCTACTCCTACTACTAGATCCGGGCTTTCTTTGCTTTTGAAAGGTGCATATGTGAATACATGCAGTTGATTACTCTCGTGCTTAATCCGGGACTGCATGATGGGCTGAACTTTAGGTAGAAACCATTCTACATTTCATTATGGTATTACGTAAATCTGTTAGTATGTAATGTAATGGCGTAGTATTTGTCTGGCGTCGCCGTGTGCAATGCCGTATCCGTCTGGGTAGCGGCTTAGCGCGTTTTTAAATACTATAGCTCTGATCTGGTCTCCATTAATGTCGTCATCATCGTCGTCATCGTATACGTATATCTGCAAGTAAATGCGTCAGCGGTAGCTATCACTGCTATAAAATAGCGAAGAACGGTCATGTCGCGTGATTATCGCCGTTATCAAGCGGATTGCAACCTCGGCGCTCTGGCGTATTATGGCGAACGAGGTAGGCTCGATCTGCTTTGGAGGGCATGGGTTACGACGTGCGTGTTAAGGATTGATAGAATTTTAGAAGCACCTAGTTTAGAATACAAATGAGATATCAATTTTTTAGAAGACTTAGCCTATAATTATAATAGGGTGCACAAACCTTTTGAACCGTAGTATCCTGCGTGGGAGTAATTCATTCCGTTGCAATCCATCTCTTGTCTTTCACCGTGTATGCAGGCCAGCCTTATTGATAAACTGCTTGGCCTCATGGCGTGATTCATGAAAATTCTCCAGCTGTTTTGAAGTGTCTTGAAGTTTAATTTGAGGATAGGTATTGTCTGTGGCTCTTCGTGTTTTTCACGGGCGTTGTATATCTCCATCGGGGTTGTAATGAGACTTAATTTCTTCGATTATCTGAAGTGTCTTCTGCGAACTTGATCCTCTGTGACTTAAAGCTAGCTGAAAACCTTTCGTAGTTTCTTCTAATATCATCCCACTCCTGGAGATCGAAATAACTTTTGATAATCGCTTGGTTGTACCGCAAGAACGAATCCCATTCGTAAACATCCTCGGAATCCCGTTCAAATATTGATTAAAAGTGGGGAAGCCTTCATCTAGTAGAACTTTTCTCTGAGGTAATGAAAGGTATTGTAGTGTTCGAGCAGTATCTAATATGGTAAACATATATTTAACATTGAAGTTTATTGAGTTACCTTATTGACGTCGTCACGAGTGTCTGATGGTTCGCGTGAATATCTTTCAAATGTTCTTGCCAATGGCGATTGTTTGAAGCGAAACCTCTAGTAAGTTAGGGGTCGCCGAATTTCGAGGCAAACGGCATCCTATCACCATCTTTGTTTAGCGAACTCTTTAAATCTCCTCAGCGCTTGATCATGAAAACGCCCGTAGCTTGTGATTTTTCGGGGTGCTTCTCTTTGTATCGAGTGTCACGCTGCTTTTTGAGATCTATCGGGCGAGAACGTCGTGACATAAGTTTGGACTGCTCAACTTTCAGATCACGATGAAATTTCTCGGTGAAAGCTTCGTCGTCATCTTCTAACATCTTGAAGGAAGCGATGATCGAGGCGGAATTCTCACATGAGCGAAGAAGCTATGCAGGCGGACAATTCGTTGTCTTGGCGTGGGGTTAGGATATACTATAGGTGGGTGCTGTGCGTATGTGTGAGGAGGTAGCGTGAAGTGTTTGGTAGATGTAGAAGTACAAATGTAAATAAGCGATTAGCGCCCGTCTTGGCGAATCGCTGACGTTATCTGCTAGCGAAGTTTCTTATATGTATGCGATATCATCGTGTGTATATTCTTTTGTTAATTACATGTAAGTGGCGCTCAGTTCAATATATTATTTAGTGACTTGGTCGAAAGTTACCAGAAGTGAGCGGCACTAACTACATGTAGTACTACATGTAGTATCATACAACATTATATGAAAACATATAAACTTATAAATTGATTTGCAACGGCACCACCTTTGTCTTTAAGAATACATATACATGTAGTTTGTTTAAATACATGTAGCATCACATTATGGTATTACATTTATTTTTCCATTGAATGTTTAGTAAAACTACATGTATACATGAACAATTACATGTACGTATGAAATCATATGAATTACATACTAAGATGATGAATCACGAGTGCTTTTTGGCGTAAATAAATGTCAGCTCAATAAATCGTCAAATCGCGGTGACGCGCTTAAACAACGACCAATAATGTCGGCGTAATAAAGAATATTGGTATATAAATCGTATGTGAGTATATGAGCAGCGTATGAATACATATAAGCCGTTTGAACTAATTAAAACAATGTGGCGGTTTATTTCCAGTGAGATATAGGATGGAGTGCGAATTTCGATCGTCGTCGCGTGACGGCCAGCGCTGAAACAACGACCAATAATGTAGCGTAATAAAGAATATTCAGGTATATAAATACATATGTGAGTATATGAACACATATGAATACATATGAAAGCCATTTGGCTTAATTAAAACAGTAGCCACCGGTTTATTTCCAGTGAGATATAGGATGGAGTGCGAACGTCGTCGTCCTTGCGTGACGGCTGACGCAATGCGATAATAAAGAATATTCGGTATATAAATCGTATGTGAGTATATGAGCAGCGTATGAATACGTATAAAGCCATTTGGGCAATTAAAACAATGTATGGCGGTTTATTTCCAGTGAGATATAGGATGGAGTGCGAATTTCGATCGTCGTCGCCTGCTTACGTGACGGCCTATAACGATGGCCAATAATGCGTAATAAAGAATATTCAGGTATCTGAAATCGTATGTGAGTATATGAATCGTATAAGCCGAATTTAACATGGCGGTTTATTTCTAGTGAGATATAAAATGGGTTTAGGGTGCTGTTAGCCCCAGTGCGTAGGTTTAGGGTTGTGATGACTAATAGACGACTGACTGCTGGCTGGATGAAATTAGCACGTCGAATAACCGTTAATGAAACTTTCATATCCGCGCGTCACGGTATTGGTGGGCTACGTCCTCTTCAACTTCTGGCCGCGTCTGGTGAGTCTTTCGATAATCGCTTCTCGCTCTTATCTGGCCTTTTATGCGAAGCGTAGGGCAACGTGGTGATCGATGAAGCGAGCGTTGTATTTAATGGCATCATCGTATTCATTCCTCCTCATCTGCTAAATTCTATCTCTTGTTATAATCGTTTTCTTCTGTAACGTCTGTAAATTCATTTCCTTCGATCACTTGTCTTGGTCTTTCGCCTCCAATCTCCGTCTGAATTTCTTAAAACCTTTATTCTTAACGTCTTATTCTACCATCATAGGTAGAGATAAGCTCATATCTAAAGAATTCTTAATAATATCAATGCCTCAATCTGAAATTGATCTAATGCATCTCCGTGGTCAGGAGTAGTAAGACACCTTGTTGTTCATGATCCATTTCAATACTGTTCAAACTAGGTCGTTTCTGCTCCTCAATCTTAATTATTAACTTGTCGTTAGGTTACCGTATATGGTTTATTAATAGAAATATCCGATGGTTGTACAAACATAGAATAAGAAGAGATAAAGGAAGGAAGTATATGATTTTGACGGAAACAATTTATGACTGTAGGAGTATAGTGTGAAGTACATTTATCAAGTGCAAATAACGTAGGTCGACCATTTAGGACAGGTAATAAATATACTTCGATATATTTAAGGAATAGGCTATCATTCATATAAGCTGTATCATTAAACTCAACTATAACTCCTGGGTGATATTTAGGAAACTCTTTGGTTAAAACATTCATTTCTGTGAAAAATTATCGTAGGCGGAATGCGATTTACCGTCAAAATCTGTAATCTTAGAGTAGCTTGGTTTATCATCCATTTCTAGTTTCCTTTCTTGGGTTTTGATCCTCTTAGATCATGGGATCTATAAAAGATATTCGAAAGATAGCGGTGTTTAAATACTAGATTCTGAATGTTCTTAAAAGATAGCGATTTGTTGTTCGGTTGAGAATAGTTCTTGTCCGTAACTTCTGAGGAAGAAATTTGTCCGGCGATTGAATTATATACGTCGATAAGCCAATTTGCTGTAATCGTCTGGGACTTTTTGTGCTTTTTTGGTGATACGACACAATGAAATCCGGAAACGGCGAATAAAAGCCTCAAACCAACCATTGGAAAACCGAAAGATAGAGGGTTGATTGGTAGAAAGGTTTGGATATAGTTCCTGATATATAGCATTTGCGTGTAATCTAATAGCCTCTCCGCGAATCGTACGCATTACCGTCTTTAAAACAAGCGATATAAGCGATGTCTCTAATTACGCCACTTGCAAATAAGCTGCAACTCTCGAGAACTCCTAGTCTTCTTCAATCCAAATCTCTCAATATCGTTTTCTTCGTTCGCTAATAGTCATACGAGGACGGAATATATTCTTTAACTTCTTTGGGTTGGTATTTCGAAAGGAACATTTGTTTCTTGTAGTTGGAGTAATGGGTATCCGATGATGGTACAGGAAAACTAAAACCCGAATTTTCTGCTGCTGACTCCAGGATCGCTCTGGCCGTCTGATAGGTCTGATATCAGGATCTAGAACTCGATCTTGAATGGATTTTGGTTGGGGTCCATGTCGTTTGGTAGGGTTTGGAATACTTCCTGCAGGATCTTGAATTGTTGAACCCGAAGCCATATTGAACCGCAAAGTGAATAACTCCTTCCTAGATATCTTCAGCATTTGTGCCAATATTATATAGTCTCAACTCTAGCGGAGTTATTGCTTTTGCAAGCAGGATCCTCAAGTTAATAGTTGGAGCGCAGTCATTACTTCAGAAAGCAGGATCCTCAAATCAACAGTTGAAGTACAGTCATCACTTTAGAAAGCGGGATCCTCAAGTTTACAATCATCTTCCTGCAAGCAGGATCCTCAAGTTAATAATTCATGAAGCGAATCAGTTGAAGCGCAGTCACCTCCTAAGAAAGCAGGATCCTCAAATCAACAGTTGGAGTGCGGGATCCTTAAACCTCACCAAGTCAGTCAAGCGAGCCCTCAGGACTTCAGCAGCACGTACCTTTCTTTTTTTCTAATCCCTGCCATATATCAGCCCTGTTGTCTCAGGGCCCCATTTGGCGACGCCTTCAGTAGCATTGATAGTGAATTTATCGAGTATCGACGGTAGTACAAAAAAGGGTTAAAAAGTAAGCACTGAAGTACTCGGGTGTGAACCAAAGTGATCAGAACTCTAAGACAATTGGTTGAGAATATGTGGGTGCGACAGGCTGGGGCCAATAAGACCTGCCAAGAATTCTTATCTTGAATGGGGGAAAAAAGTCATCAGAACTTTTCCAAGATCCTCATCAAAAAACCCAAAAAAAACCCAAAAAAACCCAAAAACATATCCAAAATATTGTATCTATCAGCACCTTCTCTATATGCTATTTGGGTACAAATTTGACTGTGTAGAGAAAACTTTCAGCAGGCAGCAGTAAAATTGAGAACCAAGTTCTGGCCTCTGAAGTTTCCTGGGGCACACGGTTGATATAAGTCCAGGGTGGGGCCAACTTGGCACTCCAGGCCAACCAGACCAACCAGGAGCAGTTCTGATCACTTACCCTCAACACCCGGTACATGTATTCATGACTTCTCGAGGGGAGGGAGTTCAAACTCTTGGTTACATCCACCTAAGTTCCTCAGAGTACAAAAACAACGGATATAGCAAACTCTAGAAATTAACCAACTAAGAAACTTAAAATTCCCAGTGCACCCTCGGTACAATGTATCGACATCGCCTTGTATGTTGTCAAGGTGAATAGCGCACAAATTACCAAGACCGAGTGATACACCATGAGTCAACAAAATACTCGAGGTAGTCGGGTTGTAGGGTATGTAAGTGTTAATATCAAATTGTAAACTACATGTATAGATCTAACCACAGTAGCCTTGCGTGCACAATGCTAGCTAGGGGTTCTGACAACAATCCCCTAAGATGCAGTTTTCTTCACTCTTCAATATAAGCTGTGGACCAAGTAAATCGGAGTTAAAGTTATATGCTAATTATTAAAGGAATTCAGACCCCTACGCGTAGTTCTTTCGAAAGAGGGATAGAAAAATCGGAATACATGAATCATAACCAAGGCCCCGCCCCCAAACCATTGGTTTTACTTAACCTCCTACCCTGGGCCCTCTACTGATTGCTATTGACGTTCCTGGACATAAATGCATAGCCACATGAAGACATAGCTACACCGCAGACATATAACATACATCGTAGTTCCCAGAAAGCAGTCACTACAAAGAAAGCTGTCCATCCTCACTGTCAACTTCATCCTCCTCGCTGTATATCTTCCGCGATTTGCTGCGTGACTGACGGCTTCTAGTAATAATCGCTTGCCATCTCTGCCCGGGAGTGTGCTCAGATTTCCTTGGGGCCTGCGGCGGCGAGGGGGAGCTGTGAGGGGATGGAGGGGAGAATGACGACACAGAACTTGCAGGAGAAGCACCGTCGAGAGCAGCAGAAAACTTTCTTTTGGTGGGAGTCTTGGGATCAGGACTCGTTTCGTGCTTAACTACGATTGTCGCACCCCAGCCCTCATCCTCATCTCCTTCCTCCTCGGGGAGTGGTGCCGGATTAAAGGCTTGGATGACCGGGGGTTTGGATGGTGCCGGGGGCATCGGGAACATGCTAAGTGAAAATGATGAAATGTCTCTAGGAGGAGTCTTCTCTTCTTGAGTACTTTCTTGAGTAGGCTGGGGTAGCGTCATGTCATCTTCTTCCTCGACCTTGACTAGGCCCCTTTGCGGAGCTGCTGCCTCTGTCGTTGCCGCCAGCTCTACAGCTGGCTGCTCGCTCTCCGGCTGCCCATCCTCTGGCTGCTCGTTCTCCGGCTGCTCGTCCTCTGGCGCCTGAAACAAATCCTCGTCTTCGCTCTTATCGCCAAAACCAAATTCAGCTTCCCCATCATCGTCCACATCAGACCTTCGTTCATTCTTAACCACAACCCCAATCTTTTTGCCTGCCTTAAGTTTAGCCTTTCTCGGAGTACTCTTGTCAATGGAATCTTCCGATTCGAGTTCTTTAACTTCGTCTTTAATCAATTTCTCTTCTCGTTCTTCCGTCTCTCCCTTGGGCACCTTTATCAGGGCCTTCTTCTTCTTGACCTTTTTGGGCAATGCCTCGAGAATTGGTTGCGACCACATATCGTCGGGGTTAATGGACTTTTTCAAACGGCTCCAGCGCATGCGTGCTGCAGCGGGGTTAATAGCAAAGTCAGCGGCGACACGGGAAAAGTCAATCTGTACGTATACTTGGTCAGTATCATGCTAATGTGCACGAGCTATAAGTAATCAATGAATGTTTAGATGGACATACAGTCTTGTAGTCGCTACGGATAAGGCAGGAGTACAAGAACTTGACATTCTCGTCCAGGGGGGCCTTTGCAGGCATTTCTCGAAGTTTGCTGGTCTCTGTCTAGCTGTTTGTACCTGATATAACAGTGGATCGGCGCCTGGACGCTTATAAAATCAACTTTCAGAGGACGAAGTGTACGAATGTTAACGATTGTTCAGGAGCCCTGATTGAAAGCAGGGATGGAGAGAGGCACTAGAATGAAAAGAGGAGGCAGAAAGTACAAGTTTGTTATAAACCGCCTCTAAAAATTAATTTCGTGAACAAACTAGAACTAGCATGTATTAAGGGTGGCGAGTGCCAGCCAAGCTATTAATCGGGAAGACACATCGGGAAATCCAACTAGCAAACATGAGATAGGATGTACATATAGAAACAGCATCTCCCCAGACCCACAACGTCTCCCGAACCCGCAAAGTGCAGATTTTGGTATGCGGGCATAGTTGTGTTCAGAGTCATGAATTTAAGAGAATACCCACAGGATAGATTGACTCATCTCCAAAAATGGCCCGAGCTCACCTTCAAGTTTGGTGGAGGAGCTCAGACCCAATGCTGTGATACTGGTACTTCGAGGCTTGATCATAAGCTTTGTACGAGTGATTTTTCGTGAAACAGCCGGGCGGTACTTGTAGTAAACATCACAAGACCAGCGATAAAGGCTTAGCGAACTGCACAGTTTAACACATCATTGCTTAATAATTATTGTAATAAGTGATTAGGTTGTGGTAAGTATTGTTGATTGAATATTTCTTTGGCCATATGCTTCAACCCCACCCTCGCTCTTTACAGGCAAACATTCAGGCTGAAAGTTAGCGCACGGGTAGTGACGTAGGTTGGCTTAGTGATTGATTGCCATTGTTGAAGGCCAACATGTTAAGATGTGTTACATAATGTGTAATACAGGCGAAATACCTCAGGGTTTTTTCGTGAACAAATTTTCTGAGCTGCGGGGCTCCAGAGGCCAGCAGAAAGATAATGCACAATCTATATTTCGAAGGGGACCGCGAGTGTATTGCCATGGCTTCATTCCGGCAAAACAATAACCTACACCTTTCAATGTTAGAACGGTATCAAGATAAAGCACCCGGGGCGAGCGGCGAAAACCTGAGCTATTCTGCGCACTCGGTTA
Source organism: Morchella sp. 2015-shanyang (assembly GCA_024713795.1). Lineage (NCBI taxonomy): Eukaryota > Fungi > Ascomycota > Pezizomycetes > Pezizales > Morchellaceae > Morchella > Morchella sp. 2015-shanyang. The sequence goes on along the minus strand of JAMGZB010000001.1, from coordinate 2,146,859 downwards.
CGTTGCAGAGAGCCGCTACCTACCTTGAAAATGCCATAAACATCGCGCATTGCTGTTTCTGTTCCGGTGGAACATTTCCTTTGGCTGATGGATACAAGTCCGCCATAGGCCCAAAAATGACTGTATCCCTGGTCGAAATCAGTTGAGACCAAGTTATCATTATTGCTAAGATTTTTCAGCCATGTTCGACCAGATTTCCTATAGAGGGGTAAAGGGATTTTTCTTTCTAGACAAATTTTATTAATAAGTTAGTTTAAGGGTTTATTAAAACCACGCCCAAGGCCAAAGCCCTAACGTCTCGACAGTGCTAGCTGTGACTGGCTTAGCCAATCATATACATTTAACCTCTCCTCGGGGTTCGACACGATATTCGGATTGCAATAACCGAGGGTGATAGTAACAGCGATCCTTCAAGGGAATAGGTTTTTCTTAAGAAGCTGAGGCTCTTCGTGGGGCGGGCTGCGGTGCACCATCTAGAGTAGCTTGGGAGAAGTACGAGTGGCCGATACACCAGAGGCATTTACGCGAAAAAAAATCTAGGACCAACCAATTCACTTCTAACCATCATTATTAGCGAGCCCGCCACGTATAGTACTAACATTATAAAGGATGATAGGGCGCTTGTTGTGAACTACATTCGAGAGCGACCCGTTTCAAGGTCTACTATAGCAAAGGCGCCAGAGTAACGCTCGTGGCTTGGACCCTTTGAGCCCTCATAAACATAACTCTCCAGTGACAGCCTTGTTATGCGCTGCGCTGTCGAGATTGCAAAGATACTTGTACCCTATGTACCACGGAAGACGCAAGTGACGGAAAAATGTCCAGTTCAGCACTTTGTATCTACAAGTAGGAAAAAGATTGATGTCAATCCTGTGAAGGGAGTTCGGAGTCAACGGTTTGCCAAGCACAAACACCAGGGGGTTTTCAAGCCTGCCACCTCAAACGGTCTGAGCCTGCCTAATCCTAAAGCCCCCGGGGGCGGACTAAATGGGTAATGAGAAGGGCTAAAGTCACGGATGGTCACTCGAGTCTAGGATTCTCATTCACTGGGAACCACAAACCAAATGCTGATATCTCCAGGAGTTTTACTTAAAAAAATGCATATTAATTGTGTCATCACAACGGGCCGCTATGCTTCCGCTCCACCCGTTGTCGTAATTAAGCTTTACTTGATGATTACATTACCTACATAGTGAGCTGATGGGCTCGTATTTGTGGAAGACTGAATTAGACTGACACAGAGATCTACGATTATTTCGAGTGATTATTTATGACAACCAGATGTGAATGATTACTTTTGCATGTATGTAACTACATGTAAGCTAATGGGGCTCGATATTCCTAGTTTTAGCAGGTCACAAGGTAAAATCAACTTCGCCCCATGTATCTAGGCCTATTGAACTAAAAGGGTTGTACGGTTATTCATAGACAAGAGACCCCACCTGGCCATCGCAGTATCTCACTCAGGTAAACATTGTGGAATGGGCTAGAAACAAAAAAGTCAGGCTTTGCTGAGTAGTATGAGGGTAATGCTAGCGGGGCTCGACGGGAGAGGTCTCATGACAAGATCTCGTTGTTTCTCTGCATTCGTTGAGGGAGTTATAATTACGGATGTAAGCGATGCCCGAAATATATTCCGGGAAAATAGGCAAGTCACTCCTCTCTGGTGAGAATACCGTATGGAGAGGCCCTATCACCACCTCTCAATACTATGTACCTTCCGAAAGCAATATTTTAAAGGAATAATAGCCGTGGCCTGATATCGACGTTTTATTTAGAACGCGAACGGAGAAAACCGGCCTTTCTCTATGTAGAGTTATAATAGAGAAGGAGAAAAGTCATGAGCCGCTGCGTAGCTACTCTATATCCGCACACCATACAAGTATCGGCTAGAATAAAAAGGAGAGCTCTAAAAGATACTAGTAGTCTCTTCTTCTTTCGGGCATCATGACCCCGACAAAAATATTATCCCTCGGCCCAAAGAGTGTCTGAAGCCGGTGCCGAGAGTTGCGCGTTTCTAAAAATGGGCTCCGCGCACAGATCTTCTACGTCACTGATCGACAGGGAAGGTTATTATTGGAAGGGGACCCCTGTGTAACATAAGCTCTTTCCCCGTTGAGCCTTATTTTCCGTAATAGGGTCCCCTACAACTACTCTATTAGAGTACATACATACATACTGCGTCCTGGTTAACGTTGAATTCATCTATTCATGAGAATTCAGGCAAATGTTTTGAGATCTACAAAGCTTTGTGTGGTGTGGGGTTGTATGTAGCACTAGAGTTGTTCTCATGAGGGGTTGCTCAAAGTTGGGGGAATCTGGGGCGGGAAACTTACCCGTTTTCGTGAGAAAACATCACGAGGTATGCCGGTGCCATAGCCCATAAATTTAAAAATGTTCAATTGCGATATCGCAAAAAGAGACAAATCCTCAAGTATCGTACGTATACGGTATTGAATACAGTACAGAGGCCTCGGACTGACAGAGATCCGTCACGTAAATAGGCATACGGCTTGTATTCCGATCAATATCCCGCCCCCCCCCCCGGACCGACGGTTATCTATCCTAGGTGCAGAAACTTACATCACGAGAATTTGGGGGGTTGATATTTGAGTTTTCTGCCCGTCTGTAATTGACGGGGAAGGTAGTAACGGTTGCAGTAGGGTAGGTTGCATGTAGGTACTATAGATGCTGTCTACCCTATCTGCTTACCCCGAATCCTTGCACGATGTACCCGACATCCGAATCTCGTACTGATATATTTTCCATTGCCAAATTTGGCAATAATCTTCTAGAACACCATGACTGAACCATACCACCCTTGTAAGATATCACTATACCACACTACAGCGCAGTATAACCGACTCTATTTTATCGTGTGGCATGAAAGAAATGGAGAATACGAGCTTTGATAGCTGGAAAACATGGCTGGGGAATGTAATATCGTGATTAATATAATTTTACCAATTGCGGCTTAGGACTATATCGCCAGGTTGGCAAGATGTCAAAATATCGTGGAATGACAGAATATATAAACTACTGTCCACATCCACCTCAAAGCTTCTTTCTTCACCTCACTCACTATCGAGTTTAGTACCATCAACTTCCACTCGCTACCTCATCACTCGCTTTAAAAACCACTCTCACAATAATTCTAATTACTTAACTCTCACCTCCCCAAACCAATTATCAAGATGCAGTTCTCCACCATCCTCCTCACTCTCGTTTCTGCCGCTACCAGCGCTCTTGCTGTTACTGCAGCCTACGACACTACCTACGATACTGCCAGCCTCTCCACCCTTGTCCTCGCCTGCTCTGACGGCGTCAACGGTCTCTACACCAAGGGATATCAAACTCTTGGTTCCGTTCCTAACTACCCTTATGTTGGTGCTGTCGAGACCGTTGCGGGATGGAACTCCCCCAATTGCGGCAAGTGTTATAGTGTGACCTACGGCTCGACCACTATCAAAGTCACTGCTGTTGACCATGCGGCTTCTGGATTTGTTCTTTCATTGGCAGCTTTGAACGCCTTGACTGGTGGCCAGGGTGTGGCTTTGGGCAGAGTTGATGTTACCTATTCGGAGACTGCTTGTTAAATGGTGGGAATAAACCCCCTATCCTTTAAGCTTGTGCTTTGACTCTAACTTTCTTTCTAGCCTCAAACCTCTCCAAGTGCGGTATATGTAAAATGATACCTAGATGAAAGGTTAAGCAAGGGGTGGGGAAGGCGGATTGTATGTGTGAAGCATAGGAATGGAGGAATTTGGTCACGGAGCTGATTTGGATGGGTTGCCGGGAGATTTAATTTTGATACTGTACGATTTACATGTATACTCTAATGGCTACTTTGAGAAATTTGGCACACGGAATATTATAAACTATTTAAAAAAAAATGTGTGTATGTGAGAAAAGACAGATAAGGGCTTTATATACATGCTACTTCATTGCAATATTTACACCCATGCCAAATAAACATGCGTGTATGGCGCTCGAACACTTGTTTTGAGATATATAGTTTAAATTTACGGCCAATATATAGTTTTGGTATCAACAGCTGATGAGGTGATTGAGTCGAGTGATCGTTGATGAATGAGTGATTATTACTTTTTTTATGCAAGGCTACATTCAGCAGATATTACTCCGGTACCGAAAGAGCGGGTGATCTAGTACCTTATCTGCAAGAATACCATGACACTGCGGTATTGCTACAGCATTGCTATGGTATAATGTCTGAAATTCCGATTTAATTCGGGAGTTTTTCACGGTCCCGTATTGCTATGGTATCTATTACATCCCCTTTTTTAGTACTGTAGTATTATACCACAACTCGGAGTACAAGAGTGGGTATGTACACTTGCATGAAAAAAGTGACGGGACAAAGCCTGCATGCACTTATACTGAACCCCAATAAAAAATAACGGGATGTACTTTAACTACAAAATGCGAAAGAGAACAGATATTACGGCTTCTGAAGTGTCCGTTTTGTATGGCCTCTCTTGCCGGACTTGTCATAAGACATTTTTTCCCCCTTCACTCGGGTATAGGTACATGTACATAAGCTACCACCCGAGACATTATATTCGATAACATGTTGTAGTCGAGTGTTCATGAATTATAGCCCACAAGGTAAAAAAAAACATGGCTCGCGAGCATACTCAGCTCATTGACAGGTATGGCTACATCCCCAAACTACATGTATCTACGTTCCTGACGAGAGCCGCAAAGCAGAAAGGACTGCATGCGTCGTGTGTTTGGCCCGGGAGTGCCAAGACTTTCGAATGCGGCCGCAACATTCGACAATTACAAAACAAGTATGTATTCTTGTTATTGACGCCAGCAGAAAGGAAGTTTGAGGTTATGTCACTACATGTATTACATGTAGCTCAGTTCCATTGGGCTCAATGGGCCAGCAGTTCTTTATATACATGTATCGTATACATGTAGCTCTATTGGGCTGTTACCCTAAGTACATGTACATGTACTTGTACATGTACATACATGTAGTTACAAGGAACATCAATACTTAACTGTAACATACATACATGTACATGTACATACTAGTGGTCTAGTGCCCCTACATGAGAAGTTTGCTCCCCGGAGAACTTGACATCTTCATCAAGAAAGCATAAACCCATCAGAGAGCAGGAAAAACCAACTACCAGTTCAATCGTTGCGATGCCTCGCTCAACAGACTTTGAGGATGAACATATGCTACCGCCATACTCACCGCAGAATCCATTCCGCCTCACACAAATCGAAAATCCGTGGTCACCTCCGGCGCGGCGTTGGGCATGCATAAAAACTACCAAAAAGGTCTCTAAGGGAGCCGAAATCACGGATGATGTTATTGCGGAATGTGTCAAGCTCTTTAATGCCAGCTTTGGGGTGTGGAGTAAGATGGCTAAGGATCAGAATAGCAAGATTGTGCCAGGTTTGTATCCTTGATACTGATCATGATCATGACTCCAATGTAATAGGTCTGTGCTGATTTCTGGTACTTTGTATAGGCTCGTACCTAAGGACAACCGCGCAGCACCTCCGTGCAGAGTGTGTTTCGTGCGAAGAGAAGACCACTCTAGTCAGAATTTATATTCAGGATAACCTTGTTGGTTATGCGTTTGGGACACGATGGCCCCATCATGCGTTAGACGGTATGCTATAATAAGCGTTCGAGATATGGCTTTGGGCAAATATACTTACTGGTTCATTCTATAGGTGATGTGTGCTGGATCACTCAAGTTGTAGTCAACCAAAACTATCGAGGAGTAGGCCTTGCAACCTCCCTTCTGTCAAAGTTTAAAACCAACACGGACATCCTATATGGCATTAAATCGCACCATCCCGCGGCAATCATGGCATTGAAACGAGCTATTTCAGGTGAATAATCCATGAGCGCAACACTTGTCAAGTTCTAAGTGCTTCGAGCCCGCCGCTTACAAACGAATTAATTACATTCAGGGAATAAACTCTCTTACGATGATTTATTATATACAGGATCATACGCCAGAGAGATTCTCCAGAAATCCATCATCAAATCTCTTCAAGGTGCTACACTTCGTGGGGGGCTCTTCAACGAAACTTCCTGTAACCCTGAGGAGGATGGGATCGTTTGTTGCGTTAAGACAGGTACCAACCTGGCCTACGACGATGCGCTTTCAGCACTAAGCTATCTAGAACAAAAAGGCAGAAGTTGGGAATTTGGTAAATTGCGCTATGGGTTCATATTTGTCGCCCTTATTGAGAATGAGAGCCGGGCAGGGCTAGATGGGCCAGCGTAGATGCCGTACATATCCTTTACTTCTGGGAGCAGAGGCGTTTCGCATAACTACATGTACATAATAACTACATGTACATAGGTTTTTCCTTTACGAACTTATGGATCCCCGAGGTTATGCATTGGACACCGGCTCAATCTCATTGCGTATTTTACTTCATGAGCGCTGACTCAGCAGGAAACACTAATGCATACGTATTGATCAGGATTTGTCGAGGTTAACTAAGGCAAACAAAGATAATCTTATAACAGAATAGACAATTGCTATCAAATCTATAGGGGAAAATAATATTGTCATAGTGTACGGGGTGTATGCAATTAATGGATTAACAATATAGGATTAAAAGAACTAAAAGAGCGTACAATCCTATGTTGGTAAACCCCTTCTTAAAAATACCGACCCAGCAGCGACACATCGCTAATAACGTGTAGTAATTATAAAAACTACAGGTACTCTAGTGAGACTAGTTATGAGTATCCTACAGATGGTAACACCAACGAGTCCCAAATAGCAAAGTTAGACAAGGTATATATGCAGGTACCTACATGTTGAGGAACACGGAAGCTGTGACGTTGTTGGCCTCCTACTGTTACCCCTCATCTTGTTGACTGTACAGCTGCAACCAAACGTCAAAACTCCAATCAGTCCATCATACCTCAAAGAAGCCGCAACCCCCTCATGGACGACTTAAGCGGCGAACAAAGAAGGATAGGAACAGACATTGTCATCCGCGACAAAATAATAAACACAGCCGTAGAGGTTTTTAAGCGCCATGGAGGTGTCCGAATTGATTCCCCGTAAGCCTCTTTGCGAGACTTAAAATGCCCGTAACCAAAATACTGTAGAATGAGTAAGCCAACAAGTTGATAAACTACTGTAGGGTCCTCAAATGTCTCTATGATTTTGAGTTTCATGCACGCCTCCGTCTTATTGAGTCCACCAGACGCTGGCTAGCAGAGAATTTGCTGGATGTGGATAAACCTGCAAAGTGCTACACGATCGGGGCATCTGTTCAGAACGACGACGACAACGACACTTGGGACAGTACCAAGGGTATGCTCTTTCATAATACCAGAAACTATACATGTGACTCGATTATTCTCGGAGTATTCGATGATATGCTTCCCGACGCAGAGGTCTTAAGGGCCTTAATAGAAATATTAAGCAAGGTCGATCTAGAGGATTATAAGATAAGGATCAACCACCGGAAGATTATTGATGGAATACTTGAGAGCTATGGTGTGGCTAGACACAACTTCAGAGTAATCACAGCTCTTTTTTCATCGTTGAGACTGAAGGTATATATATCTTCAAACCTCCAGTATAGTTTGTCAACTGGCGCACTATGCGTTCAGATTAGAACATCTCTGATGTTTAGGCACTAGGGATTCCAATCGGATAATGATCTTCTGATAGAAATTGAAAAAAAATTGTTGCAATCAGGGGCTTGCCTAGAAAAGGATATTTCTCAGCTTTCGCATTATTTTTCTAGGAAAGGTTTTTAAAGCAAGGAATCTCTCAAACAGACCTCGAATACTGAAGCTTGAATAGGAGGAAGGCGTCTTCAGTATGATTTGTTACTTGAGGAGGATCTGATTGCAAACGAGACCTTCTTTACCGGGCTCCGTGAAATGGGACTTCTTTTTGATTATCTTGAAATCTTCGGAGTAATGGATAGGATTGAATTCGATCTTTCTTTTACCGATTTTGTGAGTATTTACCATTTTTCCATTTATATCTAGCGAAGGTTTCTCACATGTTTTAGGCAGAGACTGGCATTGCTTTTATGGCTGTAGCCCCGGTTCCGATTCCAGAACCGTCATTAGGTGCGGGACAAATAATCGAAATTACCGGCGACTTCAGGGAGACTACCTGTATAGCAACCGGTGGACGAGATGATTATAATAAAGGAGATTATGGAGCCCAGCTTGTTTACTTCTCGCTATATGTAAATGAGGTCTCTGGTATTATCAAAGAGAAGTTATCGTCCCAAAAAGAGTTTAGAGAAAGCGAAACGGAGGTGTACGTCATGTCATTTGGCGAAGGATTTCTAAAGGAGCGGATGCAAGTTTGCAAAAAACTTTGGGACGAAGGTGTTAAGGTTTGCAGTACCCGGTAAATTTTACATATTTTAAACAAACATTGAAACTGACCAAGGCAGGCTGAGTTTTCGTATCAAAAAAAGCCGGAATTTGCATACCAAATGTCAGCTGCGAGAAAGGGTGGCATTCCATTTGCAATAATACTTAGTCCGGAAACCCTGCAACAACAAAAAGTAAAAGTCGTGGATTTAAGTCTACGCGAGGGCCATCCGCAGAAGACGGGGATAGACGTGAATCTTTTGGATATCGCGGCAGAAATCAAACAGAGACTTGAAAGGAAACAGGGGAGTAAAGATGGCGATGATACGGATAATACTGACGATGAGGATGGTGATGAAGAGAACGATAGTGATACTGGTGGGGACCCATTTAACGAAAACGTGAAAAAAGTCAAGCTAGAGGGTGGAACTGTGGATATGGAAGGCATTGAGATCGAGATGGATTTTGCAAAGATCACATCGAAAGGAGCTCAGATTGAGGTTAAGGGGGCAAAGATCAAGATGAAGAATGCGAAAATTGAATTGAGGGGACATAAGGAGTAGAATAAATGCTTCCTTTCCAACTGGTTGACCTGAGGTTATTGATAAATTTCTTTTACTTGTAAGGATACTCGAGTTATAATAATTATATAAGAAGCAAGAAGGGTTTCGATATTAACGGACTTAAAAACCCCAACCACCCCCAGTTACCCCAGCCAGCCCTCCTAGGGTTCTAAGAATCCGTCCTTCGTTCATGAGCTGAATCCTGAAAAGATCTATCCTTGACTCCTCCTCCTTGTGCAACAGTTGAAGCATCTTAAAAACCCCTACGTATACCTCCCATTCGCCAAAGGTTAAAAAGCGCGGAAATTCCGACACATCAAGGCTCTCAATACGAGCCGTGATTATATCGTACCTTTGGTAAGCATCTGAAGCAAGACAACCAAGCATATCGATTGCTTCTATAGAGGCGAGAATTCGGGCTCTAACGTCAGTAGAGCCCTCTTGTACGAACGATGTTGATGAATTCGAAAGCAAGATAGCCTGTTCATAATCAACTTTGCGGCTAGTTTTTTCGAGTATTATTTCAGAGTGCTCTCTCAGTTCATCCAGGATGTATTTTTGAGGCTCCTTGTTGTCCGTTTCACTGTGCCCCCCCGCACAAATTTCGAAAAGCGACATTAAAGAATAGTTGATATTTTCTTGAGGCATAGATTCTGTGGAAGACAAGCAGGATATGAAGTCTCCTATGAGGTTATTTCTCTGAGAGATTCTCTTTTGTTCGTAATCAGTCATGTTGGGTATTTCTTTTGCTTCCGTCGCAGTTAATGTAGTTGCGTCGATTTGGGGTATCGTGAAGTCTCGGGAGTCAAGGTGGGGTGTTGAGAAAGATTTACATGCTGAACTAGGCTCTTAATAGCCTTTTTATAGCCGTCTTGAGTGATATAAATAGAATGGTATTGTTTAAACCTATACTATATACGAAACCCAAAGCCTGGTATTGTGCAGTATTATTTGGAACGAGTTCAGCTTCTGAAGCGCTACACATACATCTATGTAGATGATCTAGGTGGTCTATCCAGGTCGTCTAAATGACCTATTGTAGGTTTTGGGACTTGATCAAAAATACCAAATATTTGCGTAGTTTAATAGTATTGTAAATTTCTAACTGCGCATGCACATACCACTAAGTTCGGCTAGCTACGTAGCTAGAACTTACAACCAATAGTAACTACATGCAGGGGGCTACTGTGTATCCGTTCACTCAATAGACCATGGCCATGTGTATGATAAGGGTGTGGAGCTACCATATAATCGTGGAAAGGCTTGGAGGAAAGTAAATCATAAGCAATCACTCGATCAACATTTAACGAGTATCCCTCATACTGGAAACTTATGGTGCCTAGTATGCCAGGACCTGCATTAGTATGATACCTCCCTTCGTGTGCGTAGCTACCTGCACACGATTAAGCCAAGTCCTCTGCACATGATTTTCTGGTGGGTTTATGGTTAAAAATTATATTTCAAATAACTTCACCCCCTATTTAATTCTCTTTTCTATCCAAGATCAACGCAAAACAGTATTCGTTTGGGTATCTAATTAATCCATACTTTCTAGGCAAGAAAGAACAAGCCAGTAGTATGATTCGCATAAGGGCATAACTGCATAACTGCATCACAGCTTCAACAATTCACACTTAATTCCCATCAACCCCCGCAGTTGAGGTATTTGTGGGTTGTCCTAGTTCCTCCAACGCAACATTGGGATGCAAGACAAACACCGTTCTACCACCGGCTGAGCTACTTCCTTCTTCGGCTTCGCTAACAAGACCTTCGCCGCGGATTTGCATGAGGATATTGTCCTGTAAATGAAATAATTAGTTTATTGAAAAAGTTTACTCATCGAGAAGTTGGGGAGACAAACCTTAACCATCCTCTTGATAACCTTCTTGACAAGTACTCTCTCATCCACCAACTCCTGCTCGTCGTTAATTTCTTCTTCTCTCTGTTCCAAGTACCATGTTATTAACTCCTCCTCTTCAACACCCTGCCCAGTTGTAAGCTCATCCTCATTGACTCTTCTAACCAGTAGATTGAGGATTTGCATGTAACGATCATAGGTAATCTTTGTCTTCTCTCTTGGAGGTTGGCTAGCCCTTGTGGAAGGCGCCGGGCCTGGGGTCGCTGTTGGGTCCCTTGTACTTTCTTCCTCCGCATCCACCTGCATCTCAGAATCTCCCGCCGGTACCTCCTCTTCTTCATCATCAACCTCGACGTCGTCCTTTTCAACATGAATGATACTCTGGCGCAATAGACCAAAAGCCTCAATTACGAAAGCCTCTGTGACATCCTCCACGCAATTTGCTTTCGCTATAGCCTCGGAGAGACGAATGAGTGATTCAAGTTGACGCACTGTGATACGATAACTGTTGCGGCCGACACCACCTTGGGCATCATCTGCACGAAGTTGTTTGTATTTTTCCACAAGAAGAGACTTGGCTTCCGCTGTAAATACTGGGCGGAAAGTGCGTGCGAATTTGATATATCGCTGAAGCTGCTCAGTTGTAAACTCTGGGGTAATGGCGGCATCACGATTACGGTGAATATTAACAATGTGACGAGCAAGATGCGTGTCTACTGCCTCATTACACTCATCAAGAACGACAAAGAAGAGATCGAAACGGGACATAATAGGGGCGGACATGTTGATATTACTCCTCAGTGTTGTCTTGCGATTGTACCGACCCCCCACAGGATTGGCAGCAGCAAGAATGGATGTTCTAGCATTGAGAGTGGCCTGAATACCTGCTTTCGCAATGGATATGGTCTGTTGCTCCATAGCTTCGTGAATGGCAACCTGGTCGACAATGTCCATCTTATCAAACTCGTCTATGGCACAGATACCATTATCTGCAAGCATGAGCGCGCCGGCCTCAATAGTGAATTCTCCGGTTTCCTCATCTTTAACGACAGCAGCGGTAAGACCAGCTGCCGAGGAAGCTTTTCCAGATGTATATACTGCTCGCGGGAGGAAGGAGCAAATATACTTTAAAAATTGCGACTTGCTCGTGGAAGGGTCCCCAACAATACAGATATTGATATCACCACGGAGACTCATGCCCTCCGGTGTCTTTTTATGAACACCACCCATGAGCTGTAAGAGCAATCCCTTTTTGATAATCTCATGCCCATACACCGTTGGTGCCAGTCTATTTTTATTGTCAACGGTGAATCTCCGAGAGCTGATTATGAGGATTACTCACGAATTAACCAATCTTGAGTAAATATGGTCACTGTGCACCATACCCTTTAATTCGGCGATCTCGGCTGGTGATAAGCTGTTTAGGAAGTCCTCTTGCTCTCTCTCATCATCACCAACCCCTGCTTGAGTCCCCCTTAGTAGCCCGGCGACTTCTTCCTCCTCTTCACTTTTTCTCATTCTCGCACCTGGCACCCCGCTTGTATCACTAGTAACCATACATGCCAAGAATGCCAGCCTATATGTTAGATCTCTAACACCTAAACTTTTCAGTCCTGTAACACCCGTACTCTCTGCCCCTCCTCTCGATGAATTTTTTACATCCTTCATACTCTGAGCTTTTAGCCCTGGTAGGCCCAACATGCTCACATCAGGCACTACAATTAATGTTCCAGTAAAGATGCATTTTTCCCCAGCCTTCGCTCGCTCCACAATCTCTCCACGCAAGATTATGTCTAAGGTCCTAGGCATACTTCCAGTGGGAATCTCGCCAGAATTCTCCTGCACACGCACTTTTTGCCAATCGATAAATGTGCTCTGCTTGATCTCCAATCTCCACCCGCTACGGTTACCACAGGTGAGATTGGGGCACTGGGCAGGCTCGGTATATCTAAATGTTTGTTCAACATTTGGGATTGCAGTACGGCAAGCTTCGCAAGTAAAGGTAGCAAGAAGAAGCTCCGGGCGAACTTCGGAGGTGCGGGTAACAGTTGCAGAGATGGAAGTGAGAGTCCCGATCTGCGCAGTGCGGAGGGAACGGATGCGGGTTGTAACAGGTAAATTGTAAAACCCAATTGAGAAAACTTTATCTGTAGCTGGATCAACCTTTACATGAGATTAGCCCAATATCGTAGGAGCCTCGGGTTTGATGTATCAATTTCTCCAAGAGCGAATTGAGTAGCAAAGGAAACCCGACTTACCCCTTCGTTACCTCCAATTCCTCTTCCAGCCTTTCCCCAGTATTCCGGCTCATGTCTCCTGATGCATGCCTCCAATCCTCTTCTCAAGAATGGCAGGAAACGATAATGTCTCTCGGTGATTGCCTCAGCAAAACCGCGCACGTTGGTCTTACTCCAATATGCCAAATGTGAATAATCAACAAACAAAGTGCTCAGATCTAGTGCGGCCATGTTGTGAATTGCTGCAATGTAATACTTGTCCGTACTCGGCGGTGCAGTCCCAGAAGGAGCTGAGGACTGCGGGGGGAGCGGGTTCTCTGGGTCCTCGACGAAACTAATTATGTCAGAAAAAGCTCTGATCAACTACACCAGAGTACCAACTTTTCAAGAAACCCAACAAATGCATTCATGATCTGGTCTCCAGCCTCATCCGACACTTTTGGCACAGCACTCATGTCTGCTCGAGGACGACCTGCTCTCCCTGCAAGACCCCTTGATCCAACTACTTCATCTTCGGGATCAATATCCATCCCGCCATCATCACTTGTAGGGCCCGGTGCACGAGAGGAAGAGCGCGCTGTATTACCACTACGTCTAGGTGGTGGCCGGGGAGTTGCAGGGTCCCCGGGGGTGGGTAGATCTGAGTAGAGAACAGAGTCTACTAGGGATGACATTGTGAGGATGGAAGATACCAATTGAGCTCAGCGAGGCGATATATAGTTTGTGTACAAAGAATTGACGAGGAAGTATGGCGGCAGTGTTGATGATGAGGGGTCTGGGTGTTTGGAGGGGGATAACGGTATCTCGATCCAACAAAGAGACGCGACACGAGAAACGCGAAAACAGCCAATTATCCATTTACTGCCGATTAAAGCTAGTCTATCTATTCAAAACCCTAACCCTACATCGAATACCATATGGCAAGACCTAAAGTAATGCCTAGTGCCTACATTGCAATTTTGATCGACTGATCAATCCTCGTCAACCCCGCCTTTTCAGGACATATCCTTTTTACGCATCAGACTTTTTACGCCTCAACATATCTCCATCCTGCCGGGCCCTACTACTATGCTTGATAGGATTTGCCCTGAGCTCATATCCCTGATATATGAATTCTTACCCTCAAAATCAGACATCAGGAACATGCGGCTAGTTAGTAGAATTCTTGGCGAAATTGGGTTCAGACAACTCTTCAAAGTTCTTCACATTAATCCTACCTTTGCGAGCCTGAATGAATTTGGACTTAGGAAGATATCTCAAGTCCCGCGATTTGCGTCTATTGTTAGGAAGGTGGTTGTGCATATCAAACATCCGCGAGAGATAATAGATGGTATCTGTGAAAAGGAATTGGCAGCAAAACACATTACCGCTCCGGGATATTTTCGCAAAATGAAGGATATCGCTCGTATAGAAACCGAGAGGCTATGGTTCGGTAGTATACATGAAAAAAACTGTGCAACAGCTCTGACAGAATGTCTCTCTCTATTACCAAATATTAAGGCCATTGGCATTTATCAGGAACCGGTTAAAAACTACGGATACTCTAGCAAAGCAGATTATAGGCCGAAGGCAGAAGCCATATATAAGCTTTGTGCAATCATGATCGCTGCGAGCTCTTTAAAGGGTAAACTGGTTTCCTTTGAAACCAATATGGCTATCGATATCGACCATCAGCGATGGCTTCCATACACATCTGATGTGCTCCGCAGAAGTGTCAAAGATGTTCTGGAAAGCATTCAAACCATGCATGTGCGGCCAATACGAGGGGAGAATTTTAGAACCGTTATCCTAGAGATAGCGAAGAACCTTTTACATCTCAGGATTAGCTTTACCCATATAAACAACCGCAGACCCAGAGATGACTATTATCGTATCGATTCACTAATAAGCACTACGATTATCTGGCCATACCTAAAAGAGCTGACCTTGGAAAACGTTGCGTTGGGCAGGCATGGGCCTCTTCTGGATATTTTGAGAAGGCATCAACCAACACTCCGTGTGTTCACTTTGGAGGGCTGTGAATACAACTGCAGATTTCTCCCAGGAATGGAAACGAGTAGGCCCCTGAAGTCATGGGAAGATCTGATCACACAGGTAAAGAATATATTGTCTAATTGTCAAATCAATATTATCAGTCCATCGTATTATGGCTGTGGATGTTCTTGTGGTAGAACTGCTATAGGGTGTCCGGATCCGCATATTTTCAAAGTTCATCGACTTCCATCACATTATACTCGCAGCTCAGCATAGACACGCACTGAGCTTTTGAAGACGTTTTAGGTATTTCTAAAACGGCAGTTTAATAAGCCAAGGTTTATAAACTTGAATTGCTTTTATTTATAACCAGACAGCTGCTCGGTTTCAGCGAACACTTAATTATAAGCCATCGAGATGCTGTAGATAGGCACATATAAGTAGCTGTTGCATGTTTCAAGTACATGTGCATGCGCCTAAGTAATGTGATAGCCTTGGAATTAGGACATAAAAGGGGCACTTAAGTACATCCAGGCACATGTAAATGTGGGTATTCACGATACCACATGATCATGTAAATACTTGGCCTATAAGCACATGATCTCCAGGGCATAGTCCGCCTATTTTATGTCAAGGAATCAGGTGGTGAGTAGCAATCATTCTGATTCCAGGATAAAAACGGATAGACTGCCAAGCTACAAATACTACATGTACATGTACATGTAGTTTATATCAACCCTATCGAAATTGATATTCAATTCATGATAGGCCTAGGTACAGCACTAGAGCCTAACCAATCCGATGGTGTTGAATTACATGTAATAACCCATTACCTCCACGCCGGGTAAACCTAAACACCTACAACCGCTAAGCTATGTATGTCCAGCCATAGATAAACCCGTTCTGAGACACCGGGTATTAGTATTTATCCAACTCAATGGAGAACATCAATACCTAAAAGTACTAGTTCTGAAGGAGACCATCCATGTAGGCACTGCACCAGGTTGTCTCAGACCCTGACACAATCTAATCGGATCCGATAACAGTATCAATGCCGATTGGGTCGCTTAATCTTTAGTCTTTCCAGCCATGGCACTCCCGACAACCGCTGCATCCCAAGCTCACTTTCCACATCCCAGCGGCCAAATCCCACCTTAACTCAATGCCGATGGACCCCCACTAAAGCGAAGATAAAGAGTCTCCTTTGCGACGCCCGAAATGTCGACTACCACAAACCTACATCCCCCCCGTTCCTCCTCCTCCCACATGCCTCCTGCGACTCCAACGCCAGGCGTGCAGACGTCCAGGCAGATGACATTATGGATTCATGACCCTGATGCGAAGCCTACATTATCGCGTCAAGACGCGATACTTAATTACGAGTTGTTTGCGCCCGGTATTGCAAAGCCAGGGGATATTGCGGAGGTTAGGTTGTTGCCAGGCAATAATGCTGGGGAAGATGCATCAGTTGTGGGAGGTATCGGCGTAACTTCTGAGAATATGGAGAGGAAAAGAAGCGTTTCCAATAATGGATTTGGGGAGGGAACAGAGAGGGGATTTCCGTTACACCCCAAGAATGACAGAGGGGAGAAGAGGTTCTTATTCGTGATAAGGAAGTTGACGGCGGAACAAAGGTCCATGCCCAATATGCAGGTATGTCAATGGTTTCCCGCCAGGCCCAGGATGTACCTAATTATGTGGGTCACAGATATCTTTAGCAAATCATGTTGCAAATCTATTTGGTTTCCCGTCAAGAGCTACAGTGATTGTCTCGATTGTGAGTTCCCTAATGGTCGCCACTGACAGTTTAAGGAGCTGAAGATATGAGTCAAAGGTCGAAAAAGAGAACCATGAAGCCAGTCATATAGAAATTTACTTCCGAGATCAATACATCTCTCGCAGCGACATGTGGCGTATGTCCACTGCTCTCCTGACCGACACATGCCCTTACAACGCCCAAAAACTTCTTTTTATCCAGTCCGTTCGTGGTACCGTAGGAAATATCTGGGTTGGCGGAGAAAAGGTTCAATCGGCGTACTTCTCCCCACATACGGTCCCAATATTTCGCTCTGAATCAGCGCACTATGTTCTCTTTGTCCAGATGTCACGCGAGATGTGGCACTTTGATACCGACGACGGCGGGGAAGGGGATCAAGGGCTAGACACAGGCGGCGCTGGCGTTGGCGTTGGAGGTGAAATCGTTTTCAATAAGCTTGTCAATGGGTTCCTCCCAGAGCTATTCAAAAGGTGGAAACGCGTTAACGCCCACCACCTCGTCTCCATAGTCCTATTTACCCGAGTTGTCTATGAGCATGGTGAAGCTGTAGGTATCCTCAATGGAGGAAAGGAATCCGAAGAATTTCTCGGGACCCCCGGAGGAATCGGAATAGGTGAAGGCCGTCGCTATCGAGATTTCTACCGTGTGGTGGTGTCTTCAATGGCATCGGCAGATTGGACTATCATCCTTCATCGACTGAAACGTGAATTCACTGTATTTCTTAGGGATGTACTCGTCCAACCTGTTGAAGAAGACGAGCCAGGCACATACGCAGATAGTACACCCATACCTACCGGTACCATCCCTACTACAATTTCCTCCCGCCCTGGTACTCCAGCTGCATTCCCTCCCCAGCTGACAGAAATGCTTCGGCCTGCCTCCTCATCAACCAATTCCCAGCCTTCCCCAAGGATCCCGCCCCAAAAGGAAGCCCCGAAGCCAAAAGAAAGGAAAACTATTATCGCTGGCCGTCCTTCCGCAGCTATTCATGGTAATATTCTCGAGGCTATCAATCTCGCTACATTTCAATTTAGCCGGGATTACGTTGATCGTGATCTTGTTCGCACGGGTATCAGCGTCGTAATTATCACTCCCGGGACCGGCCATTTTGAGGTTGATTATGACATGTTGAAAGCCACTACCGACGGCCTCATTATGAACGGCATGGGCGTGGATCTAGTCTGCCTTTCTAAAGTACCACTCCACACTGTCCCCCTCTTTAAATACCGTAATCCTTCACCCCGTCCTACTCCGACCCCACAAGAGCCTCAAGATGATAGACCTAGCTTCCTTGGTGTCTCACCGCCAAAGGTTACAATCGGTTCCCAGAACTCGAGTATTCCACCCCAACCACAAATTCAGCCTCAGCCCCCACAATTAGGAGAATGGGTTTTTGCAGTTCCCCACTGGATCGACATATCGTTTTGGTCTGCGGCTTCGGAGAAAAAGGTTAAGAAGAAAAATAACCTTACCGGGAAATTTGAAAAAAAGAAAGACACAGTTAAAGCCAAATCCAAGAACCACGGCTTTAAACCTAGATGTAAGATGTATGAATTGCAAATGATGGGTGTCATGGAGACGGAGGTTTCTGAGATTTCCGTCCCGTTCTTACATGAAAGTCCGTTCTGGCAACCCTGGCCGACACCGATAAAATCACCAGATATAGATGAGATTGCGCCTGGGTCGTCAATAGCAGCTGGGAAAGGGAGGGCAAAGGTAATATATTCTAAAGACGCTTTTAAATGGATGGATGACTACGATGAGGCTGTGTTTGCTCCGCTTCCAAAGCTACGAGACCTGGAAAAGGCTTCTCGGGACCGTAAGATTGGTAGCCGCGAAAATGACGATAAGAAGCTAAGACTGAAGCTGGAAGAAGATCCGATGGTCCTTGGAACCAGTTTCCATGGCGATGCGCAGCGTGGACAGGCCAGTCTTGCAGGATCAGGTTTCTTCGATAGGAAAATGAAGGAAAGACGGATTGTTGAGCTCGATAGTCCTATTGAGGCGCGGGAGAACGATGTTATGCCGCACCCTACGGCACCGCAGATGGCTACAATTGCAGAGGCCACGCAGGTAGGCCCAACTACTTTACAAGAAACCACAATTATGCCACAGCCACAGCCACCACAACCGCAGCCAGGTTCAGGGGGTATCTTGGGCAAACCAACAAGGTTGGTAAGGAACATTAGTTTCGGATTCAAGTGGGGTGCTGCAAAAGCAACTGCAAAGACAGGACTTGTAGGAACAGAAACCGCTGCTGGAACGGGTTTGTTTAGTAGCCCGGGAAGCGGTGTCACTGTTACTAGGGGATTTGACACCAGTGATAGTAGTATTCTTGCTCCACCTAAGAGCCCGTTGAGTCCCCGGATGAGTGAGAAAGGGAGTAGTGCGGGGGCCCCGAGTCCAGAAAAGTTGGGTTGGGGAAGCAGGCCGATTTCTATCAAGAACAGTGCAACTAGCTCTTTGGAGGCCGCTAGTAGGGAAAGAGAGAGGCGGAGGTCCTTCGCTGGGAGTCCACTTGAAGGTCGGGGTGTCGGATGTGGGACTATGGATATCTTGAAGGTTGCGGGTATGCAAAGGCGGGAACGCCCATCTATTGATATCACTGCGAATCAAGATAAAATGGCTGTTATTCCCCCGACTGTCTCTCCTACAAGCGCTCTTGCGCCGTGGGTTCAGGTGCTTAACCCGAGCAATCCTAAAAAGAACCCCCCAAGCGTCGTGAACCAATTCCGTCGCTGGCACCACGTTTTCCCCAAACCGCTGAAGATCTCTACTGTCAAATGGAAGAGTCTTTGTTCCCCAGCTGCTCTTCCGCTCACGACAGAACACTTCCCAACCGCTGAGCAGCTCCGCGACGAATATCAGGAGAATCCGTACGTCATTTGTCAAAACGAGGTTGACGAGCCCGAAGACTCTGTGGGGAACAACCGTGAAGAACTTGTTCGTGCAATGATTGGGCAGCGTCTCGCACAAGGTTTCCAGATTGTAGTTGGAGCCAGTGTAAAAGCAGCAACTGGCGGTATTGGTGGTGATACCAATATATATGAGCCTTCTTATATGGTTAAGGCTGGAAGCTCGTGTTTCATGAGTTTGGGAAGTCAAATCCATCAGCTTATTTGTGATGAGGAGTACAATGTTGAGGTGAAGCGTTATGTCAGGAAACCAATGACAGCAATCCCCGGGTCAGGTTTAGTTGGGGCTGGGGCTAGCAATGAGTATATTAGCTACATGAAGACCATCATGAGCGATAAATACCTACCTGTCAAAGCCTCCTTCAAGTTACCCATCACTGAGTACAATTGGAACTACGTCGACCAGTATATTGGAGGTTACGAAGACTCGCTCACAGAGCAGTTGCGCTACTGGAGGGCCAGATTTGTACTTATCCCGAATGACCCGCCAGAGTCTGCGCGCAAGAGCGGGATGTTCAATCGCCCTGCTCGGCATGACCAGAATCATAATGAACATGTCACCGAGTTAAACGATGAGGAAATCCGTCTAGAGGGTATCAAGAAATTGACACAGTTATTCCAACGCAACCGCTATATCCCACCAGAGGAACGCCAATATTCTAGCAAATCTAAAGGGAAGGAGAAGGACCCTATACAGATTCTTTACAAGACTTTCGACCCTAGCGTTGTTGTAGCGCAGGAACTTGAAAGTCTCCCTCCAGCAGATAATAACAATATGCGCCGTAGTCAACTACTATCTACTGAACAATTCGACAAGAAGAATCTAGATATAGCAGGAATTGCACAGGAGCTCCAAGGACCTCGAGGTATTCGCTTGGAGAATCGCCGTTGGCATCTTAGATATCATACAAATTGCTTTGTGGGTGATGACATGGTGACCTGGATCCTTGAGAACTTCAAAGAAGTTTTCACCCGTGCAGAGGCAGAGGATATTGGGGCAAAGCTTTTCAAGGCAGGGATTTTCCAACATGTTGAAAAGCGCCACGAATTCAGAGATGGAAATTACTTTTATCGTATTGCGGAACAGTTCGTGATTCACCAACCTAGACCCACATCGAAGGGGACAGGATGGTTCGGGGGGTTCAATTCAAAATCTGTTCCACCGACTCCATCAAGCATGAGAGATGAAAGCATCAGCCCACTACGAAGTAGGAGTAGTACGATAACTGACGATAGTTCTGATGGGTCTTATGCTTCTGGGTTCCGTACACCTACTCCTGTTCCGAAAAAGAAGGCAGAAGTTGAGTTAAGTAAAGTGATGAAATATGATGTTGACCCGGGAAAAAAGAGTTACCGCAAGGAAATCATCAATCTTCATTACGACCGCCTACACAACCCAGACAATTGCTATCATATCCGAATAGATTGGATGAATACAACATCTAAGCTGATCGAGGATTCGTTAACCTCATGGGCTCGTACAGTTGACCGCTATGGGTTGAAACTCGTTGAAGCACCTATTGAAGAGCTTTCAACTATTCCAATCAGAAATCCGTTCAGAAGCCCATATATCATCAAATTTAGTTCTCCTCCTCCACCAGCACCACCTTCGCCTCAACATCCGCCAGCATATACGCAGCCATCCTCCCCAACAGTCGAAAATATGGAGATGTCAACTATCCTTACCCCCCTCCCGCCCCCTCCGCCCCCTCCCGCAAACAACGACCCTCACTTCTATCATAAGGCGGCCCTCAAGAAGTTTGGCTTCGTCCTCGACATTGAAAGCGCGCGTAACTTCCCTGTCGATGTTAAGGTCAAATATTCTTGGGGTGTTCCCAACTACCGCTGGAGCCAGTACATCCACAAGACTGGATCCCTCTTTGCCCAAGTCAATGATGAAGGGCACTTTCTCATGATGGCTAACAGGAGTTACTCAACCCGCGTTAACCGTATTACTCCCCTATCAGGCCCATCACCAGCGACCGAGACTACGCCGGAATCTCTTATGGCCGACTTTGAGAGCTTCTGCAACGAACCTGAGGCGTTGAAGAAATTTTTCAGGAGCGTGGTTATTAGTAGCAAAAATGTTGTTACATACGACGATGCCAGCCTTGGAGCCATTAGCGCTAGTATGACCAGTAGTCGTGTCCTTCCATCGCCATTTCCGAGAATCGAGCCGCCAATTTTCCCAGCACAGCTGGCGAGTCCGGTATTGGGGCCGTTGGGGGCAGGAAGTCCAACTACAGTTGCGAGCAATGTTCACGGGGTCGGGAGATCAAGTATGGGTCTGCAAAATGGGCTACAGAGTGGCAGGAGTAGTATCGCGGATGTTCCGGAGGATTTTCATCTTTCGTTGAAGTATACCTAGCAGGATACTCTACTTTTAAAGCCTAGTTCTCGTTTATAAAAAGTAAGGAGGGTTTCCTTTACTCCCCCGTTTCCTTTTTTGTTTTACTTGTCTGCATTTAAGGGTGAATTTTTAAAAGTTAAGGACTTTATCAGGTGGTTACAGAATTGTCTAGACGTTATTAATGCCGTCTTATTTTTTTTGTCTTGGAAGATCTAGTCCACATTTTTCTAGGAGCAATAGGTTTATTCTCAAGTTATTTTTCTCATAATAAAGTATAATTCTTGCACTAGTCAATGCTATAATTTACCCTATTCATAACTCTAACCGAGTGATATATCATGATACAACAACTAAATCTCAATTACATACCCTCACAACCCACTACCGGTAGTCGTAGATCAATCACAGCGTATATTAATGCAAAGGAAGCTTTTTGGGGAGGCGATTATTTTCCGTGGCACTCCAGCACTCCTTTTCTTCTTCCTCCTTGCTGCATGCATGTAGAGTATGAAGTACCAATCAACCCTCCCCCCTCCTTTCCCCTCCCTTTTAAATAAGGTTGCCAAATAAGGAAAGGTTGCCCCCCCTCCCCCCCGCGGGAAGCGTTTAGGCTCAAAAAATGAATTACAGAGCTACACCCTTACTTGTGGGCGTACCTATCTTACTAGACCTTATCAATAGCGAGTGATAAATCATGACTGAATACTTTTATCCCTCAATACTCTACTCCACCAAACACCCATCCCATCCTTAGAAAATTAAGAGAAAACAATAATACTACTATTAATTAGTATCTCCTCCACCTCACTTCGAATCTTTGGCCACTAGCGGCAGCTAAAGATCAAACACACGATATATTATCTGAAAAGTAGTTCCGGAGTAACGTCACCCGCCAAACAGTCGGTATTTTATAGCGTAAAGGAGTACTCCAAGACCAATGGGACCGTGCTAACTAACTGCCCACATTCTAGTGTCCTAGTTTAGTTGAACAGGTTATATGCGCAAAGCTACCGCGGCCTGGCCTAGTTATGCATCGCTACATAAAACACCCATACCCATTTCCCATTACTACATCAGCCTGTAATTATTTTTTTTAATTGAACAATGCCAAGGAATCATTCAGTTCTTATTGGTTAGGGCAAGTTTTTTTTTTTTTTGTGGCGCTCTCTTTGTGACTAGGGTATTGAAATTCCTACTAATGGTCACCAAAGAGGGTTAGTATGTGTGTCACTAGTTTGGAAAATGCCAATGGGAAAAGGGAAAGGGAGTGCTGCCCAGAACACTAGACCTCGCATTACATGCCCGAAGTGCAAGCCCTCCTCCTTTTAGTTGGCCGGCCGTGCTAGCTTTGCATTCGGGCGGTCAGGTATAAATTAAATATATAGCTAGTAGTAGAGTGAGATACCATTAAGCCCTAGAGCTAGCATGCACCTAACCCGGGAAATATCAAATCAAAAAAAACCCAACTAGCTGGGTAAATAACAAGCCGGTCTAGTTAAGAAGGTATCTTTTTGAGAGAAGCAGAGCAGAAAAAAAATTAAAGCAGAACTTTGTAATTACCCTCGTGCCACCGCGTGATCTATAATTGCACAATTGCCAAATTACACCATCTCCATGTAGCAATGAGATGTCGTGTCCAGCCGGCCGGCCTCTGCACCTACCTACCTACCGAGTTCTATCCTGCCAAACCACGCTTGTTAGGATCGTCGCTACCCACGACGGCTGAATATCATCATTCAGTCTCATGTCAGGTCTCAACTTCCGCTGAATAACACACAACAAAAAAAAAACCATCATCATCATTACCATCAAATTAGCCGTTCTCTCATCTCCCTCTCTCTCCCTCTCTCTGCAGCCTGTGCCCATTCTGGAGCGACGACGACGACGTTCCGCGGATGTGATATAAAAAACCAAGCTTGCACCGGCCAAGGTTGAGCTCACTCCCCAAACCAGCCACGAGTCTCAAAAGCACATTTTCCTTTTCCCCACTCGGCCGCTGTGCTACCATCGTTCGTCTTGGAAGTTGGAAAGTATGGGGTACTGTCCGGGGGTGTGCGGGAGGCTTACATGAGAAAGATCGCCATACTAGAGGGGGGGGGGGGAAGATCATCGTTAAATATTATCGCTCACAAAGAAACGCTCCAGACGCCCCCTACACGTGTAGGGGGCAAGTCTGTTGACAGCGAGAACTATTGCAACCACGGCCAGGCTTGCCCCAACCCGCGTAGTACGTTCGTAAACCGTCGATCTTCTCAGCTCAGACGAGGCTGTCGTCTCTCCCGCGGGTGCTGCTTGTCTGTTCCCCCTATTTGTGAAGCACCAGAAAAAGGTGTATGCGCCGTGTTCTATCGCCTGGCAGGCCGAAACATCTGGTGCACTGCATACCGGCCCTTGACTCGCTGTATACAGCGAGGAGATAGAACTACTGTAGAAACAGGGCGTCTCAAAACAGGGTTTGAGTAGCTGATTTGGCCAATAGGGCTCCTCCCGTACCTCTACTCTACAATACTTTTACCACACGCTGTAGTACTGTAATGATAGAAATTAAGATTACAACAGAAACCGTAAAGTTGCCAAGGCCGTATATGTAGTGGTGCACCAGACAGATTCAGAGCATGTCTCGGCCTGCTAGGCGATAATCTACAAAAAAAAAAAAGCTTTGACGTTGAAACCCACGTGGCACTAGACGGTCCTACTCATGAGACTCGAGAGATAAGTGGTTTCTCTCATTAAACGCCTTGCCTTGAAGAGGGGGGGGGGGGAGAGAGCACGGTCGTGACGACTTTTTGTTTTGGTTGTTATCTACTTCCAAGATACACCCCCAGCTAGCTACACACATTTACAGCAGACCCTCGTGTTGTCTCGTAGGTTTTAGAAATAGCTACATACACCAGATTTTAAACATCCCCCCCCCTCCTTCACGAGCCAGAGGAAAGAAATTCCAATAACGACGATACCTACCATGGTAATATTCTGATTGGATTTTGGCCCGTGGGTGGTTACCATCCACTCACTGACTATCACTCGCGCCGGCGAACCACCAAACAAAACCCACCACCACGGAAACACACCCCCCATGCGGCGCTAACAAACCCCACGATCCCCCCCGATCAATACCTCCTCTCCGATCCCCCCCCACACCCCTAAGCGCGCCGCCGCGTGTCCGCGTCTAACAAGGCGCACGGACCCCGGGTGGGAAGTTCCGCTGCTGACTGTGCTACTTTACACCGCATGTGTGTGTCCAAGCGTGCGTTCCTATTTAGAGTTCTTCACGGTGGAAGGGGTTTTATGGTAGGCTCGAGATAAGGCAAGCGAGCGAGCGAGCGAGCGACATCTCATTTACGACGGGGGAGGGGGGGGGGGAGAAAAAAACAGGTTATCTCCGCATGTGTGTGTGTGTGTGCGCAGGAAGAAGAGTCGCGAGACAGCTGGTGGTGGTTCACATATCATAGAGCCTCACTTATGATTATTATTATCATTTGCATATCTGCAATCCAACCACCCCCCCAAAAGCCACGGCGTCATCCCCAGTGAGAAATAAGCCAGCCGGGGGGCGGACTACTATTTTTCCGAGAACTACATAACTAATGTTTTACATATATGTGCATAGAGCTAGCTACTCTAGTAGCTCTCTTGGCATGAAACAGCAACCTCTCCCCATATCTACATAATCTATCCATCTATCCGTCTGTACCGGGGTGTAAGGGTAAGTACTGAGACGCCCACTTTAGGGAATTTTAAAAAGTGAGGGCCTGCAAAAGAATCTGGTTGGGCAGATGATATAATTTTTTGAAAAAATAACACTTGGCAGCCAAGCAAGTATTTGGATAGTGTGCCCCGCAGTTCTCACAACACAACCTCCTCGACCTCTTTCCTACCCCCATTTTTCTCGAACTTCACCAAAATGCTTTTTGATGACTACAAATCACTATTCAGATGAAGCTGAGATTGAGCGCTATTCAGCAGTTATTTTTTTGTATTTTTAGGAAAATATTTAGATTTTTTAAATGAAAATATGTGAAGTGTCTCCGTACTTCTTTCCCCCATACAAATCTTGCAGCCAAGGCCAAAATTCATTGGATGCTTTTGGTTGCCACACATGGCGCCCATACAAATTTACCCAATCAATCCAGGTGTCTCGGTATTTAAGGTGCACACCCGGTACATGCCCCTTCTCAGGATAAACGTTTACACGGCCAGCAAGTACCTCCCCATACCATACCCCATACCATGCCCCCAATCCCAACAGAAAGATAAGCCTTCAAATCCGTACCAGCTACCAAGCCGGGGGGGCCCCCGGGGGTACAAAGTACAAAGTAGAAAGAAAAGGGGGGGGGGGGGGGGGGGGGGGGGAAAGGAGGAAAGGAGGTCTGAATTTACCCGGCGAGAACACGTGCAAACCGTTTTAGAAAGCGTCCACCATTACCTACTCTTCATGTAAGGAATAGAATAGAATAGTGAGGTGAGGTGAGAGAGAGAGAGATTAAATCTCTCACCCACTCTCCTACTTGCTCCGTCCAATACCTGGCCGTCGGGCCGGGTGATATTGGTTCTAGCTATAGAGCAACCCGTATCTATCTCTATCTCCCCCCTCCCCCAGCTCTGGTGGGCCATAGCTTATGTAGTACTGTACCTAGAGCTAGCTAGCTAGTTCTCTATCTCCAGCTAAGTAAGTAGCAATCTGGGTAAGAAGCGCTGCTGCCAATACGAAAGCGATAAGCCCGGGTCCCCATCCATCAGTATATACCCAGATGGGCGCACCCCCAGTATCCAGTATCAGTATCAGTATGTAGAGGGGGGTCGACTCCAGCTTCGCTAATCCTGCTATACAGGTACACACGCACACGCACATATGTATGCACGATGGGCGATAGACAGACGTCGTACGTACATGTATGTATGTAAGTAGTGCATGTACGATACGATATCCCGGGGTCCCGGCTCAAACCACTGGTGTGGTGTGTGTGGTAGTAATTAATGGGGGGGGGGGTGTTTTATTACATATGGCTCCAACACAATACTGATAGTAGTGCGGGAGACGCAGCCGGTCAGGTATGCTCATGTACAAGTCTTTGAAATACTTTAGTAAGTAATACCTATGTACATGTAGTTGTAGCTAAGGATCACAATCACAGCCAGGTACATAGAGTAGGTAGCAATTACATACATAAGTTAACCACACACCTACTCCATTCTCCAAGACTAGAACTATTCCTATGCATACATACATACATACATACATACATACACTCCCCCGCCCCCAAGAAAGAACGGGGGAAGGAAGAGGAAGAAGAAGAAGCTATATACCAGCCAGCCAGCCCAAAAAAAAACAACTAGAAACCAGAAACAGAAAGGGGGGAACCAAGCCAGACGGAACGGAGGCAATGATTAGAAGTAGCTACTGAGACACAGAGATAAGATAGTAGTAGTAAGTAAAGTAGTAAAGTAGTAAAAAAAAGGTCAGTAGTAGGTTAGCAAGTAGTTATGTTACTATCCCTCCTTCTTCCCTTCCCTTCTCTCCTCCTTCTCTCCTCTCTTCCCCCTGCTGCTGTAGTAGTAATAGTAATAATAGCAAGTAGTAGTAGCAGTAGTAGTAGCAATAGTAGTAATAAAGATCCCCAGCCAGCCGTAGTAGTAGTAAGAGAAAAAAAAACCCGTGATAAAAAAAATGCCACCGGTAACCCACCACCTTCCCGCGCACAAACAAACAAGAAAAAAAGGGGAAAAAACTCCAAAATGCAAAATCCTAATCCCACCAAAAGAGAAAACGCAAATAAAAATAAAAAAAAGAGAACCCCAACCACACCAACCATGAGACGCAATGCTAGTAGTAAGACCAAGAAAGATATGAAGGGGAACCATTGAACCCAGCCCAACCAAAAAAAGAAACCAGAACATAACCAAAAAGACCGAAAAAAAAAAAAAACCGACCGACCAGCCAGACCGCAACACTCAAAAAAAATAAATAAAAAGGTCCTAAAATAAACAAAAAAAAAAGAGTTAAAAAAACACAAACCACCGCCCTCCTAGGCTGTCGCCGCCACCGCCGCCGCCGTCGCCGCCTCCTCCACCTCGCTCAACCACTTTGCTACTCCCTCCGTGAGCACATTTCCCACCACATTCCCCTTGCCCACTGCCACGGCCTTGACCACGTTCTCGAGCGCGCCCAGGACCATGCACTTGCACACCTGGACGCCCACATTCTCCTCCTCGTCCGCCGCGCCCGCAATAACGCCCTCGACCGCCGTTGCCAGCACGTCGTCAACATCGCACACCACCTCCTCATCCAGACACTCCTCCTCGTCCTCGTCATCGTCCTCCTGAACCTGTGGCGCAGGCGGGTGGAGATGTCTGTGTGCGCTGAGTGCGCTTGGGGCCGGCGGTGCCGTGGTCATAGACTTCTTTGAGCGGCGGCGGAGACGTAAGCGCTTGATCTGCAGCCTCTTGGTGTCCGCAATGAGGACTGAGCATACGTTGATCCATCCACCCTGTCCGCCAGACTCGGATGAGGGGGTGTTGGATGCGGGGTGAGGGGGGGTAGGCTCAGAGCGCATGGCACGCTTGATGTCCTCTTCGAGGTCGGGATAGGGCTTGACGGCCTGCAGGGCAAAGTCGGGGTGGAAGAGCTCGTCATCCATCCAACCAGCCACGTTCAGGCCCGCATCGTCGTGATCGGGCATGAAGCTGGGCATGAGCATAGCCGAGGAGAAGGACATGCTATTTGAGCGGATGAGTCCCGAGGAGGCCGCGGCATCCATGAGCGTTGGCCATGCGCCGCCGCTGGACGGACTGCTGATTGGTGAGGTAAAGGTAGTCCCAAAGTCCATTGGCAGCGTTGGAATGTCGACGTCTACAACGCCGTCGCTCTCATCAACGGATATGCGCACCTCGTTCTCGATGAACCCGTACGGGTGAAGAGTGGGCGGGGGATTGTGGTGTACATGTTTATGGTGGTGGTGGTGGTGATGCTGCAGGTCCTCGTCGTCCAGGTAGAGGCCGCGGCTGAAGTCATCGCGCTCCCCCGTGCCAATCTTGATCGCGGCATGGAGGGGTTCATCCGGCTGCGTGCTAGTCTCGCTGGGCGCCGTAGACCCCGTGCGGGCGTTGCTCCAGAAGGACAGGAAGCTCAGAAAACTGCTGGAAGAGTCGGCACTGGTGTTTGCGGTACCGGTGCGCTTGAGCGTATTCATGAGGTTCATGCTTGCGATGCTGCTACTGCTCCCGGGCCGCACAAGCATCTTCTGCGGGCTCGCTGGCGCATTCGCGGGGATAACGGCTGCCGAGCAGAAGGCGGTTGGTAGGGGCTTCTTGAACACTACAGGGTTTGCAAGTGGCAACTGCGGTGCCGGGGGGAGTTCGCCGTGCGCCACCGGAATGTCCCAACCAACCACGGGCTCCATGGGCTCGTCCTCCTCGGCGGTCACCATGCTAAGCTTACTGGGCTTCTTCTTGGCCTTCTTACGGAGGGAGCTCTTCTTTCCTGCTCCGAGGCCCGAAGACGAGGACACCGGGGGTGACTGTGAGAGATAGTTCATTGAGTCGGTTCGTGATGGTGGCGGGACCAGGCCATCGCCCCCCCACTGTGGCAATGATTTTGAGGGTAGGAAAGCCGAAAGAAGGTAAATCAACCTTCTCGCAGCCATCTTATCGGTCGCCAGTAGTACTGTCCGCGTGGGAATGCCGCACTCGTCGCCGTTTCCGGTGGCCTTCTGCTGCTGCTGCTGGTGCTGGTGCCTGAGACGGTAATGGGCAGGTCCAAGCACATCGAGCCACTCCGTATGGTGCCCCAGAAAGGCCGTCAAAAGGGTCAAGAAAAAGCTGTTTTTAGGTTTGTTAGCATCCGGAGCGGTTAACCACGGAATGGCAACTGACAAATTCATGTCTCTCCCTCCAAACCGGGCGTTTGCCCACTTTGCCTCATCCTTCCAGACAGCCCACTTCCCTTGTCCAGTTATGACTCGAGGGGTACGGATACCCGCAACGATGCGCCACCGCAGACGCTCCACTTCCTTGCGAACAACCTCGTCCCGCATCAGCGTCCCCTGTCGCAGCCCGGCCCCCTTGCGGTACTTGTAACCGTTCTGGCAGGTGGTCATGGGCGATGCCGCCATCCCGCCCTGGTTCAGATGCTCCAGGATCCGCACCTGCGCTACCCGTTGCAGATCTGACAGGGCCCTGTTGATGACGTCCCAGTGCTTTGTCACCAGATCCATGCGGTCGTCGGCCATCGACGGCAGGAAATCGTCAAAGCCACCGCTGTCCGTCCGGAAGCTGTCCATGGGCGGCTGGTAGTCCTCCTCAAACGACGGCGGGGTATTGCAGCAAAACTCGCCGCCATCAAAGACCCCAAATGGCATCGATTGGCAGCAGCACCGATGGACTGACGACCCCACGGACCCACACGAATAGGACTGCGGCTGCGGGAGTGAAATGATCACCCCTACGGCATACATTGAAGTCTTGGGCGGCTTTACGAACTTTACGCTCGTGCCAGCCGCCAAAGTCGGTGTAGCAGCTCCACCTGTCGCCATCTTTGGGAACGGAAAGCCATGGCTCGAGCCCAGCGAGCTCGCAGGTGTCGGGGTATGATCCCTCGACGCCGGGTAGGCCGTCATGGGCGGGCTCGGCGGGATCACCACCGAAAATAGCCTAGTGATGAGCACTGACTTGCGCTTCTCCTTGTGCGGCTGCGATGACGCCACTGGTACATCATGATGCGCCGCGGCGTATGCCGTGCTGAACGACGGCGCCCTCAGCGACCCCCTCCGTGACGACACCGGTGTTGGCTTCTTCTCCTCCACATCAGGGAGAATATGCACCTTTGTCGACGGCCCCTTGTACGCCAGCGGCGCCGACCCAAACATGCAGTCCGTCAGCACCCGCATCTCGTCCTCTGGCGCCACGCTCCCACTCCCACCCTGCGATGAACTGAAGCAATTCGCATTCGAGTAGTACTGGGCTGACGGGGGAGCGCCGCGCCGGCGCGAGCGGTTGAATTGGGCCGAGCTTGATCCGAGGCCGGGCGACAGCGGGCCGGTTTCGTCGAAGGCCGGGTTGTAGGTTGGGTCTGTGATGCGCGATGAGGGCTTCGAGTCGTAGAGAGCGCACTTGTGTTCTGAGGCCGTGGCATCCTGCGCAATGATGACGCGGACGTCGCGGTTAGCATCGAGATCGATAGTGTCTTGGAGGTTTGCGCCGCTGCTGCTGCCGCCGCTGTGATTGCTGCTGCTGGTGTGCGACAGACTAAGGCATGATGTGAAGGAGGAAGGTGTGATGTCGGGGTAGAGTAGACTGCGGGTGTGTAGCTCTTCGGTATCGGGCGCAGCAGCGGTTGAGGGGCGAGTGCCACCGGGAGAGGTAGTTGTTGAATTTGCGGAAGAGAAGAGGCGGCCGAGCATGTTTGAGCGGCGGCGGTCTCTGTAAGTATGTGTATGGGGTGTGTGTGTGTGTGCGAACGATCAAACCTGATGGTGGGACTGTTCGGAGGTATATATACTTATATAAGTATATATAAGTATATATATATACACTATATATATATAAATTATATTGAATTTGAAAAAACGCAAGCTATGTAGGGGGGAAAGGAAGGTGGGGGGCGGTCGTAGGCACGAATTCAATAGCGCCGTACAGCCATGATGCCGACTGGATGTATATAATTATAATTAATTTTCAAGTTCGTTGTGAGGCTCTTTTTTTATTTTTTTGTTATACTCTTCTTTCCTCCAATTTCTGTAAAAAAAAAAAATAAAAAAAAAGTTTTGAACGGACGCACGAGTAGAAGCAAGCCTAGGTAGTTGTGTGATGATACTGACCGATGTGAGGGATGATGTATGACGGATGTGTTGTTCGCTCCTGGGAGGATTTATGGGTTTGGTATATTTTTTTTGGGAGGGGTGGTGAGATATAGTTGGATGGGCCTCCCCCGTCGTTGAAGTCTGAACGGTAGTCCGTAGTGAGTGTAGGGGGGGGGGGGATGGTTGTGGTATAGGGTAGGTAGGTAGGGTCTGGAAGGGCGAGTGAGTTGCGAACGTGGTGGTGTGTGGTGGTTTCGATAAGTTGGATATATGACGGAGTGTGTGTGGAGTTTTCTGGTTGTGTGAGTGTGTGAGTGGTTGAGTGTGGTGGTGTGTGTGTGTGTAGTAGAGTGCTCTAGTACTGTAGTAGTAGCAGTAGTAGTAGTGTGTGGTGTGCGGTTTGGGTGTATGTTTAAACTCCCTTTCTCGACTGACAGACCGACCGACTTGGATACTGACCGACAGAGCAGACTGACCGACAGCGCTGTCCAGTCAGGGCTGGGGGATACCTTCTATTAAAGATTGGGTAGGTTGGATCGGGGGTGGTGGTGGATGGATGGATGGGTGAATGGCTGAATAAGAGAGAGTTAGCCAGACGGAAGATTTACGAGTGAACGTCTTTTCTGGCGCTATACCAGTTTGTCTGTCTTTGTTGCTGGGGGAGTTGGACGGTGGATGGTGGATGGTGGATGGTGGATGGATGGATGGTATGTAAGTCTAGGTATGTATGTTGTATGTATGTGGATGATGGTATGTATGTGGGTGTCTGTATGTAGTAGTGAGTTGAGAGTATGGGGAGGGGGGGGGGGGGGGTGGTGGTGGATGGTGGATGGGGGATAGGATAGGCACTTGGATAGAAGTGTGTGTGGGTGTGTGTGGGTGTGTGTGTGGGTGTGGTTGGATCAGTCAAGTCAAGTCAAGTTGAGTGTTAGATGGATGGGGGATATGGATGGATGGGTATGTGTGTGGTTGTGCCAGTAACTCTCTACTCCCATAGCGGGTGTGTGTGTTACTGCTTGTTTCTGGGCAGGCGAGTATCGAATGGTAGGGGTTTGTTTCTTAATCCATACTTTTATTTCACTTGGATATGGAATGGAATGCCTGTCCCGGTCTGTCCCTCTGTCTGTCTGTCTGTATATCATGCACCACCACACTGCACTCTGGAAGATTGCTGGAAAACCTGCCTCTGTGATACAACACCTGCTCTACCTACCTACATACCTCTCTCTCTCTCTCTCTCTCTCTCTCTCTCTCCTCCTCTCAGCCCGGGCTGTAGGACCCCAACCCCGAACAGAACAGCCGGTAAGAGCCGTTGCAAGCCTTCTACACTCGCGCACAGACCAGCCCCCAAAAACCACATATATAAAAAAAAGCCAGGAAGGGGGGGGGTGGGGGGGGCTCTACAATATCACCACCACCCAATTGGGGATGGGGTGAGTGCCGTGTATTTTAAGATTAAGGATTCTTTTTTTTTTTTCTGTTGGGAGACGAGACGAGACGAGGCGAGGCGAGGCGGGATTCTAGACGAGCGAGAGAGCGAGCGGTGCGCGCGGGTAGAGAGAGTAGGTATGAGCAGAAGTTGTATGTATGTAGGCAATATCTGCTCTGCTCTGAGTACCTAACTACCCCCCCCCCCATAGTGGGCGCCGGTATTGTTATGTTTGCTTTGTATGCTTTATGCGCCCCAGCTCTAGAATACCGCCCTGCCTGCCTGCCTGCCTGCCTGCCTGCGCATGCATAGAAGCCCACCCAACCCAACCCACCCCAACCCAGCCCAGCCCAACGTCCGCCGTTAGATCTAATCTAGACACAACATAGAGTAGATACTTGTTTAAACCCCCGAGCTAGCTAGCTAGCTAGAGAAGAGAGAGAGAGGAGGTGGGGGGGGAGAAGGGAGCTCCTACAATACAACTCGCCCGCTGGCTGCAACATATCCGATGAGATCGTATCGTATCGTATCGCATCGTACCGCACACCTTGCCTGACGTTCTGCGGTACACCGCCAATCGAGCTGTTTCTCTCTCTGTGTATGTTGAAACGGAGGGAGGGAGGAAATATGATGCATCACACATCCATCCTGTATGTATGCAGCTCCGTATCTCCCCGCCTGTCAGTCAGTCAGTCAGTCTAAGGGCGGGACGTGAATTCAATTGTCTAACTACCCCCCCCTGCCTAGAGTGTCTACATATTGTAGAAAGAAGAAGAAGAAAAAAAAAACACGGTGAGCAAGGAAGTACGTCTCCGGCGAACCAGAACCCCAAATTACAAACGTACCGAGTGCTCCGCACGCAGATCAAAAAAAAAATATGATACATGCACCGACTGCAAGAAAAAAATCAACGATGCATCTCTACTATGTATGTAGGATAACCGCAATGTATGCTGCAAAAAGCCCTATGTATCCAGGCCACTGCAATAATACGACTACCTCCCTCCTCCTCCTCCGAGAACCATCTTCCTACCTTCCTACCTCCGTTCTACCTACATACCAAACGCCGGCCACTCACACCCCTCCAATTACACCCCCCAAACTCCCCGCACCGCACCCGCCGTCGCGCCAACCCCAAGCCAGCAGCTCCACGCCTGCCCACTTCCCCTTCAAGACACTGGTGGGGCAGCGCCGATATTACATGTAACTAACGAAAAGGCACGTACGCTGTCTGTCTACATCACATCTCCCCTCCCTCACCCCGCCCGGGAAGAGAGGAGAGGGGGAAAGAAAAAAAAAAATTTTTTCCTCTCAAACTGAACCGAAGTGGAATTAAGGGAAGTGGAAGCAGCGCACACGACCGGCTTCTTATGTCATTTGTAAGAGCGGGCCAGGCAGGCTAGTTGCAAGTAGTTAGGTTACATAGTGCAATTGTCGTAGTTTCCAGGAGGAGTGTCAATGTCAATGCGCCCAGATGTCAGAACGGCCAGACAGTTGAAACAGCTGGCGAGCGAGCGAGAGGCCATGATCCCAGAACTACCAAAAGGCAAAAAACGATGAGCATCGATATCCCAGCCCTCCGTTACTTTTCCCCTCACTGCGGCTCTGCCCTGCTCTCACAGAAGAAGCAGAAAAGAAGGAAAGAAAGAAAAACAGAGGAGCACATCTACACTCCACCTCCACCCTACTCCACCTCGCAAGACAAGACAAGACAAGAAAAGGCAAGGCAGCAAGACAAGACAAGAGATCCCCAGATTGCACCCCGCGCACGCCCGCCGTCGCCCGCCCAAGGCGCGCCATAATCCACTCCACTCCCAGCATTAACATTAGCACGGGAAGCTACAACACTAACAGCAATCCCCATCTCCCAAAGACATCCCATAGAGTAATTCCCGATCCCCCGATCTGGATCAGTAGGTACCCACAGGACAGGAGCGAGCCGAGACCCCGTACGTCGTGTGTGGGGGGGGAGGATCGGTTTTGCTTTTACGACATACATACACCCATCCCCGGTTTTGCCTCTGCAGGACAGACAGACAGGTAGGTAGGTACTCGGCCACCGCGGAAAAGCCGTTACGGGTGCGAGACAGTCGGTGGGGCTGATTTCGAATGCTGCCAGTGGGTATTACTTCTCCATCCGACGGCTGCTCGATCTAGCTAGCTAGAGTGGCGATAAGATTATCGCCGCCGTCGTCGTGGTGGTGGTTTTTATTTACATAACCCGTGACATAAGATGTACATATCTGTAGCTATCATCAACGTTAATTCCCCCCCCTAATGCCATCGCTATCAATGACAATTCTGACACCTATTTTTTTGTTCCCGCGCCCCCGGCCGCTGCCATAGCGCTCGCTACCTACCTTTTCTTTTTTTGACCCTTACGCCTTCTTTCCTTTTTCCTTTTTCTTCCAGACCAGAGCAGAGCAGAGCAAGCTAATCCTCCAAACCAAATTACAGAAATAGAAAACCACTCTAGCTAGAGAACCGCCCCACCGCACCGCACCGCACCGCACCGCAGAAGGTAAGTCTTTGCGCGCGCGCTAGTCGAGTATACCACATGTAGCCCTCCTCCCCCCGCCGACCGACCGACCGACCGACCGACCGGCAACGTCCCTGCCTAAGGCTAAGGCTCCAGTATGCTAGGCCCTGCACTGCAGACCCTGAAACTTTCTTCTTCCAGCTAGAGTTGTAGGTAGAATGTTTATACCCACCCACAAACAAGCAAGCAAGCAAAACAAAAAAAGCATGTACCATGCACCCACGAGATGAGCTACCACTTCAGTTCAGCGGCGCCATGACGATGCGGCGCCTACTCTGCTCTGCCCAGCAGTGTGGTGTGTGGTGTGCATCTCGAACCTCGAACCCCAACCAATCCACCGGCCCGACGGACGGTGAGCGTTGCACTCTACAATACAATATGAAGTACCCAGCTAGAATCGAACATAGATTACCCACCACCACCACCACTACCACCACCACCAGCAGCAGCAGCCCTCCAAAGTAGTAGTACCATACATGTAGAGCCAGTACCTGATCTCCCAGAACACAGAGAAACCGGCAGATTCGATTCACAGCACACATATTAGGCAAGCAAGCAGGCACCGCGAATTGCGCAACGGGATGGAACGCGGATGCGCATCCCATCCCAGGCACGATTACCTAACACCCGTCTCTCTCCATGTTCATCCAACCGCCGTTTCCTCCCAAAATAATAAAACGTGTATTTTACCCATCTGCACATCTCCGGGGCGGCGGTTGGAAGGGAAGGAGAGTTCGAGATGCTCGTATATACATGTATATATTGTAAAATGTAAATGTAGAAAGAAAGAAAGATTAATCTAAAACCGGTGCTCTACCTCGAATTAGACTCACTCACTCTTGTAGCCGAGCCCCGAAGCGAGCGAGGTGGGGCATCCACCCCCCTCTAGGACATATCTGGTTAGGGTAGGCAGGGTAAGGAAGGGTGCCCAAGTTAATGGTCAACTCAATTGCGAGTATCGTCGCCAGGCTGCTACTGATCCAGAAGGCTCTACATACACACATACATACATACTCGGGTGCAGCACACATGGCAATGTATTCAATCCCCCATCTTCCACCGGTGAGATTCCAAGCGCACATGTGATGACGATGATGATGATGGTGATGGTGGTGATCAGCCTAATGCCCGACTCCTACATACATACATGAAGTAGGTAGCTAGAGTAGAAGCTCCATTCGACAGCGCGCGCACGTCTAGGAGCTCCTCAAAAGAAAGGAGTATGTAGAGTAGGGTAGAGTAGGGTAGGGTACAGTAAACCAGCCAGTCAGAACTCCCACGTGCACCCCCCTAATATCCGACGTCAACTCTCGTGAGATTTTTTGGCCGTGGTGTTTCGGTTCGAAGATGTCATAGCTACTTGACATAGTAGCGCCCTCCCCCCCCCTTTTTTTTTGACTGCACGGACGGGGAGGGGAGGGTGGAGAAAGAAGAAGGAAGGAAAAGAAAAATGCCTAGAGTAGGGTAGGCATATGTAATATACCCGCTACTTACCGAGATCTATATGCAAGCAAGATGCAAGGAAGAGAGAGAAGTGTTTAGGTACTGAG
Organism: Morchella sp. 2015-shanyang; assembly: GCA_024713795.1. NCBI lineage: Eukaryota > Fungi > Ascomycota > Pezizomycetes > Pezizales > Morchellaceae > Morchella > Morchella sp. 2015-shanyang. The sequence goes on along the minus strand of JAMGZB010000001.1, from coordinate 2,109,514 downwards.
GGAAGGAGTGGGGTGGAAAGGAACACATATCTGAAAACGGATCGTGCACGGCGAGCGAGCGGGCGGGCGAGAGGGAAACGATGAACAGACAGCAACCATCTCCATCCTCTTTGTAAATCTAGAAAAACTCAATCTAGGCAGGTACCGCCTCCGGAGATTCGATCTGCTATACCAGGCGCACTTATGGGTTGTATTGGCAATGTTTGGTATCACTAAAGTAATCTTCTCCGAAAAAGTTATAAAGCCAACAGTCTTGTTTGGAAGACATTCGTTTCGGCTTGGATCTTGATCATAGCAGGTCACTCGATCTATCTCGTGGGATTTTCTCGCCACAGGTAGCCCAGCTTTTAATAATTTGTCTACAGACCAGCTGCAGCCGCCCAGGGTACTGCCGCCTTGAGGTCGAATTATATGTGCCTCCCCGATGCCTACCCATCATCAAAGAGTTGATTACTCATATCAAGTGAAACAGCGCACCCGACTGCCCCACCGCGCTGCTCATCCAATGAGAAATGCGTATACACCACTAGACGTCATCCGAATACCATTAGGAGTACAATAGCTATCACCGAATTGTGAAACCGATCAGTTAATTCAAAATGTGAACGAACGTAATGTACGTACATAGCGTACAAGTGTTCACTTCCGACTTGCCGATAGAATGCTGTGGTTGAAACCTACTATTTCCGGGGGGACCAACATGGACTTTCCCACCCGAACTCGCCGCAATTGAGCTTCTAACAAAACGTGTGTCAATGATAATGGCAGCGAAACGGACTAACGGGTAGATCTGCGGCAGGATCGGCGCCTACTACCATGTATTACAACTCAAGTATAGTACTGCGTTTTTGCATATCATAAAGTCCCCCCGAGGTGTGCCGTGTATGGGTTTTTTGCTCTAAGGGATACTGGAAACAAAAAGTCTATGCAGAGTTGTGCCTACTGTACGGAGTAGATCTGAGCTGCATAAAGTGCGGTGTGCGGTTGTATTTTTTCCCGGTGACTTGTCTGGGTGGTATGTTTGCATAGACCCTCGCAGAACATGCTGTAAATGGCAATATGGAATTAAAACAGCTGCGATCTTTGTTTTTCCTTGCGGAGAAACTTTATTTCTTTCTTTCTGAACCCTGAAACCGATCGTAAGCTTGCTTTGTTCGATTCGATTTCGATTTTGGTTCGGTGAGCGTTCTTCTGATCCCTCGACGGAGCTCCTCAACGAAACGCCAGGATTATTTCCGAGCATGAATCGGCAACGACGATGTTCCAATTGGACCTCTCATAACGTTATTTTCTTCCATGGAACTAAACGAAGTCGAAAAAGAAACAACGAAAGAAAGAAAGAAAGAAAGAAACTCGGTTATCCACGATATACTTGATAACTTTCTTATTTTCATCTAGAATAATCTTCGTTAGCTATGCTCTCGGCAGCTTAGAACCATCACAGAGAATCACTCGAACCCCATCAGGGGTATTTTACGAAACGTCTCACCTCCGGTGAAAAAAACAATTGAGACGAACGTGTATAACTGTTCGGAACAATTGGAACAGGGTTCGCCGCATGATCTGGCGACATCGTCAGTAGGGAATTCGGTTACAGCTTTTCATGTCCCATGGGAGTTTAACAATCCAATCCTGTGATCACGAGGGTGACCGGAGGCGAAAAGAAAGAAAAAAAAAATTACTGTTTTTTATTAAAGAGGGGGAAATTAAACAAGTCATGATCGATCTCATGCATCCTATTTAATACTGGAAATCGCGTTAACATTCATCCACAATGGAAGACATTTTGGCTAGGGGATATGTGGCACAATTTGATGCTCTGGAAGAAATCTCACGATGTTTTTTTCGTAAATTCTATATTTCCTTTTTGCCAGAGGACCGATGAGGGTAGCAATGCGAGATCTCGATCGTTTTTGTTTTCTTCATTTTCTGGTGGAGAATTGCTTTTGCTTTGTTGTTGTCCACTTGCTTTCTTTTTGCCTCTCAATCCCATTTCCCCATGAGCGTAGCGTACCTAGGCCGTTGCAGTGAGTGGTTCAGTCTTCCTTTTTTCTTCTTTGCTTATTCCTTTAACCCCCTTCAGCAAAACTGGTTTGATTTGAATTAACTACCGACATCTGGCTGTTAATGCAGACAATTGTCACATCTCGGAATGCGGGGGATGCCATGCGCAAAAAAGCCGTTTATACATATGTAAGGGTGTTGCGGTGCGGAGCGAATTCTCAGAGGAGTGACGTCGTCGTAATTTTTTTGTGTGATATGAGTGGAGAAAAAAAAAAGTTCCATAGCAGCATACATCAGTTTCTGAAAAATCATCATTATGCCGCATACTTGTTCATAGCATGTTTTGAGAATTCGTGTTTCGCGAGGTTGTCGGTGACCATTTGAACATTTGGCTCGTACTAACTTGTCAATACATTACAATCCACAGGAAAAGAAGAAAAAAACGCAATATATCACATAGAGGTGCTTTTTTTCTGAATTATCAGTTATTCATTTATCTTAATTTGCTTTATTCTTGTTCGGCGGAGACGATGCCGTACGCCCATGGCCACCTCATTTCTTTAATGTTGTTCCCAAGGGGAACCCCGCATCAGTGTTTAGGGAAAATAAACCGAGCTGTCTATTGGGAGGTGGTACTCGCTAACTTTAACATCTCTTTCTGTCGAATAAAGTATCGATGCAAAGGACGAAGGCTAGGTCGTTCTATTGGTCAAAACCTAAGCATTATAGGGTGTTATAGAACATGATATGATAGTTACGTACGTGTTCCTGGAGTATTACTACTATCTTAATATTTGACCTCGGCCGCTGCGGAATTAAGTTCGTGGAGGGCATCAGCTAGGTTTGCGGATGAGTGGTTTATCGGTATCTTATCGGCGACAAGGAAACGTATTATTTCCGCTGTCACAATGGATGTAGTTACCCTATTTCCAGAGTAGATTGGATCTACCAATTCTCAATAGACGCACCCAGACGTAAAGAAATCCAGGTTCTCACTACAGTAAAGATTGAAGCGTTGTTAATGATTGGGTCCACTGAACTCTATTTCCCCTGATTGAAAGTGAAAACCTAACCCGGAATCACATCAGTCCGGTTTTAATTAACAACCATGCACCTTCAGGGGAGTGTGAATCTCACTAGGGGTTTAGTACTTGCTACAAACCTTCTTTCATTCTGTCACTCCTCAATCAAGCTGAGCTTCTTGGTTGGTCAGCTCAGAAACGACTGCTTCAGCTCTTCCATTGGTGTTTCACAAAGAGTTTCCGAAACCCGGGTAATGGTGTTGGCTATTACCCTAGAGTTTTTATTGGATAGATGAATCCTTGAAGTAAGGTATTACTATTCAGGTATGTGCACTTCTTCAGGACTGGATGTGCTGCATGCAGTTAGCCATTCAGCGAGGTAATGATGGCATTGTAGATGGGGTGGATATCACCTATCCACTTGCTACACACGCACTCACTCGTCCTAGGAGGGTGCTGCTGTATGATGGGGGCGGTAGTGGATGAGGGCTGGACCAAGTCAGCACATAGAGAGAGGGTAACGATGTAGTGGAGCGGAGATCTAGGCCTTTACATCTCAGTAACGTTTACCACCGATTAGCGTACTTTTACCTATGTATGTCTTGGCCTATCAACAGTGTCTTTCATATCAGCGCGTATAGGTACTACATGTATGTATATCTATTAAATGTATACTAAACCATAACTATGGTGCCACATCACGTAGCACATCTCAAGGCTACAGTACCCGTTAACGTTACGCTTTAAACAGTCTTATAATATAGCGTACATGTTAGCAAATCAAGGCTCCCAGCTAATATTGACCGCTAGACTTAACGAGCGGTAGCACAACGCTACATGTATCCACCTTTAATTCTAATATTCAACCAGGCAGACTTTTAATCCGCAAGTTCCGACGTGGCCAGCGATGGATGAATTAATCCCCCGCGCTCACATGTAAGAAAGGGAAATCACATGTATATAGTTTACGATTTCAAAGCTACACCCACATTCCTCTAAAGTAGTAAATGTGCGCATGACCTGCTTTAGTGATAAGAATCAACTATTACTAAGGGTTTCATATATTCAGCCGTGCAGATCAATCCTGTACACGAGAAAGCTGGAGGAGCGGAGGGGAAGATGCAGGAATACATGTAGTTATATGAAGGGGTAGATGTAGTTACAGCATTTCGGTATGGTGGTGGGTCCTTCACTAGCTCTGAATATTATTAAATACTCAACTGCAGCTCTGCGGGAATTAAAGATTACGGGCATATACATGCACAATAGGTAGATTGTTTTCTAGAGGATCTTCTGGTTTTCAGCCGACTCTGTACCCCACCTTTGGGAATAGGATTTGTTTTACGGCCGAAACGATGGAATTCGAAGTGTCTTCCCTACAGAGGTTAGGACTTGCGGGTCATGTAGCAGCACTCGTTCTTGGCGCCGAGAGACCATCAAAATACATGTACTATGGGATGAAGATGGATCCTGCAGGCCTGTTTGATGGCAGTCAGGGATTTGAGGCCAATAACAGAGTTAGACTATGGACGCCAAGGGAAAATTACTGCGAACAAAACCACCAGGTAGGATCCGCCGTCAGTAGGCAAACGACTGCATTCACTATCCTTATGGCCATGGTACAAGGGGGCACACCGGTGCAGTCTAGTTTAAACTATAACGTGGTTCAAGTCAGACATTTTGTGGTTTAGAGTATTGCCAGATCTAAGAGCCCGACCCCGGGTGATCATGAGGGGTCTTGCGCTGGTCAAGTCATGTCACTCTAGCCCTGTAGATGTTTGGTGCATATAAACGTTTATATGTGTCTTGTAACTAGGCCTCGAATAGATCTATAGAGTAATCGCCGGTGGACCCACAAAAACATGCACTCTTATATATTGCCAAGATAGCTCAGACCCGATCTAAATGTACCAGCATTTCAACGATGCTCTAGAGCCATAAGCACAAGCTCTCTTATGCGGTAACTCATACCCGCTCCCTAATAATATAACATTCGTCCAATACTCAAGGCCTGAGGGCTTCGTGACGTTACTTATAGGCCAGAAGCTCGTGGCAGCAAAGCTCAAGGGCTTATCGCCTGGCAGGCCGAAACATGCTCAGAATCTGGTGCACTGCAGCCTTGGCAACCTTGCGCCAGAAAATACTGTTTGGAGGAATTTCTATTGTAATATTCTATCATTATCCTACATAGTAACTTAATGACCAAGTTTGTATAATATGTAGTGCACTGGATTCTGAGCATGTTTCGGCCTGCTAGGCGATAGGTATTGTGTATCTTAAACCACCAGACGTTAGGTTGCACTTTCTCCGAGCTTTTTTTTTTAAGAGCAGTCAAGGTAAGTTTTTGATACCCCAGGCCTCGCCAATTGGTTAATTCAAGCTCTAAGCAGGATGCCCTCGGGACTTTGGCGTAGCACGCTTTTAGTAATCTCCTGAACTACAGTGCTTTCTCTGTAGGCGCTTAATCCGAGTGCGTTGCCTCCCGTGAACCACCAACTACCTCTTAACTTAACATGTGCAGTAGCCATGGGCTTTTATTGTAGAAAAGATATTCGAGCCTGAAGAACTCTTTACGGTATTTATGCGGCCTAATTTCCAGGAGGAGATCCATCAAGTTATTCAACACCGATGGGGATATCATTTCCGCCTTCAACTTGCAAATCTGTATTTAATAGTAGCCTGGTTAGATTAGAGCCGGTCTTTGGATTTGGCAGTCTATTAAGTTCCTGAGATAGAGCTAGAGAGGGATGAGAGTGTGCCTAATGTAACTGCCTGGCCCGGCCAAGGGTGAATCTGTTGGGAATATAATAGTACTGTGTGCTTTTCGAACTTCATCCTATGCACCTATCCGTATCGATATCGCTTGATGTCTTCTGAACTGTAATCGATTATAGAGCGAGTGATTTTTCGTGTTCAGTTACCGCTATGCGTGTCAATAATGCGCAAGTTAACGCGCAAGTTAACGCGCAAGCTTTTGTATCTGCGTACATCCAAAAACAAGCCCATAATTTTCCGTTGTAGGATCAGTCTTGTCTCGGGAATCATTGCGCATTCGGATAGTTGCCTCATGATTGTGGAGATGTGGGATCGACTGTATCATGATCAGGATTTTGAGTTTGGGTGCAGGGCAACCAGTACTGCGGCTGTCTATATACTCACCGCAAGGCTGAACCAATACAAAATGAACGGCTTGTAGCCAATATTGAAGTACCGCTACTTCAACTTGTGACCGCTGTTGCCCCATCGAGCGCCAAGGCAAAGATTTTCATTCCAATAAACAAAGTTGCCTTATGGCAGCAGATTATTTGACCGAACCTCTGACTCATACTCTCTCAGCCTTGGGAGGCGGTGTTGAATTGATAGACCTCTTACCCTACCTCACCGACCTCACCGGGCCTAACCTTAAACAGTTGATTGGATTGGCTATATGAATGTCCCGTGTTGCTGAGGATGCGTTGTCTTTCTTTCCCCAGTTCCTGTACTACAGTTTGAGCTTGTTATTTCATCAGATAAGCCTTATAAGCCTTTGAAGGCATCAACACAATAATCTAACATTATATATTATCGATAGCGCAAATATGCAGTTGAAGGTATGTACCATATGGCCATACGATACATGTAGCTGAATCTTAGCGGGGTGCACCTGGTCTTTGTAACTTGCTCTAATACCTCTATAGAAGAAGTCTATCTTTAGCTCGAAGCCCGCTACGCCTGTCAGTCGCAAGCTAGTGATAGTTGGTGACGGGGCATGTGGAAAAACCTGTCTTCTTATGCGCTTCTGCAATAATAATTTCGACCCCAGCGGATACATCCCCACCATCTTCGAGAACTATGTCGCAGACTTAACTCTTCCTAACGGGACTAAAGTCGATATGGCGCTCTGGGATACCGCGGGCCAGGAAGACTATGACCGGCTGCGGCCACTATCATATCCTGATGCTCACATGATACTAGTCGCATTCTCGGTGGATTCGCCGGATTCCTTGCAGAATGTGTATGATAAGTGGATTCAAGAGGTATTGCATTTTTGTCAGGGGTTGCCCATCCTGCTAGTGGGATGTAAGAAGGACCTGAGGGAGGATGAAGTTGCAAGGAAAACCTTAAGAGAGAGGACTGGGAGGGATATGCTTAGATTTGAGGATGGTGAAAGGGCAGCAATAGAATTGAGGATGGTAGGATACTTTGAATGCTCGGCCAAGACGGGTGAGGGGGTTAAGACCGTGTTCGAAGAGGCGGCGAAAGCTTCAATAAAAGTCAAGCGCCACCACACGTGCACTAGAGGTACTTGTGTTACTCTATGATAAAAATTAGGCCTCTGTGTCGAAAATCTTGGGGTTGGGTATAAGATTTTGACTCCTGTTGCACATATATATACATGTATTCGCTATGGGGTATTCAATTCCTTATTCTCTCTTACTTAACGAGTACACACATACAGTAAAACCGAATTCATTGAAATACGTAGTGCACATACTAGCTAACAGCTTTATGACTAAGGATCTAGATATCTTCTCCAGCCTGGTTTTCCCCCCCACCAAATTCCTTGTTTGCTATATGGAAGCCAAAATTCTAGAGCAACCTAGTCTTTATTCGACCATATATATTACAAAATATCTTGACTTAGGGAAAGGGATACTCCATTGCTAATAGCTGGAAAACCTTTGCTACCTCAGGGCCTCCAGGTATTCGCAAGTCGCCTGGAACATATATGATGCATCAAGAAAAGAATGCTAGGGCTAGGCTGCCCGTGGCTGTTCTGCGCTAGTCTCTACAGACAACCATTGTAGTATCTCAACCCCTTCGGCAAAGAAATCTATTCTTTTGTTCTAATGCGATGCTCAATGCCATTCATGCTTGTATGTGCAGATACGACATGTGGCAGCCCGCTGTTTCTTTGTTCCTGAGCCTGGCGATACAGCTGCATCAACCATAATACCGACCTCGTCTCCTTCTTTTCGAGTACTATTTGGTTTAATACCTTACTTACTATGGTATATACGAGTTACCCGGTAATGGTCAAGTGTTGATAGCTACTAGTAGATATCACTTGTGCCCAGGTCCATCACAGTACCCGAAAAGCGCTGGATAAGATCTCCCCAGGGCCATTGGCCAATCTAGGGCCCCTCAGACAAAACCTTGACCGCAACAGTCCAAGAGCAGCGTCAGATCGTGAAAGGTGTGCGGCCTTTGTCCAATATTGCCTTGTTCTCGATCCCACTTTGTTCTCCAAAACAAAGGCCATTAAAAAATGAAGGGGTATCCTGGAAACAATATCTACCTCCATACATCCAGCCTCGTGCCAAACCAATTCCCTTTCCCCTACTTCCTTTAAACAAAAAAAAATTGGCCCACCGAAAATACTGCTCCAGTCATGTCCACGGCAAGGCGCGGAGTAACTTTTGCCCTTGGTTCGAAGCCTGATACGCCTAAAGACGAGCCGACCGACGCAGAGGAAACCGGATTCTTAAACCCAAATACGTTTTCATCGCCTGCTTACAGCTCTAGCGTTGGAGCTCCTAGCAGGCATGGCCAGCTTACCCCCGGCAGCACCGAGATAAAAAGTTCACTCCGCAGGAGATCTACAGGTGTTCCTTCTCCCATCAGATATCCCGAGGAGCCTGGTCTGGGTATTGAAGAAGGGGAGGAAGGAGAAAGCGATGATGGTGATGATGGTGAAGACGGGGAAGAGTCAGACCCAGAGTCAGACTCAGACGATGAAGGCCAAGACGATGAAGACCAAGATGAAGACCAAGACGATGAAGACGAAGAAGATGGAGACCAAGAAGATGGAGACCAAGAAGATGGAGACCAAGACGGTGAAGACCAAGAAGATGAAGACGAAATCTCAGAAAGCGAAGAGGATGATGATGAAGATGATGGCGATGAGGATTCGGAAAATTCACTACCTTATAGTAAACGGTTTAAGAATGGAGCCGAAAAAGCTATCCAGATTCCCTTGAATGTGGACCTCCAAAGGAAGAAACCGTTCAAAAAGGTTTTTATTGCTCCTCCCCCAGAGATTTCAGATGCCGATGAGCCCCCCCTTGTGAAGGAGAAAGTAGAATGGACCCCGGAAATCACTATGAGGTTTGCATTCAAAAAAAAAAGAAAGGCGACTATTAGCCCTATCCCTCATGGTAGTTCCGAGGGCAGTGATTATGAGGACAGTGCCCGTAAAAAGAGCCCACCAAAGCCACTACCTCCAAAATCTACACCAAGGAGAGCTAGAGGGAAACCCGCGACTCCTGCATCTAGGCTGGACGATGACGATGCTTATGATCCATCGCCTGCTAAGAGAAAGAGGGGATTAGCCAAGTCTAAAAACCCTACCCCCAAGAAGAAGAGGACCGCTGTGTCACTACCACCAGAAGAGCTCCCTGAAGCAGGGGATGAGCTAGTAACGCCTGGAAGGGCTAGAAAGCCACCTCCACCTGCGACAGAGAAGCCTATAAAAACCCGCCACAAATATTGGGAAGAATCGAGCTCTCCGTTTCCGGAAAACTCTTCTATCCACTCAAGCAGCTCCAGGAAACAGCCGTCCTCACCAATTCCACACTCAGAAGCCTCATTCAGGGACCTGATCGATGAAAACGCCCAATTGAGTGCCCAAATTGCGCACCTCGAAAGTGAAAATGAGAAATTCGTTGGCCTTGCTGAGGTCCTTGGAGAGATCACGTTTACGGGCACAGAACAGCCGCTGGCAGAGATTGAAGAAGTTAGATCAAATCTAGCTAATATTGATCACCCTGCGGCGGAGGCGATCGATTACCTTATCGAAGAGCTCATGATAAAGCGCGTGGAACTATCCCAGGCGAGAGAAAGTGAGGGGGAAAGCTGGGTCCAGGTGCAGAAGCTGCGGGATCAAATTGACGGCTTGAAATCAAAAACCATAGAGTTGGGTGAACCCACAAGAAAATCTCGCAAAAAAGGCAGAAAGCAAACCGGAGGAGGCGACGACGCAGTTGCTTTTACTAACGCAGTTGCTGCCATACAAGTGATGATTGATAACCTAGATCCCGAAGGCGTATTCGCAGACCAAAGACTAGAAGCGCTCACACATCGGATTAGGATATTACGATTACAGGAAGGGCTACGCTTAAGCCGACTAGAACAGGCTGAGGAGGCGGCGGACAGCGCAAAGAACATAGAGGCACTTAATGCAGAAATAGCGAATCTAAGGTCGGGCCAGAAAGACCAGAAAGGCCAGGAGAGCGGCCAGGACAATTGCCAAGAAATCAGAATTAGGCTCAGAGAAGCCCAGAGGCAGCTCGATACGTTCAAAGAGTTCCCTGAGGACATGAGATTAAATATTGCACATATAACAGATGTAAACATTGTTGCACAATGGGAGGAAATTTATACCGACATTATGACCCTTTGTGCGGTCAACTACGCTGCACGTCCTGGTTTTTCGGATTTCGACTATAACGCGCAATCCGATTCGAATACACTCACCTCATACTATATACGGGAGGTTACCCTCCGCCGAAATACTTTGAACGTAGGGATTAATAATCCTATTAGGTCCAGCGAGTATGATTATAGGACACAGGTGTCGGCTGGGATCTTCTACAAGATACTTGTTGATGAGATATTCAACCCTATACACTATATGATAACATTACGTTTCCAGGATCCATCACAACGGTGGAAACACAAGAATCAATTGAAGTATGCATATGGCGCCAACGACTTTTTCAGACAACAAACACAGGGCTGGTTCCAAGAGAGACAGTCTTGGAAGGATAAGAGAATGACAGCTGAGCTCCGGGCACTGGAACCTGAGGTGCCAAATAGGTATCGCCCAAGGATTCGTCCGAATTTCAACTACTTTAGAGCTGTTGAAAATACCCAACTCATGGATAATGGCGGTAAGTAAACGAGCCAATACCTCTGCCCGCTCCTTGTTTTTCCGATCTTCTATCCTTAACCTCTTGCTGATTTTTTCTACTAGACATCCGATCTGTGCTTGTGCTGAGGGCAAAGTTAATGTATGCTATCTTCAGTGCCAGTGAGGACGGCTTGGGAGACAAAAGTAAGGAGCTACGTGAAAGTGTTTCAGCACTCATTCGAGATACACTTCGCCCATTTCGCCTCCGGCCCGGCGGGATTGCTGACGGCCAACCACCAGTTCTCAGCCATGGGGCACTCAAGCTTGGAGTTTGGAATATCCTCAAGAAGGCATATATACTTGCCCTGAATATATCCTTTCAGCCAACCGTAATATTTCCACATAACGAGGAGCTTCTATCAATGATATACTTTAATGCAACAACCATGGTAGATGTTGACGCGGCCCCAGGCGCATCAGTTGCTGATTTACATGCCTACCACGCCGTAATTGAGCGTGAATCGAGAGCATTAGGGCGGATGGAGTCGGCAGGCAAGGTTGGTGTGATGATTCGCCCGACCCTATCTAAGAAAGGGCTCCAGGACGGCGCGATATTTGACATCAGGGGATGGACAACTCTCAGCCCTGCAGTAGTTTCTTTGGGTAAGCTCATGATTAGTTCCCGTGTATCCGATTATGTGGCGCCTGCTAATCTTGATATAGTACCGGAGTTGCTTGAAGATGATGATCCCTATGATCGCGACGACACACCGCCGGAAGAGGATGCTAAGAGTAAAACTACTATCGACGAATTAACTGATGATGAAGCGACCCCGCCTCCCCCTCCGGAAATTATTGAAGTTAGTGATGAATAGTAATGCGCCTATACCAGGGCGTGATTGATGCGGCCCCTAGCTAGGTGGGCGGGCAATGGAGGGAATATAGGGCCTCAAGAACAGTAGTAGAAGATGCACAATAGAATCTAGGGGCGCTGTTCTGTGCTACCGGAGACTAGGGTATTTTTTAGTCCTTGCATATATATTGTCATATAAGAAATGTTTTTACATCTGTAAATCTCCAAGGCGCACCCCCCCCCCCCTCTTTTCGTATACTTGAGATTCATATAGCCGCCTTCCACTTCCGTTTTAATGTATTAAATCTGCATCAATATCTGTTCAAATGCGAGCATATACGCTACGGCGTTTCAAACGCGCAAAACACGTGTGCGAGCTTGGTAAGGGCAGGTAGAACAAGGGCCATGTATTTGGTGGGATAGTGATGTCCGTAGCCTGGCGCCTGCTCATAAACATCTAAACAAGCTGTCGGAAACGTACTTGAAGTGCTAGAGCCAACCATATCTTTTCTATTTTCCCCAATCACACTTTAGTCATAATCTAGGGGCACATAACGCATGGTAAATTTCCCTCCGTAGCAGTTAGTGTACCACTGAAGAAATGTAGTTACTGCCCGGGCAGGTCGACAGATACATACATATGTGCCCAGATCCAAGAGCACAAGCAAGGCCTGAACCTTCCCCAGCCGGCCGGACAATATCGATCACGGGGGGTAGTATGGCCTCTAGATGGGATTATCCACTTCGGGGGGGGAGGACAGTTCGTTACATCATGTGGCCGGCATTTGGGACATGAGATATCACTCGGCCACCAAACACGGTTAGTGTTGATAGGATGCGCCTACTTAGTTGAAGATCACACGCACTGCCCTGAAATCTGGCTACTGTACATACATACACCAAGCTGTCCATTGACTTATGCGTGAGTATCCCCCCCTCCTCACGCCCTCAACTCCCTCCAAGGCGTAACACCCGGATTTCACACATATATACCACCCAACAGGTAGCACCAGGGGCGCAGTCCTGTCACCAGAAGTGCAATCTAACTCACCATTGCTACTGGAGGAGCCGAATTCACTATATATTGGTGTCAACTTGGTGAATAAGTCCACAAGCTGCTGAACCCAAGGCCGACAGACATACTGAAACCCAGCATGCATGACGTACAAGCAACTCCAGCGCGGGCTCCAAGAGGGTGAGTCAGTACCTCCGTGCGCACAGCCAAACGAAACGAGCCCACAAAACGAAACGACCCCCCACACCACAACCCGGCCGGGTCCCAGCATCTAACCATCTCCCGAGCCTTGATACCCTCCACTCTCCCTGACGTCGATCCACTACCCCACCTCCCCTCTTCCCTGGTAGGGGTGCCCGTCCTGGTTTATAGAAAGCAGAGTGTCTAAACCCACAGAACATGGGATAGACTAGCTTAGTGATATGCTCACCTACCTATATACTTAATACACCGAACATGACCAACCTCTAGCACCGACAAACAGCAGCCGCATATCAAACCCAGCCAAAAAAACCCGAGCAATCCAGCACCCCCGGTACCTATATCTATAACACGGCCCAAAACCCCAAAACCCCTCAGCCCCCTCAGGACACCGTATCACCGTACTACTCATCCATATGGTATTGTACCTATATATGTATCAATACCCCCCCCCCCTTCTGACAGCCACAGAAGGGCCCTAGGTGTAACCAAAGAGGTAAATACATGTAAATTGAGCATCCGACTCAGGACCAAAAGTACCAGTACCAGTACCACCACCACGGCGGCTGGCCGGCATAGACATGAGACTGTGTGTCCCGGTCCCGGTCCCGTCCCGTCCCGCCACCACATGCAGGTACAGTACTCGCCTAAGTATTTTCTTTAGGGGAGGGGGGGGTACCACAACTCCACGAGCAGTCCCGGCTCTAGCTAGCTATAAGCTACATGTAGCCATTAATTACATTGGGGGCGAGAGAAACATGTGGCTATCTGGATAGCGACGTGCATGATGGATATATTGCAAACTTTATTTGGCGACACAAGGCGAAAAACTCTAAACCACCCCAGACCGCGAGACTACATGGGCTGAACATCTGATGCTTGGAGGAAATTATAGCCTAGTTTAAAGTTCAAACACGGGTGCACTTGTGCGCTGCATCTCTGATTATCACTCGGTCCTGGCCATGGAACAGTTTTATATATACGCATATATTTTTTTTTCCACCTGCACAAGATCTCACTCGCCACACCCCCCCCCCCCCTTTTCCTTACAAATCGGTCCCTTCCAATCAACACATCAACTAACTACATGGTGTTTCCTTCGCTCTAAACAGCAGACAGGGTACAGTTCTGGTACACGGGGGTGCTTCCACACTCGCTCGAGCACAGCTTAACATGGTCGTTATAGCAGTAGCAGCTCTCGGGCCACACCTGAATGCATGCCCACTGACCCATGCACTTGTTGTAGCACTCGACAGCCTCGGGTTTATCGCACGCATCCAACACCGGCACAACTCCGTCCCTTGGGCACGCCTCGGCGCACTTGGTCTTGTAGTCGTTAAGGCAGAGGCAGCTCTCGGGGTAAGTGTCGGGGCACTCGGCGGAGGCCACGCACTTGTCGTAGCAGGTGGTATCAGCCTGCGGGAGCGCGACGGAGGCGACGAGCGGGAGGAGACAGAGGAGGAGAGCCTGGAAGTTGAACTGCATGGTGACTGTGGTTGTGTGTTAGGAATAATCTTCGATATCCACAGCTGTCTAGATGGTTTGAGGAGAGGGTGCTTCTTACCTGAGTTTCTGGAGAGGATCTGCTGAACGTTCAGAGTAGTTGACTTTTGGAATTGCTGGTGAAAGTCTGTGATGATTCGCTGGATGGAGAGGGAAGGAAAAAAAGAGACTTCATCATCTCATCATGGCCCAGTATTTATACCTTTTTTTCCTCACGTCCAGCTCCAGCAGAGCCTGATACAATGTCTACAATTCCCGGCCTCGCCGTCAAAGTCCGTCGGATCACTTCATGATAGATTCCGAATGCTACGTTGCAAAGGCCAGCTAATTGATAAATTCTAGCCGTCGTCGTTTGGATAAAGACCACCGACAGCTAACTTTTCTCTCTTTTTGGGCCTGCCCAAGACTTTTGAAGATTCCACAGCATATGCAGCCAAACCGCGTGAGACGTGAGGAGAGAGAGAGGGAGACAAAAAACTGTATGTTTTTTTTCTTGCCCCCCCAAAAAAGGGCCCCCATCCTGTTCAGCTAGAATGTCGTTTGGCCTGGCCCCACTTTATCCGTCGATCGGGAATTCCGTTTTCAAAACTCATCTTGCGGTGCGGTGAAAGGCTATTCACGGCCACCGAGCTCTCATGTAGCTACGGGCTGACCAGCCAATCATCGTGCGGAGGTTCATGAAGGCAGACACCCAGAGGACTGTATCCATCCAGAGACCATCATATCATCTTTTATTGAACCCTACTCTGCTCTCAATTGTGCAACCTACACCAGTGTTAACACCACATTCCAAGAGAAATAGAGTAGAGGTACCTACATACATCATACTTCACAGCCCTTCCAGTCTAGCTAGATCCAGAAATAAGGTAAAGAAATGTTCCTGTAGTACTGAGTCCATGTATATTCGCTTCTTTTGTGCAACGGCAACTCTCAATACGAGTTAGTTCCCAGGGGTGTCGATCGAGTTGAGGTGCCGAACTTCGGACTAGCCGGAGCCGGGGGGTGGTGGGGGGTGAGGGGTGAGGGGGTCGAGATTTTTGGGTGTAATTGAGGTCGAAGGGGAAGGGAAAGAAAGGTTTACTCATGATGGAACATGTTTGTTTCTTATATGGGTGTGTCTGCCTACGGTGCAATGGCCATGAGAGGGAAAGGATATTGGAGGGTAAGTACGTAATGGAAATCAGCAATTGTGCAATTCCGAGCAACTAGAATCGTATATTTTATGACACCTTGCTAATGAGCAAACGCGCAATGCGACTGATGGAGAAGGTAATAATTGTTCCGTATTCTAGTCTACCCTACTCTACTCTACTCTACTCGACTGAAGGCATCACCGCCTATAGTCTATCAATAACACCCCCCGTGGAGTATGTACTAGCCCTCGAATTTGGCAGGTAAGTGCAATATGACAAACATAGTCTAGTCGTCTCTCTAGGATAGAAGAACACTTTACCCTCCCCTTGCCTTCTTCTTTCCTTCCTTCCATCCTTCCTTCCTTCGTCCCTTCCTTGATTCGGCAAATCTCAAGGCTCCGGCAGACAGCCCACGGAAAATAAAAACGTGGACCGAAATACCGGACATGGATTACACGCCCCCCCTTCCCCCCAATTTTCATTTATCAGCACGTGTGTGTGTTCCCTCCCTTCCCTTCCCTTCCGCAGCAAGGAGTAGTACCTAACTAGCCCTCACTCGGCAATTAACTCTTTTTTTTTCCCTTTCCCTTCATTGTTGTGATCGTGATGAAGGCCCGTGCTCGTCAATTTGCCTTGCCCTTAATGTCTTAACAATAGCAATAATGATAATTCAGGTACTACCTACATGGACCTACATACCTACCTAGGTACAGTATTGTACTTTCTCAGCTGCTAAGGGACAGCCGCCCCAAAGTGCAGTACGGTAATCAAATCCGTTCCTGACTCGACTCGATTCGAGCACGGTGCACGGGGCAACCGACCGTTGGAGGAGGAGGGGGAGGTACCGCTTAGATCTGAATGAACCCCCCTAGCTAGCTCTTCCTCCCCCCTCCACCACACGACCCGCCGTCACGTACGGTATAGCTAACTACATATATGTAATACTCTATTATAGCCCGACCGACCGACCGACCGACCGTCGGCTATTTCACATACGTTTCCTGTTTTGTTTTTTCTTGGCGCCCGCCGCTGTATGCTGAGCAGAATAGAGTAGAGTATACGCGGTGAAGGCTCGAAGGTGAGGCATTTTTACTGGTGCGACGGCGATGGGCCATGAGATTATTATAGCCCTGTACGTACTTGTACGTACGTACACATGTAATGTATATATAAACGGCTGGTGATGTATGGGGGATTAATATTGCGGTGCATTCATCGATGGGGGGTTTTTTTTTTCTCTCTCTGCATAGTACAGATATTTCATATACATACAACACCATCCGGCTAAACGCGAGGGCCTTTTAGGCATTGAGCGCGGCCATCGCATCGCATCGCATCGCAGCGGATGGGTTTCCCCTTTTGTCGCTGCACATTGGTCGCGCGCCTATTTCCATCCCCCCAGACGCGAGGGTGCGAGTCCTTTACCCGCTTCATGGGTGGTCACTCGCGTTTTAGATCTCAAATACACACGGGTGTACGTAGTATAACAAATTACACAGCCGCGGTGAGCAGGAGGAGATCAGGTGTGGTCGCGTGTAATTTCTCACAGGGGAATTAGTATTATATATTGTAGGGTGACAAAAGTTCCCGGCCCGTGATTTGGTCATGAACCAACTATAACTTGGCGACCACAAGGGATATAAAGAAGATATTAGAGAGCTCAAGGTTGTACCTAGGCTGAAGTCGCTATTGCTGGCTTTTCGGGTTAGACTTTTGGGGGGGTTTCTGGTGGTTGCTACGCAGAAATCACGAGGACTTTTGTCACCCTACAATACATACATGTAGTAAAACGCCTTGGCCTTGGGTGTATATCGGGTCGGGGGGCTTGGTGGGTGTTGGTGGCTGGAGTGCGTGTGAGTATACTCTTTTTTTCTTTTTCAGGGAAGTAAGTCCTTGAGAGGGTGAACCGAGAGGGCACGTTAAGAGGTGTAGTGACCTTCGAACTGAACTGATGATTCAATTATATTACAGCCTTGCAGAGGCAAGTACTACTACATTAGCTTGAGCAATTCCACAACCAAAACAAACATGGATCGTGCTTGTCCTTTTTATTATTATTTATTATTTATTACTACTACTATTATCTTTTGCCAGGTGGTGGCTATAAATTGGCTCCCGATTAGATTAGTTTTTCCACCGCTCCCCCGGCCTCCGCCTCCTCCTCCTCCTCCTCCTCCTCCTCCTCCTCCTCCACTCCCCGTGGGCACGGACGCGGCCATGGCATGGAGACAGATGGCATCACGGCGCCCGGATTGGTACAATGTATACCCGGTAAATAGATAAGGGAAACACAGCCCTAAAACGGGGAAAGGCAAAACAAGAGCCAAAAAAAAAAAAAAAAAAAAACAAGCTCGGCCAACTGCGAGGGTCATTGCAATTCCCCATCCAGCGAGCGGGACATGAGAAATGGATATCTGCTAAGCCGAAACACAACACCACACACACAAACGTTCTAGAAACCTTCCACGACCGACCGACCGACTGACCGACCGACCGACCGACTGACCGACCGACACCCACCTACAGCCTAGGCCCCTCCCTATATCGTGACAATACATATGTAGCCAACCACCACAGCCAGCCGGCGTCATTCCCATGCTGTGGTGTGGGTGCGGGAGCACCCGCGTGCCCGCCATCATCTAGATGGTTGGCTAAATATTGATTACTATCTACCCATATAATTCAGAACGTTGTTAGATCTTAGCTGTTGGTTGATGGCGGCGGTGGTTCAGTATACTTATCATACGGAGGGACGGACGACGCCGCGCGTGTGGAGTGTCGCCCCGCCGCTCAGACGCTTTTCGGTGCACCAAGGGTGAGTCTCGAAACGGTGTTTTGACGCTCCAATCGTATGAACGGGATACGCTATGCGATCAATGTTAGCACTTTTCGCGGCTGTCCGATTTGTGTGGCTTGAGTCTTCGGCTGTTGGTGGGCTATAGTGCCTGCTTGTATGTATATAGACGGTAAGTGGTGGGTGGAAGGTGTAAAAGTAGGTTATGCAAAAGGGTGATCGTGGGTGATGCTGTGAGATCTTAACGCTCTCGGTATGTGCTCCACGATCACATCACATACGATGGATGGATGGATGATGCTCGCACTGAAGGCCGGTCGGTTGGTCGGTCGTACTCATGACCACTCACTCTCACTCTCACGCTCCCACTCATCTTCACGCATACAAGCTGCAAGTACATAGGTATTTTTCACGAATGCTGCCAATTGACGATTCTGAACGGGAATTCCAAACTGCCAAACAACAGCCAAGCTGCGAGACCCATCAACTGACGGTATCCGTCAACAACTGTATAATCGCTCTCACTCACACAGTCAGTTCCGAGAAACGGATATCATGTCCCGCCCGCCTCTTCCTCCTCCGACCGATCCCCCAATCCGCGATGTAAAACCCCATTCGTTCGCCCTGAAAATCTCAACATACTGCTACCTGCCGGGTATCGGCCTTTCCCTTTTTCTTTTCTTTCCTTTTTTCCCCACCCCCCCCTCCCCTCTTCCCTAACATAGCTGTGAGTTCTTCCTCGTATATTACACCTCTTATACACCTATATACATGTACCTACAGCAGGCGGGAATCACCATTTGTTTCCCCGATCCGCACCTCCAGCCAAAGGGGGAAAAAAAAAAAGAAACATGTGAAAGGAAAAAGAAACAGTGGCCCAGGAGTCACACACCGTCCGTCACGCCGACCTCGGGGCAATCCTCTCAAACCAGCTTTCCTGTTGTGGCTGTGGCGCCTGGAGCTTCCGGGTCGAACGAGCAACTGCATATGTGGACCGCGCAGCGCATGATGCGGTGCGAGGGAGCATCATCGTCGGCTAAGTGGGTCCCCTCTTCCTCTTCTTCTCTCCTTCCTCTCTAGCGCGTGGGTTTGATGTGGTGGGCCAATGGGGGGGCGTGGAGGTGAGATGGGGATGATACGTCACGTAGATACTTTAATACCTTACTTGTATGTGTATGTATCTGTAGAGGAGAGGAGAGAGAGACCGTACATGGCATCGCATGGCAGGAGATAGAGAAGAGTATCAGGATGGGCTTCCAAACTTGGGGCGGATATCCTCCTCCCTTCATGCTCATCAACACTGGAATAATGGTATTATACTTTACTGTAGGCACATATACCCAGGGAGGGTGGGAGGCTTCATAATGTACCTATATTGATTGCCCTACTGATCTAGGCCGTATTCCAGGGCACTCTGAGATTCAGCCAGTGAACAATCAATGAGTCGACAGGCTTCCTTCCCATCACCCCCAGTATGGTGATAGTCACTCCATCCCCCCCGTGACAGGTATACCTATATCTACCCTACCTACCTACCTACCTACTCGGAGAGAAACCACCGATGTTTCACCGGGCCCCCTACCTCGTGGGGGCCGTGGCAGCCACAGACACAGATGATCGGCAACGCGGTTTCGTTCCGAGTGTCAAGTGTTTTTACGGCCCGTAGCCCTAATCCCCTCAGGATCGTACCTCAGATATAACCAGATACACCACCCCCCCATATCCATATCTATTCTTCTACACGGATTGGAATAGCCGCGAGTCTTTTGGGGGGGGAGTTGGAGGATGCGCGCTTGGGGATTTTGGTTCTTTGGTGCTGTGTACTAATTTAATTGCCCGTGAGGAATGATCATGAGGACGGTTACCTAATGTAACCTGGAGTGAAGGGGACGTGGGGCAGATTGACACATACGAGCAGAGAGATATACGTGAAAAGCAATAACTGCAACGCTTCTGATATCTGTTACTCGAGAGTAGGCAGCTACATGTATGTCTTAGAGAGGTTCCCGTTACGGGTCGTTCCACCGGCGGAAGGCTTTTCGTATATGTCATACAGCGCCGCTCCAATATGTACGATTCAAGGCAGGAGGGGAGCCAGCAGCATCGCATCTGTAGAACCACCACAACCACCACAATATACAATACAATTGCAATATCGAGCGCACGCGGTTTCAACGCTCCGCGGCACGGCTCAACCAGCGCCCTGTCCTGTATTCTTTCATGAAACAAAAACAGTCCTGACAAACAGCTTTTATTCACCAAAAGGGGGGGGGGGGTGCACTGGCGGACAGCCGTTCATATCGATATCATAGACAGTATTAGCATCGATTCACGCAACAACTCGCTCTACTCCGAAACCTAAATTTTTTATAATTGAGCTTTTTTCTTTCCTTTTCTTGCTTTATTTCTTTCTTTCATGAACAGAAAAGAAAGGACCTTTTCTTCTGGCCAGCTCACGAGTGGGGAAGTCTAGCTTGGGTTGGTAGAGGGGGGGGGGTGGGAGCTGTGTCTAGTGCGTTAGGGCTGGCCACTACAACCTTGCCCGTTGCCGGGGGAGGAGACCCCCCCGGGGGGGGGTGGTTGGGGCCGTTTTTATTTATCTTGTTTAGTGGTAGAGGGATCGAGTTACGTACAGTCGATGAACACGCTTTTTTAGTGCTCTAGGGTACATGGTACATGTATGTCGGAGTTTTTTTCTTTCTTTCTTTTGTTTTTTTGTTTTATATCGACTCTGCCCTGCAATGCCCTACTCCTACTCGCTCCTGCCTGAGTTTACAGGGGAGCTGTTGGATCTTCATACATCGTCATCTAAAAGGGATGGTGATAGATGGGTGGGGGGGTGGGAGGGGGTGGGGGGATGTATGGTTCTCCCTGGTTACTGCTCTATTAAATCGCAGGTAGCGAGATTTGTAGTAATGGTGGTGGTGGTGGTGGTGATTGTGGAGCTCCAGAGGGTCTTCGTACTCTACCTAACATAGTACTCTACCTGTGTGTGTGTGGGATATCGATCACAGTTGGTATCGTGGACTGAAAGGGCGTGTATGCGGGTATTTTGCTTTACCTACGTCCAGATCGGTCGGCGAATTAAAGATCCGCCGCCGATTTACAGAGGGGGGGCCGAGGAGGGTGTACCGTGTGGAAGGGAGGGGGGGGGGTTAGGCAAAGCAAGGGGGATCACCAATCATGTATAGTAAGCTACGTGCTTAAACAACTTTGCGCGGGGGAGTTTCTTTCTCCCCCCTCGTTTCACTCCTACCTGATTGGCCGACGGAAGATCTATTGAAGAGAGGGGGGTGGGGGATGGGCATCAAGAGATCAAAGTGTGAAGATAGAGATGGTCCCTCTAAAAGGGCAGTAACTGGTGTGACAGCGGGCAAAAAAAATAAAAAAAAAATAAATAGATAAAAAAGGGCGGGCAGTGGTTAGGGTTTTGTGGGGTGGGTGAGAGACTTAGGGCTAAGCGCGCTAATATTGCGCGGAGCAGCCGAACCGAACCGACCGAGGGAAGCTAGGGGGGTGACGAAGGTGACGAAGCGGGGGGGGGGGGGGGGGGGTTACTAACTCTAGGGGCCGGAATTAGCTTTTTTCTTTCTTTCTTTCGATATTGGAAGGATGGAGAGACCCGTCTAGGTACTGCAGATTAGACGCGGGTACTGCTGCATACGGGGGGGGGGGGTGTATGTGTACCTACATACTGTAAGTACGAGGTGTAATCTGTAGAATACATGTATGTGTAGGGGGGATTGAAGCAGGCAGGTCTGGTCCTAGAGTAACTTGTGCTGTCTCTGTAAATTAAAGGTAACTTCTAGAGTACAGATGATACTCTATACAGGTGAGTGGTATGGTATGGTATGGTATGGTAGGTAAGTATTGTATGTACATGTACCTAACCACACCTCCCCTTCCCTCCCCTTCCCTTCCTTTCGCGGCCCGTTAGGACTTAGTTTACCTTTCGTTACTCGCTTGCTCGCTGCTGCTTCTCTCTCTCTCTCTCTCCCTCCTCCCTCGTCTATTTCGATTTTTAGGGTGGTGCGGGTGTTCCTGAGCTCATCATTCCCTTTGCCCTCTCTTCTTCCTCGCCGTCCCCCCCCCTCACCTTCTAAACGCCTCTACTGCCTCTCCTACTCGACTCCTTCGTCCTACTACCGAGTAGAGTACTACATACCACCATTAACCTACCCGCCGCCCCAACCAACCACACACATATACACGCTTCCGCCCCCCCCCCCCTCCATTCCTCCTCCTCCTCTCTCTCTCTCTCTCCCCCCCTCCATCTCTTCACGAGCGCCACGAAACGAACCGGTACGAAAAGGAAAAAGAAAGATTTTTTCATCTACGACATACCCCGTTGCTTATATTTTTTCATAGCTTCGAATTCCTCTATTTTTCTCGCAAGCAGGGGCGTTTTTGTGAAGGAAGGAAAGGAAAGGAAAAAAAGGAAATTTTTTTTTTTGGTTTTATATTTCTTCTGTTGCCGAGCGCGGAACTAGGTGAAGGAGCACTAAGAAGGGTTTCAACTTACTACCCTTTGTCTTTGGACTACTGCTACGATTACACTGAATTCCATTCGACATCTACCGGTCGCAATTGCGCCAATACCAGTCGAGCAAACTCTACTACCACCGCTAGAAGGAACTACCAACAGGGCTCTGTGCTAGTTGTCCAAGAAGGCAAGTTTTACCATCCCCCGTTTATTGAGATGAGAGGGAAGAGAGAAGTTCATTCAAAAATTTTCTATTTGCCTGGCTGCGTACACATACGCACCTGTTCATCTGCCGCATCTCTTTTATACGTGCTATTATACCTTATACCTCTGGCTAGTTGCTTTGCAGTGAAGCTGCACTTCCAGCCTTTTATTACACATCATGTAACCTGCCTGTTTGTACCTGTATGTCTTGAAGGGGGGGGGGGGGGTGTGTTGTGGAAGGAATGATCCGAATTCACGCCCGGCCCCCTTCCTTTGCTACTGCCCACCCCCCCTTCCTACCCTTCCTACCCTTCCTGCCCTTCCTCTCTTATTTCTATTCGCTGTAGAGTGTTGCTACAGTGGCACCCCTCGCCCTCCGTTCCCTATTTTTTCCTACCCGTTCCCTCTATTCACCGCTTTCTCGGTCACAAGGGGAAGAAGAGTAGTGAGCGCCTCTTTTATCCCACATCCCCACCCAATCTCATCTTTATTTCTTCTCTCTCTCTCTCTCAAATAACCACTAGCCATGTTAGTCCTGACATCTCGCCTCTTGTGACAGCTTCTGTAGCAGCATCGTCCTACAACAGAATCAAATCGCACAAGTCAACCGCCGATTGCTAGTCTCATAGAGGCGCACTCGAGTCAGCAAATAAAAAAAAATCACAACCCTTTTTTTTTTTTTCTTTTCATTTACACAATATCTTAAATGGAAAACGTAGTATTCAATGAGCTCTTGGTCGCTCTCCCAGACTGGTCATCACGACTAAAGGCATTATCCGCACGATATCCTGAAACAGTCACTCCCCAACCATCACGAAAACGCGCCCCATCACTCTCAATATGTGAGGACGAACCCGTTGCAGCATGTGCCAAAGTGCTACCTGCTGGAGAATCCTCACAAGCCGTTACGACCGTCGTCGGCCCACATCCGCTGAAGCCCACGCCTGCAGCACTTGCCGCTGCGGCGGAGGAGAAGGAGAAGCTGCAGCAGCAGCAGAAGAAGAGGGAAAGCGAGGTACCGCAGGAATGCCCCCCACCGCCAAAGCAAATGTCTAAAATGAACGCAAAGCCCACGCCGCCAAAAGCAAAATTCTCGGCCATCAACGGTCCCCAGATTTACTACGACGGCGAGGCACAGAAGGCTCTGTTCGATTGCTGGACAACGCTGAACGCGAAGCGCGGGCAGCTGAGGAAGGAGATGATGGGTATACGGCGGAAGAAAATGATGTCGCTGCCTATAACCGATTATGGGTATAGCGACGAGTCGGAGGATGAGGACGCCGAGAGTAAACCAAAGGAGACGCCAGAGGAGAAGCAGGCGAGGTTGGAGGAGGAGAAGCGGAAGGCTGAGGAGGAGCGGATACGGCAGGAGCGGGAAAAGAAGGCGGCCGAGGTACTGGAATACATCGACTCGTGTCTGGATAAGGCAGCGAAGGGGTGTGAGAATGCGGCCTTCCTATGGTTAAAGGGAGAGGCGTGCTCGGGTCATGTCAATTTCATAGCGGGACGTATGCAGGACGCTGTCGATAGGATTAAGGCCGAGATTGCAAAGGCAGCGGAGCCAAAGCCAGAGTCAACAGGAAAGATACTACCGGATGAAGGGTTGGGGGACGATGATGAGGGTCTGGGTGATGATGTGTATATGGAGGATTCAGGTCAGCCACAGACAATCAAGGTAGACCAGAGGCCAGAGCAACGTATACCACGCCCAGTCCGGCGTGCTGGCGGTTTCGTGGCCTAAAGACTCCGTCGTCGGAGTTCAATTAGAGCCATTGGGCCTTCAGATGAATCCCTTCTATCATTACCACTACTCCTTGGTTCTCGTTAGCTGGGAAAAGATCTTTTTTATATATTTTCAACGACAGACTCACTCTCTTATCCCCACCCAACCCAACCCACCCACCCACCCCATATATATATATACATATACCGTCAAAAACCCTTCAGATATCGAAGAAATTAGGATCGGGGGCCTAGCTAGCTAATTTTTCATCTCATAATTTCTGGTGGGAGATAAGGGAAACGGGGCATTAAAGGAAACGGCGGAAGCGGAGAGGAGAAAAAGGACACATTTATTAAAGGGAAAAACGAACGAACGCCCCTCCATGTTATGTTAGTTTTCATTTTCATTTTCATTTTCTTCATTTTCACTCGTGCTCTAGGAATTGTGGATGATTCAGGAGGCACAATTGACATTTGAGTTTTTTTCCTTCCGCCTTTTTCCTTTTTATGGCTCTTCCAATGCATTTCCGTTATGTATCTGTTACTTTCATCTTCTTAGCCTCTTTCTTCCGGCCGGTGGGGTTTTTTCTTTCCCTTTTTTCCCTCTTCTTTCCTGCCACCAACAGTTTCCTCCTGTTTCTGAGCGCCTTTTTCCGTCTCATGCTTTTTTTTATGTGTGTGTGAGATATTAACGAATCTGTATGAAACGCATCATCATCATCATTTATCATTTCATCGTCCGTTTTTGTCGTTATTTGGAGTTTTTTTGATTTTATTGTTTACTAGCTCTCTTTTTTTTTTTCCCTCGATTCTCTCTCCCGGTAGGGGGAGTTGGGCGGGCGTCGGCGATCGCAAGGGGGCGTTAGTCAGCGTGTTGTGACATTAGAAGATTTTTTTGCTGGAGTTCGCCACCCGGGCACCAAACCTAAACCCACGCTCTGTGCTTTAAAAGCGGCGGCCCCTCCTCAGTTAAGCGAGGGGGTGGCGTATTGATTGTGAGATCTGTCTGTTCATGTATCCCCGTTGTTGGATTACCCGGCCTTCGATAAGGCTCTATCGGCCGGTAGAAAAAGGGCTTGCTGAGGCCCCCCCCCCTCTCTAGGTGGTGGGCTTCGCGTATGCTAGTTCAGTGTACCTAAAGCAAGGGGTTGGGGACTGACACTGAAGTAGAGACAGTCAGTAATGGCTTCGCCGGCGTGGGATCGATTCGAAATTTGCTAATGATGTTACGGCATTGGAAGCACTAATTGGTCAACCGTGGCCAACGATTCCTTGCCATCAAGAGAAGTATATTGGCTTGGTTATATACGGCTTGATAAGTAGGCTGGGGGGGGGGGGGGCGAATACCTTGCTGGTCCTGTCTTGTTAGTAAGAGATGGCAATGGCATAAGTTGTTTCTGGGACAGTCGATGCATTGTTTTGGTGCACACAGGCGTTATTTCAGTAGGTGCTTGCCGATGTGTCTTTGTCTTTGTCTTGTAGAGGAGATGCTTGCTTATGTGATGTGTCTTTGTCTTCTTCTCCCATGGGTGTGGTGTTTGCCAGACATTTTTTTTCAACGGGCGGGTGTGTGACGGGATGCCAAGGCCACAGAAAGCGGCGACAGCCAGCCCTCTTGGCGGCGCTTGTAATATCGGAGGGCACAATGTTTGGGCTAGCTAGCCGCTTTGGGAGGGGTGGGCGATGATGTGTGAGGACTTCTTCTCATCAGTTTATACTTGGGTTGATCAGTTGGAGGGCCTTCTGCGGGGTCTGCACTTGGTCCTGAGATGGTTTTCTAAAGGAGGCCACAACCGCAGTTACATGGTTTGATTTCCTCCCGCTAAAATATAACGCGGAAACTATCGCCAGTGGTCGAAGACATTCTGTGGTGCGAGAAGGGTCTGGTAGCTTCACTGGTGTGGATGGGAAGAGGAGCCTCCAGGCGCTAGTATCATCATTGTGGGATCTCTCAGCTCCTGTGTATAGACTGATGAGCTGCAAGCTTGAGCCGTAGAGCTAGTAGTTCTCAACAAGGGAAGGCGGTAGGGCTATTCAAACTGTGGTTGATTTCTCTACTGCGCAGTTTGTCGGTGGCTGGCTGGGTAGGTTAAGCAATAGTAGTTGGTACGTTAAACGGCTTTCTTGCCGTCTTCACTGTGAGTACAACTGGTTGACTGGCCTTAATGGATGCTGCTGTTGGTGCGGATAATCGCTATGTACTCTCCAGGAGTGAAAGTCTCTGCGTGGAGGTGAAAGCCACCAGGGCGTATGCCAGGAAGTGTACTCCAGGTGCTCAAGTTGAATGTTGTAAGCAGATTGGCTTTTTTGTCGGGGCCACATAGCTCCAGCTGCCAGCTTGTAGGCCTAGGTGGTAGATAGCCTATGGGTACGCTATCGGCTGTGGTGGTTGGCGTTGGATTATACAGGGTCACGGCAGTCACTGTTAGTGTTTTATGGTGTAACTTTTGTTTGGGGTACGGTGCTTAACACCGTGTGGAAACAAACGCTGCCCAGACGGAGTGAGGGCTGGCCCGGTCACTCGGGACATACTCTTGCTCCACATCTATGCACCCGAGTTGCGGATTGTCGCGTGTCTATCTGGTACTCCAAGTATACGTAGTCATGGGCGGACGATGCGGGGCAGGTCGGCGGTATATATACAGTTACCCTTCATCTAGAGAGGTTTTGCTACCCGTGAATAAATCAGAGCGGGGGCGGGCTGCCATCGACGTGGGCTGGTTATAACCGAGCGGGCACGGTGTTTAAACGCTTTTGTTTGTAAATAGCAACAGTAGCGGAGTAAATAGTAGCGAAATAGTAACAAACCCTCTAAACGGCTAGTGGGCGGTAGTTGTTACAGGGGGGGGGGGGGTAACAAGACTACACACACACACACACACATAAACACAGTTGAAGCTCTGGCCGCAGTGATGCGGGAGTGATGATATACTTGATGTAGATACAGACTACACTGCAGTCGGGTCCGTGATCAAGTACATGTAAGTATGTATAGCAAAAAGTGGTCAGGATCTGCCAAGACAGGATCTGTTTATCGGCCACGGCCAGATACTAAATTCTCCGGCCGGGCAGCTAATATTTAAGATACACACGCTACAACTACGCCGGTGGTTAATATGCGTACAAGTACAATTAAGATTACACATTCAAGGCGCATACACGTATTAATGTGGTCTATCGAGACCCGCGGCGGCCGTAATACAATGGATTGCAGATTTTTGCGGCGGGGTACATGTAATTATAACATAAAACCCTCACTCTCGTTATTGTGTACATGTATGTCTGTCCGCTCAAGCCACCGCCAGTACTAATTGGTACTACATGTCCTATAGCCATGATATATATATTGCGATGGATTGCATTTATGATATATTATTATATTGGACATTATCATATTGGTATATCATAATATATACATGTACATGTTTATTAATACTATAATATCAGCCCCGAGCTCGTATCGATCGATCCCCACTGTGCCGCGCGCGCTCAGGCTGCTGTATGTAGCTAGGTTATCACGGAGAGATTGGTGGGATTGTGGGATGTACTGTCCCTGGGCCTAGGCCGGCCCATGGCTTTAATCTGTTGATACATACAAGCAGGTATCGACCCTTAGTATAATTATAGCCCTCTTTGGCCTTGAGACCCGACCATGTACCGATGTACATGTAACATGCAGCCCCTCATGCAGACCCAGCTATGTAGCGGTACCTTGATCTATAAGGGTATTCTCTCTACAACGGTAGCACCTCCCGGCCCTTTTTACCCGGCCCTTTATATAAGCTTAAGGGTACCGGTAACCCGGTACCAAACTCTGGTCCTGAGCGTACCGTTATAGTAGGCTTCCGTCGTGCTTACATGGCTACGGTGAACGGGAGGGGCCTGCTTATGTATATCTACATCTATGTCTATATCTTACATGTACACAGGGTAAAGTCAGCACGTATATATATACAGCCTGTACTATAGGTGTACCTGATACTATAGCAGCAAGATATGGCGGGACCTACAGGTGTCCTTAACAACGGGGTATCACTGCGTAGTGTCTATGTAGTCTGTATACATGTATATGGCGGGGGTCTGGCAGTTATACTCTATGAGGCATTCTAACAAGTAGCTACATGTAGCTATAGGCCCACACACTATACAGCCCCTCAATGCATGCAGTTACATACATACACAAGTTACCCGCTGTCCACCATCTCCTCCTACTACTGGGCTTCCTAGCTGGGGCACGAGCAATCGATCACACACCGTCACTCGCCCGCCCCGCACGTGATCCCGTGCCAACTGGACTACGGGCCGGTCGTAGTTATGTAGGTAATGTATAGAGCTACCTATATACCGCCCCCCTCTCTACCACGACGATGTATAGTATAGTAGTATCTTTGGGAGGGAGGGGTGCCCTCGCCTCACTGGACAGGCAGACGGACAGACAAAAGATCATAAAACAGGAAAAAGGACTACATCACGCCTATTATCATACTCTCGTAACAAACAAACAGTGGCATCAATGGGGGGGGTAAAAAACACAAAAGCGGAAATAGACGAAAATTTAAGAAGAGAAAAAAAAATAGAAAAAAAAAAAAAAACTACCTCCAGGCATCTTTATAGTACAAAAAAAAAACAGTCCTCTCACTACTCCATATTTATTAGCATCTATCATTCTCCCAGACAACAAAAGAGGGGGGGGGGGTAATCTTACCAGGAAATAATCCGCCACCGGCTTCTTCGCCGGCATCCCCCTACTATCCTGCGGCGCCGCCTCGAAAACCCGATACCGTCTCCCAGGGCCCCTCCGCACTACCACGCTCCTATCCGTCGCGCTCCACGGCACGCTCTCGCCGCCGCCCTCCTCGCCCAGCTCCAATATCGCCGCCACGTTCCCGCAGCGGTAGCAGTAGTTTGGCGCCGACCACACCGTGACAATGGACGAGTCGAACATCTCCTTGAAGCCCTCCATGACCAGCTGGTGCGCGCGCGCAATGAGGCTGAGGTTGTTGATGTGGTTGAAGTGCTTGACGATGTCGGCGCCGAAGAGGAAGCCCGCGCCGCGCGGTGACAGCCCCCACCCGTCAATCTCGTCGGGGTCGCTCCAGAGGAGATCGCACATGGCGCCCTCGTGCGGGACCTCCTGCTTACGGTCCAGCAGCCGGATCTTGTCGACGCTGTCGACGAGCGGCGATAGCCCGCCGTGGACGCAGAGCACCGCGCCGCCGCTGATGCCCTTTGATCCGGAGGAGCTGCCGCTCGCGCCGGATCCCGGGGGTCCGCCGATGGAGGATGGGGCGGCGGCGGTGGGGGAAGGCCGCTTCATGCGGGAGATGACGTCGCCGAATTGGCCGACGACCTCGACCTCGGTCTCGGGGTCGTCGGAGAGGGAGGATGCGGCGCCGACGACAAGGGCGCCCAGGGCGAGGTAGTCGAAGACTTCGCAGCAGTGGCGCCAGACGTTGGCGCTGCCGTACTTGCGGAGACATTCGTCGTAGAAGCCGTAGACGGTGGTGATTTGGCGGGACTCGTGGTTGCCGCGGATCAGGGTTATTCGGTCGGGATAGCGGACCTTAAGGCAGAGGAGCAGGAGGAAGGATTCGAGGGAGTAGAAGCCGCGGTCGACAAAGTCACCTTTTGGGGGGGTTGGTGGTTAGTTGGTGTAAGAGGGGAGAGTGGGGGGGGGGGGGATACCCATAAAGAGGTAATTAGTTTCTGGGACATCGCCACCCACGCGGAAGAGCTCCATGAGATCGTGGAACTGTCCATGAATATCTCCACAGATTGTGACGGGGGCATCGACGATCTGGACGTTTGACTCCTCGATCAGAAGCTCTCGGGCCTTGTAGCAGAGCTCTCTGACGGCAGGTTCGGGAATGGGCTTGCATGCGCGCAGCTGGGAGATGGCACTGGAAAGAATGTCAGTCAGTCACGGTGGAGAGAGGGGGGGAAGAGAGGGGAGGGGAGGGGAAGGAGGGCTCGTATTTACTAGTCAAGGTCACTCATTGTCGTGATAAGAGTGGGGGGTCTCTACAGGACCGTGTCCTGTCCTATACTGTGCCGTGGGGAGAGAGGGGACGAATTGAATTGAATACAGAGAGGTAAGAGAAGAGGAATAAGAAACAGAAGAAGAGAATTGGTGATGGTGTTGAGTTGAGTTTCCCCGTTCCGTAGCAAAGAAGCAAAACACAAAATTGGCGTCGATGTCGACGATTCTGATAACAAGAGACTCTTGGCACAACAGCCCCAACAGCCCCCAAACCCCCCAACCCTAGCCCTTCCCCTCCGCTTTACTTTCCGCTCCTCACGTCAGATATCCCGTCAAAACGATCACTGACAGCAGACAGACAGTCCATGCACGACTTTCATACACAACCACACGGGTTATAGCTATAGATATATACACATAAATACAGATACAGATACAGACACAGACGCAGACAGATAACAGACACTATGGACGCCCCCGAAGACCGCGATGTCAAGCTACAAAAGGTCTCTGGGGACCTCCTCTCACTGTTCAACGAGCGTCTCCCACAGCTCCTACAGCCCAAAGACACCGTGGAAGGTGGTAGTAGTGGTGGTAGCAATGGCCGGGAGAGTCGACAGACTGTCCTCAATAGCTTGATGAGTCTTGTGAGAGCTCTATAATTAATTCCCACCACCTCCTCCACCACCACCACCACTGCCAATGTCTCTATCTTTGCTAATTTATATATACTCTACGCCTGCTCTACTCTACAGATTGAACCCTTCCAAGAGTCCCCCCAGCTTCTTGACCCCTACCTCCAATCCTACATGACCCAGCTCACCACCGCCTTCCTCACTCACCTCCCCCCCCGCTCCACCACCCCCACTTCCTCCGCCCAACCATCACCAGACCAAAAAATCGCCCTAAACGCCCCTCTCTCCGAACACGACGGAATCTCCAAGCTCCTATACACCCTCTGCAAGATCCGTGGTCCCAAGATCATCTCCCGCTTCCTCCCCAACGAGCCCCGTCATCTCGAGCCCCTCTGCGACTTTGCCAGTAGCACCACCGACACCACCGCCTGGGAGCTCCGCTACGTGCTCCTCCTCTGGCTCAGCCACCTCTGTCTCACCCCCTTTGACCTCATTACCATCTCCTCCTCTGACACCTCGGTGCCGTCCCCGCCGCTACCCCCGCAGCTCGACATCGCTGGGCTCCCATTGCTGTCGCGCCGCCTGTTGGCGCTGGGACTCGAGCATCTGGCATCCCCGGGGAACAGGGAGAGCGATGCGGCGGCGCTGCTGCTCGACCGGCTGTGTCTGAGGAAGGATATGCGTGCCATTGGACTGCTGGATTCTCTGGTTAGCTGGTGTCTGGACATGTTCAAACCGAGTACTGACACTACTACTACGACCACCCTCTTCCTCAAGACCGCAACCCTCAGGGTTCTCGCTGGAATCCTCGCCCAGGGCGACAGGGACACCGTCTCTGCCTTTGCCCCGCGCATCTTTACCCTCGCCACGCGCCTCGAGGCCGGGGCCGCCTCCTCCTCCAGCGAAGAGTGGAACTCTGCCAACGTGCGGCGCCTCGTCATGAAGATCTACCGCTGGGTCGCCCTGCTCTCCGCCGGGTCGGAGGATGATGATGAGGGAGGCAACACAGTCGAAGACATAATCGAGCGCCTCCTCTCCTGCCTCGGCGACAAAGACACCGCCGTCCGCTTCGGCGCGTCAAAGTCCCTCGCCGTAATCTCGCGCAAGCTACCCCCAGACCTATCCGGCGAGGTCCTGGAGGCCGTCATGGCCATCTACGACGAGGACGTCTTCTACCACCCCGCCCCGCCCGGCAGCAGCAACAATGGGGAGAGGGTAAAGGTTCTCTCGGCGGTGACGGCGGAGAAGTGGCACGGGGCGACGCTGACGCTCGCAACGTTCCTGCGCCAGCGTGCGGTAAGGAGCACCAATGTGCTGGCGCGCGTGGTGAGGAGCATCATCGATGCGCTGCACTTTGAGCAGCGCCGCGCGACTTTTGCACTCGGCGGGAATGTGCGCGATGCGGCGTGCTACGCGGCGTGGAGCCTGGCTAGGTCGTATACGACTGCGGAACTGCTGGCCGTCGGCGGCGGCGGCGGCGGGACGAGTGTGCAGCAGGTTCTGGCGACGGAGCTGGCGGTTGCGGGGTGTCTGGACCCTCTGGGGAATATTAGGAGAGCGGCGTCGGCGGCGCTTCAGGAGCTGATTGGGAGGCATCCGGAGACTGTGGTAGAGGGGATCCGGGTGGTGCAGGTGGTGGACTACAATGCGGTAGCTCTGCGGAGGAGGAGCGTGGTGCAGGTAGCGGGCGAGATCTCGGCGCTGGACGAGGGATATTGGAACGCAATCGTCGGCGGCATCATAGAGGGTTGGAGAGGAATTGGGGGTAGTGATATCGAGGGCAGGAAATTGTCTGGGTCGGGTCTGCGGGAAGTGGTCAAATTATCATTACCCACCGACACCGACAACCCTGATGCCCGAAACCTCCGGGCCCGCAAAATCCTCACCTCATTGATCCACCGGATCCGCACCGAGGGAAAATCTGATGTCGAGATCTGGCACGGCAGTGTCTGGGCTCTCGCCGAGGTCCTCGATGGCCTCTGCACCCTCCCCCTAACCTCCTCCTCTCCGCTCTTGACCTCCACAGAGTGCTCCCTCCTCCTCGATACCCCCTTCGAGAAGCTCGCCGGCAAAGAATTCGTCAACCCCATTCTCCGCCCCGAACTCACTTCCGAGGCCGCCTCCCGCCTCGTCTCCGCCCTCTCCTCCAGTTTCCCCCTCCTCCTCGCACCTCACACAAACAACACCATACCCCCCGCCAGGACCCTCCGCCTCTGGACCGCAATCCTCGAGGCCTGTCTCGACCGCAACGACGACATAGTCCTCGCCCAGGCCGTCCCCGCCGCCAAACACCTCCTCGGGATCCTTCCCCCCCCCAGCCGTCACGCCCTCATCGAGACGTGGTGCCGGCGGGCCTCCCCGCCCGGCAAGAAGCGCGGCCCCGTGCTCGCCCTCGGCGAGATCCTCGGCTTCGTCTACGGCGCCGACGCCGCAGCCACAGACACCATCGTGCGCACGCTCGTGTCCGCCGCAGGACGGGAGGGCGAGGTTGAGCTGCGGGTTGCGGGGGTGCGCGCGCTGGGGGTTAGCGTGATGGCGCGCGAGGGGATCAGGAGGCGGGACGTGGCGGAGGTGCTGCTGGCCGCGCTGGACGACTATGAGGTTGATTCGCGCGGGGATGTGGGCTCGTGGGCGAGGACGGAGGCCATCAGGGCCGTGTGGGAGAATTGGGGGTGTGAAGGGTGGGGTGAGGCGGGCGGAGAGGCGGAGTGGGAGGTGGTGAGGAGGTTGGTGAGATTGAGTGCGGAGAGACTCGATAGGATGCGGGCCCGCGCCTGTGAGGCGCTGCTGAAGATCTCCGCAAGCTGGGAACAGAGCGAACTCGAGTCCTTTATTGACCGGTAAGTAAACCCTCCCTCTCTATATATGCATAAAACCTAATATATACCTCTTCCCATAGTCCCCAACTCACCTCCGACATCGCCGCAAACTCAATCTCCTCCGCCTCCTACTTCACCTCCCTCATGCCACTGCTCCAACACAAAACCCTCGCCGTCCCCCTCCTCACCGGCCTCGTCACCTCCGCCGGCGCCGGCTCCGACTCCCTCCTCAAGACCTCCCGGTCCGTCCTCATATCCCACAACACCGCCGTCTCCTCCGCCGACCCCCAGACCTACATCACCTCCTTCCTAGACTCCATGCTGAAGGTCCTCACGGCGTCCTCCAACAGCGACCGCGTCGTCGTGCCAGCGCTGGAGGTCGTGGCGTCGGTGCTAGAAATGACGCCCCGAGCCGTCTCCACCCCCCCCGACGGCGCCGACGACGACGACACCAAGGCGCTCCAGGCGCTCTTCACCACAATCCAGAAGCTGCACTTCAAGTCGGGCAACCCGCAGAAGCTGAGTGCGGCGGTGCGCGCATACGCGGGGGTACTTCTGGCGGCGCGGAGCGCCGAGCTGAGGCGGAAGGTGCTGGGGAAGTTGGTGGGGATGCTGCTGCACCCGTTTCCGCGGGTGCGGGAGCTGGTGGCGGAGACGGTGTGGGTTTCCCTGCATTTTGGGGCGTGGGAGGGTGTAGAGGGGGAGGGTGGGGAGAGGGAGAAGGTGGAGAAGGTGTTGGCGGACGGGGATTGGTTGGGCGGCGTGAAGGAGGTGAGGGCGGGGGTGGGGGTGTTGAGGAAGTGTTTGGGGGTGTAGACCCCTCGGGGCCCCCCTTCTCCCAAGTAGCTAATTATTTGTTTTTGTTTTTATATAGCTGGTTGGCTGGTTCTGTAAGGGATACCCACAGAGTCTTCTTTTTTCCTCCTCCTCTTGTTCTTCTTGTTCTTCTTGTTCTTCTTGTTCTTTTGCCTGTGGCTATATGTAGTTGACTGGTTTAGACCGAGACTATACGTCTATTACAGTGAATCAAGAAGGTAGATCTAGAAGTAGAAAATAAATTACAGTCTATTCTCGAACTCGTTATATTGATAATATCCTATAGGTAATAACCATGCAGATATCCTTAATCCCATAGGAAGAGGGCAGGGGGAGATCTGGATAGATTTTATCCACCCCTTGATCAATTGAGTCTGCAGGATCAGATGGGGAGG
This sequence comes from Morchella sp. 2015-shanyang, assembly GCA_024713795.1. Classification (NCBI taxonomy): domain Eukaryota; kingdom Fungi; phylum Ascomycota; class Pezizomycetes; order Pezizales; family Morchellaceae; genus Morchella; species Morchella sp. 2015-shanyang. The sequence continues at coordinate 2,074,104 of JAMGZB010000001.1, read as the reverse complement.
CGTGTTCGATATGGGGTGTTGTTAATATATGTGGGGATCAGTAATTATTAAAAAAGAATTGATAGAGATGTACGTACGTACTTGGCCGCCAATTGGTCTATATAGACAGAGGTAGATAGATGCTTGGTTCGCCTGAATACCTAAGTATGTAGTTAAATATCTTGCCAGGAATATCGTGTCGATATAGTTTGACCTTAACCAAACAAGCTAGCTACTTCTATTGCTCCCAGTACCTGTGTCTATATACATATATAGAAGGACAAGCTTAAGTTTCCCACCCCTTCTCTCGATCACTGGCCCCGTTGTTCAATTGATCGAATCACTAGATAGCTTCATTGCTTTACTGCCTTTTCTTTTAGAACTCACCTCTGACGAAAAGATACCATTCCCTCGTTTCCTGAATGTGCTCAACTACAGTATCAAAAAGAGGGGTGGGATCACTACGGTATTGCCGCTGATACGCTAGTAGTGTGGTAAGGATACGGTATTTCTACAGTACTCTTCCTCTAATGCGGGTTTAATTTGGTATTTGTCACAAATTCCGTAGTCCTATGGTAGTGATTTCACCTCATTTTTTCATACTGTATATAAGACACGCGGGATACAAAACTACATACATCACCGAGCCTTCCCAAACAAACAGTCATTGGCTGATCCGGAGGGGCTAGCTAGGCCCGTTCTATCTAAACTCTTCTACGTACGGTCATGTCCAGAATTAAGTCTGCTTGTACATTTTATGGGTTTACTTACAAGTACGTATAGAGAGTGCTCCCCGGCTTTGGGGTCTCTGGTATCCTGTGCATATGGGTCTGGGCCGGTTGGTTGATCATTTGGTATTCTCAGATAATACTGCCTAGCTCTAGCTACAGTTTACCGTACTGAGAGTGTTTTTTTTTTACCGCAAGGGTACTTTGTATTCAAATGCATGCATGTAGGCCCAGCCAAGCCTCCGACGGGTGCGGGAGTAGTAATATTAGCCCTTGACTTGCAATTGAACACTCCACTACCCGCTGGTGGTTCCAATCACATCCGATCACTCGGCACACAAACATCTCCCGTCCCTATTTGGGGGGAGAGAAGGGGGCTCTCAACCTAGCCATTAAGCTCCCGGTCAAATTTGGAATCATCAGTATATGTATCTCCATTCACTCGTTAAGGCTTCCCATCTCCCCAAGACCTCATTCCCCTTCAAACCCATAATCGATCCCCGGCGGCATCAACATCAACTATCAAACCACCACCTCCATCATCATGTACCTCCGTCTCCGTCCATCCCCTACGGACCCCACACAGAAGCGTGTCTTTGCTGTACGCGCCTCTGGAGAGGAAGTCCCTGACCCCGCCTCCCAGGAGCGCTGGAATGCCGAGTATCTATCTCAGCACCCAGGTAGCGGCCCCACCACCGCCACCAATAGCTCTCAACATCCATGCTTTATCCAGACGCTCCCCAACTCTGTGCTTTTCCCAGACTCGCCCTCAAACTTCGTCGTCGAGTTCATGGATACCAGCTGCAAGTTCATCTTCATGATCCACGGTGGCTCGGCGCAGTGGTACTTCAAAAACACATCCACAGAGTCGTATATCACCACTCCTGGCATTTTCAAGAAGCCGCTTCCCCCGGGCTTCAAGTACCACGAGAACCCCTTCTTCTCCAGCGAGCTGGTATCAATCCCCCGCAGCATCTTCAAGTATCTGGCCGCACTCTGGGAGGGCCGCACCAACACGGGGTGGATCTGCAACGACACAACCAACCACCGGCACTACATGTTCAAGGTTGTGGTTGGGCTTGCCGACGACGGGTCGATTACGAATTTCGACGACCTGAAGCATACGCTGCACATGGTCTGCGGGAGCACAAACTTCGAGATGCTGTTCACCGGGCTCTGCGGACATAGGCTCAACGACTCCTTCTCCATGACGTGGATCTGGGACTATCAGAATGCCGACAAGGAGGCATATATGGTGATGGGCCCGGCGTATACGTACCTGATGGCCAGGCTGATGCATCTCCGTGTGGAGAACCTAGGATGGGGAGGGGGGGATCATAACAGTGCCGTTAGTAGCGTGTGGGCGCTGCCACTTCCGTGCGCTGGCGGGTTCGTTGGGAGATTGGAAAACAGCGCCGGGCTGGTGCGTCAGGAGTGTGCTAATGGGGCGGAGTGTATCGTGTGTTGAGTATACCAGTTAGAAGTACGCCCTAATAATCGTTTGAAATAATAAGTATAGGCTTCTGGGTCCTCTTTACATTGTGATAATACGTTGTCAGTGATAGGGTGCCACTCCGTATGTATTCAAATTATGCAATGAATCAATGCCAAAAACTCGGGGCCCCAATCAAAGAAAGGGAAAAGGAATCTTATAATTAATATGACACTGAAACTATACTCTTCTCCCATGGCTAGTGCTTTTGATACCGGTGCAAAGACCTCTCAAAATCTCCAGGGGCCCGGATGGATTTTTATGATCTTCTTTGAGGGGAATAAAATCTTCAAGCCTATAATATTGATACACTTCTATAGATGCGCCGGGAGAAGAGATTCTCTGATAAGTGAGTTTTTTCCCTGCATTCTGAACTCTATACGCTATGACCATTCTAGACGAATATTAGAAAAACATATTCTTCCCTACCCTTGATCCTTTCCCCTCCTTCCCCAGCTCGACTGGCCGGCCATAAGCCCGCTCATATTAATCAACAGTGTTCGCTCATATTAATCAACAGTGTTCGCTCATATTAATCAACGGTGTTCGTCGTCATAGCAAAGACCCTCAGGCTGCTAGGGCACTATACCTTTTTTTTACCCGTCAACGCCTGCATTAAGCCACCTCAGAATAGGCAGAGAGAAGCGAGGAGGAAGAGGCTTGTAGGGTACTGAATGAACAGATGACGCCCAACACGAAATCCTTGAGGTTTTTTCTCCAAGAGCATACGTAGGCCGTAAGACCAGCTGTGACCCAATAGCTATTGAATCAAATTTGGAGGAGGACTTACATGGCTCCATGAGCCACACTCCATGTGTTGCTTCTCCAACGAGGCGGTCAGATCTGGGATCGAATCGAATGACGCTAAAGTGGCCCCATTAGGAAAGTCAAGGTACGCCAATATTACATGGCAGCTAGCTATCCATACGATATAAACGAAGGAAAAAAAAGACAGAGTCACGGTTCCAATATTAGGATGTCAATTCGTATTCATCTAAATCGGCCCGGCCGGGAGGATACATTGACTGACCAGCCGGTACCACCGGGCCACACAGGACCTTAGGCACTCTGAAAAAAAAAATACACTTGGGTAATAATTACACGAGATTACTCCAGGTTCAATATAACTATATAACGAGCACTATTGCGTTCTGAGCTGGGCAGCTACTCGCTGGCATTCAACGTATGGCTGGTAATATTATCTATGATTAATGTTTGTCATGTGGTAATATCACCCTGCCCTATCAACACTCTGCTTTCCTTTCCCAAGCCCTGCCTGATCGCCTGGGGGGTGGTGAAAACATGGCTAGCTAGTAACGCGTAGATATGGGTGGGTGTCTGATCATTTAATTAATATTACCACCTTCGTTTCTGACATCGAATAAGGTTGAACAAATGAGGAGGACCGGACGTTGCAATTGCCCCTAATTTTCCGGGGAGGGGGGGGAGTGGGAACGAATATCCCATCCATGGCCCCCCCCCCCCCCCCAGGGTAACCGCAAATGTCTCGATTGTCACGAAGTCAGGTGAAAGCAACATATCGAAAATCACATGCATAAGTCCATACACATAAGGCCTAATGCGTGTATGGCCGACCCAATTATTGATCCAGAGGCACACACTGCTATATATACAAGGCCCAGCTCAATCATGCACTCATCAACCGGAATAGAGACGTATGATATATGTACCTGGCAAATCTTCTTCTGATCGTATCGGTTAACCTTAAAACTCGATTTTTTCCTTTAAAAATAGTAGACAGATTAATCCTATAGCTAATTATATTATAAAAATAAACTATAGTACTTCGAGGCTCCCGTGTGTCACATGACGCTCCAGGCTGTGAAGGTAGCTTTTTAAGCACCTCGGTTTTCGCTAACCTCCGGCCGGCGGGCCTCGCCTGGGGGAAATTCGATGGGGCTTTTGTCTCAAGACATGAACCTAAGGGTGTGTATGTATACATATAGGCAACGTACATACGTATGTATATACTTAGGTACTGTTTGAAGCTTGTATGATATTAGATGCGGGTCACGTCTGATCAGGCTGGGCCCCAGCTAGAGGGAAAAACACAATAAGCAAGGGTAAGAGGAAGGGCGCCCCCATGAGACCGGTTGCCAAAAGATTACAGCTGTACAGGTATATTAATGCAAAATGTAACTCAACAGAATCTGATCGACCCCAGCTAGTGAGTGAGTTCTATGCAGCTCTGTGTGTGTAATATTAGAGAGCTTCAGAACTTGTCATAATTATCTTGGTATGGTAATACTATACTGACTAGCTACTATAGCTAGCTAGCTAGGTGGGCAGATAGCTAGGCTTTAAGGCCTCTTAATCAGGTTGAATTCAGTCCGAGAGAATATTCTATAAACATATATACATGTATATATATATATATACACTAGCTGTACAGCCTGGCTGGCTGGCTGGCTGCCTAAATTATATGTACCCGAGGGGCTGGCTTTGAGATTTTATCCATTTAACTAGTTCCGTTACAGACATGACTGCCAGAATATCTCACAAGCTGCATGCAGTGCTAATAAGCTACATGTATATTGTAGCCGTAACATGATTGGAAATGTCACTGTGATATATTTTAAAGCTAGTGTGCAGATGATCATAACATAGCCTTATTTCGAGAATCTTGACCCACCAAATTTTGGCAAAAGTTTTCTTTTCTTTTTTTTTGGTATTGATCTCTAGCTCTCTCTAGATGTCAAGAGTTAGAGGGAGAATCCGAGTGCAGAGCATATCGGTGTACTCCCTAATTCGACGGCGGCGGCAAGGCCGCCCATTAAGCTTTACAATATATCAAACGAACACGCTGAAGAAGAAGAAAAAAAAAAGAAGGCGGCAACCCCCGCAGGTATAATAATCCAAACAGAGAACCCCACAGGTAACTGATACATGTATACTCTACATATATAGCGATTGTAGTTACATGTACTTATTTATCAATCCTCCAATCGCATCTGTGTAATAATATGTAACTTACATACTCGTAATTTCATAGCGTTTCCGGACTCGATTGTTATTGCATACATAGAGGAAGGCCTGCCACGGTTACCTTTTTTTTTTTTTTGTATGGCATGCAACAGTGGTCGGGTTCGGAAACGTTATGAATTTACGAGCAGATTAATTCGATAGCATTATATTAAGAGGGGACGATCGATGTTCGGGCCGCCAAATGACCTTCGCGAGCTGACTAGTACTGTAAGTTATACCAATGAGGTACAGCATGCTAACTAGGTGAGTCCAGACGTTAATACATACACAGCTCCGAAACCACCACCACCCCCACCACCCCCACTCACCCACCCATCAACGTCCCTCTGATGATCTTCCGACACTCTTCTATACGCGCAACCTCCATTAGGGGTTTCCCCACTTACTTACTCGCACTGCGCCCAATAGTAAAGTCAAGCCTTACTTACGCCCATGGGATTAGTTGCCTAGTAAGGTTAACTGATAGAAAAAGGCCCGCTGCAGAAATCTACCAATGTGAGTGTCTAAACACTATACATATCTAACTTCTGGTGCCCTAACACTCTTTCTCCTGCGGGGCTTATTTCTCGTCTGGATGGGTAGTACGAACATTAGAAGCGCAGTTCAAATCACTATAGGTTAGAGAATGTTGACATTTTGGAGGGCCGAAACCCTCTGAGAGGGGTATTTGAGGGTTCAGTATCTCATGTTTGACTCACCCCCTTTAACTTCGGATCCCCTAGCGTGGAGTGGAAGCACTCCGATTTTTATGATAGGCCTACATAAACCGAAAAGCCACCTCTTCAAATCTTAGAGGTACAATATTATATTCCATAATGCTGCGTGGAAATCGAGCATTGATGATGGAGTGGGGGCGGGCTCAGGAGTAACCACGCTCTCGAGGGGCGGGGGCTTGGGAGTTCCCACCTGCTGAATGTCTAAAGATATAGGCTATCTCAAAATATAGGGCAATAGTCCCTTTACAAAGGCCTCACTAAAGGTCTTCTCCGACATACAAGGGTCAAAGGCCGGAGGACCTTTGCACTAGTTAGAAGCGCCTTGACTCGACGATTTTACTTACCAATAGGGTTCCAGTAGCGGAAGATCTGCGTCTAGTAAAAAAAGACTGTGGGGGAAATCCTCCTACTTCATTGGGCGTCACTCGGAATATCCGGATTGTCTTGCCTTGTGACTTCCGGTGGCCCTGTGGCTCTCACGGGCCCGGATCTAGACCACTATGGCTCAAAATACCAACTATCATTGATTCGGCTAGGCTAGAAAGGGGGATTCTCATCAATGTGGGTTCGCCGCCCGCATGTCTTTCTTTGTCTTCGGACTATCAGATTTGGTAACCGGATTGCAGTACACTACTTAGGGGCGAAACAAATACGGAATCTTGAGCGTTTCAGTCAAGGATTTCATTTGGGGTGTTTGTCTCTAGTAGGGGGGGGGAGGAATTACCTGACCAATATAATAGACCCTTTCGCAACTATATTTGAGACTTGTGATAGAGTTTCTTAGTGGGTATAAAATCCGTGCTAGGTCCTTTCCGTTGTTACAAGTATCTCACGGTTATCTGCATGTTGTAGGAAACTACTAAGTAATCACCGGCTTAAATATAGGTGGATCATGCCTTAGTGAGTACTGTGAGGGTTGTCCCTAGATCCAGACAGCGCACTGTCCCAACTTAACATACCTCCGCTGTCAGATCACCCAATTGTGCTGGGAAGGGTTCGAGGGCTTCTACGTCATGTATTTTCCCAATCGATCTCGAATAGCTCATAGACCGAGATATTCGCGCTTGTGAATCGTACATATGTCTCAGAGCATGTACTTATATGACTAATCATAATTCCTCATTGAAGTTACCAATTCAGTACTAACATTGCCGTATACTATCAACTCCTCATTGCGTAAGCTGCTTATACAGTGGCGAAGATGGCCAATAAAAAGTTAGGAATATATGTAGGTAGGGATATGCAGTACGTGTTTAGCCAGTGTCATCGAATCCGAAAGGGATACATGTAGATAAATGTATGTATGTGCATGTACCTGTGTGGTCGCGAATCGGTCGTGCACCCTAACCCTGAAATTTAACAACTGCTGGAACTTCTAGAAATATACCATGCCCTGGAGATATGTAATACCCGCAGTGAATACCGCGATGCATCTCCCTGTACGGTATGAGAGTAGTTTGACCCCCTGAACTACAGCTGTATAATCATTGCCTATAATGTCAAATCATCACTCCTCACTCGATTATTATGCCCTCATTACAACGGAAATGATAAGCGACTAGGTTGCAGGAGAGGCCCCAGTCTTACATTGAAAGCTTATGTGAGCTATCAGAATTGCATATTCCGTAGTTAGCCTATTAAATAAAACTATTAGGCATGCATCCTTTAATTTTCCCATCGATCAAAAGATCGACAAGCGCTCCTTTAGAGTTATGTAAAGATCTTATAATTTTTATACTGGATCTTTTCTTTTTTTCTTTTTTTTTTTTCTTTCTTTATTTTCTACTCATTTGTCAATGTTAAATGTACCTACTCGGTAACATTTACACACAGAGTTGTCTGCCTTTTGCCGCGAACGGGTTCCCCTTCGGGTATGCGCAAGCAGGGTATATTTGCCAAGATGCATTATGTATGTGTTTGCTTTTTCTGACGATCCTCTCTCTCTCAACCTGACTGATAGGAGGTTGACGTCGGTGAGAAAAAGAGAAGAAAAGGATGGACGAGGAGAAAGGAAAGAGGAAGAGGAAGAGAAAAAAAAAAAAAAAAAAGAAGGAAAGAAGAAGAAGCTCCTGTATCTCTCTCTTCAACCGGAGGGTTTTTTTCTTTTTATTTTTTTCGAAATTTCCTGCTCTCTCTATCCCGCTCTCCTAGATCCTCCTCCTCTCCCTCCTCCTCCTCCTCCTCCTCCTCCTCTCAGGTTTGACACCGCGCCGTCTCCGGCCTGCCTGTCAGCCTGTCTGGCCATGGTGGCGGGTACTTCCAGGAGTAGTCTGAATTAGTACTGCCGGTAAGTCTTTCACGGGATATACTGGGGGAACATGCGGTATTTACCATGGACTGTTCTGGTTCGTCAATATCAATGAAATCTTTAGTTAAGGGTCAAGCCGGGGCCTGTACTCGGCTTGTTAATTGAAAGAAAAAAAAAAGGTGCGGTGCGAAATGTCTCTGCATTTGCGTACATTACGTGACATGTGGAACATCCCAATTAAACATATATGTTGAGGGGGGGCTATGTTGTTTCGAAACATCCAACTAGGATACGTATATTATGTCCGTTACCTACATACTTATCTCAGCTATCTGCCCTACTGTAATAAGTTCTAGGCTGATCTACTAGTTGTCAATACGGTTTCACCTGAGGCATTTCCTAGGATATATACGGTATAGAATCCTTAGCCAAGCGGAGGATTCGAAAATGGTATGATCCCGTCATATCAGTAGAGATGAGGAACATGATATGTAGAATTAAGAGAGAGAGAGCATGGGTGTGGGGGTACGTGTGGGTGTGTGTTTTTTTTTCTTCCCTTGATACGGATTTTGACTGGACCTGTTGAAACACGTCGAGTAAACCCCATCCATGGCGCCATCGGCAAGTTGTTCTTATTCGTTGCAATGGTACGTACTGTTGTTGTTCTTTTGCGGATGAAAAAAAAAATTAGATGATATTAACTTTGCGAAATGAATAAGGCAATGTCGTTATTGGGCTAAATAGGTGGGAATACCATTATATTACTCAAATATATATATATCCAAAATGTCGAGACTTATGTGCATGCCGCGGTAAAGTAACGTGCATGCCCTTCCATGTCAGCCGGCCTGTAAGAGCTGGTAATCAAATAAAGACTTGTTAAGTAATGCAGGAATCACCTTATCCGAATCACAGACAAGGCACATATACATAGATTAGTAGGTACCCATATAATAGGTAGCAATATCTACTACCGAATTTGCTTTCGAACATGCCCAATCATCCATCATGGGGCTAGGAGCTCTTAATACGCATCATTCTAGATCGTATCAGCGCAGTTGCTTTGCTACCCCACGCTACAGATCTCAAAGATTGTGATAATCGACAGTTGTTTTTTTCTTGCTCAGTGGGGGTTAGCGATTGCCCGAAAAAAAAAGCTGCCCGCAGCGAATTTATTTAAGACGGCATAAAAGGCTACCATTCACCCCCTGCTTCATCGCGATTGACTCCCATGTCTCAATTTATGGGCCCACAACTGATTGGTACATATGCGTTATGTAGACTGTGACAACTAGAGAGTACTTGCCGAGTACTCCGTGTCACGATTGTGAAAGTTACGCTTTGTGATCGACAAGGCAAGGCATCTCTTTTGGCCCTTTTGGAGGGGGGAAGGGGGAAGTGTCGTCAGGGTTAGGGTTGCCTCGGGCTTCTGGAACAGCCAGCCTACCGGGAATGTCGATACAAAACCGACCATATTTAAATAATGAGCCTTTTGGCATCCCAAAAAATCTACCGGAAGAATGACAAATGATACAGCTATTAAGTTAGCTAGTTGAACTACCGCCCCAATGGTTTTACTCGGGTCTTGGGTCCTACTAATATGTAAAACAATTACTCCACATTGATCCACAAAAACGGGGGGCCTCTACTCTTACTTTTCTTTTTTTTTTTTTTTCCATTGGGCAGTTTAATGTTCTCCAATCCTTTTTTTCCCCCTCTTCTCTGCACAGGCGTTAAATCAATCATTGCCACTCCTACAAGAGCAGAGAACGTGGAGTTTGGGTACGTACTCAGTCAGCCCGCTGCAGGGAGAACAGCCAAGGGAGGCGGGCGCCTCAATGTCCAAGACATCAATCATTGGTTGCAGTGTGGTTTACTTTGGCACAACAGCCGTTACGTATACTGCCATCCGAGAAATTCCCCCTTTCCATCTTAGTAGAGTGACCCAACGCTCATACTTTCTCACTCGATTGCCACCCACTCCTGGAGGTAGAAGAAACACACCCTTCGGACCGGAAGTTTGAATCCGTCCTGGCCGAGACATATGGATGTGCTTATGTGCGATCGAGAGGTGACCTCAAGTGCGTTCTCGATATGAGACAAGTATAGGAAAGTTAGGCGTGTATCGGGACTGAAAGGCCCTAGCCCTAGTAGCTAGAGCAGCAACAACCTGCGATATTTCCGAAAGGAGTAACGTTCGGCTTTTTCGAATATTGGGCGAAGCGTACAGGCGCAGCCCATGTACCAGACAAGCTGAAGAACCTGATATGCATAAAGACAAGTCATAGTGGTGGCGAATCACCCAGAAACAAACCCCTAAGGAAAGTTCTACTAACTTTGATGGTGATATGATTGATACTCGGTGGACGTTGACAAAGGCCTACATACTACACAGCCCATAAAATAGCCCTAGGAGCGAGTACATGTCATCCCTTGAATTACAAGGATTTAAAAAGTATGAACAGAAAAGCAAGGCAAGAAAGATCATTCGTTTCTAGGCGTTCTTCCATACTTCCACCCAATAGAACGTTATCGGCCCAGAACACCGTTCAATGTTTTGTCCAATGAAGTGCAAACATCAGAAGAGATAAAACATCTTATCCCAGCCATGGGTCATGTCTTTCACACAGTCACCCCCAAAAGAAATTAAAAAAAAACGCCATGCAAATCACTGTACGTAATCGTAAACCGGCTATGTAGGCGGAGCATACTTGCCTCTCTGCGATGCTCTCTTAGAAACCCATCAAAATTCTGATAGGGTGGGAAGAAAAAGGCTAACGCACAGTAACGCCTAGCTACTCTAGATGGCTGGATCCGATAAATATTTGGGTTGCCAAGTCCCCACTGTGGTCCAAGCCATACTGCATGAACCTAGCTACATAGGATGTTGGGCCCCATGGGAAACAGTTCCCTATCTGAAAAAAAATATTTACCATGTCCAGATTTTTTTCTCATCGTACATATAGGGTGTCATATAAAGCGGCGAATGCAAAGCCACATACCAGCGAGCGGTTAACTGTTATTTACCATGTGTGTAACTGCAAGTCAGGTAGCGAGACCTGTCGTGTCGTATCATCTCGCAGACGTGGAATACAGCTGCTGCAGCAACACACTAATGATATCGTTGATCATTAATTAACAATCCCGATTGGACTTACTCCACCGTGTCCAATGCTTTCCCTATGTGTCCGAATACCCGGGCTATGGCGTAGTCAGTCAATCACTTAGAAAAGAAAGCCATGAGATTGATACGGGGCTGAGATTTCAATTAGCTGCTTCTAGGAACAAGGAAGGCCTGGTCAAACACTGTCGAACTATAGAAGGAAGGAGAGCGAGAAAGAGGGTGTACAAGCGTGTCTGTAAGTAGACAATAGAGTTTAATTAGTATGTACTTACAAGTAAAAAGTATGTAAGCTGAAAACGATCAGTTCCTCTTTGTACTCCACATGTCTTATATTTGGCCGGGGGACCTTAATAATTGTACGAATTCGTTAATATACCCGATGCGGAAGGTTTATACAGTAACACTTATACCCCCATGAACGTTGCTACACGCCGCTTTTCCGCCCTTCGGCTCCCATATCTTGCTAAACAGCGGAGATGATATTGGTTGATGTAGTACATTGTATGAGTGGCAGGTAGGCCCACTTTAAACTAGAACGCCTAGGATATTGGAACACGGCGCTGTATGTATGTATGTAGATACCCAAGGTATATCATTCGTGCTATAGGGTGTCTTGTCTAGATGCACTTACCGATAATAGATATATCGCTGGTTCGATATATCATCATCACTGATCTGATTCGTGCTAGGGTGATTCGAAATTTTCTGGTGAAACCGGGCGTAAGTACTTGATGGGTCCGTGCAAGCTTGCCAGGAACTAGGGCTTATGTACCAAGATTATTGCTATTACCGGAGCTAATAAGCTCCGTGTTCTACGTGTCACGGGCCTTGTGACCTTTTGATATCAAATACCTACTCTATCTAATCCTTCCATCCATCAACGAGTGTCATGGAAGGGTGAGAGATTGAGGGGTGGTTTGCGGTCATTTGAGAATGATTATCAGGAAGCGCACCGAATCTGCAGCTTCTGGATGCCTTCTTTTGTAAATTTGGTCGATCCTGACGTTGAAGGCACCGAGTTATCCTAACGCTGTACTATTAGCTATTAGGTCCGGGAGCAAATAATATTTGGGACATAGTCCCCTGGTAGGGAGGGTCAAGCAAAGCCTAGGGAGAGGAGAAAGGAAATTTGTCAAAGCATTTCTCCGCCGGTAGGTTGTGTAAGGGACGCTTTCAGATTAAATCTAGGTAAGTAGATAGTGGCCACCGGGTTGGTGGGTGGGATGAAACGATTAGTTGGTGTCAAGATGAAGCCACGATAACCAACACCAGCTCTCGAGCGTCTATATCGATATTTGCTCCCCCCCCGGGCTAACCGACCGAAAGGCCGAGTCCTGCAACGGCAAGATTATATTTGAGTAAGCGGTCTCGCTAATTCAACGACTGCTACTGGTTGACTGTGCCTGATTTTGGATAAATGCCTAAAGCTTGAGTAATAACAACTTATAATAGAAACTTGGTTTAGTTATGTGCTAACATATATAATGGGAGTGACCGGCATACTTAATATAATAATTACATATACATGTAAATATACATGCCTATCATGGATTTAAGGCTGGGTGGCGGTGGGTAGCCCCAATATGGCTCAAGGGATATGGTGATCGAGTTTGGATTGTAACAGCCCGGGTTTTGCCAGATATGTATTTTTCATACGGTACCACAATACCGATGTTAAGACTGCAGGTAAATTTGTTGTCGGTTGCGACTGAAGTGTGATATTTGGGAAGGCAAAAAAGAAGCCTAAAAACAGGGGTGTCCAATTAATGTGTACATGTGGCTAGGTATGACGAATAATAGTCGTTACCACTAAAAGGCTGTTCGAGCTCTTTTTGCCTGGATCAGGAATGGTTACTATAGGTACAACCAGTTTTTTCGCCCGATATTTTATGATCTGCCTATTCATAGGTCGTGGGATACCTTCCCTTCAGATCCATCCCTTTCCTTGAATGTGTTCCCTATGTATAAAGTTCATGCAGTTTTACATCACAAGCGAAGAAGATCAAACCGACACGTTGAAGTTGGGAAAAATCTCCGACTCTATTAGGCAGAATGTAAAGGTTGGTCCTCAATACCAGAATGCATATGTAGATAAGGCAATCGTATCCAAAGATTCTCAGACTGGTCTGGGGTACGAGGGGGCCGGCCGGCGGGGGGGTCGAGTAGGTGGGAGCTTACTTTATTCAAAATCTTCGAGCCCCAAATCTCCCTGTAAAGCCAATATATATCAGGCGCTGTTGAATATGCCATGATTGCAATCTCATGTGTACGCACAGGTTTTATCCTTTTGTAACTCCAGCTCCGCCCTCATACATTAGTTAGTACCCTAAGTACTAAAAACACCGCCCAACCCCACACCGTCGGAACCGCGGCGCGAAAAACCAAGGGCCTATCCGAATAAAATAATTGAGGGTGTTGCACTGTTGTCTCGGTTGAAATCATCATTGTCATCATCAGATGTTATGGAAATGTAACTAACGCTTCCATGTTCACCCTCTGATCCGGTGCGTTGGATACGGTAGGTTTTGGATTTTTTTTTTTACCATTCATGTACGTGTTGCAAAACCTGCTCGCTCATTCATCTCTAGTTTATTTATCTCGAGGATCATACCATGGGCCACGTGCCGCAAGAGCTTAGAAACGAAAGCTGGAACTTGAGGGAGTCCATGGTCTGGTTTCGTACAGATCCGATGAATTAGATCGACCGGTCTATCTGCATATTAATAAACTGATGCATTATGATTCCAGACCAGCCAGATTGATTAGGTCTCCGATCAATGAAAAACGGCCTTTGGGGCCGAATCTAGTTTTCTTTAGATCTGCAGAATTTCAACTTTCGACCGAGGATTAAGAGGGCCGTATATCATATCGTGTCTGTATCCGAGCCAGAGGCCTCTTGGCTAATAACTCGACCAGAGTCCTTTCTCCTCATTTTGTGGCACAGACCTTGGATTGCTTGCAAGCTTCAATTGGGGGGAGAAGGGGTTGCAAGCTGCCCATAATTTTGTACTCGATATGATTCGTGATATTACTAATATTATAAGCGCAAAAGGGACCGATTGGATCAGCCTATCATATAGGAAAGTGATGAGCAATTGGGGGACACATATCTGTTCTAGCTCAGTTGCAAAAGATCTCACGATCAAACTGTTTTGCTGCGGTATTCTCCAGGGCCCAAGATGGTAATTGCCGCTAGGCTGACACGATGGCTGTATTGGCAACGCAGACTTGTGCGGTAACTGTTCAGAAATCTGTTCGCCTGGCTTTTAAGGCGAGATTTATTCGAATTTTAATTGTTGAGGGATTAGACTATGGAAGCCTGGCTGGCTGGCTGGCTGGTATAGATGAAGAGGGGCGTATTGAGATGCATGCATGTAGCTCATGATCATGTAACTGAAATTGAGGATGGATGATGGGATAGCTGTGACCTGGGATATCTACATGTACATACATGAAATGTAGCTAGCTAAATACCGGTACGAATTATACACGCCAGTGTTAGGGCGGTTTTGCCGTACGTGATTTCCCCGAGCTAGGCAGATACCTATCTAGCTTACCTACATGTAGTAGCAGCGGGACAGAGGTTTTTTTTTTTTTTTAACAAATTTCAAGTTGATTTATGCCTCTAGATGATTTCAAGGGTTTTGTTGTACGATGTAGGGCACTTGATACATGTAATAATCACCACGTATGAAAATACATGTCCTTTATATGTATGTATGTATGTAGGCTGGGTATATCGGACGTACAGCAATGTATGTACCATACGATTAAATAAAGTATACTTGGGTGACAATACGCGTAGTAATAGTAATAGTTGGCCACTTGTTAAGCACCTAGTCTCGAGCATTGGCCCGGAATTAAGAGGCTTTTTCCAGCTCGCTCTTATGGAAATCAAGGCCTAAGCTGAACAGATAGCCCCAAAATAATATCATAGGCATCATATGTATCATCCAAATACGCCTAGGATTCACTGAGGAGGCGTACTAGAATAGAGCACTGCCTATATTACCATTAGTTATTACCTGGCTCCTATCGCGGTACGGACTAGGTTGGCGCATCGCGGTGTATCTTTAGGGGGTGTTCTGGATTCTGCAGTACCAAGAAATTGGAGGGCATGGTATTTAAGTAAATAAAATAAAATCACCTTTTTTTTTTTTTTTACAAGCCGACCGATCGAGCCAGCGACAGGCGGACAGCATATCAGCCCTCGGTGGTGGCCTCAGGTCAAAAAGACGAGTCAAGCAACTCGCAAGTGAGACAACTACTTTAGAGACGATCTTTTCCTGAAGAGCTTACGGACATCGCCGATCATTTGCCTTTTCCGCCTTCAATAATCGCAGGCTAAGCTGGGACTAGCGTTTTTCTACCATTGGTTCACTGTACGAAGTGGGTTAGGTAGTTGGGCTCAACGGAATTTGACCCTGGTTCGTTTTTGTATTGCGCCCCGGTAGTCCCCAAAGGGCAATGAGTGAACCGTTCCTATCCGGGAGGATTAGTACGGCTGTAGGAAGGAAAAGGAGGAAGGGAGGAGATCGTGAGAGGGAGTGCTCGAGGAATGCTCATATCATGTAAGTGCTAGAATCTCGAGATTTCAAGTACGCCATGTTCTCCCCCCCTTGACCTCAGGTTGACCTCCTTCCTTGACCTCCCTCCTTCGATCCCTGACTTCCGTCCATCAATTAATATTAAGCTCCTTGCTTTGATGGGGAGGGGGGGGGAGGAGGAGGTGGAGGGTGGCATGGTAAGGAAGCCACGGGGAACATGAAAGGATAAGTACGATATAGGTTGTAGGTAGCAGGATAGGCAGCAAGCAAGATAGATCAAGACATGCCGCTGCTCCTGCTGCTGCTGATATTCTTCTGCAAGCCATGGCCAGTAAGCAACGTAGAGTAGTACCCGAGGATATAACGCTATGAAACTGGTTTAGCGTGTGTAATGGAAACAAGTAACTACATGTATTTTATCTGACGTGACTCCTCTTTCTTTATTACAGCTAGCAACAACCAATTGACGGGAATAATGTCGCAATAGGCCTCACAACCCATACAATAAATTTCTAGGTAGAGCTGGTTAGGGTTAGGGTTACTTAGCCACCGTGGGATTCAACGAGTGAATGAAAATAAAAAAAGATACACTGCAATCCTCTACTTGCAGCAGCTAGAACCCGATATAATAACCGGGACCGCATTGCTACTGTTGGATTCTCCGAAACAAAGCAATGTGATGCCTGACACATACATAGATGACCAATTAAGCATGTAGCATACATATCGTGCTGGATGTTATTTATCCTCCCCCCCTGAATTCCCTGTTTAGACTCGGCACACACTCCTTGGGTTCTTTTCATGAGCTGCATGTTGTACTTTTGTAGCATAGATATATATATCACGCTAACACGCTTAACAAAAGATGCCAGTATTCGTCATCCAAAATCAAGTCCCTTTTTTTCTTTTTCTTTTTCTTTCTTTTTCTTTTTGCAACAGCTTGCGCGGCTCTAATTCTAGAGGGTATCATTAAAGCTTTCCTATAGGTTGACTCGCGCGGCTTGCGACGTGCCTACAGTACCGGTACTATGGCAAGTCAAGATATCAATACCCTCGCCAGAGTACTGGGAGTTTCATGCCAAGACATCGTTACTTGAGGGCTTGGCTGCTATTATTTGTACTTTACATACAATTATAATTCACAGACATGAGTGATCGTGACTACATGTAGATAAACGTTTATATTTACACAACTTCTATGCAGGGACGTCGTGAGGGGCTTAGAAGTACATGTAAGTAATCGAATTATGTGCGTATGCTCAAGTCTGTGACCAGGTCTAGATCTGATGAATCTCAATCTCGAAACATGTTTTACTTTAGTTGGTTCGTTCTACTGCTTGCGTCTGCGTCAATCAATAACAAAATCTAAATCAGCTGATACAACTCGAAGAACAGATGTTACAAACAAAGAGGACTTACTACTCTGCTTTATATACCCACATATAGCTGGCTTACGATAGATTGCTGTTGAAACGTATTTCGGTAAGAAGAATAGATAAAGGGAAACGTTTCAATTGATGTGGCCGGCCGCCGAGAACGGGTGCCGACGCAGGCCTATTGTAACAGGGCATAGAATCCTTCCACATAACCATTCATATCCTGGAGAGTAGTATTACTATGTAGTATTACAATGGAAGAGTACAATGGACTAGTGAAGATAGGGTTGAAATGAGAACGACATTATTGATAAGCCCGCGATTTTCCAGCTGGTTTTCTCCTTTGCGTTTCCGGTTGCTTGATTTGCTCTGTCATAAAAAGCAATATTGTCCTACCCCCCACCGAAAGCGGTCACACGCACGCCGTGATTTGTCCATTTTATCTTTTTATTTCATTCTTAACCCTTTCTCCTCTTCCTGTTTGTCTCTGGCCTTTTTAGAAAAAATCCCTACGGTCAAAGCTCAGAGAGATCCGGACTACCTATGGATACATGTACTTACATAGATATCTGCGAAGTGTGCGCCATCGGGCTCGGTTCAAGGCACCCGGGAAGTATTTAGCTTGTGCCCAGCAGCAGTGGAGAGGTCGACGTCGATCTATATAAGAGCATGAACACAGACCATAATCGAACGCGGGGCTTTTTCCTGGCACTTTTGATTGGTTGATTTGGGGGGTTGGCACTACACGCCTAGCAGGTACAGTACTAGTGTAAGAGACATAATTCCCAGCCAAAAGTGTATCAACTCTAATGGCTACCGCTAACGTTGATTGGTTGAGTGGTTAGGGGAAGGGAGGGGGGGTCTATGGTCCAGCCAGGTATGTGCGCTAGGTACCTACCCAGGTGCATACATACCCTACTCACTCTACATCACTTGGTATGGGAGGTATGGAGAACTAGAAGGTGGCGGAATGACCGTGGTGGCCCACTCCTCCTCCAACCCGGGAATACGGCTCTGATCGGTTGTACGAGGTTTCAAGTACAGCAGGGATTAGTACAGATTTCTGGTAAATAATTATCTTTTGTTAGTCCAAGTAGAGTAGGTAGGTAAGTGGGTACTGTGCATGCATAACCTCCTCATATTAAGAATAATAACTGTATGACCGACAGCTCTATTTCCTGATCTTCCCTTTTTTTATAATTCATAATATAATTCGTTCTCAAGTTACCTGCCTTGTATTATCCGTAATCGATTACTGTCTGTATGTACCTCGTTTTACACATATCCGTGTTCCCGGTGGTGGTGGTGGTGGTTTACTTCTGAATTGTTCGTCCGAGTCGTCATCCATCCCTTTTTTCATGTAAGTTTAGTTACTCATGGTCCATCTAGTTTCGAGTCCCACCCACACTCGCACACACCGCCTCCACACACCCACACATGTGCACATATCCAGTGAACGGTAGTAAAAACGAATAGGGCCTAATAGTTGATCTTTCCTCCCTTAGACTCCATTTTTCCCGCACGGTATCTCGTAAGTATAGTAATTACATGTAGTGTTGTTGTTGTTGCTGTTGGTCCACTTTACTATCACTTAATGTAGTACAATCGTTTTATTACCAATGTTATTATTATTACCATCTATGGATGTGGCCTGTAACCGTTATGGTTGTAATCAAATAATTTTTTTTTGATGATGTATGATCGTGATCATCCTCACGATCATTCCTGCCGAGGAAGCAAACATTCATTACACCCTTCCCTTAAGACTTTTCCCTTCCGTTGTTCTTTCGTGGGTGGAGCCCTTACTTGTTGTCTAGGCCTGTGTCTGTAATCACAGTAAAATACCGTATTCCTGTGTTGTTATTTCTTGTTGGACATATACATACCTGGCCACCATAGTTTCTGGTACGTACGAAGAGAGAGAGTGAAGGGGGGAACCCCTTTCTATCTATCCGTCGCCTGAATGTGAGTGTACCAGTGAGATCCTCCTCGCTTTGGATCGCCTCTCTCTCTCTCTCTCTCTCTCTCTCTCTCTCAATTTCTCTCTTACTCTCTCACTTCGCAACACATAACGGCCAGTCCAGCGTGTAGCTACCCCCACACCCCTGTCTGTCACTTTACTCGAATTCCAATTATATCTCGCATTCCTGCTAGATTAATCATATACTAATCTCCGGTGTTTATGTGGTGGCTCATGTTAGTTACTACTTAGTAGAGCCCTCCCTGCAATCGCCCGCTCGATTGAGACACTGCTGCTGCTGCTGCTGCTGCTGCTCGCTGCTCTACCTGGACCGTACCACTAGAGTCCGCCAGATAAAGACAAAAGAGGGAGTGTCACGACGCAACTAGGAATACCATGATCATACCTTGACCGACATTTGACTTACTTAGAGACAAACATCAATTTTTTTTTCCCTTACTACTCTTATTGTACTAGTGAGTACATTACTGTTCGCCGCCACTTACCAATACTGCTAGTTAATTAACATTCACCTGCAACCACCTCCCACTACAACTGCCCCCCTCACAACTATTTCAAACTCATCCCATCCCTCCTCTTCTACTCCTTTCTCCCCTCTCTCTCTCCCTCTCTCTCCCTCTCTGTTCTTGTTCTTCCTTGGCCCGTGAACGTCAACTGTCGTCACAACTGGAAGCCCCACGCCGGAATATATAAACTACTACTATTCAACAACTACGTACCGAGAATAAACTAACTCTGGCCACAGCGCCAACGCTTATTATTACGTTGTTAGTTACTACTATTCTAATACCGCCACCTAATACGTATACATACTATTGTTCCCCCAACGCTCAACAATCACTTCTGTCTGGCGTGGATAAAAGAAAGAAAGAAAAAAAAAATTCAATAGTTAGGATATAAAAAATATATAGGCTGTTTAAATTGGCAGCTAAAACTTTTCCCAACTTCGCCACGTTACCCTACAGGAGTCACGATTATTTCAATTCACAATCCAACACCATTCCGTCCTCACTTCCCCCGTCGGCCCGTTCGCCGGGCATGTCGACGACACCCCCCCGAATACATCCTCCCACGGATTGGTCGACGAACTCAACGCCCATGTCCGCCGACCGCGATACTCGGGAAGTCTTTCTTGGTCCAACCACCCAAGAGACGGACGAGTTCTACGCATACCAGCGCGATAATCCGGGCAAGGACAAGTCGGAATATCTAACATGGTTTGAAAACAAGTTTGGGAAGGAAATCGAGCTTCGACGCCGCCGCTCTGACCAACCGTCCGATCTCGAGTACATGGTCATCAAGAAACGATCCAAGTACCGTGAGCGGATCGGGTTGGAAAGCGAAAAACTGTTGGCGTACTATGAGGCCAACCCGAAGAAAACATACCGTGAGCTCGCCGCTTGGTTTCAAAAACAGTTCGGCAAGGAAATTGACATTACTGCAATTTCTCGTATGTGTGCGAGTAATAATCATGTTCCCCCAACTTCCCAAGAATCGAGTCGAGGACAAATTTCTTTTTGGGGGGGGTATAGGCTGGGCTAACTTTTCTTTTTCCTACTATAGGTGCCTTAAAACGAAATCGAAATTCTGCCGATGCCAATGGCGCCGATAGCCCTCCGGACACAGGCCCCGGGGGGCCACCACCGGCAAAAAGAGGGCGCCGTTCGTATGGTTCCGCCAACGCGAGTGCATCATCTGCCGGCGGGCCGCCTCAATCGTCAATGCCCACGTTTTCCGTTGACATATCCAACAGACCGCATGCAGAGAGTGAAGGACACACCCCAAAATCTCGGCCTGAGACTCCGCAAATCCCCACCGAGATTGCTCCGTTTCCTGACAGGATGGTTATCCAGCACCAGCAACAGCAACAACAACACCAGCAGCAGCAGCACCAGCAGCATCAACATCAGCAACATATTCAACAGCAGCAGCAGCAGCAGCAGCAGCAGCAACAGCAACAGCAGCAGCAGCAGCAGCAGCAACAACAGCAACAGCAGCAACAACAACAACAGCAGCAGCAGCAGCATCACCATCATGATGGTGGTGTACAGCAGCTCAAGATGGAACACAAACCACAAAACAACCAACCGGCAGTGTATCCCACTAGGATACGTCCGGCAATTCCTCCAGAGTCTCCTACTCCACTTCCACAGGCCGCTACACACCCGCAAACACCCATGTGGAATCCCGTCAATCCGCCGCCGCCCAATTTCGCTGCCAAGGGGGGGAAGATCGCGGCGAAGTCCGAGCGTCCGAGCACTGTTGCACCACAAGGTTCGCACAACAACAGTAGCAGCGGCAAGGAATCTCAGCCACAAATCTCACCAGCCAGACCCAACAACCCGCCCCCAAGGGTCCTACGCAGCAACAGCTTAACCAAGGGCTCGGCACCACCACCACAACAGCAACTTCCACCACCACCACCACCACCACCGCCGCCCCCTCCCCCTCCCCCTCCACAACAAATCATCCCTGCAATGAATGGCAGCATTCCGCCCCCAGCGGAACCACCCGAATTCCGCCATCCCATCCAACGGCATCAAGGGGAGGATGACATGAATCTAGAACAGCTCAGGACACGTCTCTCGGACGTCGTCAGCCGGAAGGCCCAGCTTCAGGATGAAATGAGGGCCTTGGAGCAGGAGATTACCAATAACGAGAAGACGATCCATATGAGACAATATGACATGGAGGTTCGCAGGTTCCAGGAGGTCGAGGTTAGTTTTAGGGCGGAAATAAATAGGTTGCAAGCCGACTACGAAGATCTAAAAGCATGGAATTCTGAGATTTCTCGCGGGAATCTTCAGTTGCAGACAATCAAGAATCAACTTGATGCAGACAATGCCAGGCTCCGGGAGGACAACCATGCGATGGCTGCTGAGATTCAGGTGCTGAGTGTAAAGTTGGAGACCATGCGTGAGAGGATTGGTGCCCAGGAAGCACGCCGTAGTAGATCCATCACTCCTGTTGCTAGACAGGAGCCCGCCTTGAAGGCTGAGATGGATGCATGGCTAACGTCAAAGTTCTCCAAAGAGGCAGAGAATGAGGGAGAGCTGAAGCGCCTTGCGGAGAGTCTCACCCAAGCGAGTTGGAAGGAACTTGATGGGCGTGTCCAAAAGTTGCTGGACATCGTGAAGGAGATGGGATCAGAAAGGGAGAGACTGCAGGAGCAATGGATGTCCGGAATTTTTCTAAATGGTGCGGCCCCGGCTGCAAAGATAGACGGAGGTAGGATAGGATAGCCTTTAAGCCACTGCAGGCAGTATCTCGATCACAGTTCTGACCTTCTCCTAGAAAAACAAATGACACCTCCGGCTTCTACCCACTGCGTCACCGACGAGACATCTGCCTCACCACCCCCGCTTGTAGAACGAGAGACCGACCCGAACCCGAGGCGCGAATCTCAGCCAAATTCTCCAGAACTCAAAACTGCCCCCGAGGCAGGAGCAAAAGCGGATACCGACTCAGCGGGAGATGTGGAGATGAGGGACTAATCTTCAAGTAATTGTAGATTATAACTCAGGGGAACCTAACTGTTCATAAATCTAGATTCCTGCACTATATGGCCCAGGCCACTAAACCAGAAACCTAAGATGCGGATTCCTTATGTTCCAGGTTTCCAGGTTATTCTATCCCCGTTGTATTTATTTTTTTTGGTTTTTAGTTACTTCACTTCTTGTTGATCGTGTTCTGGATGGCTTCTTTCTTTTGTTTCTACTCTCGTTTTCTAACTCTCGTTTATCTTTTTCCCTTGGACTTTTGTTAATTTGTTACGGCTCGTTTCTTTTCTTTCCTTTTCCTTCCTGTTTTGATCAAATTGGGGATTGAATGATGATCTGGCGCACAACGGGCTCGTTTTGTTAAAATTCTTTTGATTGTTTTACTATACTTGCGCTTTGTTTGCATTTATCGACATACCTCCATCCGTACATTCGTTTGTTTTCGCTACATTCTTCGTGAGGAATGAAGACCAAACTTTCTTTCGTTTTTGCATAGGGGGGTCATTTTTTTTCGCTTTTTTTTCCCTTTGTTCGCTATCTTTTTTTTTTGTAGGGGCTTGGGTTACGTTTCAAGGTTCATAAAGGTGTAATTATACATAGCATGCATGGTCTAAGATATCGAAAGAGAGAAGGAAAAAAAATTAATTGTTGGCATACATATACAGCCATGCTTAAACTATTTGCCGGATCTTTTTTTATCTCGAACCAGACTACCTTGGCCGAGCTCTAACCAATGCCGTCAACAATAGTGAAGAAAACATGTGAATGTTCACCTAATTGGACCCACCGAGGAAGGCTCTGAGACCAATGAATTCCGAGGATTAGGGTCACTGCAGCCCTTATTGCCGTTGGGGCGTGATGGGCAATGAAAACCCCATCCAGAGCACAATCGGCACCTGCAGCAGCAGCAGGCAGTGGCAGGCCATTTTTTTTAAAAAAAAAAAATATCTAGCTGGGGAGGAGGGGGGGGGGGGGCTCCCGGAGTTATTTTGACACGGCTGTTTTATAGCCAAAGCCCGCCCTATGTTTTTCTGCCTTACGTACCGTACCGTACCGTTCCAAACCGTGACATTAGAGTTCGACCCGCGTGCCACCTAACACATACAACCCACGACCTCTGAGATGTTTTGCACGGTACACATGTGATCCTTTTTCCTCAACCTTCTGCTCTGCCTTTGAGTTTGTGTCATATAAGTTTTTACAGCTCATCGTTCACAGAACCTTATACCTTGTGGTCAATACTACTACATCTCTACATATACACATGTACCTTCCCCCCCCTCCCCCTCTCTTCCTCCCCCCCCCTCTCCTCCCATGTCGATAGGTGGTAGGAATGGACACGCATTGGTAGTCGATAACGGTAATTTACCCCTTGGCAGAAAAAAAAATTGAAACACGGGTTGGCAATTCTGTTGATTTGGGGGAAATTCCTATTGGTAACACCGTTTGACACCAGTCTCGTCGGAAATCTCTTTCGATATCATCTCCCAAGGTCCAGACGGAAGAGAAACCAGGGATGTCACGGGTTTATAGCTTACAGGTGGCCGAAAAAGGCGAACGAGCAATTGCTACCACATCTTTTTTAGACTGTGGTTACTACATGCGATTATGGCCCCTAGTATACAGCTAACGACTGTGGTGCTCGCACAGATAGTAGGTTCGGCTCAATTCGGCATTATTACAGAATATTGGAATCATACCATAAAACGAGCTGCATAGTCGTTTCTCATACATGCTGCTGGTACGTAGTAGTAGATCGGGGGTGCGTTACGCATACGGATGCCAATAGGAAGTACATTTCTGTAGATACGTACTAAGAGGAACGACATCGACATCGTGAGGTCATTACTTCTCGTCCATGTCTCAACCGACACCTCAACTACGAGAGACTAACCTAGCCGAGCTATCCAACCGTACTGGAAAATCTTGGAATTGCCTCTATCAGGCTAAAATATCAGGATATATGATTAGCTAAATGTCTCGAGATTTGAAACCAATAAATATGGGAAGGGTTAATTTAACGCTTATAGGAAAGAATCCCGTTACATCATACTAGCTCTCTTGAAATATCCCAAGATTTATTCTGAGCCTCATCAATCATCACTCGCTTACAGGGCTTACAGGAGAATTAGTTCAGGATGATCACCCCGAGTGGGCATAATTACATGATTCAGGCCCGGAGAGTTGGTACCCCTAGATGTACCTCCTAAACAAGGTTTGCCGGACCTGTCATAGCTACCTGGGGATGGTGTCTTGGCTATACGGGCCCGGTATTTCTTCTCCTTTCCTTTGATGATGCTGCGCTCCAGACTGATGCCTAGAGTAGGCAGAGTGAGTACATGTATGTGCGCATTTCCCCACGACATGTCGGTGCTCATTATTGGGGGATGCTGTTGGATGCACTTGTTCACCAGGCAAAGGGCCAGAAAACACAGGCATCAGCGCACGGATTGTTTACTCAACCTTTTGGTAGTGGAGACCTCTTAGCATGGCGGTTTTTATGCCGGGGTAATGTTATTGCCTAACGCCTGTGCCGGTGCACAGAAGCCAACAATTGTTTTTTTTTGTTCAGAAAAACGAACATTACTACAACTTATGCTAATTTAAGTGGGATACTTGACACCTGCTGCTCCTTTCGATAAAATTTGGCCCAACAATGTAGATCACTCTACATAGTTATTTCTCGGCTTCTCCGAGGAGTTATGGTACGATAGGGACGCTGAGGTTGAAGGCTAAATTCTTTGAACAATATTGCACTATAACAGAAGCCTTGTTTTTGTCAAAAATGCCCGTTCCCGGCACCCTAATCCGAATCCGCATCTCAGAGCTAGTAAAGCCAATAAGATCTTAACGGAGTAGGAACCGTTATATGTAAAGGGTAAATATATTGAGGGACTTACATAAGTGGGGAATATACTATGGGGCGACCACTACTTTTAGTACCGGAGATGTATGAAGGCTCCAATGGACAGCAAGTACGACAGTAAGTACTTATGTAGTACATGTAGTTACGTTTTAAGGTGTATATGTAAACTAGGGTTGACATGGGTTTAACTGTAAGTAGAGTGACATGCAATCCTAGCTCCTAAGAAATCCCGCAGATAATCGAGCTGACGGCAAAGGCCGTGGTGGCGGAGACGTTGCTAACCAGAGCTACATATTTGCTGCTATGTTGATGCCATGCTACCGCACAGAGGCTACGGGTAGAGTACTCGGACTTCGACTCAGATTAAACAGGAGCCTATTGAACTGATTAAATTTTTGGAAATTGTGCTACACTCGGTGTTTTCTCCCAGTATTTACAGTGGCGAAATGTTCTCGTACCCGTATTATCAAAAGGACAAAAAGGGGGGAGAGGGGACGAGGAAAAACATATCTTCGGATTGTATTTTCACTCGATCAACCGATTTCACGCCGAACCATTTCTCCGGTGGTCCGAGATTGTTTCGTTTATAACTTGAGGGAGATCTTTGTAAAACTGCACGAGCCTATTGGGGGAGGGGGGGGGATCTATAGAGAGGCCATTGTATAGCTGCAATATTGTAATCTAGAGCGTTGTTGATCCAATTGGAGTAGGATATGTTTCAGGGGAAGTCCACGCGGAAGAGGAATAGCCTACACATATCCCAAATAAGCTCTACTCCACGTGAGACCAAGCTTCTGACACGTGCGCTAATGACAGGTATCAGGTTAGACTTACATGTAAACACTACATGTAGCTGTCTATGTACCGTACGTACCAAAAAAAGTGGGTGTATCCAGTACCTTATCTGGAAGAATACAATGACACTACGATATTGCTATATACGGTGGCTAAGGTTCCTATTTAATGCGAAAGTTTTGCATACCTATTACATCTTTCCCCCCCACCCCCTCCCCCCCCCTTTTTTTGGTACTGTAGGTATAGAGGGAGAACAGTCTAGAATTTGGGGCAATGAAGAGGCTTCGCGCGTGGTGCGAAAATCAAATAATTAGGGAGAGCGATATAACCACATTACATATATAATGTACATTAGTATACACTTATGCAAAGTACATGTACTCTACATATATTAAGTAAATACTTGTACTTGCATGTATATTTGGCATTTTTTAAGTACATGTAATTATGGGGATACCTACATGTAGGGGATAGATAGGGCCGGAGGAATAATGTGATTTATAACCTGATTGTTCCGTGAGAGTGTTTTATGTAACATGGTGGGCCTTATAATCATAAAAGCTGCCATATTTCGGGATATGTATCATGGGGGATCACTCGGAATATCGTTATGCACATTTCTCGGCCCCACGGTATAAAATCGGCAACCTCCGAGGCCGGTGGATCAATGCCCTTAATTAGATAAGTCAATCTTTGTTCGGCGAACGTCACAGTTATTGACAGGGTTCCCATATTATTACATCGATGTGCGGACACCCCACCAATCATGAGTTACGGGGGTGCGCACGTTTAGCCACTGAAGTCCTAACCATTCTAGACATTTTGTTCGTGACACGCCCTTACTCCCTTTCACTGTCCACTGTGCCTCGCAAACTAGTTTCTTGAGCCTAACGAGATTCCGCTCGTTTCAATTCCCCAGTGGAATCGTTTTGCCGTTTCCATGGAATATACCGCACGCGTCTCGAGCAGTGTTCCACTGAATCTGTTCAAAATCGCACAGTCACTAGGTCTGATGTTTGTACTCTCCTTACCCCTATGTCCATCACCAGGAGCCGCTATCAGTTCCAACTGGGTTGCGCCTAACTCAACGCGAGTAAACAACGTGACATTCGCTGTGTTTGGAAATGGCACAAACGGATTCATATACGACTCCTCGTCTACGGCTGAGGAGGAGTATGGGGTATATAATTATTGCAACATGCCGCATGTACGAGCGAGAGAGTACGTGGTCCCGGATAGTCAGTATAAATTGGAGTATGTGGAGGTTATTCAAAGACACCACAAAAGGACACCGTACCAGAGCAATACCTTTGCGGTGGAGGATATTGAGTGGAATTGTCGAGATACAAGACAATTTTATTATGGGGAGCCTATGGACGGATTTGAAGCGGCGAACGTTTATGTGGGTCACAGATAGCTGATTTTGATAATTAAAGGTTTCGTGCTGACGGAAGGTCTACTAGTGGGAAAACTATGAAGACCCTTTAAACCCTCTGCGGAAACATGGCTACCAGGGTTCATGCCAATTCCCACAAATCACTAAAGATGGTCTGGAAGACTCTTACACCCACGGAAAGGATCTCTACGGCGTCTATCATGAAAAACTCAAATTTCTTCCTGCAAGATATGATGAAACAGTAGTGTTTCGAGCGACCGCCAATGTGATCACGTCGCAGGTTGCAGGAGCTTTAATCAAGGGAATGTTCGGTTCCTCTGATAAAGTTCCTGTGCTTCAGCAATATGCCACTATAGACTCTCTTAAACCTAGTTACCTTTGTCCATACGCGGGGAGTGTCCGCAGTGGCTATCAGGGTAGTAATACAAATTGGACTGAACACTTAAAGCTCAGCCAGTGGCTTTTTGATGAGCTGGATGCGGTGTCAAGTGTTAACCCTACCGATAGTGAATGGCACTCGTAAGTTCTCATATCAGATACTTATCTGTTATCTAATTTACTGATATACGGACTTTCAAGTTGGTACGATCACTACTTCGATAACCTTTCCTCCCGTCTCTGCCACTCAAAACCTCTGCCATGTTCTGTCACATCTCCGAGCAAATGCATAAACCGTGAGATTGCAAATACTGTCTTCCGTCTCGCCCAATATGAATACTCCTATATCTTCCGCGACGCCCCCCAATCGCTTGAATATGCAAGAACCAGATTCGGTATCTATCTCCATGAGCTCTCGGCCCGTTTGCAGCAGCACGTCGAGGGTATCCAGGTCTCAAAGGTTAAGTATAGACACAACATCGCTCATGACGGATCTATAGCACCGCTACTGGGAGCGTTACAGATTAGTGAGATGGTATGGCCGGGGATGGGGTCTGAGGTTGTGTTTGAGCTTTATTCGGGGCTGGGGGCGGGTCTCGACAAGAAGTGGTACGTGAGGGTGCTGTGGGGTGGGAAGGTCATGCATTCATCGGCGATGGGAGAGATTAATATGATTCCTGTGGAAGAGTTTTTGGGGTATCTTCGTGAATTAGTAGGGGGTGCCGATGGGGCTTATGTGCGTGAGAAATGCGGGATTTAAAGGTATTCAAACTTCTGTTGGAGGGATTACAGGCTGCTAGTACTAGTGGGTAGGAGATGCTAATTTTATAATTACTTAATAATTGTGACATGATGTGGAGGTAGGACATGTAATAAAAGGACACAGAGCTGGATCCCTTCTTTAATTAGCAATAAATATTAGGCGCAGAGTATTTACCTACAGCCTGATCATAAATGATCGCTACCAAGTGTGGGGGGCCCGCTTATCGCTCATGCATGCATGGGGACGTGCACGCGAAATTCCAAAGCTTTTTCGGCTAGGTCACATATATATATCATATATCAAGCAAATTTTGATGGGAAAAAGACTTGTGTCAAGTGGGAATCCAGTCCCCGTAAGATTATATCGTGTGATCACAGGATTCAATAAGATTGGCTTGTAACCAAAGGGAACTGGCTGGCAAAACACATATCTATCGATTCTTCTATATATATACCTTATCATAAATTGGCTTTAGGTCTAATATGCTTTTTTTTGTCACTTTGTGTGACCGTGTACGTCGTGAGTAGGTACATGCAATCTCAGCACCATCAAGGTCTTTGGTACTTGTAATTGGCGCTTTGGTGGGACTAAACTGTGGCTGATATCACATATACTACTCTTGACGTATTCAGCCAGCTGTCATACTAAAGCGTTTTCAAATAGGCTGGTGCTACCTGTCATGGTGTGGCATGGCCTAAATTTGGTTACACTAGTAAGGAGGTGATGTGGTAGTATTAATAGACCCATCATGTCAGCAGTATGTGAGGAATATATATCAATACATGCATGTAATGCATATGTAGTATAAAGATAAGTAGTGTTTGAAAGGAGAGTCGATCGAGGGTGGGTGTTTAATGAGTATCGATTCGCTGAGCGGGTGCACGTTGATATATGATCTAGCCTCATGATTTATCTACATGCATATGGAGACACTTATACAGTTGTAAATATATAAACAAGGTGGTATTTTGATAAAGTATACCCCCGGTGGCTTAGACACCTACATGATCAGCGCGGTAGCCACTGATACATAGATACATGCACTGTTTCGAGCTTTCAACTCTTTCCTGCATCTATATGTAGGATGAGAATAAAGAAAACAAGGAGCACG
The DNA here is from genome assembly GCA_024713795.1 of Morchella sp. 2015-shanyang. Lineage (NCBI taxonomy): Eukaryota > Fungi > Ascomycota > Pezizomycetes > Pezizales > Morchellaceae > Morchella > Morchella sp. 2015-shanyang. Next base: position 2,044,098 of record JAMGZB010000001.1, on the reverse strand, counting down.
CGTACGGTATATACATGTACTTACGGCCTGGGCTATATTCAATACGGTTATTTTATAAACCTACATCTAAAATATAAGTAGGATATAAAACTATCTGTTTTATTGATTTTTATGAGGCGTATCTTGTTCTCTGGTCATGATATAAACGCTAGTGAACCAAAAAGTGACGTTGCATGATCATGAGAGAAGTGGCAGTATCAGGTAGGGTCATACGATAGACCGTTCAAGAAGATAGAACTAGAGTAAATGGTGTTTTTAAATTTTGATATACTTAATATAGGCTTCATGTTCAAAATCTCAAAGAACCTACGTATGTGTAGTTATATATATCAAGGGGAAAAGCTGACATTGCCGCTGTCTCTGCTACTGTCGTTGTATGATATATGGGCTGGCTCGGGTCTTCTAGCTAGTAGCCCAATATATGTGCGCTTTGTGCCTAAGTAAATAACGTATTTATATTCGATGACTAGTGTAGATGTATCAACAGGGGGCTTTACCTGCACCATTACTAGTGAGCTTTTCAGTCTAGACTTCATATACAGGCAATTCTACCGCCTACACCTTTAACGACGTGGTATAACACTTTTTGCCAGCGACTTTATCTATAGGATAAACGGTCAAGTCATAAAAAAGTGATGTTTTATTTTTTCTAAATATATAAAATAGATAGTCTCTAAATGTCAAAGATATATGTTCGGCTCCCATGATATAAATAATACTTTCCTCATAGTTTCTTAAAGATATAAATCAATAAATAAATGAGGGTATAGAATTTGGGTTAGGGTTATGGGGTGTAGTGGCGAGCACATTGATTGATTGATTTATACTTCATACATGCATGCAGCAGTGGCGAGCACATGATCGATTGATTGATAACTTATATATACAAACACAGCACATAGCACAAGATGAGAACTCTCATCTCAATTTCTTAATACACTAAATGTCTACCTAGTTAGCTTAGGATAGCCCGCGACCTGTGAGTACACGTTCGTTTCATGAGCTGACGATTATGTCCACAGAGGAACGTATACAAGACAAAAGGGCACGGAAACTTGACTAAGCCTATCTTATTTCTTAAGTGCAATAAATCCTTTGGTCCTTTGGGACTATTTTAACCAGTTATTTGTAGTTCTTAAATGGAGGAGATAATGTCTCTAGACCTAAAAGGTGTGATGGCTAGAATTGGGATTTAATGCGGAATTTATACAAGCCTGTATTAATAAAACACTAAATACATTCACTTTTTCCCCTGTAGCCAGTATTGCTCATTTAGAGGCATTGATGCCTTGGCATGAGATCAGTAGTATCGAGTGATAATTTGTGATCCGACTTTCTTTTTTATAGAACAAGTTCGTCTCTCTGCTTAAAGCTGCTACGATAGATCAAAATAGACTAAAAGATAATACTCGTACTCATCAAGCCCCCCACAAAAGCTGTTTTCCGTTCCTGTTTGCCCTCTATCTAGGAAAAATTGATTAGTGGCATAAACACTGTCACCGAGACGTACCCGCACTACTCTTCCTCGGCCTTCCATGCAGTGCCTTACTTAGGCCTTAAATTTGGTTTGGACAACCCGGGAAGATTATAGAGTTAGAGTTATGGAATGGTAGATAGTGGGGCAATCTCGCGAGCTTCGGTAGTAGCTGATGGTGGAATGAAACTATCAAGCTTTAATCTCTTTCCGTGAAGTAAAAGAGAAAAGTACTTTCGATAAATAATTGACGAAAATGCCTGACTACATATTTCGGTAGCTATATCTCTGCTTATCATTAGTAAGGTCCCCAGAAGAGAGTTTCTGTTGCCACTATGGTCTATGGGTATGTATAGACTAATACTGGTAGTATTCCTTCAACTTTCTTTTGCCCGATTAAACCTAATACGCTCACTGAGGTCATCCTCGGGGTACACGTCATATTTAAAGACTAAACCATCCTAGTATCATAGCTTCAGCCCTTGAATACGAATCTACTTACCTAGGCCATGTGAAAAGCCGGGCCATGTAGTAACGTGAGGAGCTGGAGGAGGAGGTTTATCTGTGTAGACTATCCTTGATATATAGCATTTCAAGAAGAACCGGTACCAAGTACTATCGCACTACTTAAGCTTCTTCCTATAAATGGTTCTCTACTATCCAGTTCAGAGGCCCGGGAAGCCCTTATTGCCCCCAACCCAATACCCGCCCGAGCATTCCTAGCTATGACCGGGTGATACCGATGATTCATGTGAGGTTTCCCTTTAGATGCCCTCCTTCCGTGCATTTTTTTGCTTGGGCTCCGTTCTCAGGACCCATATATATACAGACATTACATGCAATAGTGAAGGCTTATATTGTGGCTCATAATTCTCGGAGCCAGGACAGTTTTTTACCAGGTTATGAGGTAAATGAAGTCCATAGGTATAAATTCGTCTCGTCTTAGTTAATAAACTGCAAATTTGAACCGCTTAGGTTTTGTAACTAATCATGCTAGACTTTATCATTTAATCTGCACCTGCAAAAGCCCTACTTTGGCACCTGCGGGAGTGGGCGGTTGCCGGGACGGGCAGTGTCGGCAGAACGGCAGCAGTTGCGTGTGTCGCTGATTCTTCATGCAGAGACCGGAACTATCGGGAAGCGTAACAGTTTGGAATAACGCTTGGGTATGCCCGCCAGCTATGGGCGTGGTAAACTTAGGAAGCCATGTGCATGACGCTGTGACAGTAGTTAAACCGTGTCATTTGGCTACGCTGGAGACTTTTTTCGTTCGAACTCTAGTATATAAAAAAGCAGGGTCGCAGTCTTTATATAAGCTTTGTTTAGAGTAGCGATAAATGAGCCAAAAGTGCACTTCGACACATGCAGCTACCCAGTCGGCCGGACGGCCAGTTGATGCCGCCATGACTGCATACCCGAAGATTTCCTGGCACCCGATTTCGGAACTTGGCGTGCTAGCTTCCACCCGAGAGATGCTTGACCTAGGAAACATCGTATGATCCAAGCGGGGGCTTCGCGGAGAAGGAGTTGTCTTGCCTACAGTACTGTACCCAATGAATGATATTAGGGCTCGGAGTTCCATACTCAAAGCTGTCGATATTCTGCACCCCGCTTTGTGCGGTCTCATGGTTAGCAGCATGCCGATTATAACCTATTCCACTCTAGTCATAATGGTTGTCCTTTTGAGCCATTTTCTGCGCCGCGAATCATTGACTAGAATCAAAGACACCTTAAGCATAAAGATGATGTGTGAATCCATTGTCTTCAATTAGGTACTGTATGTACCGTGCGTATGTATGAAACCGTCACATCGGAGCCTGAACTGCTGGTAAGTGCACAGTATCAGGTGGGATTAATGTTACACGAACCACATATTTCTACCGAAATTTTTGCCGCGCATTATCAGAGGGTCTTAGTCGGCCTCGTTCTTAAGACAATTTAGTACTTGAAAGTTAAGGAATATTGTGAGAGAGCGGGCTAACCTGTCTAAACTGTGGCCAATTTTTTTTTCTTTTTTGCTAGACATGCCCCAGACCAAACCGGTTTAGAGAGTTACAGGGCCATCGACGAAAATTCTCTATTGCTTTTGCTTTAAACTGTTGTTGGGGGTAACTCAACACCTGAACTCCTGTGGGTAAAGTAAATATGGCGTTATATGTATGTAGTAGGAAGCTGCGGTTACAGACATTAAGTTTGACAGGGTTATTGATACCGAGATGAAGGCGGTACCCGAGCTCTAGATCCAAAGCTGAATAAATAAAACCTATTTATTTAGGAGTGGAGTCGATTGATTGAACCACGCGAATTTAAGATTGACTGCATGTAATATGAGATAGCCAATAGGTAGGCTAAAGCAAAGTAAGGGCGAAGCTTTGCCACTATGTGCGACTCGACGCCTGTCATGGTGATAGATACCATTGTTTGTAAACATTGTATGGAGGAGCACACAAGTGTGCCATAGAATGGGGCCGCTGTCGCAATCAGAACCCCCCGAGCCGTGAGGACACCCCCATGGCCCACCCAAGGGGGTTTTCTATTAGATCTTCGACCCTTGCTTCAAACATTAGATACTGTACCTATAATGGGACTTACATAAGGGTTAATATTGGCCTTGGGCACGGGCATCTACATACCGCGCAGTAGGTACTGCAATCAAATAGGTACTCTTCAACATTGGTAAAGCTTAGCTGGGCGCGGGCTTCCGCCCGCCCTCGCTAATTAGATTGAGATCCAAATACATATATTATCACGGCTGGACTTGCAACTAATACATGTAGTGAGCAAAATGAAAGCCTGACTAGAAAATTTCAAATCACACTGAGAGGAAAAGCTTTGTACTCTAGAAAGACTCAACTGCTAATTGGTCACCTGCTGCTCCCTGAACCTCACTTCTAAGGGTTTATGTCTGGTGTGATATCACTTAAGGAAGTTATGACCAACTAAGATCTATCAAAGGAGCTTGTAGGGTGTCCAGGGGACGGGACTCTCCGTCGCACCAGATCTCTCTAGACCATGTAGGGCAAGGATCTTGAAGATCTCTAGCAAGCTGCATGGGCAGCACGATCATCGATGGTTGTGGAGATACGTTTGCTGCGATACAGTATCGGTCGGTACATGTATGTAGTTGCCACTGAGGCTATGACAGCAGCCAGCCCCTTCAAACAGAACTTGGAACTCTTGTTTGGTGGGTGCGAATCTTGTTTGGTGGTTCACATAATTAGGCGGCAGAGCAGATGGTGGTGGTGGCGGTTAGTGGTGTAGATGTTTTTGCTTTTGCGCGCTTGCAGATTGGGCAACAGCGTAGAGCTTTATTTCCCAATTTCTGTGTGGCCATGCAAGCAAGACCTTCCAAGACCTCCGCTTTTCGTGAGGAGCACTACATGTAAGTTTGTCAAACAGTTGCAAGGAATGGCAGGTTCAAACAAGAAAATTGCATCCGCTTGAGGGCCCCGGCTCTTGGGCCAGCGCAATTCAGTGTTTTTCGTACGAAGAATTCTAACTGGAAATTCCTCATCCCACACGCTACAATAGTACGATTGGATATGCAGAATGAATTTTCAGTGGATCCAACGCAGGGATGGTCAGTGCGGAAGAGCGGCCATCAAAAAGACTTGGGTAAAGCCATGTCGATGTGGAAAGGAGTTTCTCCAGGGTAACCCAAACGATTAATATGATTCCACTCTTGTCCCTTTCATCATTTCCTTTCAAAGAAGGGGGTTAAGATTCCTACTTGGGTAGTGGCTGCTTAGTTCTTAGGTTGATCCTCTCCTCGATCTTCCTCCATTCTCACATTGAAGTCTTCTCACATCTCAAGCGCTCTCACTGGCTGTGTAGCATCCACTCCTTTACCTTTTTATTGACTTACAACCCCACTCTATCAAACCAACCTCCTTCTCACCCACCTCCACATCACTCACTCCCCCTAGGCCCTTGAACCCTGGTCTTACCTACCAGTCGTCACCACGCGTCTCTTTGTCGCATCCAGCTGTATCGCCGCATTGTTGTGCATCATCTGGATCTCTTCTGGTCAGGGCTGTGCCTATCTTTCACTTAGTCTCCTTGCAGAGTGATCCTTTTTTGCCTGATTCGTTACCATAACCCGACTTCTCGGTTACTAGCGAGAGAGATAACCCCCCCTGTTAGTTTCAATAGGTAAATAAATAATCCTGTCGTCATCCAAGGGGTCTACTTTTTTTCTGCTCAGAGATCCAACTTTTCCGAATCGAATCAAACAGGTTATTGGGCACTACAAATTGTACCTGGTTTCAGTTCTGAGAGTGTATATCTTTGACCCCTTCCCACATCGTGAGGGCCTTCCCCCCGCTAACGAATTCGACATCAACAGAGATCCGTGTTTAGAAACACACACCCCCTATCCTCAAGATGGCAGTGGTCAACGAAAATGATGACCAGAATATTGCCTCTGCGCGTGGCGTTTCTACAGCGGCCTTCTTGTCAACTCTAGTAGTCAATTTGGTCATTTTCGCTGCTCTAACTACAATTTTTACGATCTTGCGTCGTTGGAACAGGCGGATCTATGCGCCCAGGACCTATGTCAGTACTATACAGCCTTGGAGAAGGCTCAAGACTGTTGATGATAATGGCGATGGCCATGTCGATGAGGTAGAGGACGTCAAGGGCTTCTCTGGTTTGCTGGGTTGGATCGTGAGCGCTTGGAAAATCAAGTCGGTTCCCACTTGTCAATGGAAGCGGGTATCCGCACAGATCTAATCTGACATACTGACGATGGTCATAGGGATGAAACTGTCCTCCGTACCAATGGCCTTGATGGTTACTTCTTTCTTCGTTACTTGAAAAAGGCACAGATGATCTGCTTTGTCGGTTGTTGCTTGGCTTTCCCCATTCTTTTGCCCTTGAACGGAACTGGGGGTAATAATCAAACCGGGTTGGATATCCTGTCTTATAGCAATATTGATACTGATGACGCTGGCATCCGTCAACGGTAAGAGCTAGCCGATCACGCCTTGTGTTGGGGGTAACCGCTAATTAGATCACAGTCTTTATGCCCACGTGTTTGTTGGATATCTCTTTTTCGGTTTCATTCTATTTACCATCTACCGTGAATTGGTCTTCTATACCACCCTACGCCAGGCGTATATGCTCTCGCCTCAATACGCAACCCGTATCTCTGCTAGAACTGTGCTAATCACCACAATTCCCAAAAAATATCTCACTGAGACCGCTCTGAAGCGCGTCTTTGACAATGTCAAGCGCATCTGGATCAACACTGATACCAAAGAGCTTGAGGACTTAGTCGAGGAGCGCGATAAGATCATTGCCAAACTTGAGGCTGCTGAGGTTAAATTGATTAAGCTTGCGGATGCTGCTAGACGAAAGGGCACTCTTGGAAGTGACTCCCCACAAGACGATGGCGAAGTTGAGGGTGAGAGCGGTAGTGTTGCTGCGAGATGGTTGGACAAGAAGAATAGGCCTACCCATAGATTAACACCCTTGGTCGGGCAGAAGGTAATTTTGCAGGTCGATTGGTCCTTGAAGTGCGATTGTTTACTCTTTACTCTAGGTCGATACTATTGATTGGTGCCGTGTCCGTCTCGCCGAATTGAACCCTAAAATTGAGGAATTACAAGCAGTTCAAAATAACGGTGATGGCGAAAAGATGAACTCTGCCTTCATTGAGTTTACTTCTCAATCGGCCGCTCAGATCGCTCTTCAGACTCTTGCACACAATAAGCCCCTCCACATGGCGCCCCGCTACATCGGAATCACTCCCGAAGAAGTCATTTGGAGTAATCTTCGTCTTCAGTGGTGGGAGCGTTTGGTCAAGGGCACAGCTGTCACGGCAGCTGTCTCTGCTCTTGTTCTGTTCTGGTCTATCCCTGTTGCGTTCGTGGGTCTTATTTCGAACGTTTCCTATTTGGCTGAGACGGTTCCATTCTTGTCATGGCTCACGGATCTTCCTAAGCCAGTCCTGGGTCTCATTACGGGTCTTCTCCCTGTTGTGCTCTTGGCCGTATTGATGGCGCTCTTGCCCATCGTTCTTAGAATTCTTGCAAGGATCTCTGGGGAGCCATCAGTCTCACAAATTGAACTTAAGGTGCAGAGCATGTACTTTGCTTTCCAGGTTATTCAGGTCTTCCTTGTCACCACATTGACATCCGGAGCCTCTTCTGCTGCCGCTCAAATTTACGAAAACCCGGCGTCGGTTACGAACCTTCTTGCTAGTAATCTTCCCAAGGCATCCAACTTCTATATCTCATTCATGATTCTCCAGGGTCTTGCCATTTCTGCGGGTAATCTGCTCCAGATCGCCGGTTTGATCTTGTACAAAGTTCTTGGCATGATCCTCGACACCACCCCTCGAAAACAATGGAATCGCTGGGCTTCTCTATCAGGTCTTGGATGGGGCACTGTTTTCCCTATTTACACCAACATCGCTGTCATTGCCATCACCTATTCTATGATTGCGCCCCTTGTGCTTGGGTTCGCTGTGGTTGGTCTTGGCCTTTTGCACTACGCATACAGGTACAACTTGCTCTTTGTCTACAATGTCGACATTGACACCAAAGGCCTCGTATACCCACGTGCGCTATATCAGACCCTTACAGGTGTCTACCTTGCACAGATCTGCCTGATTGGTCTCTTTAGTGTTGGCAAAGCTCCCGGTCCTGCAATTCTCCAAGTAATCTTCCTTATTTTCACAGTTCTCTTCCAGCTATCTCTTTCATCAGCTGTTGAGCCCCTCCTCCGCTTCCTCCCCAAGAACCTTGAGCGCGAGGAGGAATCTCTCCTTTCCATTGAGAATGGCGACAATATCGGAGTCGAGGACGAGGATGTGACTCCAGTTAATACGAAGGGTGATGATAGCGGCAGGAAGGTTGTCCCTCCCCCTCTTATGGGTACCGCACCAGCAGAGAAGGCTGGTATCATTGCTACGTTCTTTCACCCCGAGAAATATGAGAACTATGCTGCACTTCGTAAGATCATCCCTAGAGGGTACCCCTCGGTCTCCTACCCGCCCCACGTGGAGCAGGAGGCATACATGAATCCTGCTATCGTGGCAAAACCACAAGCAATTTGGATCCCGAGGGACGAGGGAGGTGTTTCGCGACAAGAGGCGGCACACACAGGAAGAGTTGTCGATATCTCTGACGAAGGTGCGATCATTAATGAGAAGAGTAAGGTTGTATGGATCGAGGGCGAGATGCCACCGGGCTGGCATCCAGGCGAGATTTACTAGTCGGGCTGGTTCTTTTTTTTATATCCCGTTTTTTTACTTTTTCTTTGTATCAAGCGTGTTTGTTTTTCCTAATTTGGGTCTGTTGCTTCCTCCTTAATACCCAGCTGCTATCGTTTACCCTTTCATCATTAAGCACCTGGTATCTCAGCAATGCTATCTTACCACAAAAAAAAACGTTATTCAGCCTGCGTATCTGTACCACTGAAAAGACATACCAGCGCATGAAGAAGAAGGGAGGAGAGGGGAATGGAGGAGGCAAGGCAAAACACATCCACTCTTGCTATTAGTGAACAAAAGGATGGCCTCCTGTAGGAGTTATTTCTTTTTATGCTTAGTATATAATCATAGTTTGCCAATAGGCTTGATAATAGTGCCTGTTTTATGTATCATTCTGTGGCTGTTCGGGGCGTCGAGCCAGGTGGGTGGGACTGAAATATTAATGATTTATGAGCTCTCTCTGTGCTGGTCCTTGCGCGTGAGGCCGAGTTTCCGGTGATTTAGGTGATATTCTTCGTACGCGGGCGGATGCGCTCCAGGCACATTGCGACAGTACGATGATAGTACTGAGTACAGAAAAACATATATATAGATTGCACACAGTCGAGGTGCGGTGCGTATTGTGCGTCACGGCAGGCGTATATCGTATTACACTGTTATTCCGCTGTTGATCTGGGACATCCCGCCGGTTCGGTTAGATAAAGTTGTGCCTTTTTGGAGCAGGGGTTCAGATTGGATGATACTGCGCGTGTCTCGTGAGAACCTTCCAGTCGGCTCAATCGTGAGAACGTTCCGATGATCATGTCACAAACTGTCACTCGACCGCCGCTCGGGAGGCTTGGCAACGAGGAGGGGGGGATAAGCTTTTTTGGCGATGCGAATGATTAATGAACACACCACAACCCCCCCCTGCATATGTTTGGTGTTGTGTTGATCGCGCAAGCGAGCACCGGCGCTCGGGGGATGGTTTGGCGGCCGGTGCGTGGGTTCATATAAAATGCTTGTATGGGCATATTTGTATGGCATGCATGCGCGTATCTAGGGAATTGGAGATTAAGAAGATCGTGGATGATGAGCGAGGACCGAGTCAGAGGCTGCGGTTGTAGACGGCGACAGGCAGCGTGATCCGAACCCCTGGTTCGGGGATTTGAGAAGAAGACCGAAGTTGGGGGGGTGGGGGTTGGTTGTAGCTTCTGTCAATTGATTAGGTACGTTTCATCACGCTGTACATGTAGACCTTACCCTCGGATGCAAGACAGTCGGTTTCGTCTTTTTCGATATACATATAGATAATCTTGACATCAGCAAGTGCAGCTTTTCAGCGGGTATTACTCGCTAGAAAGTGTAACGCTTTCCTACATTTTGAAGGTCCCTGCTGGCTAGATCTATAGACGTGGGGGCTGGCCTCCATGATCTAAGACTGGTTCTCGGTTTGGACCAAAAAGGCGGGGTGAACGTTCCAGGACAAGCACTTCGAAACCTTACCACCTACAAGTGTATCACACACTACATATACTCCTGGTAATCCAATTATATCCCATGTCTTGATCATTTGCTCTGGTTCAAATTCTCCGAGTATTACAGCGTGACCATAAGTACATATCTACATTCCTCGCACTCTCACGTTATAATACAAGCATCAACTCTAGAGAAATCTCCTATCAATCCAGCCCTTACCCCCTATCGTGTTCTCAATGCTCCACGTATCCTCTGCCTCCTTCTTACTAATCAATCGCGAGAAGTTCGCTCTCTGCGGGTTCCACGCCGATGCACCCTTATTGTTATACTCGGCATAGTACACGGCATCCGTCCTTGGGTCAGTTGAACCCCATATAGACCATCCCCTTAGGTCCACAACATTACCAAAGTCGGAGTTCTTGAATACGGTGGTTGAATGGTTTCGCCAGGGGCGCCCGAGGAACATGCTGTTGTCCGTGGCATTTTCGACCGTGATAAGTTTGGCATTGTCGAAAACGTATGCGCCAAAGTAGGAAGAATTCTCACGACCTTGAGCAGTGATGTAGCCAGCGCGCGAGGAGGCCAGAATGGCATCCTGGAAGTAGGCAACGCCACGCATGCCGAAGATGTAGTCTACAGCACCCTTGATGTAGACGTTGCCGAAGAAGGCAGTGCCGTTTTGGGTATATACGGTGTCCTAATTGATATGATGAGCTTTCTCCCCCGGTTGTGACTTACGATTACAGAGAGCATACCTGGAAGGAGTAAAAGCCGGAGGAATAGTATGCATTCCTAGCACCAGCCTGGCAAAGTGCTAATGCTTGGGATTGGGACCCTTCTGCCCCACCGGTGCCGTACGAATTCTCGATGTCGAGGTTGTAGACGGTTGTGTCGTTGGAATATATCTGAAGAGTAGCGCTCTTTGCGTTCGAGCCGGCCACTGAAGCTACCAAATTGTTTGTGAGTAGGACAGTGTTGTCTTTCTGCGATTTGACGTTTTTTGTGTAGCCTTGGAAGACGGTTGGACCAGGACGCCAGAGTACCACTTGTCCCTTGTAGGTTCCAGGGTAGATGAAGATTGTCTGCGAGGATGTATCATTCGGGAGGGACCAAACGGCATCTTGAATCTAGGAAGTATTAGTGTGACGAAGGAACGTTATGGGATACACACGAAAACCCTACAGATTTGAAAACATTGGGGGAAGAACTATTAATATCGACTACCACAGAACCCTTGGGAGGCTTTGTAATGCCAGTTGCGACGGCCAATGTTACTGGGAGCAGGAGAAGGAGGTTGATGATATGCATCGTGATCGTGGTATAAGACAAATACGAGTTAACGTTTCTGCAGTGCAATTCGAATTCAGAGGTATACGAGGGTCTCAATTGGATTGACTGGTCCTGCTTCTTACCCAAAAACCAGAGAATTAACAGTTGGTACCAATGGGAAGGTTTTCTAGCATTATATACTGTGACTTTTCCATAATCCCGAACATCTAGGCCCGCAGAGGACCGCGCGTACAAATAACCATATTCCTGGAAAACAACTCACAACTATCAATCAATACTTCCAGGTTTATATTGCGATTGCATTGTATAATTCGCATACAGCATCCTCCCACAGAAGGTGAGTTGGACTGGGCGTTGGATACCCCACCTTTCGCTTGTTAAGACATAGATTCAATTTCCCGGTCTATTGATACATATACCGAGATGCCTGATTTATTTAATTCAGCAGGAAGAAGTACCTGAATTCGCCAGTGGAGACCCCAGTACCTGGCATGGTAGTATATGCCTAGTACCTGTTCACCTTGCAGCGCACATCAAGTCTTCTTTGCCAAGTTTCATGTGGGTTAATTTATACAGCTCCGGATTACCTTTTTTCCTTGGATGAAAGGATGAAAGTTTACTGCATGTAGTTGAGTAGACCAAAGGGGGATGGCTGCTACCCCAGATTTTGTTTCCCCCCACACTTTTCTGCTTCTCTCGTATACTAATCCGCGCATCCCTGTTGTTGTTGTCGGCAATCTACATACGCTCCAGCCCCAATTAACCTTGTCGGCTACCTCTCTAATTTTTGCTAAGCTCTGCGTGTACCCGGGATATTTTGTGGGGTCTCGGTGGTATTATACCGAATGTGGCGTTCGTCTGATAGAACAAATTAACCTTATGGGGAACTTATGGTTAATTACATAGGGGGCCAGGTATACCTGAGGTGTTGTAAGTGTCCCGTATAGATTATCAATAAATGACTGTGGCTGGTTAATACAATACAAACCCGGTTTGACGGCCACGGCACAGCTTTCCAGGCTCGCAGTACTTCGGGTAACTTTTGCCCATTGGGGTTTTTTGCTCTGGCGGCTCAATTTAAGTGCGAATATGGTAGGACAAGTACCTGCCTGCAAGCTACCACTGCATTTATATGCACCATAATATACTGGCCTCGGCGTTCAAAAACTCCGCTGGAGATCGTTTCATTTCCCACTAGATCAATTGAGAGGCGGAGAAAGAGAGCTATAAAACGGGCTATAAAGACGCACGATATTCATGTCTCCAGTTCATCATTCGTTCTTTGGTGTTCTATCTTCTGTCTTTCTCTGATCAATGGCACGCTTCTCTTTCCTTCTCACCCTTGTGGCAACTGTAGGGCTTGCCTCTGCCGCTGATACCATCTATGGATACGGGAGAAACGCTACCGGTGGGGCGGGGGCCCCCAAAAGTAGTATTTACACCGTCACAAACTTCAACGAACTCCTGACTGCGCTTGATAATAAAGGAGCGCCAAATGATCCCAAGATCATCTACATCAGTAACCCCCCCCCCTTCCTCGTCTTCTCCCACAATATATAGTCGAGAGTTTACTAACATACCATTGATATCTTATAGATGGCCTGATCGACGGTGACTACCTCGCCAACGGGACCACCGCCACAGAAGAGTATTATGCACGCAATACCAACTACACGTTCCAGCGCTACCTCGACTCTTTCAACTCGACGCTGCTGTATATCCTTGGTAACTCGACTGATCCTGCAGATGCAGCGGAGCTCGCTTTACTGAAAGAGCAGTCGACATATCTCGAACTAGCAGCGAAGGAACAGAGGAAGCAGATCGAGGTCAAGGTGGGAAACAATACCACGATCCAGGGTGCAAAGGGTGCAAAGACAGCCAGGTTCGAGAACACTTGGATCACGCTGACTTACGCACAAAATGTGATCTTGAGGTATGTGTTACTTGAATGTCAATGATTCTTTTGCGGGGCGAGATAGGCTAGGTTTGATGGATGGAAGAAGAAAGAAAGAAAAGACCCGGCTGACGATGTTTTCTGGTCTGATTATGCAGGAACTTTGAGATGTACTCCCCACTCGACCTTTTCCCTGAATGGGACCCCACAGATGGCGACACCGGTAACTGGAACTCTCGATATGACTGCATTACCCTCATTGCTAGCACCAATGTCTGGATCGACCACCTCTCGGCCTCTGACGGCAACAACCTCGATGAAGATGAGCCCATTATTTTTGGGCACACCATCCAGCGCCACGATGGGCTGGTCGACATCACTGAAGGCTCCGACTTTGTCACGGTCTCCTTTTCAAAGTTCTACAACCACGATAAGACTAACCTATTCGGCAACAACGACAAAGGCATCACCTCCAGCGGCACCCCTAGCGACGTCGGCCGCCTCCACATCACCATGTACGGGAACCACTACTGGAACGCTGGCCAGCGCAGCCCGCGTGTACGCTTCGGTCAGGTTCACGTCTTCAACAGCTTCTTCCAGGGTACCACTAGCAGCGACGGGACCCCAGAGACTGTCTACTTCTTCGGCATGGGCATCAACTCCACCATCCTCTCCGAGTACAACTCCTTCCAGCTCAACGGCACCGAGTCAATGGAAATCAAGACAGCCCGCGTCATTGGTAACTACAAGGGGTACAAGTTCAAGGACGTCGGTTCCACCGTCAACGGCACAAATGTCGACCTCGAGGCCGTTGCAAAGACAAAGTATGACAGTACCAAGGCGGCCGAGGTTGCGGCGGCGGCGGCGGCTGGAAGGGCTGTGGCCGAGTGGGCTACACATGAGTATACGGACTCGGTCTTTACACCGCCCTATAAGTATACCAAGAAGCGCACAGCGGATGTACAGGCGTGGGTAATTGCGAATGCGGGTTACGGGAAATTGTAGTAGGTACATTTGGGGTGTAATGGTATGATGTGGGTTGGAAGTGAGTTGTAGTAGACGGAGACCGGGATAATGGTATATACGTATATACATGTATGTAGTTATGTACAAAACCCTGTAAAAAGAATATATAGTTACAAAAAAGAAAGAAGGAAAGGAAAGATTTGCGCCTGCGCTCTATTCTACGCTGTTTCATGAAAGATATATATCCCCATGAAACCTGAGGCCATCGGGGTCATTATTCCGGAGCTCAGAGTTCTAAGCCATCACCCAAAAGCAAATCATAACAAAACTTAATTCAAACAATAGTCCATTCAGAACTACGACATAGGGGAAGGTACAATACCGGATCACAGACGATCACTCGCCGCTAAATTGGTTCAGGGTTAGGTTGTTATTAAATCAATTATTGCATAGTTCAGGGTTAGGTGAAATTAGGGTTCCCCTTCCAGTTTGATTAATTCGCTTATATGACAATAGGATATCTGACAATTTTCTCTCCAGAACGCTTCTCCTCCTGCATCCACACCATCTTCAATAAATGAAAATAGCAAACGGCCACTATTCGACCATATTTTAAATTAGGGTAGCTCGTACATGAGCAGAATATCTCCGTCTAGATAGGAGCCCAGGGGGCCCAGCTAGGGGGGAGGAAGACAATTTTTCGGACTAAAATTTCCTGGTTGTTTTTCATATCCATATTGTATTTCCCTCATTTTTGTGGTGATCCAGATCCCCTTTCAATTAGGAGTTGGTGGGGTACGAAGCAACCCCGTTCTTCTCCGTGATGGGTCGGTCATAGTATCGAGGTTGAAGCATTGATTGATTGATTGGTAACCCATAGGCTGTTGAGAAGCAAGTTCCAAGTAGTGGGTGATTTCGACTGACAGGCTAAAGAAATCCGGCAAGTATAACAACATGCTTACTTCCCATCAATCGCTGCTCCCAGCCATGATGTGTCCAAGCCCCAAGTCCTCAGGCCGACATCTCCACATGAATATTTAAGGCCCTGCTGGAAGTCTAGAAGTAAGGCTGCGCCTACTGTGTTATATGATTTTCAAGTGTGCCATTCTTGGTGTCAAGATTGGGGACATAAGGACCGTGGTATTGTGGTTTATCGGCTCTGTATATCTGGAGGCATAGACTGCAGGGAGTTGGTCTGTGGTAGGGGTGTCAAGAATACCATGGAAAAGCCAGGAGGAGGGCTCGGCGATGGTAAGGTCAGTGTCAAGCGGTGCGTGAGTGAGAGGGAGTATTTGACTTATGGGAATTGTAATTGCCGTTGCATTTTATATACTTCTGCTAGAGAGTATTGAGTAGAGTTAAGAATGTAGGATATGCTATTGAGACTGGGAATAACTATACTGGGCCGCTCTACCACGGAGGATTGTATTCCCGTCGTAGTATGCTATTGTGGTGAGGGGCCTCGGGAAAATTGGTTACTCCAGAGTAGGCTGGGGCCGCCGTAGATTATATTTTGGGATATGTAATGGAGTATAAGTAAGATCTGGTTGATCATCTAGCTAAATCGGCTACCAAGAGTTTTATGAGTGAAACGCCATGAGATTTTCGGCCTGGTGGGCAGCAATACCGATAACGATACTTCTCCTTGCATAATTCCACGAAACACCTCGTGTAATGCTCAATAGTACTTTGTCCGATATTTCGCCGTTGGAGGCGGCTCTGGTAGTTGCTGGCTAACTATATGTAGCGCAGGGATTGGTAGCTATGAACCTATAGTGATGGAGATGGGGTAGCCATAACGAGGTATGTGGGTAGTATCCCTAACATATACTCATCTCCGGATAACCTTTTCTGCTAGATAAAGACCAAATCGAGGTTTCAACCCAAAGGTCGCGGTCCATAGATATCCAAAGCTTCCAATACCGTGGTGAGATGGCGTTTTGGTTACCGATATAATCTTCACTTTCTCTCTATATATAACTGTTCCTAATTTGACACAGAAAGGTGCCTTCAGATCTGTATGGGATTGTGGTCTTCTAACAACACTAGGGTCAATTTGTACCCTTCACGTGTGACGTGGGTGGTTTGTAAGTGTCCGTCCCAGCTATGGCTTATGTGTGCGAACATTATATGGTTAGCTCAACGCGCTGGATCCATGGAAGCACGAGTAAGAAAGGTATGCGTTTGATAGGGTCGATTTAAGCAAGTTGCTCCTCGCCTGTAGAGAGCCAATCTTCTGGTAGTAAAGGCGCAATTACCTCCAATGGCGTTAACAGAATCTGATCAATGGTGTGGTCGGCGAGTAGGTTCAGGCGGTGTTGGGGTGAGTGTCTATCTCATAGGAAGAGAGCCAAGCCCTTGCCTTATCGTACTATACTAGCCCCCGCAGCGGCCCCGTTCTAGTGTCAACTTGTAAAGACGCGCTAGTATACTGACGCCTCTATTCCTACACTTATAATACACCTACTACAGGTGTACATGTAGAACCCGCGCTCATGTGGGCCAGGCAGTTATAATCTGGTGAAATCACCGGAAGTCTTTGCTACCTCGCTGCCTGACTGCCCTCAAAATCAGGGCGCGTTGAAGCAGTAAAGAACTCCAGAGAATTTTTATCAACAGCGCAGCCCTAAATTCCACCAACGTACCACCCATCACCAACACCCCCTACCCGCCTCAAACCCCTCTCAGTATACTCTAATTTGTTCAGATATGATTTAACACCCTCAGTGAATATACCTGATATCTTGGTTTACGTTTTTCACCTCCCTTGCATGTAGGTTATGGGTTGAACCATTCGAGTACCGCCCTGGTCCCTCAACCACGCAGAACATACATCTGCCCTGAGATGCATGTGTGCAACATTCGGCTGAGGTTACTCATTATAAACAGCGACCAGCTAACAACATATAGTGCGCTACCCAGTGTAAAACAATCCGTGTCCATGGCCGCGGCTTAACTCTCTAATCAAGTGCCACAAATCGAATGTTGAATCTGGAGACACATATCTGTTGGGCCCGCCTTCACCCCAAAAGATTATATATAAACCCTGTTGTGTGGTGTATGTCTCCTAGCTATCTTAGCTATAGGAGTATTGAGCTCTTATCCGCAGCCCTGGTGTCGGTGTCGGCGCTGACTCTGGCCGGTGCCGGCGTCGGTATGCTTACCATGAAGCATACATATAGTGGCACACCACCGCTCCCTTCGATTGTGATGGAGTAGCCAATGATTTTATCCGATCCTTGTATAAACGGCTCACACCGCCTTCTGTCGCGGCAAAGTCAGGATAATTTACGCGCGCTGTCGTTAGCGATCGTAC
This sequence comes from Morchella sp. 2015-shanyang, assembly GCA_024713795.1. Taxonomy (NCBI): domain Eukaryota; kingdom Fungi; phylum Ascomycota; class Pezizomycetes; order Pezizales; family Morchellaceae; genus Morchella; species Morchella sp. 2015-shanyang. The sequence goes on along the minus strand of JAMGZB010000001.1, from coordinate 2,026,484 downwards.
AGGCCTAGGGTGTGTATTCTCCATCACGCCCCTATATTGATCGCTCCGCTATTCCGAATATATGTCTTGGCAAGGTAACCGAGTGATTGTGCATGCAACATGTATGGTAGTTGAACCGGCTATTACTACATGTATTTAATTTATATTACAATTTAGTAGAACACATATTCGATCTAGCCGAACAGCATGTAACGGAATACTTGCATACCTGACACGTTGATATCCCTAGCAAGGAGGAAAAAACATACCGGCACGTACAGCGGTGGGTAATAAGTCATCGGACGGAACGCCGCCGGAATGCGCGTCTGCGGGCAAAATTGTTATTACCCACCGCTGTACATGTATCATGTAGGTAGACGCTTTCCAGTCAGATATATAGAAATTCGACAAGCGCTTGACATATACTACATGTAGTACGGAATCCCGGTTAGGGTTCGCATCGCATAGCGTCTAAATAATATCAGCTGACGTAAAAATTTAAAAGCATAACATACGAGCCCTCCAATTAACAAAAACTACCCCGGATCTGTAGGCACATGTATCCATCGCCATGTAACTCTAGACCCCCCTCCCCAGTTATTTCTAGAATTGCGGTCTGCCAAACGGGGTTTTATGTACGCGCACGCGATACAATATATCCCCTGACATGCAGATGCCCCGAGCCCATACCTACTCGAGGAGCGGGGAACAGATAGCTACGTAAATGGTGGAAATTGAACACCCTTATATAAGAGCGTTTGCATTATTGAAGTATTGCCCTAGCCTACTGGCCATGGGTGCATTTGGCCAAGATACATGTATATATAACCGAACTACTCTCAACGAATAAAAGCTAGATGGCTCATACGAAATGAACCAGGATTCTCCATGCAAATCGCTTACCTGAATTTCTTGAAGCCGGATTAATGCAACTACATGTAGTGCTCAAGGGGCCTCTCCATCTCTTAGTATACTAAATAGAGAAATAAAACGGTCCGATAAACTAGGTACCTAGCTATCCCCTGGGCTGGTGAGACTCGCGGAATCCAGGACTTCCTGTTCGGGCTGTGGCAAAGTCACTGAGCCCGTCACTTTCTGTGGGTGTTTGCAGAGATTGTTGGCGTTTGTTAGCAAAAAGTGGGACAATTATTACTGAAATAGGAAGTCCTGGATTCTGCAAGTTTCAACAGACCAGGGGATAGTTGAGAGATCCGGAGCCACGTTGTGACCTGAGTACAGATCTATTGTATAAAAGATCCTCGAGTTCCTAAGGCTAAATTAACTATGGTTTACTTACTCCCCTCCTACAAGCGCTTCATTTATCATATATAACATCAACCTCAAGGCCAGAAATTAACACATTATAGATTCCCCGCAATCAAAAAAACAAACCATGGAACCCTCACCTACTACCCAAGGCCTGTTGTTGGCGGAATCCTCCGGGTCTGAAGATAATGATTATGATTCCCTTTATAGTAGTGGCACGTATGTCAACTCCGCCCAACCCTCCAACCACAGCCAGTACCTAGATCTCTAACCCTACCAGAGGCACCGATACAACATCCCTCTCATCCTCAATAACAAAATACAGATATGAGAACGGTCGGAGGTGATTAAACATCTTGTCTTTTTTGTTCTCGGTGCTAGCACTAAGTATTACATCTCTGCAGATACCATGCCTACAGCGATGGCAAGTACTGGGCTCCTAATGACGAGAAGCAGAACAGTCAGTTAGACATCTTCCACCATGTCTACTCCCTGGTACTAGATGGGGACCTTTTCAAAGCCCCAATTAGGGAAGACCCACAGAACATTCTTGATCTAGGTACCGGGACTGGCATCTGGGCGATCGATATGGCAGACAAGTTCCCATCGGCCCGAATACTTGGAAATGACCTTTCACCGATCCAGCCTGAGTGGTATGACCCTATCTAATATTGTAGAGATCAAACCTTTAACACATACACAGGGTTCCCCCAAATATTCAATTCGAAATTGATGACTTCACTAAGGAGTGGGCACACAAGCCCAACTCCTTCGACTTTGTTCACGCCCGTGCCCTCTATGGTAGCATCAGCGACTGGCCGCAATTTATCTCCCGCGCATACGAGGTTACAAAGCCAGGTGGATGGTTCGAGTCTGTTGAGACGACAGTCGAGCACCTTAGTGATGATGACTCCATCCCCAAGGACTCTGCAGTGCGCGAGTGGTGTCGCAACTGCAAGGTTGCCGAGGCAAAGATTGGGAAGAGTTTCAGTTTAGAGTACAAGGTTAAGCCGTGGATGGAGCAGCAAGGGTTTATCAACGTGGTTGAGAAGGAGTATAAGGTACCTGTGGGACCTTGGCCGCAGGATAAGCATCTTAAAGAGATTGGGAAATATAATTTGTTGAATATGTTAGAGGCTGCCGGTATGCTCCCTTAATCATTTGTTCGAAGGATGTGGAATAACTTTGGTTCTAGAGGGATTTACTATGGCGATTTATACGCGTGTTCTTGGTTGGGATCCTGTCGAGATCCACGCGCTGCTAGGACAGGTGCGAGCGGAATATCTAAATCGAAAAGTCCATGGGTATTACAGATTGTATGTCATGCCGCCCTAACTACTAGATTCTATAATTAATACTGAGTTCGCGAATCTAGGTTCGTCGTTTATGGTCAAAAACCAGAGGATGCAGGTGAGGAAGTCGAGTGATCTAGTATGCCGAGTAGAAACCCGTTGTAGCTTTCGATATGTCACTCTCTGCGTTATTACGTGTATTAATGTACATACAGTACTTATCAATTTCTTCCGAGCTTTTACTTGATCTCGTTCCTACCCCACCCATTCGTGATCGGTCCATAAGAAATGAAGCGCTACTAACCCGCAGGATTGTTCTCCCTACCCCCCTCTAGTACCAATGAAGCCACCAGCCTTCACATGGTTCTCCACTCTCAACTTCCTCCAAGCCGCTTCCTCAGCAGTCATATAAACAATTGTCACCTCCTTATCATCCTGAAACAGAAATAATCTCTTGATCCTTCCCAGAAACCCGGGTCTTCTTTGGCGGTCAATCATCTTTTGGACCTTTTGCAACATCTCTTCCTCGGTGTACATGTCTTTTAGATGAACTTTTGATACCTTGCGCTGCAGAACGGGGGCGGGTCTAGGGATGGTGGCTGCCGCATGGGTTTCCGAGATTTTAAGACCGTCGGTGGTGATGATGCACTCCACAGGTGGCCTTGAAGAGGCAGGGGGCTCTGAAAGCGGTGAACCATCGTTTTCTGGCTCGTCGGGAAGTCGTAGGAAAGATCTTTCTGTCATTCAGTTCGAGTACCGCGGATCTGTGGCTTTGATTGGTGGATTCTTGAGCTTAGACACAGGCAGTAGCTAGTGAATCATCGGTGAACGCTGTAAGCGGATCAGGTCCATCCACAGAAGGGCGCTTGGAGCGGAGCGGGGTGAACACACACAGTTAGCTATTCGAGTATCATTAGACCGTTTGCGACAATTAAAGCCCCCTAGTGTGACCCTGAAAACAAGAACAATCAGATCATAGTCTTAGCAAATACATGAATATATTGATACTTTAAAAGGACTTGATGTGCATGTGTCTGTGCTAGCTTATTAGAAATTGGAATGGGAGACACATACCGGCACTACATGTACCTCGGATCGATCATGAGCTATATTGAACAGATAATAGCCTATCTGGTGACCCCGGATGGCGCAGCTAGGTCATAATAAAATCTTTTCCTTTTATAAATGTGGTAAATTTCAACAATCCTTGCCACCTCAGCTTTTATCATCACTAAGGTAGATTAGGTTATGGTCAGTAAGAATTCCTTCAAAAAAGTTAAAATCGAATTCTATACACGTAAGTTGACCCCGTATCGGATTTGTTGTAATTCTTGAGTAGGCTATAAAAACTGTGTCAGCAACGGCCCCCAATAAACCAATTAATCGTTGTGGCACATGCATTGAGTGTTTCATGCGTCCGTCATCGATGATCGACCCCATATTCTTTCGGCGGGGTTTAATAACTTTAGAAGCTGGCGTTGCTGGTCTGGGAAGGTTGCTGGTCTGGGAAGGACTTTACTTTATCCTATCCATGTAGGATCCCATTATTTTCGCGAGACACATGTTGTACAGTCTTCAGGGCGGTATCTCTCACGCAACTCAACGTCGCTATTAACGAACATTTCATCTTGTGGCCTTTATAGCATGCACCGGGTTTCTCATACCTTCAACTTCGCTAGAAGAACTAGACCGCCGCAGCGCCGGATCATCGGCACGGTAGTAAACCAGCCTAGGTTTACCTGGAAGCCAAACGGGCCCGGCCTCATGGGGGGGGGGGGTGCAGGTTTGATAAAAAGACCATTGCAGAGAACAACCGTGCAGGGCGGCATAGCGTCGTCAATTTAAGCTTTGGCACATATAGCAAAAGCAAGCCCTAAAGGTTACCCTTAACTCTACCAACACAACACTCCCCTATAGACTATACTTCAGAGTCACTTAATGTCCTGGAAATGTGTCCCAAGAGATTATCTACATATACCTTTATGCGCCCAATTCTGAGCTTTGGCATCCGCCGAGATTCTTACCCCCTTCATTTACGTAATTACGGTAAGCCTGGGATTTACCTCGTCTCGTGTCCAGATCCACCAGCACTCTCTTTGGCGGCCCGGTGCGAACTACGTCAATACATACTCAAGTACTAAAACTAACCACATCATAATAAGGGGTTGGGCACGAGACTACCATTTACCCTTCAATCCAATATATGAGGTTAGAGTCTAACCTATGGGTCTAAAGTACCAGACAATTACTATCAAGGTATATCCTATTAATGAATATGTGCCTAGTTCTATCCTATGAAAGCTGACAGAAAGAGTACCACTCTGCGGGTGATATCATCGTCTCAGCACCGCTGACCGAATTTTCTCTGCCATACTCTATTAGTTGGCCCCCAAGTATGAGATTTAATTTGGTATTACTGAGAATGCTACTCTCTACCGAAAATAACTATGTACAGTAGTTTCTAGATCGAGAAGGCTACCACGACTTCCAATAGTGGTTCGTATTCTGTTACTTCCCAACGAATCATAGCTTAAATGTAACCCATGGCTTAACGCACCAATTGAGGCCGTCACCCCAAAGGCCATGCAATAGGCTCTCCCTTCGATATTGATATCACCAAGGCTGCCTCTTCATCTCTAGGGCAAGAGAGGAATGTCAATATAACCGATATCCTATGGTTCGCAATATGCCTGTTCAATCACGGATCTCTAGTTCGAAAAATTCTTCCGAAATAAAGTGCCATTGGCCTGTTGGCGAAACCCGATGCTTATTGTTTAGCTAATGGCCGGATGGGTTTTAATATGCAAGATGCTTAGAAATTCCTGGACCAGTAAGCTAAGAATGTTAGTAATAATAAGCTCTTGGCAAAAAAGGATCAAACACTCGTTTTTTTTTGTATTGGTCCATGATCCATGGATCGGAAGCTGGTCAATTAACTGTTGATACCCAAGTAACCTGCGAGAATAGATACACGCAGCCCCGATAGTGGTTCGTTCGAGATTAGCCAACATGTTACTATCGAGAATATGCTACTATCGAGTATATGCTACTATCGGGGTTCCGCTGTATGTAACATGAGTATGCAGGATCCCAGGAGCCTTTCAGCTTAGTGAGGTCTACTTACGTTAGTATTTACTAGTTTGCCTAAAGCGGCACAGGGACTTCCACGATTCAAAAGAAAACAATTTCATTGGTGGACCTTAGGACGCCAAATCCTTCAAACACTACCCACCCACAATACTAAGATACTGCCAGTGCTATGGCTCCAAACATAACTATTATATTCTTAGAACTAAGCTAAGCTAATCGATAACTAGCTCATGATCACAAGGCTACTACGGACCTAAGCCTACCTGCACAGCAGTTTCGAGTGTGCTGGCAACAAACTGGACAAAGTACGAGAAAAAAGCAAGCATGATTCAGCTCTAGTTTATCGAGAATCAATTATCAAAGATGGTGACGATCCGTCAATCTATGGGCAACGAGCAAATCAGACGTCACTATGTCTCATCTTGGCCTGAAACTTTGTGAAATCAGCTATTGGCCTCTTCGACCCATGAGACCCACCAAGGTCAGAACAGTTTTTAGTCCAATGGGGATAAGAATCCTGATACTAATACGGCTTGAAGGATTTAGTGGGGATTGATTCAAAATGCTTTAGGATTCACAGGAATGTTTTCATTTCAAAATCTATTTACCTATACTACCTACTGAAATTTCGGAATCACAATCATTTCCACTTATCTCAAGTGCTATATGGTAAGAGGGGTATGCTTAACTTTTCGTGTTATGTCTGGTAGGTGTCTCGTTCAAAGTAAGACATCAAGTGCCCGTACACCTACCAATGGGCTTAGTGACGTGCGCAGACCATATCACTAAGACACAGTGATCACTACATCTGTAGATCGATTTATGCGGAGATATGATATGTACACCTATAATTGACGGCATTCAGCTTTTCGTCCAGCTGATTTTGAGATCAAAGCCCTTTAAATACCCCTCGGGTGAGTCCGTGGAGCCTCCACCCCGCGCAACCTTATTTCACTAATACCGCGATTCTACCAATCTACACAAAACAAAATGTTACTCCTAGATCTCCCAAATGAACTGCTCTTCCTCATAGCAGCTTATCTCAACCCAAAAGATCTCAGTTCTCTTCTTCGGGGGAATAAACAGCTCTCACATCTCCTACGAAGCGTAATGTACAAGCATGCGATCGAGGATAAGCTCGGGGTTACAGCATTCATGTGGGCCGCATCTAAAGGATACGAACCATTGGTCCGGCTACTATTAGAAACGGGTGTATCAGGGGTTAACGACCGTGATTGTGAAGGCCTCACTGCACTTCACCGGGCCGCATCTGAGGGGCATATCGGTACGATCAAGTTGCTACTTGATCACGGGGCCGACATCCATGCCCGCACGAACGACCTCTCGACCGTCCTCCATTGGGCAGTCTCTTCGCAATCAGAAGATGTAGTTAGGCTAGTTCTCAAGAGCGGTTTTTGCAGGGAAGAAATCAATTTTCAGAGCTTTGATGGATCGTCCATGGCCGATAGTCAACAATATCGGGGTACAGCACTTCACTGGGCAGCGGTGGGAGGGTATGTGGGCATAGCCCAGCTATTGCTTGAGGAGGGCGCAGATGTATCCCTTGTGGACAACACTGGGAGAATGGCTGTTTCATGGGCTGTGGAGTTTGGATACGAGGGTTTGTGTAGGATATTGTTGACTGAGAGGTTAGATTTAAATGCGAGAGACATTTATGGCTTAACGATACTTGAACTTGCAGAGTCTTGGCAGAATAAGGAAATTGTTAGGCTTCTAAAAGAACATTAGGATTTGATATGTTGAATCCATCGGGCAGTTAGCCTTGAGCCGCAAGTGCGCGGCATTGTATATATGTAGTTATTTACATATAGAAATGACATATTTTTAATTCCTTTTGTTAAACGATGGGGTTCCACAGGCTAGTGAGGTCAGATTATATAATTATTTCATATATTACATGTATATAGAGTACAGGTAGTGGAATTCCGAAACCATCCCATATGTATATGGATACATGTATTCTACAAGAAGGCGGCACCGTGAGCCCGCAAGAAACGACCCGTAAAAAAAATCCTTTGTAGTACTAGGGCCCCCGGACATCTACAACTATCCCTCGCGCGCCCTTGGGGGTTACAGACTGAGAGCGCCCCGTCGCCGCCCCTACAGGGTGCCGCTTTAAAGCACAAGCCTGCTGGGCGGTGGGCTTGGCGTCCTGGACGGTGCCGAGCGTCCAGGCGGCGAATCCGTACAAAAAGGTATTACGGTCCCTCGCCGACGCCCCACTACCTCGCGCCCGCTCGGTTAGTATCCGTAATCACAATTGATTATCACTAAGAACAAACAATTCCAAGTAGCCAATCAGCCCGAAACAAAGCAACCGAACCACACAGGAACAATTTATAGGAAAGATCAATCGTTCCCCGTCCGAAAGACCCTTCAGTCCAGTGGCACCGCCAGTTGTAAACCGAGACTTTGCATCAATGCCTGGCAGCTGGTGTCTGGGCCCTGAATATATACGACCTTCAGTACACTAGATTTCCCGCGTTTGCTACATATTGGCCTACGTTTACTGCACATTGAACTACACTTATAATAACACCCCGAGGACCCGCTGGACCGCGGGGATATTTGGCGGGCCCGGAGAGGTGCTATGTACTGTCCTCGGTTATCGACTGCTCGTGTGTGCCCTTAGCTTGGTGAGGTGAGTTTAATAGCGTCTGGCTTTATAGTGAGCTTACTCTAAGCACACAAATAAAAGCGAGAGGGCCAAAGAGTGTAGCTACCCTTATCATAGCAGCTTTGGCTGTAGGTGGTATGAACACGCTACCCGCAGAGGTCGTGGTGGTAGCCATGAATGAGCTGAATACACCAAGACACCAAGCTCATAGAGCTCATAGCTCCTAAAAGGTCCTAAAAGACCGAGCCCGAGCCTCGCTAACTATATACAAAGAACTCCACACCCGTTGCTATCACGAAGGTCCTGGGGTCTCGCAGCTTTAAAGCGCAGGAGAGACCCAATGTGGGTTTGTACATACCTACTTCTGCTTTTCGGGGGGGAAGAGGGGGGTGGGGGTCTGACTGACTCACACCTCGTCCATATCAAAACCCAGCGTCCAACACCCTCTCCCTCCATCTCCTATCACTATCGCGTTCTCCAAACCTCACGCATCATGCCACGCACCCGCCGCCCAAAAAGAGCTTCCAAACCCACAGGCTCCCGCCCATCAGGCTCCCGCCCCTCAGGCTCCCACCCCTCCCCCTCCGCCGCCGCCGATAACGACAACGACAACGACGGCCCCATCTTCTTCTGGAAGCCGCACGAGTCCCCCCACGGCATCTTCTCGCAATGGTACACCACGCCGTTCACCGCGCCCTCGCCAGACGGAAACGGCACAACGACCTACAGCTGTGCCGAGCAGTACGTCCCCTCCCCTCCCCACGCTCTATATATATCTAACTAGACCAGGTTCATGATGCACCGCAAAGCGCACCTATTTGGCGACGCCGCCATCGCCGCCGAGGTTCTTGAGACGGAGGACCCGCGGCTGCAGCGCGCGCTCGGGCGCGCCGTGAGCGGCTTCGACGAGGACGTGTGGGTCTCGCGGCGCAGCGGCATCGTCGAGGAGGGGAGCTACTGGCGGTTCCGCGCGCAGCCCGCCCCGCTGCTGGCGACGCGGGAGAGGGAGCTGGTGGAGGCGAGTCCGAGGGATCGGGTGTGGGGGGTGGGTAGGGGCGCGGAGAAGGCTAGGGAGGAGGTGGCGAGTGGGAGGAGGGAGCGCTGGGGGTTGAATCTATTGGGGAAGGCGCTGATGGTGGCGAGGGAGAGGATTAGGGCGGAGGTGGAGGCGGGGGAGGGGGTGGGGGTGGGGGTGGATGGGGAGGGGGGGGAGGGGAAGGGGAAGGGCAGTGAGGTGAGTGCGTGATTTTTTTGTTTTGTTCTCTGTCTCTAGACCTAGTGAGACCTATGACGTAGAGTAGATAATGAAAGTATGTAGTAATAAAGAAAATAATACTCTAATTCAAATAGCAGAATTGATACTACTTACCACCCGGCAACACAGACCCAATGTATCTATTCTACCCTAGAGTATCCCTTGGACGGATAAAACTTGTCAAATTCGCGACCTACCACTTTCAGCTAATATTAACCTCGTGTGGTAACTGTTGGGAATTCTTGTTTGGTTCGTTTGTTGCTATTTACCATAACAAGCAATATAACTCCCCTACTAAGTGGTGCACGGTCCAGGTCGCGAATTTGACAACTTTCATCCGCCCAAGGGATATAGATCTGAGGTCGCCTGAAGATCTGTGTATCATAGAGGGGGGCAGTGAATTTCAAGGGTGGGGAGGGTTTACTTGGAATCGAACCGTCTGGAAGGGGGACCAGGGCTTGGGTGGGCAACGTCACTTGTCTAGATAGAAGAGAGAGTCACCTTGATACAAGCACATTTCCTCTTTCTCTTCTAGTAGAGCATTCGTGATGTGCTCTATATATATCACATCAGGAACAAGTATTAGCACTCACTCTGAGTACCATCACCAGTTAGCACCCGGTGCATACATACATATATTACCTATTACTTATAACTGGGACAGAACCCTTCAACCCTAACCCCGTAATCCCTGTCTATTCCCGTCGATCATGACGCCGCATGACGGTTCCCTGCATGAGATGAAATTCAAGTTCTCCCCTGCCCACCACAACCAGAAATCAACAATCACCCACAATCACCCACAACCACCACAACCACCACAACCACCACCACCACACCCCCCACATCCCACCCACACCCCAAAGATACATACCCACACACACTGGGAATCAAATCTTGAAATGCATCGACGTAACTACCTTGGCTGCCTTCTCTTTAAAGAACCGGGATGGCACTATCGAATCCATCCATCGACCCTTCCTTCACCTCCATCCATCCATATATATCCTCCTCTTGGTTGACTGATTGATTTATTAATTGCGGGAGCAATACATACACCACAGTTGAAAACAACATGGCCATGGGCACCCGCATCCTCAAGACCCTCCTTCTACCACTGAGGGCCCTCCAGCTCCTCCTCTCTCTCTTCATCGTCGGTGTAGCCAGCTTCCACGTCTACCAATTCTCACGGAACCACCTCCGCGTCAACGGTGGATCCGACGGTCAGCTCCCCAACGCCCTCTACGCCATCGAGGTCATCGTAAGTCACTTCCCCCCTCCCCAAATCAAACCAACCAAAGCAAGCTAACCCTAACCCTAACCCAGTCCTGCGTCGCCGCCCTCTACACCCTCCTCACCCTCCTCGCAACCTGTTTCGGCCACCGCCTCTTCTTCCTCTTCACCCTATTCACAGACCTGCTCCTCACGGGCGGCTTCATCGCAATCGCCATCCTCCTCCGCGGCTCCCGCCACTCAAACTCCTGCAGCAGAGTCGAATCATGGTCCCCGAGCGTCCCAAAATCAACAAACAACCTCCCCGCATCCCTCTACCTCACCACCACCACCACCACCACCGCAACAGCCGACACGCGCGCCCCGCCACGCCTGCTCTGCAACCTCGACAAGGCCTGCTTCGCCCTAGCAATCGCCCTCGCGGTCCTCCTCCCCGCGGCAATGGTGCTGTCCCTCCTTGCGCTGCCCGGCTCCGGCGGACACCACCACCACAACCGAAGGGGCTCCGTCACGCAGAAGCCGTTCGCCCGCGCGAGCGAGGAGACGGCGTATACCAACAACAGCCCCACCGTGGCGCCGTACGAGGCCCCCGCGTTCAGAGGCGGCGCCGGCGCGGACGGCGTGGGCAGCGCGCCGCCCATGAGGGAGTATCGCGCTCCGGCGCCGTATGATGGTGCCAGTGAGCTGGAGACGGCGAGCAATGGACGGTTCGATCCGGCCGTCGGGGGTGTGCAGGGCGGGTATGTGGGGCGGGGGCAGAACTTTTAGAGCTGGGGGGTGTGAGATGTAATTTTGGGTTTTTTCTGTTCTTTGGTTTGGTTTGGTTTGGTTTGGTTTGGTGAGAGCGGGACGGTGTTTATAATATGTATAGTACGAGAACATGTAACAAGTAGAGAAAATAAAAAAATGTCCATCCATCATTCATTCCAGTCTACATGTGGTCATCCAATCATGGGCTATCACTCGCATCCATCCCCACTCCACTCACAGATGTGTGGTAGAAAGCAGGGGGTGTAAAAATGGAGGTGGGCTTGTTTACTCGATGTTTATGTTGCGGCGGTGGTGGGAGAGAGGAGGGGGAGGTGGTGGGGCGTCATGGGTTGTCACTCGTGTGTAGGGTAGGGGGTGTTTTTAGTCGGTTAGTCATGGGGCTACCCGCCTACCCACACGCAGCTTGCTAGTACACTAGCTCGATCTAGAAAGTCCCCTCCCCCTCCCGCGGCGGCGCGGGATGCTAAGTGCGGCTAGGGTTAGGGGTCGTGCGGGAGGGTGCTGGTGATTACTACTCCATACGGCGTGACGTTGGTGGGTTTGGGTTCGGCCTGGAGCGGTAACTTCTCGGCATAGCAGCCGCGGGACTGGGACAAACACTTTGGGCGGACCGTTATTTCCGGCTTGTTAAAATACCACCATCACAAACAAGTTAATTATGTAGGTCTGGGAAGACGTGATACGTGATCTAGAGCTAGTAGTATGTGTCCCCTTCGAAGACAGGTGTTTACTTCAGATCAGTTGTAGTACTGGTATCAACTGTTTCTACGATTTCCGCGAGATCGAGGGGCTAAGTACTTATGTCGTAAAATCACTCCCACGCGTGAGCGCCTAGAGCTACTATAACACCGCCAATCAATGTGCCATAAAGTTCGCAGGTCCATGCATGAGAGAGATACAGTACCGACGTGTGCTGGTACCGGTACGTACGGTACCGCGGGCTACTGCAATACATGTACCAGAGCCACCACACCCGCTGACTCGTATGTAGTTTATACCCATCCACATGACCGGTGGGGGTAGGTTACGCGTGCATAGCCTCCTGGGTCCTGTCACACGTCATTTGCCTTGTGCACGATCGATGATGTGAGCGAGCCTGTAACCCGGTCAGTCAGTGATATACGCCCGTCAAGGGTATGTGTGCGGAAGTTAGGCCAGCAGCGTTGGGATTCTATTGGCCTGGCTGATGGGGGTGGTGGTGGGTAGGATGGGATCCCGAGCCAGCGGTACAATGTAGGTACAGTTAAGGTTCCAGAACGTATGTATGTATGATATGCCTACATGTATGTACATACTTCACGCGTACCCACGAGACGAGATCGAACCCCACGAGATCGAAACAAACATCGATCTGGCACCGGGCGGGCCGCGCCGGGCCGCCAGGGAATAATTGAAATGTGGGAAGAAACTTAAAAGCACGTACCCGGTGTGGGGGGGCCCGGTCCTGCAAATGGCCAAAACACGGTTCTTTTACAGGGGTGGGGGGGGGAACCCAAAAGTGCGTTTTGTCCAGCTGCCGGACCGTGCGTGCTCGGTTTGGAGGTTGTGATAGGGTGGAGGGACCAACAACAACAACAACCATCTCATGCAACCCACCTGCACTGCACTGCATGGAGAGGTATCCTGCCACAATGATCATTGACCATACATACATGCCTACCTCGAGGAAGGGGAAATGTGGTTCCAGTCTTGCTCTGCTATCCACCCTCCCCTCCCACTTCCACTTGGCGAAGCAGGATTAGGGTAATAGTGGTATTGGGGGGCTTTGTTTTAACCTCGTTACCAAAACTGCATATATACCCATGGGTCGGGCGGAGTCGGCCGCTCGCATATTTACTTTAGAAATTGCTTTTACCTCGGCCCCCCAACTGACATCTGCAGGGCTTTCTCGGTAGATGGTCCAATGGGCACCTTGTAGACTAGGTGTGTGGGTGTGTGGGACCCTGGCATTGTTTCTTGGGTTTCGAGTGCAGTTTGACCATCCTGTTCAACGAGATTGGTTAGAAAGTTGATTTCTTATTTTGTTTTTGTTGTCGGCCGAGTTTGTTGAATAATGGACTCGCTGATCATGCCCCTCCTCCTCCTCCTCCTCCTCTTCCTCCTCCTCCCTCTCCTGCCCCTCCCCCGTTTCCTCCCCCAGATATCAGATGCATGCGTGGTAGTAGTAATATCTATGTACATATCCATATACTCGCCGTATGTACCAAGTACTACTAGTAGTGGCAGCAACTCCTCCTTCCCCCCAGCGGCTCCTCGCAATCGAAAACAATGCAAATTATTATATACAGGTGGAGAAACAAATGAGAATAATAGTGGTATCATGCTCGAAAACAGAAGAAAGATAGTAACAATGCAGAGTAGAAAAGGAATATGATACTCAAACAAAAGAGTACTCAAACAAAAGCAACAATAACAACAATAACAAGGATGACGGCGGTAGTGATGACAAAGATGGAATTCGGCTGTTGGGCCCATGATATATAGTCAGATTCGATCGAGTACTCCAAAGAGTACATTATTGTCGACATGGCACTGACCGCCCTGCATCATGCCAGATGGGCAGATCTCCTCAATCAGGTTACTAGCGTTCTCGCCTGGCAGGCCGGGATGTAATTGGTTGATGAACGATTGTGCAAGGTGACACGGGGTGGTTGTAGATGCGATAGCTGCTGTTTGATAGGCGGAAGCACAAGAGGAAGTGGCAGTTGCATATAGAGGGCGTTGGGTAGGGCAACAGGAGGGCATCGAAGACGGGATCATTCTTAGTGGGGCACACTGGGGTTGTGAGGTTAGGTAGAACGAGCTTTGAGGCTGAGAGCAGGAGGAGGAATTGTTAGTGAGGGTGGGAGTAGTGGGGGTCATTTGAAATGAGTTATAGGGTGGTGGGGATGGTGATGAGATTGTCGGAGAAGTCATATACGTGGGTTGTGATTGAGCGGAGGAGATATTGTAGTTGTAGAAATCGGTTAGTTGAGGAGCGGATGTTGGGATTGGATACCTTGAGGCGGAGGCGGTAGTTGGCGTAGATGTAGGCGTGGGGTAATTGGAGGATGTATGCTGTTGGTGTGGCGGCTGTAAAGGCGGGGAAGGGAGCTAGATTGGAAGGGAGAGACGTTAATTTTCATATATAAAAAAACAAACGACACACGATATATAAAAAAAACGCAGGGCTCCTCCAACTCCAACCTTCACCTCGTCATATCTCACCCACCACTCCTTACCTACATATAGCCTTACCCACTTACCGTCATCGCACATGAACCCTATACTTCTCACCAATATACATATAATGGCGCGTAGGCAAGAGAGCGTATAGATATTCAGGCTTTGATCAGTCAAGAAAAGAAAAGAAAGAAAAATAAACCCATACTTTTGATGTTGTAACAGCTAGCGTAGGGGCTCCTCCATTTACGGCTCCTCGTCCTCCTCCCCGTTCCGCACCTCTCGTAGCAACCGTTCCGGTGGAGTTGCATCGCTCATTTGCAGTTCTTTGCTGCCCCTCACAAGATCTAAAAGGCTTGCATTGCATGGCGGCCCCTCCTGTTGTTGGCTCACCACCGCAAGGTCGTTTCCCTAACACTCTTAAAACCCCCTCTACAGCCGACTCAGATCTCTCTCCTTCATCTGAACCTTCTTCTCCTCCATCTTTCAATGTTTTATTGATTTCAACATCAGTTACTCCACGTCTGACCAGCATAGCTCGCAGAAGTTTGTTTTCTCGAACAACTTTCTTCGCTGCGACCTGAATCTCGACGTTTGCCTCTATTCCAGTCCTCTGGCACGCCTGGAAACGCGCCTCCAGGGATGCCAGGTACTCCTTCTTCCTGGCTCTGCTACGTCGCTGGTTTTCCCGTAGACGCGATGCGTTGACGACGGCACTGCCCCCGGAACCGGTAGCAGAGGAAGACGTCGACGACGTAGGAGAGAGGACAACAGAGTTTAGAGTCATGATAAAGTTCAAATTGTACTGTTAGGCAAACAGTGATGGTACGAGGATTCCCTTTGATGTTGGTAAGTAGGTTTAGGACTTTCTATTCCGCGATTTAGCGACTCTTCTTATCTGGTGCTATGCCAGCGTTACACAGTGTTAGTCATTCTCACCCCCCCACATGAGAAAAAAAGCAAATTTCTTGAGCATTTTCCACTCATTACCATTTTTTTTTCTCTGTTCCCAGTCCCCCCCGAAACTAAGACACCCTCTCTACACACCCTTCGCTGCTGACGACTTGTAGAATCTCTGCACGGTAGATAAATGTTTGCGCGCAGCAGATGCTTGGTGTCAATATCGAGGATACTCGTCCTACACAGAAACGCTCGCAAGACAACCACGAGAAGAGCTTAGAAGAGCTTCTAAAATGGCTACAAACGAGGTCAATCTAAAAGAAAACCACCCCTAACTCGGTCTGTTTTTTGAAGATGGCTGGTGTGTGCCACATGCCGCGTGCGCACCACACCGGGAAGCATTCCCAGGATACCTCTCAAAGGCTAGTGATGGTACATCATCACGGATTCCCCACAATCTACTACGGGCGTGTTCAAATTTTTCTCCCCCTCCCTGTACCCTCCTAATTTGGATGAAGCCTTAAGTTTAAAACTCCTTAATCTTCCCACGCAGCTTTTTGGCTCGGCGGAATGCGTGCAGCTGAGTGTGGGGGGTACACAAGCACACACGAGAAGGTTCAGTGACGGTTAAAGATGAACTAGAGAGCTCGCTACCAGGATATTATCCGCTACCATATAGTTTTAACCTGCCATATATCCAGACCTCTAGCATCTTCAATGGCTCATGTACTCTACGTACTCTACTGACTTGATCAACGAAAAACTGAACAGCAAAACTGCCCGTTTTACGAGGAAAGAGAGATATGATCAGAAGCCACTGTCGCCCCCTCCCCCAACACGTGTTGACGTTATGTGACCAGCCGGCGCTGACTCCGCGCATTGAGACCATGGTTTGAGATTTTTCGACATGTATTCAGCCAGTGAATCCCATTAGTTTGGGTTCCACAAGAAAATGAGATCCCGCAATAGCCCGACCGGTCCTTTAAAATGTTGATCAGCTTCTAAATAGATGAGTGATCTTATAACTCGCTCGTCGAGATGCAAACAGAGAGAAAAATTTCGTATGCAATCCATTCCCACTACAACCGGAGAGAGATCAATGAACCAGTAAAACATAGAACAAGATGCTCCTCATATATCTTCGCTGGGATTTTGGGAGTGGGGTACGGTTGTGGAGAACAAGTTTTTTTGATCTCAAAAATTTCAGTTAAGAGTTTTGTGTCACGCGCATCACTGGGGGCTTATAATTGGATACCATCTGTAGTTAGCCGCTGCATGATATGGTACAGCTTATAACAGATCGAGAAGTTCTTTTTTTTTTTAAAAAAAAAAAAGGGTTGGGTCTGGTTACGTGGCTAGCAGCAGAGAGAGAGGAACCACGTTCGTACAAGCTAAAACTTCTCTAAATTTACAAGAGTCTCCAAAGTACACTGGCATCTCCCCACAAAAGTTTAATGAAGGACACGTGACGTAAATAACACTCACAATAAATCACTCGGCTCGAAATCCACATGAAATTTGCACAAGAACCAACAACTTCAGGGCACATGTCCAGATACCGAATTTAGGCCTTGTGATGCTTGTAAAGGAGCTGCTGGTAAGAGATAAAAATACAACCATACGTGGCCGTGGGGGAGTTAATTTCGATACCGAGAAGGCATGGAAGGATATATTGATCCCTATTGTCGGTTTTAAACATACAGGCCCGTATATCTCTCTTAACCCGGATTTCACCGACGGATAATGCACCACTAAAAGTAGTTACCTTATCGCTTGCTGGGAAAAACCGTGTCGGAGAGCGGTGTGAAAATTTTTCGTCAATCATTGCCCAATAAAATCGGATCTCTTAGTGATAGTATCTTTTGCGGAGAAGGGTGGAAGATTCTACCGCAGTGTCGCACACGGGGGAGGCGCGCGGGGGCGGTGGCGGAGTCAAGGCCTGGCCCGCTGGCAAGATTAACTGCAGGATCTGAAACTTGCCTTTGCGGGGAAATAAAAGAGAATGGTTTGATATTCCATATCTTCGGAGTCGACTCCCGTATCACACAAGAGCGGCCCCGGCCCCCGTCTGCAAATGCTCCACCATTTCTCCCCCACGTGTGGAATTTCCTTAAGATAGTGGACAGAAGAAGAGATTCCCTCAAGTTCTTTTGTTCGCGGATGATACGTCCTGCTATGGTCAAGAGGTAGGATTGAATTATGATCTATAGTTAATTTAAACCAACTGGTTGAGATGTAGCCGATTATAACTACGAACCTATCTAATGTTTTTCTTCGATCGCTGTTCCCTTCTAATCGGAGATTCTGCACCAAAGCCCTTTAAACCCGCTTACTGGTCCCTCAAAGAAAAAGAAAATCTTATCCAGGTCTCACCCCGCACGACAATGTCCAATATACCCGACAAATTTCTGCTTGAATGTGCATCTGTCTTGTAGGTTTTTTGTCTTGATGTATTTCTCGACTGATTTCCCAAAGTCATTTCCAGAGTTCTTTTGCTTCTGATGGAGCAGATTTCGGGCCATGATCCTGTAGCCTCGATAGCTTGGTATTTCCCTCTCCCCTTTCCCTCTCCCATTTCACTCTGCCCCCCCCCTCCCCCCCCCCCTCCTTCCGGCCAAAGAACGCAGTTCCCCTACCCACCACCACCAGCTCTTAGTGTTCAGTCCAGTCGGTGGAAATATTTTCGTCCAAATCCCCTGACTTGCATCATTCCATTCGCCACCAACCTTTTGTCGGTAATATACTCCAAATTTTGAGTTGTATTCTTGCATGTGACTTTGACCGGTGAGTGTTCCGGGCATACCTCCCGACCGATTTCTCATAACGTAATCCGTAGGGTTGTAGACCACCTCGGTAAGCTGTGGTTTTCGATGACTAAGCGGAAATTCGGGCCTCCTTTATCGACATCGGCATCCATCGAATATCACTCGACGACTTTCGGCCCGACTAACTAGCGTACCACTTTCCGGAGCTGTGTCTGTTGGCTAGCGCCTCCGGTTACCAAAACCCGGTGCACACCCGTCCCGTATCTTTGCTGACCACTTCTCCCAAACCTTCCAAATTTTATCCTCACCCACTCTGCCAATCCTTTGATCTCTTTTGACCTCTTTTGACCTCTTTTGCTTCTCCCCCTCTACCCACCCATTCCCACGTCCCATATGATCCGTCCCGTCTAGATTTGAAAGTTCCGCCTTGACCCACGTTATATTCGTGGGAATGAGATAATGGTTTGGCAATTCATAGGACTGGGTTGATCGCAAAAGGTAACGGGGATATCCAACCTACCTAGACTCAGTAGTTCTTAGAAAGGGGGGAGTGGGGGGAAATTGCAGCTACACGTACCTACCTACCTTCGAATATCGATCCAGGAATGCTCGATAAAGAGATGTTCGTGTATCTAATAACCTTCTGTTTGCAGGAACCGCTGTTAACTGACATTTTTGTTTTATATCGAACAAGCTTTCCGAGCGCCTGTAAATGGTATCGAAATCGTATCAGGTCTGAGAGATCACTCCACTTTCTGGATTTAGTCCCTAAGTATTAACGTGTTGTCAAATGGACAACGTGGAATGGATAACCCGCTGGAATGACACCTCGAAGGAAATGTACAATTTATTGGATTGGCGCCCCCAGAGACTAGCACTCTAAAGTCAGCCCGGTATTAAGTGCTAAGAACTTCATTATCGGTGTCTAGATTCCCCTGGATAATCGGAATGTAACTGCCCCGTTGTGAACAGAAAAAATTAAGTATATTAGCGAAGGTAAACCGGTAGCTCAAAACAAGGATATTCGAGCTATAAAGATAATAGAGTTATCACGTAATCATAAAATTGGTGAGTGATCCGTCGGATTTCAATATGCACATAGCTAGGGCCGGATCGACAGGCGCTGTTGATCTACTAAATTGTACAAAGGACTTGAGCCAATGATAGTCAGTGCCCTCCGCTTTAAAAACATAAAGTATTTTTAAGTAAATCTGGTCAATGCTAACTCTATACTATAGCTCTTGGGAACATGTCCATTGTATAGACCAAAACAATGCTTTCGGTAGAGATCACTTACTTTGATCGGCAATTCAATCTGGAACCCTAATCACTGTTTGGTTTTCTCTTCCTTCAGCCAAACATCGGCAGTATATCCATCCATGAGCTCCAACATCCTCCCACCCGTCTTCACCCATCCCTTTATACCGCCCTGCAGGGCATAACTCTTCAATTTGTGATTCTCTTGAGCCAAGATATAGTCCTGCATCCAAGCTGCGGCCCTGGATCCACGTCCTTGAGAAGATCCTACAGTTACTAAATTAGATGCAACTCTTCTCCCCCCCCCCCCCACTTCCTCTAAGGGTTATACATACCGCAATAAAAGACGACGGCTTGCGCCCCCGCCGCAGTTAAAAGGTTATACAGTGCAGGGATAGAGTGATACATGCTTTGGGCTGGTAGGTTTATGGAATCTTTGATCGTCCCTCCCTTTTAAATCATGTGTGAGTAAATGTTCAAGTATGAGGAATAATATATATAACTTATGGGATTAGAAGAGGAGATAGGAGGACTGTTGCGTAACAAGATACTTTCAGCCAACCCCGACAAAATCCCCACCTACTAAGCTCGAAACAAGATGAAAAGGTATAAAAATAGAAAATACTTGATGTGGTTAAAGAGAACAAGAAAGTAAAAAGAGATAGTAAATAAAAGAGAAGGTATATAGAAGAAAGTAAGGAGAAAGTAAGAAGAGAAAGTAAGAAAAGGAGGGGGGGGGGGGGGAAGAGAGGGACAAAGTAAAAGAGAAAGTAAAGAAAGATCCAAATAAAAGGAAGGGAGTGGCTTGGGAGGAGGATTGGTTATTACAGCGATAGGATGAGAAAGGTACGCGGAAACCGTGGGTCTGGTGACGAATAGAGGTGATATACTCGAGTCGTATTAACTTACCTCATGATCCATACGCCTCAAGTCTACTAGGACAAAGTCACGTCCCGGAACCTTCTCGTTAGATTCCATCCATTCTAGAACTGTATCCTGGGGTAGAAACACAGCGGTCGAAACTGGCTTTGGGTAAGAAGCATGCCAAGGCGTTTGGTTGGGCACCGACATGGTGAAGGTATCAGATGTCTCTAGATCTCAATGAAAAGGGTTGGTATGAGCGTGGTCTAACCCTCAGTTAAATAGCTAGGTAGATCTGGACTCAGGAAGGTTGAAGTAGACAATACCGCAGCTGCTCGCCTGTCACCAACGGGTCGCCACTGGTCGAGGAGAGTTAGATGTTGCTGAAGAGCGAAGGAGCTCCAGAGTTCCAGAAAAAAAACGTGCTCATTGTATTGGCAAGGACTGCCTAGCCAATCGGCGTTTAAGTTGGGAATGTCACTGTTATGTCGTTGTCGGCCAATCACAGCGCAGGAGCATGTCACCTTGACCGGCAGTTGCCGCTTTAAGGGTCTCTATATCAAACGCGCAAAAATATCATTGCAAGTTTACAGCATCAGTATCGTGTCTATTCAAATCTAAAAAACCAGCAAGCTAAGAATATAGGCAGGCTGTGTTTAGAGAAATGTCGACAATCAATATACCTGCGAAAAGCGAATTGGAATCCGGTTTTACCTCTCCTATTCCTTCCACGAGGGACATCACAGAACCACAATCCGATGAGGCCAGAACTTCCCTCTCTTCGTTCAAGCAATTAGGGTTCCTCGATCGATTTCTAGCTATATGGATTTTTCTCGCGATGGCACTCGGGATAATTCTGGGCTACTTCGTACCTAGTACTGGACCGGCACTACAAAAGGGTGAATTCGCCGAAGTATCTATTCCAATAGCAATTGGACTGCTAGTCATGATGTATCCAATCCTGTGCAAGGTCCGATATGAAACGTTACATAAGTTGTTGAAATTGAGGGCATTGTGGATTCAAGTTGTGTTCAGCATTTTTGTCAACTGGGTCGTTGCGCCACTACTTATGGTAAGTTACCGACGACACCGCATATCCCACCATTCTTTAAGTCGGAAAATAACAGGTCCTGTGGGATAGGTCGGTTTGTCCTGGGCCTTCTTACCAGATCGCAGCGAGCTTCGTGAGGGTCTGATCATAGTTGGTATCGCGCGATGCATCGCCATGGTTAGTCTAAATATGAAAAGCCGACAAGCTTCAATTACCAAATACTGATGTTTGCGCAGGTACTTATTTGGACCGAACTCGCCTCGGGTGACTCGGAGTATTGCGCCATGCTCGTCGCTCTAAATTCCTTCCTGCAAATTATCCTATTCGCCCCGTTGGCCGTTTTCTACATCAATATTGTCTCAAGATCCGAATCCTCAGTAAAAGTCTCTTACTCGACCGTCGCTATATCCGTCGCTGTTTTCCTTGGCATACCTCTAGGCGCTGCTATCATCACTCGTTTAACGCTCTTGAAGCTCTTTTTCAAGGGAGATGTCGAAAAATACAACCGCAATTTCATCCGCTGGGTCTCGCCGTGGTCCTTGATTGGCCTCCTCTTTACTATTTTGATCCTCTTCGCCTCCCAGTCCCGCAATATCGTCTCGAAGATTACTTCGGTCCTTCGTGTCTCTGCACCTTTGATCGCGTACTTCATCATCATTTTCAGTGCTACACTTGCTGCATGTAGGTATTTTGGAAATGGAAAGTTTGCAAGCGGGAAATTAGGCCGCTGGGGATATGGCGTTACAGTAACGCAGGCGCTCACGGCGGCAAGCAATAACTTTGAACTAGCAATCGCAGTCGCGGTAGCTTGTTATGGAGCTGGGTCTGAGCAAGCTTTAGCTGCAACGGTTGGGCCTCTGATTGAGGTGCCGGTGTTGTTGGGGTTGGTTGAAGTTGTCAAGTTCCTGAAAGGTAGATGGAACTGGAAGTAAACCTTTCTGGGGCGGGGTAGTATAAATGCTTATGAGAGTCCTTGACGAAGGCTAGACTTCAATTTTTCAGTTTCTTTTAAGTGGGTAATCAAATTTTATTCTAGTTCGCAGGCACGTTGATTCGTTCGATTTGGTTTTGTTACACGAGTGATCTGCTGTGAATCGTGAATCGTGAGTTGCCAAGATATTGTAATATTTTCTTTTTTCAGCCTCGCGTCCAGTCGGGAGCCAATCTGGATAGAGGCCTGGGACATGAGTAGGGGTGAGCATATCTGATTGGTTGCTGACATCAGTGCCCCATCGGTCAAGTTACATGTACCTACACATCTGCCGGTACATTGCATGACTTCCCGTGGGAATTTAGGTTCTAGAATCTGAACCTGTTTACCTAGAAACCAGTAATATGATTGGCTGTTCGTGAGCCTTTGCCATACTGGCTAGAAAATCTAGGTCCTAAATTTGCTCCGGGAAGTCATCCGGCTTTGTACGGGACGCGATGGATGGAATTTGTGCGGGCAGACCAACAGGACTTTTCTCATGCATCTACAATAATCTTACCCATAGCTGTAAATAGACAACTTCGAGTTTGGGCGGAAGGTTGTAAAGCAGTGCAGTGCCAAACTTTGAAAGCACCAAATGGGAAACGGAAGTTCTGGACGACAATCTTGCACAGGTACCGCAAAAGTATAAGACCGGTCTGTTCTTACGGGTTCACGGCATAAGCCACAGAAAAATGGTGTGGCTTACGCTGCGAACCTGTAAAAAGAGACTGGTCTTACCCAACGGACTTTTGCGGTAATATAGACGACTTCCCTAGCTACTCGAACACCCATACCCCTCATTCGAACAGTTGATAATGATTGGCGAGTTAGTAGTACAGAAACCGAAGGCCCTGCTGAATGTTGAAGTGAGGGGGGTGTTCGAGTGGCCAGAGAAGTCGTCTACATGTAAATACTTGTACCAAATACTTGACATGTGGCTACCACTCCTGCATGTGGTTACATTACTTACACGCTATGGTACACACATCAGCAACTCGTTATTTACACTTGTCGAGTCATCAGTCATGACGGAAATTCCGACATGGTAACCTCAAAAAGTCAGCGGAACAGCAAGCATAAGGGTCATTACAGTATAAAATCCTACACTTCAAGGACTTCTATCATTTGAGGCAATTATGCGTATGTTTAATTCCGGATTCAATTTCGAGCTTTGTGGTATTATACTACTCGCCCCTTGCATCATAATATCATTTTAATAGCTTACACGTAGTCACTGGGGAGGATATCGTGAAAGAGAACCTGGGGTCTACCGCATTAGCTGGAATCGAAGGCCCGTCACACAAGATGTCGGGTGGGGGGGTATTAGGAGGCGTATTCAAGAAAAATACTTCCTCGCCCAGCGCGGTGGTTAATTCATACCAATAAGGTTTGGATCGCTTGGTCATGGACCGTTCCCAGGGCCATTGAGTAACGATTTTAATTCTCCAAACCATATTGGGGTCCTTTGTTAATCATCCAGGCACACACGATTCCCACTAAACTACATGTACTATAATATACCAATTTCCAGCTTCAGTCACGGGTTATATAAAAAGACGGATATATATATTGTACTCCTTGTGCACGTGGTAAATATGGCATTTCAACTCAACTCCCAAGTACTTAGTGCACATATAAGTACATGTATGTTTAACGAGTGTTACTTGATCAAACCCACTCCGCCGTGTTAATTGAGGCATAGACAGCTTCCCTCTCCACTAAACACCCCCCTCACTGGAACAAATATTATTGATTGATATCCAGTTAACAAAGCCGATTCAAGAGGTAAAGAGGCCAGTTACAAGACGATATTTCCCTTTTTATGTTTAGCTGTCCCGCTGAGGGGGGTGTTCCGGTGGAGGAGGAGGGGGAAGGCGTCATGCCATTAAATCAAGTAACCCGAGTGATCTTTTGTGAAGCGGGTCATCTCTGCGTATCAGAGTATAAATGAAATAATAAAAAATCAGGCGGCGGGAACCTACATATTCGCGTATCATGTGAAATTATTACGTTTCGAGTTGGCATTTACTTTCGGTCCCTTACGTCAGTGTTAGGAGGACGATGTTTAATTATGCACTCTCCTGCCACTTTCTATGCACAACTTCATTCTCGTGACTTGTATTTATTCTGCTACAAAAAGTTCTCTCGATCTTTATTATGCTTCTTAAATCCAGTATTCAAACAACCGTTCTTCGAAGCCTTTGGGAAATTGTTCAATCATGCTCTTTTCTTTCGTGGCCATCTGCTTTTATGCCTTTCTTTTTTTTACGCCCGCTGCTAGCCAGCCCGCAGACGATTCATCTTACACCAGCCCCGAGGCTTTTCAGAATATAATTGTGAACGACCATAACAGGCGTCGGGCAGAACATGACACAGGCCCTCTCACTTGGGACACAGGGATTGCCGATGGAGCTGACGAATATGCTAGAAGGTGTAGATGGGGCCACTCTGTGAGTTGACACTATTACCCCCTCATAAGGGATTCTAGTTGATCAGACTAACGACGACTTTGTCAAACCTAGGGTGTTCGGGAGTTTGGAGAAAACTTGGCCGGTGGTTATGGCTCTGTATCGCTCGCTTTGAATGCTTGGTCCAGGGAGCAGATGCTTTACAGTCTCCAGGACTATGATAATGAAACTCCTCCTCCAGGCACTGGACATTTCACACAAATGGTTTGGGTGGCTACCACCAGGATCGGATGTGGTCGGGCAAAATGCAGAGGCCTTTTCGAGAATAATCCAACATACGAAGCATGGTATTTCATTTCCCTTACCAGAAGCACTGATATTTCCCTTAGGCTTGGGGTTCTGAGAGACCGAACAACTAATGAGAGGTATTCTATTTGTAGGTATATTGTATGTAGATATTCTGCAAGGGGTAATTTCGGTGGTCAATATCGTGCGAATGTTCGTAAACCAGTCAGACGTGCAGATCCTTAAGGATTGCAGGGGCTTACGATCTCTAGTAAGTGTATAAATTTATCCACTTGCGTATTAGTGTAGAACTCTAACATGAAAAATAGTTTGATACGTTTAATATCATGTTAGCCGAATTCTTATTTAGAGATCACAAGTATCTCTTTGTTTTCCTATAAAGTTCGTGAACAGGCTCGATCTATTTCCAATAAGATGGCTCTGTAGGCCCCTCAAACTTATCAGTGCGATCAACCTAAATATAATTGAGACGTACATAATCCGTGAATTATCTGGTCCAAGTACTTTGTAGAGATTCGTGACAGTATGCAGCGAATTGAAAGATCTGAGTATTATCGATTGCGGTAGTCGTTGAGTGATCTCGCCCACCATTCTTCTATAACTCTCGAAGCTAGAAATCATTAACAAGGAGTTTGAAAAAAGGGAGAAGGAAAAAGGGAATCGGAAGGTACTAGGTATAAATTATAAAACGAGTACATGGAGCTCTGTGTCTTCACCCGTATGAAAGACATCTAAATGGCCTCAAGCCCTAGGGTTTGGGGTTGAAGGCGTCGGTGCGCAGAAGAGCCCAAGTAAGCTATAATCACCGGAGTCTACGTAGACACGCGTACGTGAGATGTCCGCAAAAAGAAAAGAAAAGAAAGACGATTACCTGCTGATTCTGCTAGCTATGTAGATATGTCCATCCCAATATGAAAGCTGGCTTCTATGGAGCTATTCTCTAAGAATGCGGTACCGCCGGGAGATGTAGAGATGATGTATAAAAACAGCCCTCTTCGAATCTGAGGAAACAGCATATTGAGTTACCCGTATGGTTTGAGTGCATAGGTCAACATATAACGGTTATCCGGGCCCGGAGTCTCTTCCGGGGATCCGGATGCCAGTTCCCGATGTGTATGTTTACTCTACAGAACGGGAAGTTGAAATAGGAAAAACACCGAGAATACACGTATCTTTGTATCTTTGCTATACGTACATGTATTAAGCACAGATTTTTTTTAAATGCCAACCTCACAATTCTCTATGTCTATAAACGTCCTACTATCTAGGCCCGTGAATTATTAATCCCAAGACTCGCATCCGATCCTTCTGAAGTCGTAGTTAGTTGGCTTTCAACATGACATTCTAACCAGGGACATCTTCCCGATAACCAAGACCCGAAGTTCCCAGGGTCTAGGAATCGACTAGCAGTACGGCCTACCACCGTTGTGTGTAAATCCATGTCGTTATAAATGCAACCCCAATACACAATATTGCATACTTAAAAAAAGCAAATATTAATATCTGGTTACTAGATTTGGCTCACTAGGAAGGTGAGCGGAGTGGTTTTCTGCTACTGTTATGCCCCTTTCTCTATCCCTTTTAATTTGCGCCGATCTCCCATCGCGCAAAGCTTCCCATAACGTCAACATGGGCATATTGAGTACTATTCATTGACCCTTTACGTTCTAACCATGGGGTGCCCACAATATGTGCCTAGAACCAGCTGAAACCCTTGATGGTAGTTCCTAGTGCAATAAATGGTTGGGACTAGTAATGAGTAAAACTTTCCATTCTAGGCATTCTAACCCTTATATTCATTAGTTGAGCTGTCAATATTCATATCTCCTTAATATATTAATCTCTTAAGATCTTGCGGAAGAATCACGTTATATACTTTAACATATTGCTGTACCTATTTACATGGCCTTGACCTCTTCGCTTACTTGGTCGGCACCGGCATTTGATGCTCTCTAGTCCTGTCGGAGCCTCGGCGGTTTCCTGAACTCCGAAACTACCAGCTAGGGCCCAGTACTCCGCCCCATACCCATATAGCTTATCGACGAACACGTCGGGAATTTCCGTCGCTTGTAATAGTGGGGCCGCATGAGTGCTTTTCTTTCTCTCTTTGAGGTCTGGGGAGGACTTCATCGCAACTGCCCATAATAATGGTTGCTATGTGACTTGATCTGCATAGAGTCTATCCTTGGGTTGTTGTTAGACCATACAAGTAAAGTATTAATCCATTCATTACCAACAAGAAAAAGCTTTTTGTTTGACACACGTTCTATCTTTGTAATTGTAGTTCATTCCCAATCCGTCGAACCTTGCGACTAGTTGGTAACCGTTTCTAGCAACCTCCGTCCCTTTTGTTACTAATCCCGAAGGCACCCCAGCAGTATTTGTGAGCATTAGGAAATAATAATGCAAACTTAACTGGTACGGACCGCGCGGCAAGCTTCTGAGTTGCGAAGATACATGTCCCCACGAGGATAATCCTTTGTGCGGATCTGGAAGTACTCGGGTTCCCCTAAACCCTGCCAAAGTGAGGTTATACTGCAGGATAACCGTTTTCAAATGCGTTGAAGCAAGTTGTATTTAAAATCCATAGCGATCCAGAGGAATGAGAATGGGAATACTGAGTATAATCAGCAATTAATGAATCAACTGCAATCATCATCGCCATGATCTACGGAATTTAAATCATGCACACCCTATACTATGGTACCATACTTTTGACATGACCTTGTCATTGGGGGCTCAGCGAGTTGCATTTAATCCTATCATCAAACACCTCTGACAGATCTTCTAGATAAGTAAAATATATAATTAGTCTTACACCAAGCCTACGAATCAGAATAGGGATGTCCTCAAAAGCTCTAACCTAGCTATTGATAAATATTTACGTTATCAGACGTGTACTATTACCACTGTATATATGAAATTTCAGCTCTTGATAGTGCTGAGCTTGAGTAAACTTGCGGTAGCTGTTCTGTACTGACTTATCATCGAATAGTACTTCCGTGGGTTGTTCTACGTGCTAGTTTGGACGCGCTGTTATTTTTGTAATAATTGTCTATAAACTTAGACTAAGTCAGTGTCTTGGCATTTTTATTCACAGGTCTGGAACCAGTTCAACTTTCCCGTGCTCAGCTCCCGGCCATGCTCCTTCTTTCCGGTATATACCAACACTTCAGCATTTTGTTTGAAACTAAGTTTAGCAGGTCCTCCAAGGAGAACGCTTTGAGGTCTAATTTCTTGAGGCCTGATTACGTCGAGTAGTACCTGTCAAGTCACTTGCTCGATTTATCAAACGGTCCAGGGTTCTCCACATGAGGCCTCGGGCATAGCTGGTTTTATGAAAAAACCGTGCGCAGGAATACGGGAGGCACTTAAGGAAGGTGTAAAAGTGTATTATCGCGTTGCCTAAGTATGTTGTAGGCCAGTAAAGAAATTTTGATTGTGTCATGTGTAAGCTTAAGGGAATTTCAATGTAAGCTCAAGGGAAGTAAGGAAATAAAACAACCCGCCAAACACCCGTCCTCCACGATCTCCCTCGGCATTTTCTTCGAGATCTGCTTGTGGCGTGTCTAGCAATGTTTAACACTCTTTGATGCTTCGCCGGCTTCCTCCCGGGGGCTCATCCTTTGTAGGTTGACTTGATTGGATGAGGATGTCGCACAATAGCTCAATCAGGCGCAATCTGTAACAACCAAAACCCCTGCTGTGCTGAAAAGGAGTAAGGCGCTAAGGCAAAATCGTGTGGCGTCACAACCTTTGGAGCTTTAGCCGATGCTCGTTAGGCAGGTAGGTAACAAGGCGATGAGGCCCTGTCGCTTATGGGGGGTTCTGGAGGGTCGATAGCCTATTCCTGATTCCACGCTAATGCAAGGTACCAAAACGTTGCCCAGTCCTGGGCCCTGGCTCTGGAAGACAGACGGGGTGGCTAACGCCTCCTGAAACGATACGCACTGGCTATCCCGCTGCACGATTAGTACTTTCCCTGCTTAGAGGAGGAGGAGTGGGGACTAAAACATACCAAGAGAGGGGAAATACTCCGTTGGTTCGGGACCTTCGGATGATACTAGGGATAACCTGTATTCTATGTACTCCTCCTAGGTCCTACCATGGGAGGATACATGTGAATCACTATTCAGAGAATTTACTACAAAAGATGGCCACTCCCCCCCCAAGTATGCCCTTCAGTTGTTTTTAACATCACCACACACGCATTTGCTTCAGGCAGTGCCATTCGTTTTCTCTTGCTCTTTCTACTTTTTCTCTTTTCCTTTTTTGTCCCTCTTTAATACTGCTAGCAGTATCTTCACTCACTATCTCTAACTATTACTCACTTGATATACTATACATACTACCACTCTTTTGGTATCCTTTCATATTATTTTTAAAACTACGATATCAAGATGCGTACAGGAAGCGCATTTTCTCTACTTGGGCTCTCAGCTCTTGTACTGCAAGGTGTAGCAGCAAAGGTATTACATTCCCCTTGGCATAAATAATTAGAGATTATAATCTAACAATGTTATTAATTATAGGGTTGGCGTGACCAAGAAGAGTACTCTTGCCCCTCAAACATCAAGAACGACTGTACAACGCAAGAGAGCTCGGGCTTTGATTGGAGCGATTTGGATTTAGGATCATTCGATTCCTACAATGACTACAAATTTTCGGGTTGGAGTTGTGCCAGCAAACTTGGGAAGAGAAATCTCGAGGGGCGAACATTCAATGTAAGAAAATCACTACCAATGACAATACCAATATCAATACTAATACATTCGATCAGGACAAATGCATTGAGACAGACTTGAGCAACAGCGATTTCAGTAATGAGATTAGTTGTGACAAGGCCTTCTCTATTGGCGAGCTTGATATCTCTGTTGATGTCGAGACCGATGTTGAATTCCATTACGGAATGGAGGATGGCTCTACTTGCAAGCAGACCAAGAGATGTGGAACTGATGGTACCACTGTCACCAACGATCAATGTGGTGGAGCAAAGACCGTCAAAGTCAAGCTTCCTAAGAACAGCGAAAACAGCTCATGCAAGCTCGGTGTCCACAAGGTTAAGTTCGAGTGCGGTACCACTACCACCAGCGTCCCAGTCCCTACTACTACAATCCCCACTGTTGTTAGCTCTACTTCTTCGGTTAAGGCTACTACTACTTCTCCCAGCGAGACATGCACTATTCCCAGCAATTGCTCGGGTGATTCTTGCACTATGCCCGCTGGCTGCACCGGGACCACTCCAACTGGCGGTGTTGGTCTGACTTCAATCACATCTTCTATCAGAGCTTCCACCACTCCTGCCTCAGAGACTTGCACTATCCCAAGTGACTGCTCTGGTAAGACATGCACCATGCCCGCCGATTGTACTTCCGGTACCGTAAAGCCCACCGACACTACTTCCTCTATCTCTGGTACTACAACTGCCCCGTCAGAGACCTGCACTATCCCCAGTGACTGCTCTGGAAAGACCTGCACCATGCCCGCAGACTGCACCGGTGTTAGCCCGCCAACTGGGGGTGTTGGTATTACCTCGGTCACCTCAACCGCCGAGACTGCCACCATTACTGGTCCTTCAGAGACATGCACTATTCCTAACGACTGCTCGGGCGACTCTTGCACCATGCCCGCTGATTGCAGTGGTGTCAGCCCGCCAACTGGTGGCGTTGGTATCACTTCAGCCACTTCCACTGCTGAAACTGCTATCACCACCAGCCCTTCAGAGACATGCACTATCCCTAGCGACTGTTCTGGTGACTCTTGCACCATGCCCGCAGATTGCACATCCGGAACTGTTAAGCCAACCGATAGCACACCTCCCGCTGGGCCCACTACCACTCCTGCATCAGAGACTTGCACCATCCCCAGCGACTGCACTGGCGCATCTTGCACCATGCCTGCTGATTGCACTGGTGTCAGCCCGCCAACTGGTGGTGTCGGCATCACTTCAGTCACTTCCACCGCGGAGACTGCCACCATTACTGGACCTTCAGAGACTTGCACCGTTCCTTCAGATTGCTCTGACGAGACTTGTACTATGCCCGCTGATTGCACCGGTGTCAGCCCGCCAACTGGGGGTGTTGGTATTACCTCAGTCACCTCAACCGCCGAGACTGCCACTATTACTGGTCCTTCAGAGACATGCACTATTCCTAACGACTGCTCGGGCGACTCTTGCACCATGCCCGCTGATTGCACTGGTGTCAGCCCGCCAACTGGCGGTGTTGGCATCACCTCAGCCACTTCCACTGCCGAGACTGCCACCATTACTAGACCTTCGGAGACTTGCACCGTTCCTTCAGACTGCTATGGTGCCGATTGCACCATGCCCGCTGACTGCACCTCTGGAACTGTCAAGCCGACTGACAGCACCCCTCCTGCGGTACCCACTACTACGCCTGCCTCAGAGACTTGCACCCTCCCTAGTGATTGCACTGGAGCATCTTGCACAATGCCCGCTGATTGCACTGCGGTGACCCCAACTGGTGGTATCGATGTTACTTCGGTTACGTCTACTGCTGGAACTGCTGTCACCACCGGGCCTTCGGAGACCTGCACTTTCCCCAGCGATTGCACTGGCGCATCCTGCACCATGCCCGCTGATTGCACCGGTACCTTCCCAACTGGCGGCGTTGGTATTACCTCAACCACCTCAACTGCTGCAACTGCTGTCACCACCAGTCCTTCCGAGACCTGCACAATTCCCAGTGACTGCTCTGGTGATTCTTGCACAATGCCTCCTGGCTGCCCAGCGACAACCACCGACCCAGCTGTTGGTGTCTCTACCACTGCTCCCGCTTCAGAGACTTGCACTATCCCAAGTGACTGCACTGGCACATCATGCACCATGCCCGCTGGTTGTACTGGTATCACCCCAACTGGCGGCGTTGATGTTACTTCTCCCACTTCCACTGCTGGAGCTGCCACTACCACCGGTCCTTCCGAGACATGTACTATCCCCAGTGACTGCTCTGGTGACTCTTGCACCATGCCTCCTGGCTGCCCGGCAACCACTTCTGTTCCAGCTATCGGTGTTTCCACTACTGGCGGTTTTGATTTCACTTCAGCCACTTCCACTGCCGAGACTGCCACCATTACTGGACCTTCGGAGACCTGCACTGTTCCTTCAGACTGCTCTGGTACCGATTGCACCATGCCCGCTGACTGCACGTCTGGAATTGTTAAGCCAACTGACAGCACACCTCCCGCCGGGCCCACCACGACTCCTGCCCCAGAGACTTGCACCATCCCTAGCGACTGCACCGGCGCATCTTGCACCATGCCTGCTGGCTGTACCACAGTCCCAGCTCCTACTGGCGGCGTTGGTGTGACCTCAGTTACCTCTTCTGTCGGAACTGCCATCACCACCATCCCATCGGAGACCTGCACAATCCCTAGTGACTGCTCTGGTGACTCTTGCACCATGCCTCCTGGTTGCCCTGCTACCACCTCTGTCCCAGCTATCGGTGTTTCCACTACTGGTGTCGTTGGAACTACCTCTATCCCCGCTACCTGCACAATTCCTAGTGACTGTACTGGGGCTACCTGCACCATGCCCGCCGGTTGCCCTCCGACCACCACTGCCTCTGTCCCAGCTATCGGTGTCTCCACTACTGGTGCCTTCGGAACCACCTCTGTCCCCGCTACTTGCACAATTCCTAGCGATTGCACTGGGGCTACATGCACCATGCCCGCTGGTTGCCCCCCAACTGCTACCGCCTCTGTCCCAGCTCCGGATACCTGCACTGTGCCCGCTGATTGCTCTGGAGATGCTTGTACTATGCCCGCCGGTTGCACTGCTACTACTGGAGTTGTTGGAACCACCCCAGTTACTGTCACAAACGGCGTTCCTGCAACCAGCACTGGCGCTGCCTCAACTTCTACTGGTACTACTAGGGGTCTCAATGGCAGCACCGCAATTACTTCTGCCGGAAGCTCTACCATCAAGGCTACCGAGTCGTTCCCTCCATCTTCAAGCACCGCCGGCGTCCCCGAGGTCACCATGCCTGCTACTGAGTGCCCTGATCTCCTACCCAGATGTCTCAAGACCTGGATCTTTATTACTAGCTGCACTGATACCGCTGACCCATCCTGTTACTGCCCTCAGGAGGAGTTTGTTAACAAGGTCGTTGGATGTCTTGAGGCCTGGTCTTCGGATGATGCTGAGGTTACTAGCTCGGTTGAGTACTTCTTGGGTATCTGCTCCCCGTACATTGACGAGAACCCAGCCATTATCACCGCCATCCCCTCAACCATCACTCTCCCAACCCCGTCCGCAGATGTCCCAGCAACAACCATCATCAAGACAATTACCACCGTTGTCCCATGTGAGCCGACTACCGTTACCACTGGCTCTGCTTCTGGCACCATTGTCTCTGTGACCACTTCCACCGCCACCCAGACCCTCACCATTCCCCAGGTTACTTTGGTTGTCACCGCCACTGACGCAACCCTTGTGTACCCAACTTCTGATATCGCTGTCACTTCTGCACCGGCGGCCACAGCCACCACTATCCCCACTGGAGTCCCCGCGATGACCACTCCCACCGCTTCCACCACCGGCGCTGTTAAGGGAATTGAAACCGTCCTACCCTCTTCTGGGTTGGGTGCTTCCACTACCGGTACCGTGAAGGGAATTGAGACTTTCTCCCACTCTTCTGCGTCTGGCTTCTCCACCATCAAAGCGGTTGATACCACGCCTGCCTTGACCACCGCTCCAGCTTTGACCACCGCTCCGGCCACTCCTACGACTCTGGTTACCTACCCAGCCGGATCCGGTGCCAATGGTACCGCCTCCAGCGTCGACAGCGCCATCCCGGTGTCTACTAGCGGTGTTCCTCTCTTTACCGGCGCGGCCTCTAGTATCGTTCCGGGCACCATCCTTGCCGTTGTTGGAGCCTTTGCTGTTGTCCTCCTCCAGTTGTAGATTTGTGAGCAGTTTTCCTTTAATTTCTAGTTTTTTGTTTTATATATATTCTCTTTTTTATTTTATTTTTTTAGCGTATCGGGTTTTGGGAGAAATGATAATGGGGAATGGGTCCAGTTGGGGATATTTTTATTTCTTTTATTTCTTATTTGTTAATGGACGATTCTTTGGGCCC
Organism: Morchella sp. 2015-shanyang; assembly: GCA_024713795.1. Taxonomy (NCBI): domain Eukaryota; kingdom Fungi; phylum Ascomycota; class Pezizomycetes; order Pezizales; family Morchellaceae; genus Morchella; species Morchella sp. 2015-shanyang. Next base: position 1,992,176 of record JAMGZB010000001.1, on the reverse strand, counting down.
CATGTGTGGAGGCAACTGATCACCTGGAGAGAGAGGGGGAGAGTCTGTAGACCTATGTCTTTTGTTGCACGTACTGCATGCGTCTGATAGTTTTAATTTTTAGCAGAATATCAAACCCGACTCCTCAAAAAAAAGATGTGTCCCGTACCGTGCACTGCACGTGAAGACCCCTTTGCCCAGTAATCATTCAAAGGAAACAGTTTAATAATATAGTGCAAATTAACCTAGGGGACAAGGGCCTTCCTTACCTTCGGTAAATATTAACTTTCTCCCAGATAGAGATGTGTTCCCGCCAGATAGAGTGCCACTCTAATCGATATGCAGGGGAGGGGGAGGGGGGGGGGGTGGGAGCCGGCTGAATATGTTTCAACATTATAGGCCCGCTCGCTGCTCTCTGCTTGAAACTGGCCAACCGCGCCCACGGACCCTGTGCTGTACCCAATCGGCCCTGTGCTGTAGAGCTGTAGAGTCTCTTTCAGCTGACGGCTTGCCTTGCCTTGCCTTGCCTTGCCTTGCGCTGCGATATCAAGGGGCATGGACGTTTGTTGGATTCGTATGCAAGGAATGAGGCGCTGGTGGTGTGTGTGCCAAGCAAGGCCCGGGGAATCGGGATCGGGATCGGGATCTATCTAAATAGGGCAAGGCAAGGGGTCGTCGGTTCGGGATCCCGACGGCGTGCATGTGTCAATGATAAAAACGGGGTGATGATGATGTCATGCCATATCAACGCCAACATCAAAACTCACTCGACCATCACAACTATTTACGACTACAAACAACCATTTACAACTACAAACAACTATTTACAACTACAAACAACTATTGCCAATACTTCAAAATGAAGCGCGTCCAGTCCGCTCCCTGGAAGCCCCTCTTCCAAACCCACGTCTCCAAAATCACCCCACCAACATTCACCCTAGCCACAACGAGCACCTCCCCCCCCAGCACCACCGCCCACCCCGCCTTCTCCGGCGCCAGAACCAGCACCACTTCCCCCCCCACCCCGCGCTGCCGCACAATGGTGTTCCGCGGCTTCCTTGCCTCCCTACCCCCCAACCCGCACAACCCCCTCTCCGCGCACAACCCCCGCAACGTCTTCGCCTCGGACGCCCTCACCTTCACCACCGACTCGCGCATGGCCAAGACCGGCGAGCTCGGGGGCGGCGGCGGCGGCGCATATGTCGAGGCGCTCTTCTGGATCGCGGGCGACACGCGCACCGGCGAGGACATCCAGAACCAGTGGCGCGTCCGCGGCCGCTGCTACCTCCTCGCCGAGGCGGACGCCGACTCGTGTGGCCCCGTCACTGACATCCTGCGCGCGGAGATGGCGCCGACGGGCGAGGAGGGCGCCGAGCGGTGGTCGTGGCGGAGGGAGGTGCAGGCGCATTTCGGGAACATGACGCCGGCGCTGAGGGGGTCGTTTGCGAACCCGGTGCCTGGGACGCTGGTGGGTGCCGCCGGGCAGGGGCTGGTGAAGGGCGGGAGGGTGCCGGATGAGGAGGTGATGGGTCTGGGTGGGGTGGCGGTGTATGAGAAGGTGGGTGGGGAGGATAGGGAGGTGGAGGGGGGGAGGGTGGTGGCGGGGTGGAAGGTGATGGAGACGTGGCCGTAGAGTGCGGTAAAGGAGCAGTAGGTAGGATAGCTTTACTGGACACATAATTAATAGTTAGTCCTGTGTGGGGAAGAAAATACAAATTGTTCCCCCATTCAGAAATATGGCCAATACTATCATTGACCTATATTAAGGTTTACAAATAAGGTTCAAGATCGCTAGCTTCTAACTGGATGAGCCCACATGCATCAATGCTATGTAATGGTAAGGAAACTCAATTGAATTAGCACTTGGATGTTTAATACATGCATATATTCAGCATTCAATCTCTACGTGACCGCTTTGGTCCGGGAGTCAATGACTGAAACAATCTTTTCCTCCCGCCTCTTGGCAGTATTCTTCCGGGGTTAGGTGTGCGGCGCACGAACAGAATAGAATTATGTTTTTTAGACGGATACATGTATATATAGACACATGTCTGTCTGTGTCTGTGTAGTCTGTCTGTGTATCTACATGTTCTTAGTTCATTCGTGTAATAACAATACTCCACGAAAACCCAAACCCTCAACCCAAAACCCGCAAATCACACCGAAGCCCCCGATCAAGGAATCAGCAGCGTCTGTCCCCTATCAACAACCATCCTCACCTCGTCGTCTCTCAGCGGCAGCGGCGGCGGCGGCGGGGGGGCCATGCGGCGGGCGTGCAGCAGGTTATCGACAGAGACGAGCGCAGAGGAGAGGACGAAGGTGGCGGCGAAGACGGCGGCCGTCGAGAGCGGGCGGGGGCGCATTGTCGCGGGCATGGCGTAAATGGCACTGTGGAGGGAGGGGTGTGTGTGATGTGTGAGGCACCTGAACCTGAACTACATAACTACTTATCCGCTAAAGAAAAAAAAAAAGAAGCTGTTAGTAAGAGTGACGTCGTGCGCGCGGAAGCACAGGATATCACTCGACATTTGCAACCCCTGCTGTTTTTAGTGTTTCCCACATACATACGCACTGCAATATGCAGGTACAGGTACTTACAAACGGACAGACGGACGAGCAGATAATATACAGACAGACAGACAGACGGGCGCGACATTGCGCGAGCGATGTGTGCTTGTGTCAGTGGTTGCATGTCAACATTGCGGCTCGGTCAGATAAGCTTTCGGTGGTTGGCGGTGGTGGTGGCTCTCAATGCTGTCTGGGGTTGGTTGGTTGGTTGGTTGGTTGTGGGGCGGGCGGGGCTGCTTTGGGAAACAAACGAATATATGTAAATAAATAAATATAGCGAGTGTGACGTATGTACTGATGTCGCGAGTAAAGTTGGGTACATGTAGCTAACTAGAGCTGGGCACACAATATCTCTTTATTCCCATCTCCATCTTTAATTCTTCTTCTTCTCCCCTTCCCTTCTTCCTCTCCCCCTCATCCACCAGTTCACACCCCTTACATCCGCCCCTCACACCCCACAGGACATCAAAGTAAGCTCTCCCCCCCCCCACCACCATCCCCCAATCTAACCCCCCCCAGCGCACAATGTGGAGCCACCACCCCGCCGCCGCCGCCGCCGCTGCCCCACCGCCGCCGCTCCACCCAACCCCCGCCGCCCAAAGCCTCCCAAGCGCACACCCGCCGCCAATCCACGCACCTGCCCCCAGCGCACAAGCTCGACCCCACCACCTACCTGCCGCCGCGCACCCTCCCCCGCCGCATCATCTCCCTCCAGGACCCCAACGCAGGAACCAGCCTCCTCCCCCCCGTCCCGGAGCGCGCGGCAGCAGCAAAGATCCAAAACTCGTACTCACTCCCCTCGGGCCTCACGGCGGCAGGATACACCCACGGCAGCCGCCACGACCCCGTCCGTGTGTCTGCGCCGCAGAACCTGGACGACAACAACGAGGAGGAGGAAGAGGAGGAGCAGCAGCAGCAGAACGACCGCGAGTCGCAGTCGGCAAGAATCGTGCGTAGCTCCACCACCAGAAGTAGAAGTAGAAGTAGAAGCAGGAGGAGGAGAAGCTTCAGCACATCCAGTTATCTGTTTTTGACGACCGCCAACGAGGAGAAGAAGAGGAAGAAGAAGAAGGCTGACGAAGGGGGTGGCGGCGCCGTGAAGGTTTACAATTACATGCCGGGCGGGTACTGGGCCGGGAGGCTGAGCGGGTTGCTGGACCGGTTGGCGGCGGAGATGCCGGCTGTGGCGCCGGGGGAGAGGGTCGTGAGGGCGTTTGGGGCGCTGGATGTCATGGCGTGTGGGCCGGGCGCTGAGCAGTCGCTCATGGTGTGTGCTCTCTTTCTGTTTTTGGTTGTTGGGTGGATTGGATTGGATTGTGCTGTGCTGTGCTGACTGCTGACGGGGTGTGTGTATAGGAGTTCAAGAAGACCTTCGATAAGAGGTTGAAAGAGGGAAGGCCGTGGTGAGCTGTCTGGTCTGCCTACTGGCTGTCTGTATGGACCACCGACTGGCACCGATGATATTCCCCTAGTCATTAACATGGCCGATCTCTGCATAATAAAAACAGAGATGAACGTATTATTCTTTGTTTTTCTCTTTTCTTTTCTTCATTCACCTATCACATCTGTACAATAAGCTCTAGGAATTGCTGGCATGTAGGTAAATACATACATAATAATTAATACAAAAAAAAAGAATAGCTGCCCATAAACGCCATCTCCATACACACAAGAGAAAGAACCCAACCCACAAGGAAATATAAATAAAATAAATAAAAATAAAATAAATCTACATACCAACCCCTAATCATGCATAAACGCCTCGTCCGGGATCCCCCCACCCCTCTGCTTCCCAGGATCACTACACACCTCCCTAACACCCTGCGGCACCTCCCACCCCCCCTCCCCCTCGGTGTAGAACTGCATCAACATGCCCGCCTCCGCATGCCACGCAATGTGGCAATGCAGCGCCCACACGCCCGGGTTGTCGGCCACAAAGCGCACAAGCACCCACCCGTACGCCAACCCCTAATCATGCATAAACACCTCATCCGGGATCCCCCCACCCCTCTGCCTCCCGGGATCACTACACACCTCCCTAACACCCTGCGGCACCCCCCACCCCCCCTCCCCCTCGGTGTAGAACTGCATCAACATGCCCGCCTCCGCATGCCACGCAATGTGGCAATGCAGCGCCCACACGCCCGGGTTGTCGGCCACAAAGCGCACAAGCACCCACCCGTACGCCTCGACCGTGACCGTATCGCGGCGCAGCGGGCTGCGCTGCGCGTCCACCGAGCCCGGGTATCCGGTGAGGTTGAAGTACCCGCGGCCCTGGCCCAGCACGAAGAAGGTGTGGCCGTGCAGGTGGAACGGGTGGTTTCCGTCGTCAAAGTTGTCGATGAGGACGTCGACGACGCCGGAGGCGGGGACGACGAGCTGTCGCCGGGTGTCGAGCGTGCTCAGGGCTTCGGCGGTGGTGCCTGCGGCGGTGGCGTCGGCGAGCGTGAGGAGCGTGGGCACCGACGAGGGCCGCCAGGACGTGGCGTTGAAGTAGCCGCGGGCGAGGGCGTATGCGCCGATCTCGAAGTTGCTGCGGAGCCGGATGAGGGTTGTTGCGGGGGGCGCGGGGAGCGGCGTGGCGGGCGTCAGCTCGGTCGTGTTGAGGTCTTTGCATTCGAGATCTGTGGATTCGCTGCGGGGGGTGGTGGTGGGCAGGGCGGGTGCGGGTGCGTCCGGGCCCGTGGGGGAGGTGTAGTGGAGGATTGCGAGGGCTTCGGTGGACAGGGTTGGGGGGATGGAGGCGAAGCAGTGGGCGATCATGCGTGCGCGTAGCCAGAATGAGCTTGTGGAGGAGGAGGGCTGAGAGGCCCGGAGGAGGATGGAGTAGCGCTGGGCGACGTTGATGCGGAAACGGTGGAGCGGGTAGGGTGTTAGTGCGGTGCCGTCGGCCTCGATCAGTGTGAACCTATGCTTGTTAAGAATCCACAGGGCCTTCGGGAATGGAAACGGGTGCTCACTCATGATTGTCAATCTCGATATCAAACTCCGCGAACGCACCCACATTGATGAAGCGTAGCCTATGCAGCCCGTCCCTCTGCAGCCCGATATGTGACCTGCCCCCAGCCCTCGCCGCATCACACTCGTACCGCGTAGCGTCAACCTTGTCGCAGTCCACGACATTGCGCCCATTGATGAGCGCCCCGTCGGGCACGGGCTCGGAATTCTCGTTGTCGGGCGCCAGGTAGTCTGGCAGCAGCGCGGCCGACAGGTCATGGTAGTAGTCCTGCACCATGACCACGCGGTCGCTGTCGACCTGTGGCTCGTCGCGGCCGTGGATGATCAGTGGGCCAAACACGCCGTCGATGCGGGTTGTGGAGAAGTGCGCGTGGTACCAGTAAGTTCCCTGCGTGTGCGCGACGGTGAAGACGTAGGTGAAGGAGGCGCCAGGCGGGATGGGGCAGGAGGTGACGCCCACGGTGCCGTCCATCCAGGGCGTGTGGCGCTGGTGCTGGCCGTGCCAGTGTAGAGAGGTGCTGTTGGGGGAGTGGTTGTGCAGTGTGATGTGCAGTGTGTCGTTTGTGTTTGCGCGGATGAGGGGGCCGGGGAATTGGGAGTTGAGGAGGAGGAGGGTGCGGGTTACGCCTGGGGGGTATCAGTTTGTCTCTCAGGATGAGTGATTGAAGTGGTAGATAGAAAACTCACCATCAGGACTCCCGACAACCTCCGTCAGGGTCAAATTGTAGTACCGCGTCGTCGGCGGCGCATTCACATCCCACGAGGGGTCAAGCACATAGTCGTCCGGGTCTCTTTTCATCGTCCCTACCACAGGCTCGGGCTCACCACCACCGCCGCCTGGGACCTGACGGAACGCAGGGGCCAGCGGCGAGAAGCTGGAGTAGAGGAACAGCAGCAGCGGGAGCACGCTCAGGGCGCCGAGGGTGTAGAGTGTTTTGCGGGCGACGGTGCGGCGGGGGGTGGTGGTGGTGGCGCCAGCGCCGGGGAGGAGGGACTCGTCGGCGGGATACATCGCGCGGATGTCTACGGTGTTTGACTAGGCTACTCTACCTCTACATAGACAGTCTACAGAGGGTTCAAAAAACCTCAAGTCTCGAGTAGACGGGAGTGGGTGGGGGTGAGTAGAAGAGACCCGTAGCTGTAAAGTATCGGAAGTGCAGGAAAGTTGTTATCAGCCAACCATCGGTCGGGCAGTGCAGGTTACTAAGTAAAAAAGGTAAGCATGCAATTAATTAATCTAAGCGAGGCACAAGCTTTGCCGAGACCCGCACCCAATTAAGCCCGGCAGCTCATCCACGCCCCCCCAACCCTTGGCAGGGCAATTGTCTGGATGTGGATGGGGGACCCACCACTGAGTGAATGTTTGATGTCTCTTACTGGGAGCAGAGAGTAGAGAGAGAAGAGTAGAGAGAGACCGAGAGTAGAGAGAGTTCTTATTCTCTGTCTGCAGGATGATGCCCGTCGCCACTACCAAGAAAGAACTCTGCTGTGCCGTCGTCATCTCACGCATGTCTTGTCTTGGGGTTGGTTGATTCCAGGAATAGACGATGAAGAGAAGAGGAGGAGACGAAGATGTTCTGCGCCTCATCCAAGTACATACTTAGAGCAGAGTAGTTGTCTGACCGGTGCCCCACTTCCCTTCCCCGTAATACGCACTCTACCGGAATAAATGGAATGGGCAGCTGGTAAAGGTAAATCTACTCCATATAATCTACTCTATATAATCAACCCCCCCCCCCACCCACATCTACGTCCTCTGTTTCTGCAAATAAAATAAGAAAAAGACCTAGAATACCTTCTGGTAAGTATCATATCACGATAGTATTTACCACCGCCATGCACTCTCTCATCCCCCTCCTCCTCCCCCTCCTCTCCCTCCCCCTCTCCTCCCTCGCCGCAGACACCCGCTCTCCAACCTCCTCCGTCCCCGGAAAGGCCTTCTCCCGCTTCGTCACCATCTGGCTCGAAAACACAGACTACGACAAGGCCGCCGGCGACCCCTCGCTCTCATGGCTCGCCTCAAAGGGCATCACCCTCTCAAACTACTTTGCCGTCACGCACCCCTCCGAGCCAAACTACGTCGCCTCCGTGGGCGGCGACTACTTTGGCATCAACCACGACGACGTCACCACCCTGCCCGCAAACGTCTCGTGCATCGCCGACCTGCTCGACGACCGTGGAATCGCCTGGGGTAGCTACCAGGAGGACATGCCCTACGCGGGCTTCACGGGCGCAGAGTACAGGAACCCCGTCACAAAGGCAAACATGTACGTCCGCAAGCACAACCCGCTCGTCATGTTTGAGAGCGTGGCCGCCGACCCGGACAGGCTGGCGCTCATAAAGAACTTGACGTGGTTCGAGAAGGATCTGCAGGACAGGACGCTGCCGCAGTGGATGTTTATTACGCCGAATATGACGTCTGGTGGGTTTGCTTTTTTTTTTCTTTTCTTTGCTAATGGTGTTTTCTTTTTTTTGGGTGGGACTAATAGTAGGGGGTAATGATTAGATGGACATGATTCTTCGGTTACGGTTGCCGGCACATGGACTCGGGCGTTTCTTGAGCCGCTCCTCGACAATGAGTACTTTATGAATGTAACTCTCGCCCCCCCGCCCCCCAGCTCCCTTGTAGCGGGGTGTAGGTACACATATAGCTAACAGCCCAGGATACCCTCATTCTCGTCACATTCGACGAGAACCACAGCTACACCTCCCAGAACCGCGTACTCGGAATCCTTCTCGGAGGTGCCGTGCCCCCCAGCCTCGTCGGGACCACCGACTCAAACTACTACGGTACCCCCCCAATACTACAACTATCCATACTGTACCTACTAACGAGGGCTCTAAAACTACCACAGACCACTACAGCGAGATTGCAACCGTCGAGGCAAACTGGGGCCTCGGCACCCTCGGCCGCTTCGACGTCGGCGCCAACGTCTTTGCATTCGTCGCAAACGCCACCTCCGACACGGTCCGCGCCCCGGCGGACCTGGGCGCAATCTACCTGAACGAGTCCTACCCGGGCATCTTCAACAACAAGGCATGGGCGCCGCAGCCCGCGCCAAACACGCGGCTGGTCCAGAACGGGAGGACCGTGCTGCAGGCGGTCAGGGACGAGTGGGAGGATAGTCAGGACCTTACGTACTACACGGGGGCGCTGGAGATCCCGAGTAGTGCGCACCCCCCAACGTATGCATAAGTTCCTTTTGGTTTTTTATCTTTTTTTCTTTGTGTGTGTGTGGTTTTGGTTTTGGCTTGAATTGCCGGAAAACTGAAACGGGAAGGGAGTTGGGGGGGGGGGAGGGGATTGATATTACCCACCATAATGCATCAGGAACAAGATTGGTTGACATGTCAAAAAATGCGTAAAGATACATTAGCTCAAACAACGTGACCTCGAACTCCACCTCAACAAGCTCCTCCACCACCCCCTCCTCCTCCTCCTCCTCCTCCGGGACAAACACAGCAGGGAAAATGGCAGTCAGCGGACTGCTGTGCGGGCTTGTGGGGACTCTGTGGGTACTCGCCGTCCAGGCAGGGTTGTAACGGTCATACCGGCGCCATTTACCCGATGATTTGGTGGGGGGGATTAATAAGGCCGGCCGGGCGTGTAGTGTAGTGGGTGTGGTGCATGTGGTAGAGGCTATATATATTATATATATATATACAAGTGTAGTATAGGTTTCCGTGATACCCGGATAGAATAGATGTGGTAGAGTAACGGATATGGTGTAAATGTTATTACTATTATATAGTGTGGCGCTTGGGGGGTGTTGATTGCGGCCTAGTTTACTTTAGTTGATAGACTTTTTTTTTCCCCCTTCCTGTTTGGAGACAGACCCTGGTTTTCCCTGCCGCCCGCCCGTCCATCCATCCATCCATCCACATCGGGAACCTGGTGTCGGGCTGCGGACCCACAGCTTGGTCACCGCTAGCTTTGTACCTACTGTACATTAGGTAGTGGGGACAGTTACGTACGGCCCCCGAACCCCCCTCCCTGTCTTTGCCGGACTGCGTGCCATCTGTCTGTTAGTAGCCCTGACCCCGCCAGTTGCCGGGGACCCTGGTGTGGTGGTGAGCAGGGCCGCAACCCTAACCCGTAGGAGGGGCGGGCCGGACATAGTATGTGCGGTTCCGAGTGACGACCCATGATCCGGACGCTGGGGGGCCGGACACACAGCAAGAGCAAGCGGGTGGCCCCGCAGCCACAGATCAGGCCCTTGGCCGAACATGTACCAAGAGTGGGGAATGGGTATCCCCCACACGAACCACCACTCCGGGCCGATCGATCTTGTCTGGCAAGACGCCGGCTTGGTGGGCGGGATGGGACGGGGGAATTGATGTGCTAAGTAGGTACCCCCCCCCCCAGATACGGCGTGAGACGACATGTATGTCCGGCGTGAGGGCGAAATGTTGGACAAGGGCGGCACGCCCACCAAAAGCGTTATAGCCCCAGCGCCGAACAGGAACGACACGGGGGGCGGCCACACAGCTAGCAGAAGCATCCTAAGGGGGGGCGATTCATGGGTTATCACTCGGTGCTCGCCCTATCTCAGTAGGACTCGAGGGGCATAACAGCCCCCACCCAGATGAGCTCATAGGCAAAGGATAAAGCGTACTGGACTACGTGCTTGGGGGGCTTCCGGCGTAGATGGTAGTCACTGGTCGGTATAGCGCGCGGGTTACCCATATCCCCCCCCCCACCCACCCCCCACCGAGAAACCCTACTACGTACGAGTGTATACCGCCCCCGTGCGGGCGCCCGCTGGGAAACTAGGCGTGGTGCACTTGAAAGAGATTTTTATCCCAAAATTGGGATAATAGGGTCCTGGTTCAAGCCGGGGGTGGTGTTGCAGGGCTTTTATTTTTATTTTTATAGTATGGACGAGCTATACAGCCACAACAGCTCTTGTATGCGTCAATGATACATACAACAACAATTTTGCGTGCGGAGGGTAAGCTTGGTAACGTCTGTCTGATGCATGTATGGTATATGTATTAGGGGCATCACTCATGAGCTATGTAGCCATACAAAAAAAAAACACAATAACTACGACTGAGGAAATTCATAAATCACCAGGTCAGTATCTAACGTCCTCGTCGGACCTATCTACCACTCCCGCGCTCCTCAGCCAGCCAGGAGCCCACCATCCATACTCTCCTCTTCCTCCTCCTCGACACTCACGCCCTCATGCGGCACCAGCGTCTCCCCCACCCGCCGAAAGTGTCTATCCGAGTACATCAGACTAAACACCTCCTCCGCGCCTGTGCCGCCCACATCCTTCCCCTCACCCACCACGTCCACCCCCGTCACCTTGCCAACCCACAGCTGATGGTCCTCAATCTGCACCGTGCGGTACGTCTCGCACCTCAGCCGGAACATCACATCATCCTCTCTTCCCAGCAGCGGCGCCCCGGCTCCAGCCCCCAGCGCTATTTGGCTCCGCACAAACTCGAACGGCGACACCTTGTTCGCCCCCGTCATCCCCAGCTGCGCAAACTTGCTGGCGAGGAACGCGGACCGCGGCGACGGTCGCAGGATGTGTACGGCGAAGCAGCCGGCGCGGGTCATGGTGCTGGCGGCGGAGGAGGGGGTTTTGATGTTGAAGGAGACGAGGGGGTGCGGGGAGAGGGAGAAGCAGTTGAAGGAGGAGAGGGTGATACCGCGCCAGGTGTGGGGGGAGGGCGTAAGGGCAGAGGTCACTATTACAACTATGGGGGAAAAGGTGTTAGTAGGTTTCGGTATATACTAGTAAGGCTTGGAAGGGAGAAGCGGGGAACACCTGGGTGTGGGATCTTCCGCATAATGTTCCGGAGGGCGACAGAGGAGTCTGAGGGCGTTTGAGGGGGTGCGGAGGAGGTGTATTCACGGGTACTCCATAGCTGTGGTGGGGTACATGGTACCGCCGTACGGGAGCACATGAAAGGTGCTGAGGGCCGCTGGGGGAACCCCCGCCGGAGCAGAATACGGGGCGAAAATGCTGAATTCATTGATCTATGGGGGGAAGGACCTATCGAAGCATCCGTAGTGACCGTTCGGTGGTGTTTGTGGGGGTGTTCAAGTTCGAGGGTAATGTGACGTAGAGTAGAGGTATGTACTCGAGCGAAGGTTGAAAAGAAAAAAAAAAGGATGTGAAACAACCAAACCCTCCCGGCAACCCCCCTCCTCCTCCACAGCTTATCTACGACGACCGCGGCACAGAAGCGGGGGCGGAGAGACATCAATTTGGGCACTGGAACAGATTGACAACTCTATTGGAGGAGAGGCGTTTGAAATAATGTCAGTGCGCGCTTCCAGTCGATTACTGCGTCTCGGTGGTGGGGTCCAATTACCGTCAGCGGGAGTCCGGACAAGAGCCGCACCAACGACAGGAACATCGGATTCCTCTTCTTTGCCGGATATAGATACCTCAGATAAGCCAGAAAGACGAAATGTGTACAATCCGCCTCCACTGCCGGTGTCGCCTCTTATGGACGAGAGTAAATACATGCCCATGTCACGGCGCCTTCCTCCAAAGCCTCAGCGGCCGCGTGGAACCGAAATCCTACCCCCCCGGGAGGAAGCGATAAAGATTAACCCGTACGGTACATTATGAGCCGCCTATTTACAGCTTTCTCCCCCACATGCGAATACTGATATGTTGGTGTAATCTGTAGCAAAAATATTGGCCACAGAGGTTCGCAACGAGGTCGATTTCCACCGGCGACTCCCATCATGGTTCCTCATCCGCTTCGCGATTCTCAAGCACCCAGAGACAGAAGAGTTGTATCTCGTTCCGGACCGAATTAAGGAGGACTCACAGAAGCGGCAGACCTTGACGTCCGGGAGGTGGGCCATCAACAACAAGGAGCTGTTCCACCATTTAGAGGAGCGGAAGGGCTGGCGGAAGCTTGTCGGCCATAACATTGATGGCTCGAAGATGAGCTGGGGGAAGAACATGGTGGACCACGTCTTGAAAATAACCCGGGAGAGGGTGCGCTTGGAAACGAATAAGTTGCAGCGCATGGAAATCGTGGAGTTGCCGTGGGATGGTGAGGGTCAGGTTGGCTGTGTCCTGGATTGGGGCAAGGAGGATGGGGAGGAGCAAGGGAAGGCGGCTTTGACGACTGTAAATGGGAAGTCGGTTCCTTTACACTATATGAGGACACTCCTAGGGGACGAGATGGCTGCGGAGGTTCGGGAGGAGCTGAGGATCCCCGATGAGATCACAAGGAGTGGGATATTAATCCACGAAAGATCGTTGAAAGCACAGATGTGGTTGATGAGAATCAGAGCCTACCTGTGCACCTATTGAAATCTGCCATTATTTTATAAGACCTCTGTAACGTTGTCTTCTGTTTTATATTCTTTTTCTCCCCCTTCTTTCCTAATATCTTTAAACCGGCAAAAATTGCTACCATGCATTGTCTAAATGATCAGTCTTGTTCCCAGACTTATTGCAGTTTGGGCACGAGACTAATAAATCATGTACCATCACTCGACATAGCCACTCTTCTATGTAATATTGCCAGGTTGGGGTTACTATATAGAAAGAAGGCAAATGGAGGTACCGGCTGCACAGCGCGGCACCGAAACTGAATCACAATATATCACTCTGACCCCTGGATCATCAAGGACCACGCATCACTCTAGTTCTACTTTTGAGTGCATCTCTAGAGTATTACTATTACACCAAATCGAGCGTATACGATCAACATCGTACAAATGCATAATTGTCTTGTAAGTTACACCTAAGAACAGGCCGGTAGTTGAACCGGGCCCGGCACCTATTCTGGGTAATATATGTATGATATAGACGATCATACTGAAGAAAGACCTTCTAGGCCTGTGTATGTATTATATCAACACCATTAACCTCCTGCTTCGACGATAATAACAATCGTGCCCAATATCGATAACCTAGCCTCTTTGACTCTGTAGCTTTATTTAGAGTAGTCTACGGTATGTAATCCCCATACCCGCCAAGAAAAAAAAAGATAATTGTTGTTTCATATGCACAACACCACCCACATGCGGGATTCCTAATGCATTAAAGTGGGAAGAACACCAAGCGATCACCAACACGTAAGACAGTTTGCGGAATCTGACATTGCAGTGTATGTATGTTAGATAGAGTAAGTACCGGACGTAAATAAGGAAGTAGTTAGCCGGAGTTCAGCTCAAAAAACAAAACACAGCACACAACACACACCTGAAGGCAACGACAACCCACATTTCCCTCTCTTCACACTTCCTAACCTCTCTATCAGCTTTCACAACTGTAACAAATAATGGCAGACAATACCGAGGAATCGACCAGGAAGTTCAGAGACGGTAGCGAGGTTTATACAAAACTCTGGAAGGTTAGCTACACCGGAACTTAACTACCAATTTATATAACCTTCCGCTGACATGCCCCGATCTAGACTGCTTCCGAGCCAGTTGCCCATATCTTCTTTCTTCACGGCTTCTCCGATCACTGTATGTTGCCTATCACAAAATTCAGTCATAATTCCAATCCTAACTGTTACCTACTCTAGGCAATGCTTACTATACATTCCCTTCCTTGATGGCCTCCCGTGGAATTGAACTATTCTCGTTTGACCAGCGCGGTTGGGGGCGTTCTGCTCCCTCGAAAGACCAATATGGCGTATCCGGAGGAACGTCGCAAATACTAGCCGATATTGACGACCTACTGTCCGAGCGGTTGGCGGAGCGCCCGAATATTCCCTGTTTCCTGGTTGGGCACTCTATGGGTGGTGGTATTGCATTAACGTACGCACGCAATGGTAGCCACAAAGATAAACTTGCAGGAACCGTCGTGTGGAGTCCTATGCTCGAGCTTGCGGATAAGCCGTTCGCGCTTGTAGTCTATGCCGGCAAGGTTGGGGCTAGACTTCTGCCAAATAAGCAGATGGTGCAGAAGCTGCCGGCGGAATACATGAGTAGAGACAAGAGCGTTTGTGATGATTTCGCCAACGATCCGGTTTGTCCCACACACTTCCCTAGGGGTGTTTTCACAGCTGCTAACGTATCTCAGCTGTGCCACGATACCGGTACCCTAATTGGTATCTCAGATATGTTAACTCGGGGAGAGAACCTCATGAAAGCCAATTATAGCGCCGGGTTTGCAACCGACAAGCCTATTCTGGTCTTGCACGGTTCTGGCGACAAGGTAACCAACCAATATCCAATTGGAAAATCTTACCCTCAACTAACCACCATTCCTGCTAGGTCACGAGTCACGATGCTTCCAAAAAGTTTACCGAAGAGCTGTTGAAAATCAAGGATAAAACATTCGCCTCATACGATGGATGGTATCATAAAAGTTTGTTTCCATCTATATTGCTTTATGTATGAATCGATCTGACTGTTGTTACAGTGCATGCGGAACCGGGTGAGGATAGAGTAACATTTGCGACGAATGTTTCGGACTGGATTCTCGCTAGAGCCACCTCTGGGGCAACGTCGAAATTGTGATTGATGCATGTATTGGATAAATTCCGACATGTGGGCCTTTTCATCATTATTACTGTTGTTTGTTTATTTATGTATGTCTTATTGCGGTGGTCAATAATTATGTCTTTGTTCTGCAAGCCTAAACATCTTAATTTTACAATACTACCTGTAACCGGACTGGACAAGCTTCCCCAGAAGGCTTCGAATTTAGCTGGCCAGTCCCCGATACTAGCGCATAATTGGACCCAAAGGTTGGGAGACGAACATCTCGGGGTGACAACATATTCTTAATTCAACGTCTGTATAACTCACGAGTGACAGCCGATGATTTACCAAGACAAAGGCTTTGAACAACATCGCGCTTGGGAATAAAGATAGTAAAACCTAGTTCTCCTACACTACTAGTCCGGTCGACTCTAGATATCACGCGTCCCACAATTCCGATCAGAACTAATCGCCCGGAAAACACCCAAAACGTGAAATTCAGCAAGATGCTATATACTACATTGTAGTACAAAATGATATGCTAATCTCCACTCGAAAGAAAAACATCGCCATCCACCCTCTCTAGTCCTCAGCAACCATAACGACCGTGAACAATGCCTATGACTGCACAAAAGATCCCGACATATAGCAATCATAAAACGTAAGGCCCCATCAAACTACATGGATCTGTCCGTCCCCCCCCCCAAAAAAAAATGCATCGAATCAGCTCCTCCTCTCCGGCATAAACACACCCATCAACCCTGGGGGTGGAAAGCTAGCTGCAGTCGGCCCCAACGATCCATGCCCACCACTATTTCCAATGTCATAGTTCTGGTTCTGGAGCGATTCTGAGCGCTCGAGCTCAGACATGTTCGTGATGACGCTGCCGTCGGAGAAGATGGACATTGAGCGCTCGCGGTTGTTAGGCGTGGAGATGGGAGCGTGCTGATTCTGTATGACCAGACCGGGCGGGGTGGCAACATGCATAGAGCCGTGGTTGCTGTGAAGGCCATCGGGAGTCGACGGGGGGAGCTGGGATTGCTGCTGCTGGAGAAGTGCAGCCTCGGATGCGCGGTAGGCTGCCCAGTTCTCCTGTGACTTAATGTGATGCTCGTGCATCTTGACTTCCATGCGGTAGATGGCCTCGGTGAACTCCTTCTCGAGAGATGTGCGGTGAGTCTGGAGGGCTTCACGTCCCAGTTGCCGCTTTTCCCTGGCCTCGGCCCCCTGGGAAATCTCGAGGTCAGCTTTCTCAAGGTCTGCGCGTAGTTTTGTAAGTTTAGCAGCCAGTCTCTCTTTTTTAGTCCCAAGGGATGCAGCTTCGGATTCTACGGCCTGGGCTTGGCGGTCTGCGGCGGCTTTGGCTTCGCTGGCTTGGTTCTGTGCTGTGAGGAGTCGACTGCGTTCTTCGCGCCAGAGACGTTTCTTCTCCTTCCACTCGGCCTTCATGGTTTCGGGCACATTCTCCAGTTCCGCCAACTCTCGCAGCATTTTCTCATTTTCTTCCTCAGCACGCTTTATTGCTTCTTTTAGGGCTAGATTCCTACGGAAAGCACGTTCCTCCCCGCGATCATTTCCAAGAAGGGACCTGTGTTTTTCGATTTCTTTGCGGATGTCACTAAGTGTACCTTTGTGGGTTTTCTTGACCACTTTGAGCCGGTTCTTTTGCTCGAGTAAACAAGAGTTTGCTTGCGTAAGGGTGTTAAGAAGGGTTGTGATTGGAGACAGGGGGCGTGACGGCTGCTGTTGAGTAGCGGCAGGAGTAGTAGTGGAAGAAGCTAGAATCAAAGTTAGATCCCAACTTAAGCTAACATACAATCATGATACACGTACCCTGAGCGGCGGGAATTGTGCAGGCACTTGTCTTGTAGACCACCTGCAATCCCTTCTTTACGAACTCGAAATCATACTCAGTTGCGCCAGTAAGACCAGTGATATCAATTGTCCATTCGTCCTCGGCAACTCCCATGGCCTCTCCATTTTCCCCATCAACATCTCCAGGGCCAGTGGCTTTGTAAATATCAGTTTGGGGCCACACAATGCCATTTACTCGGACAAATAATGGGAATGACCCATCTTTACCACTCCCGTCAGTGCCATTGGTCACAACACCATTCATACCATACATCCCCTCTCCACCTTTCGCCCCAAAAAAGCTCGCGGAGAAGCTAATATCAGTCGACCCAATCCTTGTTATCCACACCCGTACATCCTCTCCGTTAGATAGCGCTGAATCGTTAGCTCCAGGTTCAGTTGGATTTGAGACCGATGCTTCAGATGAGATTTGAGATTGTTCTACTTCTTTTGCTATATGAACTATGGCGCTAGCCATAGTAGCCCATAGTGGTTGGTTGTCTCGGATATGTTGTATTTGATTTTTCTTTTTTTTCCTACCACCGGGCGCCCCGGTAGTACTGTTTTCGCGCTCGAGGGGCTGTGATAATGCCCCAGCAGCGGCTTCCGGATCTTTATCTTTTTGTTTGCCCAATGGGAGTGGTTCTTTTGGGTTTGTAGGATTTGGCGTTGACGTATCTGTAGTGTCTGGCCGCCCGATCAACCATCTCCTGGTAGCCCTCATGACGCCTTGTGCAACAATATGGATCGCAATAGCGCTGCGAATCCATCCCGCAGATGACCCTATCCTGCCTACAAGTTCCGAAGAAGGCCCCCCCAAAAACGATTCCGAATGCGGGTGCATACCGTCCCATGCATCCGACAACTTGAACCTTCCTTGAACCACCTTCACCCCGCCCATCACTCCAGCGCAGACTACAGCATTTCTGAGGGTTCCCCCATTTTGAGTTGCATGCCCGGCACCCATTGAAATCGCAATGACTGCCTGAGCAAAGTCTATCAAAAAAACACGTGCAGATGGCCAGAGAAACATTGAGAGTAGGGCCACGAGGATATCTGCGAAAATAATTGTGAGAAGTGAAGGTGCACCATTTGATCCCTGTAGAAGTAAATTTGTGAACGACGGTAGAGACGAGGTGGTCGAAGCGCTTAATAAGGTTGTTGACGGCGGCACGAAGGTTAGTGATGCGAAGAGAAAGTGAATGATCGTGAGAACAGTAGATGGTAGTTGCAAGAAGATAATCAACAGAGTGATGGTATCCAGTAGAGGAAAGGACGAAAGCACAGTCGAAGGCACACCACTAGTCATGACTGTTGTCTTTCCGGAAGGGTTGATATCGATTTGACGATGTTCAGCCGTGACAGTACCATTCGAACCATTCTGGAAGCCCTCACTCAAATCGCTTTCGAGACCGTCTGAATACCTCCTCCCAGGCGCCTTCCCATCCCATCCGTTCGCATACCCATTTGTGACTCCCCCATTGGCAGTTGCAGGCTGGAATTGATTGGCTGCAGCTGCCACTTGTTGGCTTGGTGAGGGATTCGGGGAAGCGGTAGTGGGCACAACAGAGCCGTTGCTCGTAGAACCTGAGCGAGAGGGACGCTTTACAGGCGGAACAAGGCCATTACTGTGGTGATGGTGCAGGCCCTGGCGTTTGGAAGACGAGGCGCCCGCTGAACTTCGTGGCATCGGCAGCTGGCTTATTCTTTGGATGACCCAGACCAGCTCCGAGCCTGTGTCAACCAAAATGACACAAGGCGAGAAAGGCTGTTGGGTTAAACAAAGACGTGATAAATTGATATGGTGTATTTGAGGGCGTTGGCGGAGGTGTAACAAGAGGAAGAGGGACGGAGGAGCGGGGAAGTGAGAGGATAATGGGAGTGAGAAGAGTGGCGTGTGGGGGTTTGTGGTGGGTGAGCGAGGGAATGTTTGTAAGGGGGAGAGTCAGCTACTTTGGTATGCTCAAAGAAGACTGGCAGCAGCACCGTTTGAAATGCGGCCACAAACCTAGGATTAGAGTAGAGATACTCTTTATGCATGACCCCGATTAACTGTGGGTCTGTAACAAACACATCCACCGGAGGCCAGCCAGTACCGGCATGTATCTACACTGGGTCCTACCAAGGCAGGAAGGAATATGCCCCAGGTTTTTCATGCAAGATAAATCTTACGTGGAGTACTATTTGGCACTTACCGGTGTTTTGTTTTGGATCATCACCTATCAACCACATGTAGGCACAGTCATAATCATAAAGCCAAAAACACAAAAATTTTGGTAAGGCCCAATCCCCACAAATGTCCCGCCATTACAAGTATCACTAGGCACCACAATGCATGATGTTTACCCTGGAGGCTCTACTCTAAGGTATATGTGTGTCTGTATCCTGCCTGTGAGACTCGAACCAAAATCTCCGAATGCTTGATACGGTTCGTCTCCATCGATCCATTGCGGTGTTAGGGTAGTCCGGTATCATAGCCGTGATACATTATGCCTTGGTAAATGTTCACTTATGACCATACATTTCGGAGAAATTTTTTGGAGGCCTATATACTAACGTCTCTCCCCCTGCCGGTACACAACTACATGTACCTACATGTTGTATACCAACAACGGATACGCACGCATCGATCTGGTATCTAAGAGGGGCAATAGAGACAACCCCCAAAGCGCACCGGTGAACACGAATCCTTCGCCTCTCTACGTGAGCACAATTAGTCATCTCAATGCGCTCAGGTATGGGTAGGGCGTTCAATCACCAGCAAATATCGCTTTAACCTTGTGAGGACCAAAATATTTTGGTAAATTCCATCAAACAGATTATATGGAGGGAAAAAAATTCTTCAACTTTACCCTTTCCGCTCACGAGACCAGCCGATAAACTCTAAGGCCCTACTAAACAACTAAACCCTTCACCCCCATCGGAGTACCGGACGGGGTCCTCGGACGATTATAGCCATATGCAGGTAGCCCGGTCGGGCTTAAATCTCCACAAGGACAGATCCCCTCTGCCTAAAGGTTTGTCCAGGTTGACAAGCAAACCCAAACCCTAGTGTGAGACAAGAGGGCAAACCACCTTCCCTCTTCCCCGCGCCCCCCCGTGCGTGAAAGATTTGGTTCCATGTGAGGGTACACAAATGATATGAGGCCCTAATAAACAAAATTTGCCCCTCCCTTCTGGTGGGGCGAAAGCTTTTAGTTTTGCCGGACTCCATAGATGCTAAAGGGGAAAGAAAAAAAAAAACCAAAGGTCCTCCTCAATCAAGGCGGAAAGTCCACGCTTTAGAAAAAAAGTCCGCGATACCCCTGCAAACTCAAGAGTACCAAGCATTTCGTCGATCTACTGGAAATTCAATTCCTTACACACCCTCTCACATCCACATCGTCGATTCCTGCCCCCCTCCACCTCCAACGTTACCCCCCCCCCTCTATGTCATAATGGGGTAAATTATTTTTTCTTCTCCACCAAGAGCCCCGCCCGGGTTTCTTTCCTTTTCATCTTACTCCACGCAAATTTTATCTCAAGCGATTGGATCGGCTAACTCCCGGTGACGATGCAGGCAGCAGAAGCGTGCAGTGGTGCCACGTATGAATAATGAGCTTGTTTCTAAGTAATAACAACTCTGTCCAGAAACCATAACCCTCTAGCTCCCAAGGCTTCAACTGACCAGAGACGCGGAGCCTCCACTGGTTGCAATTTCACCATCACACACGAGCACCGTTAACGGATAAACGCCCTGGGAATCTCAAAGTAGGGTAGACGACTTGTGCAACATCTGAGCGCTGCAGGAGATCTTCCCGCCGCATCGCGAGCCTAGGTCTGAGAATGTAGGTTACGATAGTGTAACCGATTTTAAAACACCGGCATTGGGGCCGGATGTAAACTTTGATATTAAAGATTAGAATTTCAAATGTAGTAGGTGGGGAATTACTCGCGGCAGCGGGGTTTTATATATAAGACTTGTGTTATAAGCTTTAAAGTGTTGCTTATTGGTAGATCTTAAGGCAGCACGTGGTGCCGAAAAGTCCTCGGGTCACGTGAACCCAATTATAGTTGATCCTATCTCTGCTTAGTTTGGTCACATGACCCGAGGACTTTCGGCATCGCCAGTCAATGAGTAAACTCCGCTACATGTAGGTACATGAGTCCTAGAGTAGAGCACTTTACCTAGGATACTCCAGACTATACGGCCGTTGGCTAGGCACCGTGTTTGCGCGTGTAGGAACGAACGCATCAAGCCCCGCCCTGGCTGTCAAGGATCTGACCCAAATGTTTTCTTATTCGCAGGCTTTACAAAGTATATATCGGTACACCTCTACCATGCAAGTAACGGGCCAAGGCGGAACAGGGCTATAATCTAATGAAGAAATTTTTCCATTTCATGGATATGGGGGGCCCAGGACATTCTGCTATACAACCGTCCTTGTATAGGGGCGGTGTAGTCCCTCAGGATAGCAAAACCTTACTTCATACACGATCACTCGTCAAGAAACCTAGCGCGAGTGTGGTCTCTCGTAGCGAATTCGCGAGTTTCTTGACCAATGGGACGAAGAACCAACAATTTTTTCTCATAAGACTCTGTAAAGTCCTCTTTTGGGGAATAGGTATACCTTACTGCTATTACGCGGAAGAACGACAATAGCAATGACATTCAACTCTGAATTGTACGCCTTCCCTAATCTCCAGATATATGTAGTTTTTGTTTTTGAAGTTTGCACGATTGGTGCTACCGTGCTCGTGCACATTATTGTGTCCCTAACCGGAGGGGCTGGGGTGGATGCACATGTAGCTATCCTTTAAGATTGGGCTGACCTCTCTTCTAGAAAGTTTCGTTACACTTTTAACGGTCAAGAATTTTTATTAAGCTGGCGTCATATTATGAGTACGAGTGCTCCACCATTGAATCTCCTATTAAACATCAAATAAGATGCACAAACATTATAACCAGATGGGATTAAATAATCGCTAAATGAATACCCGAACTGTGGAATAGATATAAATACAACTCCTCTTTCGCCGCGGTTTTTTTTTTGGCTTGCTAAAGAAGTGATACTCAGTACTGAAACTCAAGATTGTAAGTGAATGATGGAATAGAGAATAGGAGAGGTAAAGGTCGAGAAGAAAATCCTGAGAAACATCCACGCCGAAAAGGAAATTTTAGATATGAACCCTCCTGGACGCCCGCCCCGTCCTAATTTCCACAAGAAAAAAAAACATACTGCATCACCAAAGTATAAAAGAATAATACTGTCAACATCAGACGCTAACTCTCTTTGCACAAAACTCCTACAGAAATAAAGAGAAAAATATCAAAACAAGATACATCTAATCTGGTTCCATCTTGGCTCATCGTATTTGCTGGAATGGGTCCAAAGCTATACTCATACGTCCCTCATTTTTGTTTTTTGCAAAGCAATTCCAGAATCTCAATGTCTCATCGCCGGCACCAGTAACAATGACCTGTCCATCAGGTGACATTGCTAGGTATAAAACTCTGTAGGTATGTCCTGTGAGGCTGACAACTTGTGTCATACTAGGATATTTCCAGACAACAATTTGATTTTCGGAATATCCATGCGTGCTGACAATCTCGTTTGAGTTTTTGCTCCACGCAAGGTTGCAAACTTGGCTTCCAGTATCGATTTCACTTATTGGTTGCCCCGTCAATGTGTTCCAGAATTTTATTCTTCGGTCCGCTGTGCCTCCGCCTGATGCTAATGTGCCGTGCTGATGGGGAGACCATGCAATCGCCTTTACCGCTGCCGTATGTTCTGTAAACTTGTATAATGGTTGCTCGCTAAGTTTGTCCCAAACAAAAAGCTTGTTGTCATTACCTCCAGATGCTAACTGCCCGTCTTCGCAATTCCATTTTAATCCACAAACTTCCTGCTTGTGGCCCACAAGTTTTGCGATATGTTGATCAGGCGCACGGACGTCACGATGATATATTGTTCGGTCACGCGAGCCGGATGTCAGGATATGATCGTTCCAGGCAAGGGCACCTGAGGAATCAGTATAAAATCCGTATTAAAAATTCGTAGAAGACTTACCAACTCGAGCTGTGTGCCCTGTCATCACTCGTAGCCGACGGCACTCCTTCGCATCCCATATCTGGACAAACCCTTTATTTGTTCCTATTGCAACATGTGATCCCTGGGAGAAGTGTTAGCCTAATCTTGGAGCGATGCCAGTGGGGAAACATGAGTCCCATACTCTTTGTATCCAAGAAACGCTCGTAACCTTATCGTCTGTCCCCAAATCGCATAATTTTGTTACTAGCCCTGAAGCCGAATTCCACATATAAACGCAACTACCCAGCCCTACACCCAGAATGTTTGTACTCCCCCAATCCACTAGGTTTAAATAGAAATCATCCGCCAACTCAGGCGCATCTAGCACCTTATATGGCACCTTGCTAACAGCCCTTGGTTGCTTTCTAGGTGATAGAAGCATTCGCTGGCTATCGAATCTGACAGGTGATAGGGAGTATATTTCAGACCTAGTATCTACGTTGGGCCCGTGTCGGGTTTGAGGAGTTCGTGTCTTTGGGGACATATAAGTAAAGAGATTCTTTGAGGGTGTGGCAGGTGTGTTAGTAGAGCTGTTGGTCGCAGGAGGTGTTGGTGCGCGGGCAGTATCGCGGGCAGAATTACGAGTTGTTAGTGATGAAGGTGAACTCTGGGGGATTTCATTGTGGAAAAGCTCGGAACGAAGGAGTGTTGAAAAGGTCCGATTGGCTTCCTCGGCTGTCGTAGGAGTATCATTAGCAACCGCGACCCGACAACAAGGATATATGTGGGCATACTCTTCTGAAAATGGAGTTCGCCATGTGGTGTTCTTTTCTTTGGTTTTGAAGGGGTCGAAGGTGAACCATCGGCATGTAGTAAGCTGTAGCTAGCTTGTAGATCTACCCCTTCGCGATTTGGTATAAACCTGGAAAACTTCAAAATCAACTTCAATCCCTTATAGCTAGCCTTCCTAGGCGACCTAAACAGTCCCCATAAACAACATCCACGCACCTATCACCGTAAACTATCCGCTGCCTCTTCCTACTTGGTGATGGGGCCGGGACCGGGGATGCGACAGCGTCGCTCAGGGCTGCCCTGAGCGCATCGGCATCAGGACCATTAGAGAGCTTTGGAGCAGGCGATTCGGTCGGTGATTTGGGTTTTGCTGCGTGTCGAACCCGATTCTCGAATTCCGATCCTCGCATTGTGGTGGGGGCTGGAAAGAGAAGCAGAGAGCTAGCGGGGCTACTGCAAGCTAGCTCGCTGAGGGGCAGTGGCGATGGATTATCTGGCCCAGAGATTGTTAATCTAAGGTGTAACAAGCAGAATGATTTTAGTGATAGGCTATGGGTTGGATATAGCGTTGATTTTGTGGGTGAGGGGTGATGGATGACAGGTGATGGAAGCGATGGGGGGGGGGGGGGTTGGCTCGGGTGTTGTAACTTGTGGGTTGAGCGATGATGAGTGAGGTCGCGGTTGCGAAAAGTAAACAAAAACGCAGGACGTCCCAACCGGGAAATCGGCCGCCCCTGTTTGGCAAGTGCTACGTTGTGCACCCGGCGTTGTCCGGGGAACGCTACAAAGGCGACTGGATCGAGGGCAAAACAGATATTCTGGATTCTGTGTTACGTGGTGGTATATTTATCGATAAATTCTAACAACAGTGTATTTATGTATACCTATGATTGTAAAGGCATTTGTTTTTCGAAAATTAGTTATCGTTTCGTTGATTAGGGCCTTACTATGTTAATATTATCGCTGCTTTAACGAAATAACTTGTTATTGTTTTTCTCCATAGTCATGGGAATTTTCCTCTTGAGGGACGACATGGAGCTAGAATAGACGCGCTGACAAAACCCACAGAGGTGCTAATTTGAAAGCCAAGTTCATATCTGCTCGCCCTGCGGTTTATTTGTTTGTTTATGAAGTAGCGCTACTTGGCGGGGAGGCCCAGATGTTGTCTTTATCCCTGAGTGCTGGCTGCATACAGGGAATTCAAAGAGGGTTGCTATGCAGTCAAAAACAACGTTGATAATTTAGGGTATCAGATGAACTAGATCAGATTGACGCTCGGTCCAATGTCTTGGCCCCCGCATGCTTGACATTTACACCAACCCCACCTTATCTTCCCCGCACACACTATACTATCGTGATCTTGTGTTCTACGTACCATAAGTGTGAAGAATATTCAAAACAACAGTCACTATGACTTCTAGCTCCCGAAAATACGCCCTTGACTTCCTGTCGTATGTCAATGCATCCCCAACACGTGAGTAGCACTAGAAGTCCACTTCATGAACATTTAATTAAACTGACTGACAAACGAACTAGCTTTCCATGCTGTTGAATCCTCAAAGCAACTTTTGAAAAAGGCTGGATTTGTCGAGATTAAGGTTTAGAAGAGCTTGATAAGGAATTTACACTCAACCGAAGCTTACAGTTTTCGCTACAGGAACGTGAGCCTTGGGCCCAGTGCGTTAAGAATGGCGGTCGTTATTTTGTGACTCGAAATGGATCTTCCATAATAGCCTTTGGGGTGGGGAAAAAATGGAAGGTACGCAAATTCCTATTCTAATCGGTAAAATTTGGGTGAGTTTTGACTTTTGGGGACGGATAGCCAGGTAATGGAATGGCTTTGCTTGGAGCTCACACGGATTCACCGGCTCTACGTATTAAGCCAGTATCCAAGAAGTTTGCCGAAAACGGATCTTTCCTACAGGTGGGAGTTGAAACATATGGAGGTAAGCCTATATGGGTCCTTACTATAAGTGCTCTATTCTAGTAAATGGGCAATTCCGGCTGACTAGTTTTCATGCAGGCGGATTATGGCACACATGTGAGCTAAAATCCACCCACATTTCGACTTATTATTTTCAGTCGTCTAAAAACCAGGTAATATTTTGGTCCTGATATTGTGCTAGGGTTTGATCGTGACTTGTCCATTGCCGGGCGCGCAATGGTCCGCCATTCGAATGGTAGCATCGTCTCGAAGCTGATCAAAATTGACCAACCCATCCTACGGATCCCTACTCTTGCTATCCACCTGGACCGTCAGGAGACCTTCACTTTCAATAAGGAGACGCAATTGTTTCCAATTGCAGGCCTTGCCGCTGCCGAGTTGAACAAGACGGCAACCGACAATTCAGCCGAAAAATCGGAAGCTAAAGGTGACTTCAAACCATTGGCGTTGATGACAGACCGCCACCACCCTATAATTATCGATCGCATTGCAGAGGCAGCAGGCGTTGGTGCAGAGGATGTTCTGGACTTTGAAATGATTCTTTACGACACACAAGCATCTGTTCTTGGCGGCGTCAATGATGAATTTATTTTCTCCCAAAGACTTGACAACCTGACTATGTCCTTTTGCGCAACTGTCGGTTTAATCGAATCCATCGGAGATGAGAAAGCTCTTGATGAAGAATCGGGCATCAGATTGATTAGCTTGTTCGACCACGAAGAAATCGGTTCACAGACAGCACAAGGTGCTGACTCCAACTTCCTTCCTGCTATCATTCGTCGCCTCTCGTCTGATGCTGCTACGGCTTTCGAAGAGACATTAATCAAGTCAATGCTCTGGTCTTGTGATATGGCACACTCTGTGCACCCGAATTACCCTGCCAAATACGAGTCTTCTCACCGCCCAGAAATGAACAAAGGCCCCGTCATCAAAGTTAATGCCAATGCACGCTATGCCACCAACTCGCCAGGTATTGTGTTGACAACGGAGGTAGCAAAGATGGCAGGCGTACCGCTACAGCTTTTCGTAGTCAGGAATGACAGCTCTTGCGGATCGACTATTGGCCCTATGTTGAGCGCCGCACTTGGTGCTAGGACTGTGGACATGGGTAATTGCCAGTTGAGCATGCACTCTATCCGTGAAACCGGGTATATACATATACACACTTCTTTACTAAGTTAGATTCGAAGCTAACAAGACCACAGAGGAGCTCGCGACGTTGAGCATGCCGTCAAACTTTTCAAAACATACTTCGATAACTTCTCTCAACTCGAGCCGAAGATCTTGGTTGATTCTACTACATAAACTTACTGTGGTATTAGGTATTAATTTACAGCAGGTGACTCCTGTTTATTGCGGGGAATGAAAACTATATTTGTTGAGGCTCGGTATTATTGTGAGAAATAAATTGACTACCATCAACTTCGTCGCTTTCAATGATCCTCAGATTCCAGATTTAACAAAATAAAAATTATACAATGGTTTCATTTCATTATGGGCATAGCTTGGGGTATTGTGTTAAATAGACAACTACATGTACCTGCGGCGAGAATAAGTTTCCGCCAAACCGTGTCGGAAACTTATTCTCGCGGCAAGTAAAGCATTTAAATAGAATCATAATATATCACTCGCTTAGTTCAACGGGGTGGGTCGCCGTATGTCTACATACTTGTTGTCGGTTCATTAGTTGTGTGCAGCACCAGGTACTTTATATGTAGAATTGCTGGAGATTCTTCTGTAATTGTTTTAAAGGGCTCAAAGAACTCCTATTATGCCATGTATCCCATCACCCGTAGCAGAGGGCTTTGAAGCCCTCGCCAGTAGCCGATGGTGCCTGGCTCTCAACCGTATTTTCTCAGATCGACCTCAGGACTCATCAACTAATGCGTGGAGCCTAGACTTGTAGCGTTTCATGAGCGGTGGGTTGTAGGAGAGGGTTGAAGTCAAAGGGTCAAAGCCAAGCTACGAGCCATGGGATAGCAGGGATATGTAGGGGACTACATGTATCTATTGTAACTGCCCTAACATGTAGGTATGTAGAAGTACATGTACTTAGTACATGTAGTCTAATCCCAACAAGATGCACATAGAAATCCACGACTTACATATAATGGCTAAACCCCTAAAAGAAATACTTCCTCATAAAATCCGTGCTCAAGGAAAATTGATTACGGACTCATCAAAGGCACGAAGTACTCAAAAGGGGAATGGCACTTCTGCTTGAATAGTTCACGCGCCTCCGAATATCAACCAATGGCGGGTCCATTCCGAATGCCGGCATTCAAATATTATTACAAGCTCGTCCTTCCATGGGAAAGTAATAGCTTCAAGGGCTTAGGAATTTCGCCGTGAGGAGAAACGAGGGTGGAAGAACCATATATACATCGTAGGAAGAAAATATAGGAAGAAGAAAAAAGTAGCTCGTACTGAGAAGGAAAAGAGAGAAGAAAGAAAAAGAAACAATCTCTATTCTAACAAATTGCCCAAAGTCACCACCAAACATATCAAGAGTCACATGTTGATATTTACTTTCTCTCGGAGAAAGAGAACAAATAAAAATAAATCGATAAATGAGATGTGCCGCTAAATGCATCAACTTTTGTTATCTCTTTCGCGCTTTTAGGAAGGAAGTGATTTATAAGGGATGGGAATAAGAAAGGAGGTAAACTGTGTAGGAACGCCTTGGGAGCCAAGGTCGGGCGTGAAAAGACAGGAGAATATTAGAAGACACGAAAAGGCAAGGATTAATATTTCACAGAGAAAAGAATTGTTTTTTCTTTCTTTTTGGTGGGGATTAGCCACCACTAACTTGCACCGCAAAATTCTAGTATAACATAGTTGTTAGCAATCAGCTTTAGTAGTAAATACTGAGGTAACAAACCTGGTAATAGCTTCTAAAATGCTTTTGGTCAAACTGCACCAGCGCAGTCAAATATTCATCCGCCAAGGCGAAGTCGAAAGAAGGAAAATAAACGGTCCTAAGATAATGGACATAATTGTCTCCTAATTTGTAATAGAGCATCTTTTGGAGCGCAGCAATCTCGCCTAGAACCATTTTAGCTTGCGCATCCTTTGGATTAAACCCAGTTGTTGAGGGCACTTGAAAGCAAAGTAATGAGAAGGTTTCGATCATGACTGACTCGAAGCCTTCGAGGGGCCTCTCTGGTGGATTGTTAGCGACGCTGTTTGGCTGCTGCTGCTGCTGCTGTTGCTGCTGCTGCTGCAGTTGCGGTTTTCCAGCGGTTGATGGTCCATAAACAGCCGACATTTTGGACATGAGTAAAAAGGCGACTTTTGCAGTTCCAGGATCTGAAATATCCTTGGCAAAGTGTTCTATAACATTGAGACTTTGATTGAAGATTTCTTGATTGGCTATCCCCCACGGTTATTAGATTGAAGATAACGAGTGACAAGCCATGACGTGAGGTCTTACATTGAGTTATGAGTACATGGCCAAGATCGTTGTTGAGAATGCACATTAAGAATCCGAGGTACTCTTTTTTCAGCTCCGTCAATTCTAAGGCGTCGTCTGTTCCAGTGGTTTCTTCACCTAGTGCAGAGAATATCCTTCCAAGGAGTGGCGTCATTAGGGAATCGAGGATGTTGAATATATCCGTCTGATGTTTTGTGTCAGCCACTTTTCCCATTCGTCACTAAAGAATATATACCTTAAACCCGTGCACCACTTGCTCCAAGAGCCTTAAGAACGTCACCATCTCTTCCTTTGTTGAGTTTTCTGTTAATAGCCCCTCAATCCACCTTGGCAGCATTGGCAAAATCTTTTGGCCCAAAACTCCCACCATCCTTGAGAAAGAGTGTCTAGCTGCTTCCCTAACATTAGGGAACCTATTGAGAGCCTCCAATGATACCAATATGGCTTCTGCGGCATTCTTAAACTCATCAGAAACAGGTCCGCCAGGAGGGGTGGTTGCAGATGTATTGGGCGCCCAATCAGAGAAACCTCTTGCCAATGTACCAAGGGCCATAATATCATGGTGAATTTGTAGTACCGCTCGGGGATCTCCGCCCTTTGCCACACCAAGGATCTTCTCCATGTCCAAAAATATGGGGTTCATGATTGTTTGAGCAAGCATGACCTGTTTTTGCTCAGGAATCGATTTTATGGAAGATAAGCATCCAACTGCGTCAAAAAGGTACAATTGCGACTCAAATGCTGAGTCTTCTCCTTGGTTTTCATCCGAGGACATATCATCATTTCCATTATCACTGGGCAACTCTGCATTTATCACGAGAAGATCACTGATCGCTTGAAGAATCGTCTCCGCAACTTCACCTATGTGTTGTCGGAGAGATTTAACAAAGCGTTGGAAAAGGTACCAAGAACGTTTTCGCACCCGGGGATGATTGTCGTGAACTCCCTTGACAAAATCTTCAAGGGCTTGCGCAATGAGATTGGTGTTGGATTCAAAAAAGGGGGAATACCGGTTGATAATCTCCATATACCTGAGCTTCACAGCTGGGTGGGATGAGCTAGCAATATCTGGGTGACACGTTAGCTCAACGTCTTTCTAAGCATATAGGGGACTTTTCGGAGCCAATTCATACTAGAGTTCATCATTTTAAACATCATGCCAATTAGTGTTTCGGCAGCAACTCCATTTGGTTGTCCTTTGATATACAGCCCACCGTTCCTCATTGCAAGCTCCCCAAATATGAACATCTCATATAGTGCGGTTTCTACTTCTCGCCAACCAATCGCGCCATGCCCCCCCTGCGCAACCCTTTCAAAGGTATTGCCCACAAGCGTTGACAAAGATTGGATGTAAAGAGCCTCATCAATACTGGCAACAGTATCCTGAAGAGTTTTTAGTTTCTTTCGGAGCTCTTGGAACTCGGCCTCATCAGTCCGCTCATCCTCCCCCCAGTTCGTGTCCACATCGTATTTCATTTTCATCACAATCGCGCTGAGGATTGGTGGTAGCATTTGGGCGTGAGACTGGGAAATTGAATTGGATGTCTTTTTCTCTTTTCGTAACAAAGTAAGGAGATCGAACATGAATTGTACTACTGCCGTCGAAACATCGTCGTACTCGTCGGAAAAGAACCGGAGGAGGAACGGAACGAAGGCCTGCAAATATTCTTCCGCACGTTGTGTTGAATGGGGATCCATGCCATCGGTATCCAGGACCCTAATTAGATCCATTCCAATACCGTTCACCAACTTTGCCACGTTCTCCGCAAGATCATAATCATAATCCTCTTGTCCTTGAGCCTGTAGGGCAGAAGAAGCCACCAAGGACCCAACAATTTCTTCCAACTTCAAAAATGCGATTAATTCAAGCTTATCCGGGCCCTTCATCTTCTTACCCACAATCTCAGCCAATGTCTCGATAGCCCCATTTCTAGGCTTTCCTTCGGATGACAAGAAGTAGAAAAGTAAACCTAACAAGACATCGTTGATGACCAGAGAGATATCGATCCAGCTGACCCATCGACCTATTACCTTCAAGCATAGTAGAACAACATCTTCGTTTGCTTCTCTCCACTGCCCTAAGATTTCTTGCCATGCAGCTACTAACTTCTTCACATCACGCTCACGAGCAGCGTCCTTTATCGCACTATTTCTTTGCATCTCTTGCAGTGATCGTGGAATAAGCACATCGGCAACCTCCTCATGCACGCTAGCCGTCATCCTCAGGAAAAACATGACGCCCTGATAGTTGTCATGCCGACCATTCGGCGTCGAAGTTAACGCTAGTATATCGTCGAAGCACGTAGGCCATGACGTTGTGTACATTGCAACAAAGAGATATGTCATGGTCTGGGTGAGTTTATTTTGCATCATACTTGAATCGGAGGTGGTTGGGTTTGACAGGTATGCCCGTCTCATGTACTCCACGAGTGAGTTCTTGATGTATGCGAGGGATTGATCCTGTGGGGTTTGGTAGCGTTGTTGGATTGCCGTGTTTAAAACATCTAGGCAGAACATGCGCACGATTTCGTTGGCTCTTTGGTCCCTGACAAAAAGGGGCAAACAGATCTGCCATCCTTCTGGGGAAACTTTGATAGTTTGCAAAAATTCCATAGCCTATAACTCTAGAAGTCAGCAACCACTGAAAAGCTCGATAAAGGTGAGGTTATTTGATTTGAAATATCTAAAATACCTGTCCTTTGAGTTCCTGACTAGTAGTAGGGTTGGACGCGATGTCCACCGCGCTTTCAACCTATTCAGAGCGAGAAATAAGCACACCGGTACCCCAAACTATAATGATGCGGGACAGAAAACACATACTTGTGTATCCATGTTTTTCTAGAACACCTCCACTAGAATACAAGAAAATGATGCTCCAAGAATTGAGCAATCAAGTCGACGGAGGCGTATGATTGAACGGTAGAAGCGAATAACGATCTTTGGCGAAGTCGGATGTTGGTCTTTCTACTGGCCGAAAATACCTGATATTGACGAAATAGGGAGATAAGAGTCACAGGTTTCGGGTATCGAGAAATCTGTAATTTCCTGGGCCCTTAGTTAGTAAATACTGTTCTGGAGTTAAGCAAAAACCTCTCCTGTACGATAGAGAGTTATTCTTAAAAGACAAAGCGGAAGATTGAGGCGGGGCAGATAAATGACCAGTGAGTGACTAGTGAGCAAATACCTTCAAAGCCGAAGACAGTTCAGACCAGGGCCAGGTTTGATATATCGAGCTCAGTGGTACCTAAAAGAAAGATTTAGAGGTATCAATTATCAAAATGAGGTCCTTATATGAGTGTTGCAAGAAAAGAGAACATGGAAGGTATCGTGTCTGCTGGCCTTTAGGAAAAATTGTGGTGGGGCACTGCCCGATCGGAATGGGTACAAGCTTTGGCTTCGCCAAGAAATCTAACTGAACTTACTATGTACCAGGATGAAGTCACCGCTTAAATCCTCGAAATGGCCGCGGAGCACGTGATGCTAAATATCATTGAAGCTTCTTACTTCAAATACAACCGAAGTCCACTGGAAGATGTGTCCAATAACCAAATGATACAGTAAAGTACACCACCCAAACCCATATTATAATCCTATTATCTCACACGCCATTATCACAGAGTTCATCTTTAGGGCGCGTTTATATGTCGTGTCGAACATAAAATAATGTCAAAGTTATTATGATTACATCTGGTATCATTCTAAACCTGGCCCACAGAAGACTCATTACTTAGAGAACAATAACCCCCTAATAAGGTACCGAAGAATCCTTGGCCAAAGAAAGAAGAACTTTGTCTTCAATCCTAACTATTTTGCAATAGCATCCCCAATATTCAACCCACCCATTGTCACACCGGTATTTGGACTTTCGGCCGCTGTGTGTAATTTCTCTTGTTGAAGGCGTATGAAAGCCAATTTCTGAAACTTATTGAGAGAATTGAAGAAGTGACGCCCAGCCTGTATGAGAGATAGAAATTTCCCGTTAGGATCGCTGGAAATCATGGGAGTGACTGATAGGCTTACCATGTGTGTACTAATTCGCTCCAATAGTTCCACAACAGCAAACCGCACTTTCTGCAGTGGATGGAAGAGACCGACGGCGACCGGAAATAATCCTCCTTGGTTTTCTGGAAGTACGCAAAGAAGCTGATTAACCTCTTCGTATTCTACGACATAATCTCTAATTGTTGTATAAATTTTGGCAGAGTCATCAATTGATAACCTCAGATATCTCAGACGGTCAATTTGGTGGTGCAGGTCAATGACCTTGATTGGTTTTGCCATGTAAAATTGCATAGCATCCTGTCCAAAGTAAGATTTTGCCTCAAAAGTTTAAGCCTGGTATTTTCACCTACCTGACAATAAGAGTGATATGTCCTACTGCCCCTCCACCCTTCTATCCTAGCCATATTCGCTGCCAAATCTCTCATCTTAGTTTGTTCATCTGGCCAAACATATCCATGACCACGAATAACGTGATTTTCCTCATGTCCTATCCATAGGGAACTAGCTCCATAAACTAACTCCTCAAATGCCGCGGCCATTCTTGTAAATCGCACGATCCAATCGCGCCATTTGGCCCGTAGTGCCTTTTCGCCGAATTTAGAGGAAATGCAGTTCAAGACATCATCCATAAATGCATTGTCTCCAGTATCAATGTGGCCACTGATGTTCGCAAAACCACTAAAGCTGGCACCGTCACTTGGGTGACACGGTTTGATTTCTGGGGAGATCTTGATTCTACCGGTGTCAATATTACAAAGAATATCCCACCATCCATGATGGTTTCCAAAGGTCGGATTAGTGACGCCAGCTATAAATCCAGGGACTAGAAGCAGTTCGTCGACTTTAGACAAGTCTGTATATGGGAATGCATGCCGCGTAAACCCACGCAAGACACCACCCGATGCCAGCGAACATGCAGCTAGTACATGGTCTGCAACCTCGCCCGAGGGTCTTAGATGACTGAGAAATATTATCCTTTTCTGTGTAAGAAGCCCATTTACTAATACAATGATTGGGTGGGTATATGGGCCATTCGTAGTGAGATGAGGATGGAGGGCAAACGGTTGAGGATTTGCGGAGTGATGCTGAGAGAAAGTCGATATCAAATGTATCAATGAGAACTAAATTTAAATAAGAGTTGGTGAGATCCTAAGCAATTTTTGTAGGGGGTGGGGGTGCCCTACATCTCCGACAGTTTCGGGCATTATTGCAACAGGAACCTTGATAGGTACTGGTATGCCCGTATAAACAACTTTGGTTTCGAATTCGTGGCTGTCTCTGTTAATTGTGATCCTCCCATTTACAAGCTTATTCCTTCCTGGTGCTAAATCAATATATGTCGCCGCCCGCGTTTCCAGATCTTCATCTCCAGTTGTCAGCATTCCTAGGGATGAGGGTGACCTAATTTGCTGTTGTGCGACATTTGGATAAATATGGGCCATCTCTTCAAATTTTTCCGTGAACATCTCCTTCTGTTCACTACAAGAAAGTATTTGCCGTTCAAATATCGAAAAATCCGGCATAGCAGAAAGATCCATGGCATTCACAGCTGTAAAAATCTCTGCAAGAGTCTCTACCGTAGGTGTTTTGAAGTATTCTTCAAGTGCAAGAAGAAGGATAGGCTATTTCATACTGGCTATTAAGATATGTCCCGAAAAAAAGTGAGTGTATACGTACCTTATAGATATGAAGGAACGAATGCCTGGTGCATATGGCCATGGCCTTTACCTTTGCGCCTCTGTAGTACGGTAGAATGAGTTTTCCATCATATCTAGCCATAACAAAAGGATATTTACCTTTTTTCTCTTTTATCGTGCTTTGTATTAACTAGATTGAGTACATATATTAGAGGTGCATGACCTGAGGCGTCTACTTCGACTGATTCTCGTTCTGCGTCTTTATGCAAAAAGAATATTGTCCAATCTTGAATGCGGACATGGGCCTGGTCCGGCAGCATAAGTTCGGCAAGCATACTAAAACTCCAAGATTAGCGACATATTTTATTTTGTTATCGATCGAAATTGAATGCATATTATATATATTATATTTTTAATTATTTTTATAAGTAATTAGGGCCTTAGCTTATTTGATGCGTGTATATATATATCAAATTAGTTGTGAAAAGACTTGATACTTACTGCTCATCCCCGCTGATAGCATTTGGGTACTGATGTTCCATCGTAGGTCCTTTATCAATTTGGAACTCGGCAACTAGGATATACTCAACGTGTAGTTGATTATTCCGCGAACTCCGGCTACTCCTAGCACTGGCCCGTTCAGTCCGAACAGTGCTGATACTACCCGATGGGCTTCGTCCGGAAGCTTCATCATTAGGCGTACTCGAGCTCATGATGAGTGTGAAATTAGAGATTGTAAAGGAATAAGTATTGGGGCGGTGGATGAAGTAAATTCCTGGAAGAAAAGAAGAAAGGAGGTGTGTCGGTGGAAATAATTATTACGGGATAGAACGGAGATGATATTAATACTTTAAGCCGTGGCTACAGGTGCGACTTGAGGAGCTGATAAATAAGTGGTCTCGAATAAGTGGTATGTGGTGGTTGATACAGGAGTGTGTGAGCTGTACGATGTCGCGAGTCAGTGCAGTTGCCCCTCTGTTTCTACCTCTCCGCTGGTTCCAAGTTGTTCCTGGCAGGAGGGAAGGTAGCTACATGTATGTATATGTAGCTAATAAAAGGGCGGCACCTTCTCTACTCTACTGTGTATGTAGGTGAAGCGTGCCTTACTGATTCCCACGCTCTTTGCATGATATGCAACCAACCTTCCGGCTTCCCCGGCTGAGATTCCAGGCCAATTAAATTCGCGCCACTTTACTAGCGGGAGAAGTGTTCAAGCCACTATGGCGCAGCAACCCTAAAGCCCTAGCCTCTTTACTCGCGTTGAGTAACTCAACGCACCTCTCTCCACGTCCCATCAACTTTCTCCATTCTGTTTGTCAATCTCCGGGCCTCATAATTACATGTTGCCACCCCTCGATACCAGCTGCATACTAGAGCTCTCGACTTCTATAAAGAATAAGGAACAAGATTTAAATGCCTCCAAAACCCGCATGCACAAGTCCGTATGACGGTATTAAGCAGCAACTAACTATTGATGCCTGCTCAACTTCAACTTTAAAGCTTTTAAGAGAATCGTTCGCTGCAACCGAATCAACTGTCGCATCAACTACCGTCAAAATCTCCTCACGATCAAAGAATTCGAAACTAACCTCCCAGAGTGTAGCAACAGAGGCAGTTGCTGTAGAGGTATCGTCAAGGGTAGCAGAGAAACAAAAGCTTGCAATTGAAGCAATAAATATTTGTCTCAAAGCTCTCACCGATGCCGCAAAAAAGGATGTACTGCCTCATTCCGCTCCTGAAATCTCTGCGCCGGCTCGGAAAACAGTTTCCACAATTAACAAGCCGTTGGGATCGCGATCCGCAAATCGTAACGATATAAAGTCCGACCCAATTGCGAATCTAGCGTCATGCTGTGCTCTATCAGTATCCTATCTTAACTCGATTCAACATACCCCTAGCCTCCTGGAGATGCCCCCACTACAGGTTGAGACCGCCCAAAACAGTCTTTTGTTAAAATTAGTACAGCTCGGAATGTTTGAGATGGCACTGAAAGAGGCCCGAAGTCTGAAGCGGAAATTGACTGAGCACATGCAGAATGGATCAGCGGGGCAGAAACAAGCGAATGGGGCCCAAAAAACATCAAATTCTAAGCACTCCGAGAAAGATGGTACCGTAAAGGCCGAGAAGGAGTCGTTCAGTAAGATACTTGAGTTTAAGAGCGTGGCTACATCCGTACCTGCATTTCCGTTAGTTATCTCATGCCAACTAGGAATGCTGCGGTGTCTTGCAGGGCTGAAGAGACCAGAGTTGATTGAGGTTCACACTTCCCTGTTCTCCTAAAAACTTAAAACCTTACTAATTCCCTTATCTTCCCCAGGCCATCATTCCCTCACTATCTACCCCATATAATACCTTATCTTTAATAAAGGTCTATTCAAAATCATCACCATCTAAAGCGTTGACCCATTTGAATGTTTTGATTCATACACTATTATCCATAACCCCTTCAACGGCGGTATCTTCCGACAGCGACGCAACAAATATTAAACTATTCTGTAGTCCTAGAACAGCGTTAGAACTACAAACGCTAGCGACTGAGTGCGCTGTCTTGAGAAAACGTCTCCAGCCCGGTAATAAAGGCGCAATTGAGAATGGCACGACTGAGCAATGGGAGAGTTGGCGCAAATACCTAACTACGTTCGTTCGACGTTCACAGGAGCAGCGAGCCAAGCCTGATCGGTATAATTTCATACAGCAAACATCAAATAGAGTCCGCCAATTGCTCCATGGGGATAATTCATCAAAATCTTTACCATTCGAAGTAATTAAAACTCTTGCTACCGTCTCGTTTGACGCTGGGCTATTTAAAGAATCTATGAATTGCACAGAGGAATTACTTATGGAATTGGAGGCTATGAATAACGAGTCAGATGCAGCACTGAAGGTCATCAGTAATGTCCGATTAGCAACCATCGAATTGAAACTATCGACAACCGGGAAGAATGGGGAGCTTATCCTAGATAGTGAAATTGTCGGGGTTCTCAAAGAACGGGTTGAGATCGCCGTTGAGGGGCTGGCATCGGTTAGAAATGGCAGAAAGGCGGACCTAGAGCTATTATTGAACGAGGTAGCCCTATTCAAGAGGAGTGGGGTCACTTTGCTGGCCTCTCTCGTGAAAGACGAAACCGACCAGGAAGGGGTTGAAGAAACGGCAGAAGATAGAGAGGCCAGATTGACATTGAGGGCTCTATGTGATTCAATCGCTCGAGGTGTTATCAAGTTTTGCGGTAAATATATGACGATGGTGATTTCGGACGAGGAACGAGCAAAAGCGACCAGAATTGTTACATCTACAATTGATATAGCTACCTCAACTTCTTGGCGAGGGTTTAACATTAGTTCTCCAGACGCGTGGGAAGCTGTCGAGGACTTAATCAAAGATTCCTTGATAATAATCAGATCACTACCAAAAAATGATATAGATCACGCTATGTTTTACGAAAAATTTTCCACGACATACTGGCAAATCCATCTACTTTATCGAAAAGCCGGGATGGATAAGCCAAGCATCCTGGCCCTAAGAAAGAGTCTCATGATATTAGAACGGAGGCCTTCGGAGGAACTTATCCAAACCAACGCAGCTCTTAAATGGGAGCGATTGGGCAGTCTTTTCCTTCTGGCAGGCGATTATAGGAGGGCTGAGGATGCACTACTGAGTGCCGTAAATGTATTTTTTGAAACTGGAACCTTAGAGGAGGTTGGACAAAGTGCATCGAAAGGCGAGTTGCCCGGCAATGCGTTTGATCTACCTACAAAGGAGGCAACTGTCGATAGAGCTCTGGCAGGCCTTGTCAAATGTGCAAACAAGAAGAGGGATGGTGTGGCTTCGTCGCTACGGTTTGATTATGCGGGGATATCAAAGGCAGCACGAGGAGCGATGCTGGAATGGTCAATGAGATTGGCAATTGGAACTATGGGAGGTGATGGCACAGTTGCTCAAATATTGGCTGAGAGGTTGCTAGACCTATATTCTTTTAAAGAAATGCCTTTGCGCAGAGCCCGAGTTATTTCAAAACTTGTAGAGCTAGCAGTCGACCATGCAGACCTAATCAACAAAGAGGAGGCTAGAATTCTGGGCGAAGAGACGTTTGAGTGGGCTAAAGGCCTAAGTGATGTTGCTTCGACAGATGATAAAGACCTGTTCAGGTACAAAGATGACATAGTGGCAGGTTGTCTAGTCAGCCTGTCATTCTTACGATGGCAAGACGGTGAGGCCGAACCGGAACTAGTGAAAACCGCGTTAAGCCTATGGAGTAGATTGGTGAATGAATTCATCACCTGGGACGCAGTGGTAGAGAGAGTGGAAGATATAGATCAGGTAATGAAGAAGCTGGAAATGGTGGCCGAATTTTTCGAGATGAAGGGTGAAGTTGAACTCAAGATTTGCGCTTTGAAGGTCTTGGTATCCTTTAGGGGAATAGAAGACAAGGTGAACTATGATTGTAAGTCAAATGCTCGCTAAAGCACTACCTTAAGTAATATTAACAGCCCTCTTACAGCGCTTGCCCAGCTACAAAGCCTTCTTGGGACCCAGTACCTTCGGCTTGGATACTCTGGACGGGCAGGAATGGCTCTGGCAAAAGCCCAAGCTTTGATCAATAAAGCCCCAAGCGGACTGTCCGCAACAACGGCACTGCAATTTCATCTGGCATACACGGAATACTTTGTAAACATCGGAAACCTTGAAAAAGCTGAAGAGTATTTTCTTGCGGCTAGTGACTTGGTTGACAAAAATGAAGAGCTTACGAGCGCAAAAACTTCGGGGGCCAAAATCGCAAAGAGGGTCAAGATCAACAGAATTATTGCAGATGCTGCATATGCAATGAGTTTGTTGACATTCGAAAAGGCGAGT
Organism: Morchella sp. 2015-shanyang; assembly: GCA_024713795.1. Lineage (NCBI taxonomy): Eukaryota > Fungi > Ascomycota > Pezizomycetes > Pezizales > Morchellaceae > Morchella > Morchella sp. 2015-shanyang. The sequence continues at coordinate 1,952,724 of JAMGZB010000001.1, read as the reverse complement.
GATAGACCATGACGCATAGCTATATTTCATAGCCATGAGCTAATTCTTAATGTTATAGGGAAACCCTAATGATTCATTGACACATGCTAGAAGATGTGTCAGACTTAATCAGCGTGCCTGGGCTGGTTTGGAGGCTCTCAGCAAGCCAACTATCTCGAAATCTGACCCCCTTGTTCAAGGGATGGCAGCACTGTCAACCAACTCCTCAGGACCAAAGGTCCACTCAACCACGTTAGCAGCATTCAACACACCTCTTCTTTGGCCACTTGTCTCGGCTCTCCACTCGAGTCTTCTCCAGGCGTCTAGCATATACCGCCATCAGGGAATGGTTCGTGAGGCCGAGTTTTACCTTCAGCAAGCCCTCAAGACAGTTGAAGCTGTAAACGCAACATCTAGGATGGCTAAAACGATTACTCTATATGGGGACTTGAAAATTAGAGCAGGTCTAACAGACGAGGGAACAGAGATGCTAGATCAGGCGAGAAAATTGATTACCAATGACCACGATTTTGTTGAAATCGAAGTTGCGGCCGGAAACCTGGAGAGAATTAGAGGAGACTGGCAGGAGGAGAGTGAGGCTTATGAGCGCGCCGAGAAGCACTTAGAAGAATTGATGGCCGTCGATAGAATTGAAAACTTAGGGGGCCACAGGCCAGACTCGCAAATAGTGATGGAAAGGTAAGAAAATCCCATTAAGCCAATTCTTTTGAGCATAAGTTAACAGTCAGTAGAATGTCTAAAATGGCCCTAGATGAAGAGAATAAGCAAACATCTAGGGCGAAAGCACCTGTAAAACGTAGAGGAAGAGCACCAACAAGGCCAAGGGTCACAAAAGATGAGGTCGAGAAGGCTACTATCCCTGCCACTGTAGCTTCTATAGTTATTGGCGAATGTTCCACACTCCTTAAGCAGAAAGGGAATGTTTTGAGACTCAGGGCCCATAATCTCTCTATGCAACAAAAGTGCGAAAAGGCCGAGGCTTTACTCAAGGAAGCAGCAAAACTTCCTATCGGACACCAAGAAGCCGTCGTACATGGGTTGACTGAAGCAAGGCATCTCTTTCAAGAGGCTTTGATTCTGATGGGTTCTGATCCAATATTTGGTGTTCTTCAAGATTCAAGTATTATTGTCCTTAACTTTTTATTTAAATATCTGCCACTAACTTATTCATTTGCAGCTATTTCTTTGCCCAATATTGCCATAAACAAATCTGAGGCTTTGGACCGAACTACAAAATCAACTCGCAAACCTACCAAAGAGCGCGAAGCTATAATAGAGTTTATGGAGCTTCTTGAGAAGGCTAGGGATGCGGTCTATAGCGTTCACACAAGGGCTATTAAATGTGGGTCTTCAACGATGACACATAGTGTAGCTTCGTTATTGAGTGAAATAATTGTTTTGATTCATGCGGTGAGCAGTGTAAGGGGTAAAGGGCCGGAGCATCCATTGTTTGCTAGTTATTCCCTTGGTAAGTTTGGATTCGGTTATCTGAAGAATGAATTGCTTATTTCCAATAGAATTACACAAAGGGCTTTCGATTCAAAGAGAGAAAGCCGCGATCGAAGCCGAAAAGTTTTCAAACAGCCTTCCCGAGGACCTGAGCTGGCCAAGCAGCGAACTTCATGGTAGGGCTGTGGCAACAGAGCCCAACTTGTTTGATTTTTCGAGCTTTCAACGGGATTATATCGATATCATTCCAAAGAGATGGGCGGCCGTTTCAATTTCCTTGAACGAGAGGCGCGATGAGCTCTACGTTTCACGTTTCCAGGCCGGAGAAAGCCAATTCATGATACGTTTACCACTCACCCGTGGCAATTCACGGGACGATTCTGAGGCTGTATTTGAGTACAGTGAATGTCGGCAGGAGCTTGACGAGATTATTGAAGGAGCCAATACCAGTGCTCATAATGCCAAGGAAATGACAAGCAAGGGTGCTAGGAAGGAGTGGTGGGAGGAAAGAGAAGCTCTCGATTCTCGCCTCAGTGATCTTTTGGAAAACATCGAACACGTATGGTTTTGTGGATTTAAAGGTATATTTTGCCAGTATGCACGTCATTCTGGACTTCTCGCAAGATTCAAAGCAACTTTTGATTATATACTTGCAAAGTATCTACCTTCAAGGAAGCGAAAGAAGGCTGGGAAGGTAAACATTGATCACCGCGTGCTTGAGCTGTTCATTGGACTTGGGCCATCGGAAGGCCAGGAGACTTTCAACGAAATGCTCGTAGACTTGATCTTTTATGTCGTAGATATCCTACAGTTCCACGGGGAAGGGAACGCCTACGATGAACTTGACACTGATGAGGTAAGTCAGAAGGCGATTCTCAAAAGATAAAGCATGCTAATTTATAATTAGATGGTTGTGGAGCTTACAGATGCTCTGGATTCCTATCACCAAGAAGTTTCATTCCACGCAAATGAAGTCGAACGCGAAATTGATCATACAATTTTGATCCTAGATAAATCTGTGCACATGTTTCCCTGGGAATCGCTTCCCTGTCTCCGTGGTCATTCAGTTTCTCGACTTCCCTCTCTGGCTGCTCTTCACGAACGAATTCTGAAGATGCAAGAAAAAACACCGTCACAGACTGTCCCCGGCTTTTATGTCGACAGAGACAGAGGCTCATATATTCTCAACCCCAGTTCGGATTTAGTCTCCACTCAAAACATGTTTGAAGACGGCTTCAAAAATTTGGATGGTTGGGAAGGAGTTATCAACAAAGAGCCTTCGGAGGAGCAATTCCAGAAGTATTTGGAGACCCGTGACCTTCTCATTTACTCCGGACACGGAAGTGGTGCACACTATATTCGTGGAAAAACTGTAAAAAAATTAGAGCGGTGTGCGGTTTCTATGCTTCTGGGGTGCAGCAGCGGAGCAATGAAGGATTCTGGCGAATTTGAGCCATACGGGATGTCCCTGAATTATCTGCTTGGAGGGTGCCCGACTTTACTAGCGACCTTGTGGGACGTAACGGACAAAGATATCGATCGTTTCTCAAAGGATGTTTTTGATAAGTGGGGATTGTTCAACAAAACTGAGAAGTCTTCAAGGAAAGCTAAAGGGCGAGCTACCTCTTCGTCTACTGGCGTATCGCTTGTAGAGGCTGTTGCCAAAGCAAGGGATTGTTGTAGTTTGAAATACCTTAATGGTGCAGCGCCAGTGGTTTATGGTATTCCGGCGTACTTGTCTATTTAACTTTTGTCTTTCCTTTTTATAATTACACAATACTATATTGGAGTGCGGGGTAGGGAGTAGCATCAGGGAAATCATAGGTGTTTAGGTGCATGTTTGAGTGCGGATTTGTTCTTTCCCTTGTACGATACCAAGAGTTTAGACGGCCTACCGTGCCTACGAAGTTGATTTTTTTTTTTTTTGTTACACGATGAAAAGCGAATCCCCCGAACATGTGTAGACAGTCCTTTATATTATGAGATGCGTGAATAACACCGTGAGGCTGTTTAGGAGGAGCCTCCAGTTGTAAATTGGGATATGCTTAACGCAGTGTTGAGAACTCTACATGTAAGCTTAAGTACATACTTAGGTCCATCATATTAGTTCAATTGAACACGTTTTGGGGCTTTGAGCTCTAGGGTTATTGTGCACACATGTATTATAAGGCCTCTCGGAGAGTCAAGTAATAAATGTAATTCCTAGCTCATATATATTACATGTAGTCCCGTGACGATGCTCTCCTAGGAGCATTTCGCAAGAGCCCATGGCTAGAATTTGACCATTTTGTGCAACCAAACCCCATTCCGCAGTTACACTCTTTTCACACCAAGGAACGTAGCTAGATGTAGCGAATGCCTTAATAGCAGACATTTATTCTAAATGTAAACTACGGAGTCCGTTTAAAGAGCCAAGGTTTGGCTGGACTCGCACATGACCATAAGGGTACATATGTACATGTACTTATGCCCAGGGTCGGAACTTGGCAGGTCCCTTATCCCTTAGCCTGTCGATGCTGACCCCCTATTAGAGAGTTGGGATTTGTATGGAAGACCAGTTATTTGATAAGATACATGTAGCTAACAAGATCTGCTAGCAAACGCCACTAGCCTTTACTCTTTACTAACAGTTTAAGGGATAGCGAGGTTATTCTTATATAGAGTGTCAACAGCAGACGAATAAAAAGAAGGGTCTAAAATATTTCAAGTTATATAAAGGGAGATTACCATTACGGAATGTATTAAAATACCGTTATATCTGCTACCACTTGAGTGACATTAAAACTCCATCAGGCAGACTATGTTGCCGAAGTCGAGTGCCCTCTGCGTTGATACGGGCTTGATATAAAGTAGAGGCATAACGTCGAATAATACTTATGTAGTTAGGGCCTAGAATTAACTTCCCGGAAGGTAATGCACATTTTGACTTGACAACGCCCAGGTGCTTTATCACAATATTTGTAAAGAACCTCCCTACCATATAATCACGAAGCATACACTTGATGAAGAGCATTTGCACACTCACATTTGCCTAGAAATAGCCTTCTGTGGAAATTGGTCCCCGTGCGACCCTGAAGCCATCGAATGTGCATCACTTTCCGACACCCTGGGTGCATGTACTTAGTAAACTGATAAATGGTAAGGCTTTGTTGCGTTGCCGCACTTGTTACTCAGACCGACGCCCATATAAAAGAAAATGGTAAAGTTAATTGGAGACTACGGCCCCTGGATCGTGTCTAGCCGAGGCTCCTAATACGTGCTTGTGAGACCACTCCCACTCCTCACGTCACTGGTCCATGCTCTCAAACGACCTTACCCCAGATTTCCCAATCGGACTCCAACTCTTCTTCTCTCAACCCCAACGTATCCACGACATATTGACATCCGTTGAATATATCAATGACTTTACCTGCCTCAGGTTCTGCGGCCCCCGCGCCGGAATCGAAATCTAAGCAGATCTCGAAGCCTAGCGTTAGTCCTCCATCACATGCTCGTCGGCTACTCATTCTCTCCCTACGGTACGCGATTTCACCAAAAGAGTATGCTATAATTCGGCGTCGTATACTTCTTAAAGGGCCCTCCTCGATAGCTCTTAGAACTCCTTCCAGAAGCCAGTTTGATGCTGTTTGCGATCAGGCCGAAGACTTCATTCCTGCTTCCACACGCGCTGGATTACGGGTATTTCTGGCTAGTAATCTTATATTAAACCTGTGGGACGTGGTATCTGAGAAGTTGTCGAAACGCAAAGGAGGGAAAGAGTTGTAGGTTGTCTGTTGACTTTAAGTCCGCATGCGATTGTTAATGGTTGTGACAATAAGGTCAACTACGATCCATACCGCATTCTTCAAAAACCCCAATTTCCTACTCTCACTTTCATTCTCAACACTTGTGATCTTTCATAGACTACTTTATCGCTTCCTATACCAACTACGCTCAAATTTACTCCTACCAAACGCCCAAGCTCGGCGGTTTCGGCAGAGACATCCGAAAGTGTCTGGAGTCTTCACTTCGCCGCTTTCACCATCGATTGGATCTTCACTTGCAGGGTTGGCACTATTGTTAAATCCAGCTTCTGATAGGCGGGTTACGATAGCAGTTTATACTTTTGTTAAGGCTTTGGAATACTCTTACAATAAACTAGAGGATGACGGATGGTTTCCTGAGCGGCCGTGGGTGTGTATCCCTCCGAAATAGTCTATTTGGGTCTAGGCTACATACTGATCTGTAATTTGAAGTGGTTCGGCTCGTGGCTCCTCTTCCCAATCACATCCGGGCAATTATTGTATACTTTCGTATTTGACAGAGACTGTTTCCCTTCGGAATACGGCGGGTTCATCCTCGACCACTCTAAGGAATACGTACAGCCAAAACCGGTAGGATATTCTTCTACGGTAAAGTGGCCGGGAGCCTACGACATCATAGACAGTATTGGTACAATTGCGAAATTAGGTTACCCGTACGTTGCCTTCCAAACCCTTACTCTTTTATTTAAATGATCAACTTACACTTTTACATTCAACAGGCCATTCAATTCGCCAATATTGTACCCTGATTCAAACATACTTCCCAAATCGCTCCAATCGATTGCTCCAATAGTAGACCCTGCCCATCCCATAATAAACTCTCTACAATGTGCCGTTCTTCATCCACACGAACCCAGTTGCCTCAAAACATACCTAAACTTCTGGGCTTCCGAGTTTACACATGTAGCAAAATTCATGAGCTTATGCTACGGAATATCATGGATTCCCAAGTATAACCTCTTCTTTAAGAATCCCATAAGCGCGGTTGTGAAGGTCGCCCGATCGACACTGCTCACGAGTGCGTTCATCACCGGAGCAATAGGAACATCTTGGGCTACATGCTGTTTATTCCAAAGAACATTACCGAGAGGCTTGTTGCCAAAAGGCCGTTTCTGGCTAAGTGGCTTCCTTGGGGGGCTATGGGCATTTGTAGATTCGAGGGGTGGGAGGGGAAACTTCTTGTATAGCTTGAGGTTGGGTATCATTAGCGCTTGGAAAGTGCTTGTGAAAAGAGGACTTGTCAGGGGACTCGGGTATGTTTCGTCCGGTCCTGCCTTTTAGCTACGAACCGGGAAGTACGAATTGCTAACTTGGGATAGGAACGGTGATGTATATCTCTTCATCTGTTCGCTGGCCATAATCAATTCCCTCTTTGATATGGAAGCACACTCTGTCACCGGTAGTGCTGCACGTAGAGTGTTAAGCTCCGTTAGGGGATTAGGGCTGAAAGACCCTGTCACTGAGAAGAAAAGGAAGGCAATCGCGGCGGAGACTCCGGAATCGGCCAGGGCTATTATAACAAAAGTTGTTTAGAGCGATATATCTGCTAGTATTGGTATATTGTTATTGATTCTATGGCGTTGATGTTGATTTCTGTAGTTAGGGCTGAGAACATATACATGTATGAACATATTTGTTTGGAATTCATGGCCATAAGTGTACATGTACTCAAGCCCCGTATACTTACATTCGAGTCTGTCGGACATTTTTGCTTCACGTGCCTCAATGGAAATACTAAAAACATGTATGATATAAACTTTCTATCTCTATCTCCGCCCAGTACTACGAGTAAAGACGCAAGGTCTCCAGGTCATGTGTAGGCTGTTTTCTGGCATCATGATGGGGGAGCGAATGTTGAGATTTACAAGACCCAGAGACTTAGCGCCCCTGCTAGTCCAAGATCTTCTAGCCCTATTCGAGCTTAGTTAACAAGCTGCAAGGATAGCACCAGGCTTTTGAGCTGACTAGCTCCCGAGTGATATTCCATGAACCACGGCCTACCATGTGATACCTCAATACCAGTACTAGGAAACTAGGGTAGAACATATAAATTCATTTTTATAACCAACTACTTCCAGCTACACTACACTTTCAAAAGGCGGATATCCTCTAGATAACCGCATCAAACCATCCACCCCCCCCCCCATTCCAATCCTTTCTAATGGGCTATTCCCAGATCCACATAGGCTTAACCGAAGCTAATAGTAGCCCCAGCATTGGCAATGACGTATGCCTTCAAAGTGGAGGTTCCACCAGGGCTAAGACTGTATGGCACGGTGAATGAACCTGGGTCGAGGGCCTCGTTAGTTGCGCCACCAAAGTCATTTCCAACGGCGTAGGCGTAACCGGCGTCAGTGGAGTACAATGGGCTGTCGACGTTCTCGAAGACGTTGTATCTAACAAGGAGCCTCGCACCCTGGCGGGTGTTGATACCATCGTTGCAGTTGACGAAGTAGTTGTTGACGATATCTCCAGTTCCGAAGCGGAAAGAGGGGGTACGCGAGTTAAGGTTGCTCCAGTAGTTGTGCTTGTAGGTGACGGTCAAATGGCCAGAGTCCTCAGCAGAGTTTGAGTCAGAGTGTCCAACGAGAGATGCCTTCCAGTGGTCGTGGAGGTAGTTGTAGGAGACAGTGATGTAGTCACAACCGTGGGTAATGTCAAGGAGACCGTCGTAGTAGTCCTGTTTGTGTTAGTTAAATCTACAATTATAGAACAGGAGGTTAAGTTTCTTACTTTGTCATGGTCCATATCGGAGGAGAGGTCACAGTGATCGACCCAGACGTTGCTGGAGTCTTGGATACCAATGGCATCACCGGTATCGGCAAGGACCTTGGAGATCTTCAGGCCTCTGATAATGACATTGCTCTCTCCATTGACACGGAGGCCAATACCAACCAAAGCTATTTGCTACATCAGAATCCTGATAATCCGCGTGCATTTATTTCATTCGGGGTATATTCACCTGCACCAGACTTTCCAAGAATACTCTTGTTAGAGCCAATACTGACAACAGCACTACCGGTAATGGTTCCAGAGACGAGGACGATAGTCGCTGTATCACCAGCAGCAGCTGATGTAAGTGCAGCCAGGGTGCTAACAGTAACAGTTGAACCACCAGTTCCTCCAGTGGTACCTATATCATTGCCAAATGTCAGGGAGAGAACGTACAAAACCAACGGTTGAAATCTGAAGCTACATACCTCCATTCAAGGTGGCGTATCCAGCATTGGCTGCCTCAGTAGAGGAAGCACGTTTGAAAATACTATGAGGGCCCGGAGCTGCCTATTATACTCAAAGTGGATTAGGAAAACTGGACTTCAATTCTCGGATATTTAGGACTTATGTGTAGATACGTACCATCGACAGCTGGGAGATGGCCGTGAGGGCCAAGCCGAGGATTGTGAACTTCATAATTGCGAATATCAGAAAAGGCCGAAGGATACTTTGAAGACTAGGAAGAACCTGTTGGATGGAGAAGAAAGGAAGCCATTACTGGGCGATGTTGCCTTCTTTATATACCAATTTCACAACCATTAATCACGACATATACAACCTTTCAAGGCTATTACCTGAAGGCAGAAATTGCATGCCTACTAGTTACCCACATAGTACACGGAGCTTCGATTCTTGTTTACCGAGAGTTGCACATATGAAAGCTCTCCAGTCAGTAACAAAAAATTATGACCAAAAGAAATATAATGCCTGAATCAGGGAACGATCATCGTGGGTTCCTTGGCGGGGATCATTAAACCTGTAGTGACCCCCCGACTCAATTCTAAAAGGTTTACTTCGCCTATTCGCACGGCATTTCCCGAATGCGTTTAGTTGTATGGAATCATCGGTATCGGTTCCGGATTTACACCGAGACGATGCATGAAGATAATCAACATGGATATCATAATTTCAGTCCAGGAACAGCTAAGAACCTATATTCTAGATAATTATTAAATATGGGGGGCTCATGCACCGTTACTCGGGCAAGTCAAGTTAACGAGCATGTGTTTAACGCCATGAGTACCGTACCAACGTTCACAGATACTCTGGGGAAGCTGTGGGCATCCTTGTCCCTGCCACATACATGTATAGCCCTGTTGAGGCTTGGTGACCTATAAAAGCATATACATGTATGTACATGTAATTACATAAATCCGGTTAAAGAGCTGCTCTACAGGCAGGATACACCGGCTATATGATTACTACTGGAATAACGTCCTGGTGAACTACATTGTGATAGCTTATGAAATCAGAGAAATACGATATAGAGTTGAAGAGTACATGTACACGAAGGTATAATATATGCCGACATTTGTAAACACCGCGTATAATTGTGTAGTTCTGTCTGATGCCCAAGACCGAGTGACCTTCCATGACCCCAGCCCAGTTAGATGTGGGGAGGGTAACAATGTACACATTCCTGGAACGACTTCCCGAAAGGTCCGTCTATTTCATCCATTTCATCATTTACTCCACATCGAAAAATTCAATAATGAAGTGGCAAGATTTAAACGCTTCCCCATATACCCATTCATACAGCGGCCGGTATTCATCCCCCACACCCGTCTCCCGCGTCACACGAAATTTGCTCAAACCCAAGTGGGCCCTGCAGCGATACATCAACTTAAAACTTTAAGTTTGTGTATGCATCCCAAAAAAGAAGTAGGTAAGGTATCTGACACATAACGTGGTCGGTATTATAGTCTCCGAGTCCTGTGGGTCTATTATATGAGCTTTCAATTGGTTCATCTGAGCTTCTAGCTGGCAGCTTCATTCATACAGGCGCCACTCCTTGCAACCCACTTGAAGGCCGCGCGCCCAGCCCCGAGTAGAAAGTCTGATCCTATAAAATATACGCTCTCGGTTTCAGGGCCCCGAGGTGGTTAGTAACCGGCATCGTTCTCTCACATATCTAACCGGGCTCTCCATATAGTGGTTTTAATTAACCAACCGTACCGTCAATTCCGAACCTTCTTATATTCTCCGACTACATACATCTTCAAATTTGATACGGTTTTAGTTGCATCTACGGTACGGTGGGTCTGTATATGTAAATATACATGTATGGAGCTTTGTATGTACATGTATACAATCCAATATTGGCATGCGCATATGCTGCTATTCAGAAAAGAATTGTCCGCCAACGCACTAATGGGCCATCCATATACTTAGGTAATTTAAAGGACAAATAGCCTAGGGTTCAAAGTCGAAATAAGAAGATAATCCATGATTTCCTTTAAAGCTATACAACCGTAATTCAGTTCGTTGTAATCCCTCCACGCCCATCTTCTTAGTTATGGGTCAGACGGAAACGCAACATCGTGGCCATACATGCGAACGTCTAACTAGAAAATTAGAAATTAGTGTAATATCAGTTTAAGAGAGCCTGATATGCATCTACACTGTCGAGTGCTCTTCTAATATAAAATTAGATCGTTCATGTCTCCGTATCCATTGCCATATCAAAATTCTATATATGTTGGCATTCGGAAACAATTAAACCCGTCTGTTCGGTGAGTGAAATAAAACTCGTAGTTTTATCTTTCCGAGATCTTTAGCCCATCATTCAGACTTTGGCATGAAGTAGTTTCAATAACAGTTTTGGTGACCCCTTCATAACAAGCCCCCTTATATATATGTGCATGAGCCTGGGCCCCATTCTTCTGGGTGTAGCAGAATTAATGCGCCCTTTTAGCGAATGATAACTCCGTAGCTGCAGTGCCTTTTTCTTCTTAATTCATTAATCGTGTAACTTCAGTGCCTACAACTTCGGGGTAATATTGGATTATCCGGAGAGGCAATGACCCGAAGTTTAGAAGAAGCTCCGGCCCATCAGAGCAAATTTAATCCCTAATGCGCGGTTTTTAATTTGTAAAATATGCAAAACGTCCATGAGAATGCCCAATGCCCAATGCCAACCTACATGTGATTTGACCAAGTGAGCTCATATTTTGAGAAACAGAGATAAAGAATATAGAGCGTCTATATAAGTGGGGTGGTTGAACCTCTAGCTCTCGACTTCGCACCGATATCATGACATTTACCACAGAAAAAACAAAAAAATACAAGAGCTTACGTATTGTGCGTATCCCTTAAGCTGGCAATGCTGACCCCCCCTATAATAGAGAGCCGGAATTTGTGTGGGAGATCAACTATTTGGTAAGAAAGATAACAAGATCTCTGACCAAACACCACCAATCTTTGCTTCTTTCTGGGGGGGGGGGGGGTCAGCATTTACTGCCAGCTTAAGGGATACATAGGTTCAGTAGTACCTACATGTACTTACGTATACACCAAACCCTTTCCCACTTCAAGGCTTAGAACCTGGCGCCTATAAAGTTTGACAAGCGAACCGCTGGGGTGACGCGTGGACAACCCGTTCCGGACTCCGGGATCGTTAGCCCCAAAGCTTGAGTTTATGTAGACCAGCCACCGTATCAACTCGGTAGGAGCACTTATATTAATATTACCAAGGTTATGAGCTACTCAGCCGATATCCGTCAATCTGATCTGGCCCAATAACTAAAACCCCTTGACCCACGAGCCAAGTTGGTTTAGTAATTATATATACCTCTTGCTTGGATGTTGAATATTGAATTGTTCCCGGAGATGTCAAGAGCCGAAGGAATTCTTTCTATACTAAATTTGGACATAAGTGCGACATAGTTACCGCAGAGGAGTCCTAGAGTCCTCCATGGTATGTAAGTCGCTAAACCGGCAATGAAAAATAGCCGCTGGTGTAGAGTACTTGCTACTCTAAGTGTCATGCTCTACTTGGTATTTTATCAATCATCTACATAAATCATAGTAATTCTACCTCCCTGCCGATCCGGTGGACGATGTTCCGAACCTAGTATAAAGCATCTAGAAAGAAACTTCAAGAAACCCTAATATTCAGGCCGTGTTTTAATTATCCGGTAAACACGAAGCCATCTTGACCCCCCCCCAAACCAGACACTTCATTCGGATTCGCCCTGTGCAGAAAGATTAGCCGACTCGAAGATCTCACAGATGAAATGCACCAGTAGCGGCACGATCCGAAATGATAAGCGATTTACGCATCTCTATGTAGGTACAGCGGTCGGATTGCAAAGGTAGGTCATCCGTCTGTCTTCAGAACAAGCTTTATGCCGACAATCACATATAGCCATTGGGATGTTACAACGTTGGAAAGCGTTGGCTGTAGCTTGTTAGAATTTTTGTGAGTAGTGAAGCCAGAGCTTGGCTAACTAAAGGCGCCTTGATTCGAGAACTATACTTGTAGTCGGGGTTGAGATTCAGGGTTGAAAAAGGTCCCTGATCGATGATCAAAAACATCGGATGGATTTCGAGATAAGATAAGGCATGATGACTCAAGACGGTAGATCTAGATTAGATGATAGACTAAAGGGCCCACACTGCCCCTCTTCGCCTACTTTTTCGTTCTCTACGACAATTCACCTCTCTCAATTACGCCAAAAAAAATAATGGATCTCGTTAACCAGTGAGTATAGAACTCAATTGAGACCTTCCTACAAGTGACTTTGTGTTGACTCTCGCTCTTACAGCCTAAACGACCGTCTCCTCTTCGCGGTTCCCAAAAGTTCGTTGCACTCTCCCCTGTTCCCTGAGTCATTGACCTACCTGCCACCTACATGCTAACAGAACTTTCTTTAACTGAAAAACAGAGGGCCGCCTCCACCAAAGCTGCTTGGATCTTCTCCAAGGATCTGATATCCAATTCCACCGTCACTCAAGATTAGACATAGCACTATGCCTCAACCTCCCCATAGCTCTTGTCTTCCTCCCAGCAGCCGACATTCCCCGCTTCGTTGGTGAGGGAAGAGTCGACTTAGGTATTACAGGTCGTGACCAGGTCGTCGAATCCCAGGTTGATGTCGAGGAGATTCTGAACCTTGGGTTCGGTGCTTGTAAGCTCCAGGTCCAAGTTCCAGAGATGGGCGAGTACACCGACCCGAGTCAACTGATCGGAAAAAACATTGTCACCAGCTTTACCGGTCTCGCTAGCACTTACTTTGCAAAGCTCGAACAGGAGCAATCCGATGTAAAGTTGACGAACGGAAACCCTATGCTGGCTCACGGGGAGATCTCTCGCCCAGCCAGTGCTATGGGTATGGCCGGATTGAGAACTAGGATCAAGTATGTCGGTGGCAGTGTTGAAGCTGCTTGCGCCTTGGGCGTGGCAGACGGAATCGTTGATCTCGTTGGTATGTGTTGTGCCGTCTGTAATTTCCATGACAAATTCGCTAGGCTTATTTGCTGATGAAAACCCCCACAGAATCTGGTGAGACCATGAGAGCGGCAGGGCTCAAGCCGATTGCGACGGTTTTGGAGACTACGGCGATTCTTATCAAATCTAAGCACCCATCGAACCCACAGCTCATCAAGACCATTGAGTCTAGGATACGCGGTGTCATCAGTAAGTTCCCTGCCCTGCAATTTCCGCCAAACCGCATACTAATTTCATGGTAAAGCTGCTAAAAAGTATGTTCTCTGCACATACAACGTTCCCCGGAGTAAGCTTGAGTTAGTCAAGACTATCACTCCCGGAAAACGTGCTCCCAGTGTGACAATGTTGGAGGAGGAAGGATGGGTTGCGGTGTCGGTCATGGTGGAGAAGCGGAAGATCGCTAATATCATGGACAGGTGTGTTTAATCCCCCCTTTACTAGCAACAGCAGCTAACGCCCTCTTCTTCATCTTACAGCCTCGAGGAACTAGGCGCCACAGATATCTTGGTGACAACTATTGCCAACTCAAGATCTTCACCCGACCCACCAGCTTCGGCTTAAATAGGCCCAAATCTGATGAGATAGATATCCGAGGATTTTCTCATTTTTCCAAGTTAATTTCATTTTATTTATAAAAACAAAGCTCGATACTAAAATAAAAACTACTATTACGTTATTGTTAACCGATATTATTATTGCTGTTGTTGTCGTCATTGAAGGAAAAGAAAAAAAAAACTGGTGCGGGGGAGGAGACTTTGCAGTCAATCACCTCCTGTGATTCTGACATCCGCATCAGAAACAAGCATTTTAATCTCGGCTGAACCTTATATGGTCACGATAAGGATATCAGTCGTTTCCCCCCAATATTTCCCACCCATTTCCCACAGTCTCCGCCGTCATTCAGAAATTTTTATGTACGGCATCGATTCACATCGTTTCTCGTCGTTTCTGTCGCAAGTGGGGTCTTTTTCCCGGCAGTTGAGCGGGGCTTTTCCTCTCATATGGTCATGGTCCCAAAAAAAAAAAGCAATGTGAAACAGTTCATAAACTCTCACTCGAGGCATGTCGCATGCACGTCATCGTAGATTTCCTGAAGCACCTGAAGCACGCGGTTGCGACAACTTCCACTCCAACGCTTTCAACCGATCTCCGTCCCTTTTGATCTCGTTTTCACCCACACTAGGCACTCCTCTCTGATTTGCCTGTTTCCCAGTTTCCATATGACTGGTTCGCGAACACAAAGCCTTAGGCCTTGGCAAAAGCTGAGAAAAGAACCCCGCCGACTCTCCGGTCCCCCGCCCCCGCCTCAATTTGGTTTTACCATCAATCCATCTCATGGCAAACTCCAAAGACCAAATCCTCAGGCGTCTAGGAATCTCCGAAGGCGCGTATTCCCAGATACGAGTCAGTATCTCTCTCTCTGTCTATTCTTTGCTGCTTCCCCCAGAAGACTTACCCGTTTTCTCGGATCTCACTGACGGCTTCAGTAGGAGTTTCTACGGAAAAACGTTGACTGGACTGCTTTCGCCGGTGGTTACGAGGGCTTCACGGCCCTCCCGGAGGAGAATCTGGCAAACCTGAAGCAGAAGCTTGTTAGGCGGTTCCCTGCGCTCGACGGAAAAGACGACGAGATCGTCTGGATCATCAAGAGACGATACCGGAATCACCAAACCATAAAGAAGCGGAAAGAGAAGCGAGCTAGCCGTCTGGCTTTCCTAAACTTAGATTTTTTGGCCCTTCTTTTCATGGGAGGGCAGTCCGAATATGGAGCTGACCTTGTCTATGTTTTTTTCTCTCTATTTCTAGGACTCATCGGAGAACGCAAGACCGACGAAATTCGCATCGTTGATGAAGCACGAACTCGCGATAGTCACATCGATAAACGACGCGTGGCTAGTATCAACTATCTGCTAAATCCATCATGATACTCGCTTTCGGCTAGCCGAGGATCGTGGAGGAAGGATTTAGGCTTCTAAGGGGAACAAAAAAAACAAAAAAAATACAATAAGTTCAGACACATAGAGAGTTCTAATACCCATGAGCTGTTTACGGCTAGTGAATGTATCGTCCCGGTTGCTTGTTACAAAGTAAAGGCGTTTGGTTCTATTCTTCTTCTCGAGATGTTCCTATCATCAAGAAAATTCAATATATCTGTGGGGGGAGGGGAGGGGAGGGCGGAGGGGGAGGGCGGAGGGGGGTGGGGGGTGGGGGGGTGGCAGCGCAGGCATAACCAACGCATTTTTTGTATTGAGATATCATGACTCTCAGCATCGGGATGAGAGCCTAGAACTTAGTTCCGCAGAATAGACGGATCACCTCGTTTCCTTGAGTTACATACGACATTCATGTATGTGGGGTAAATTTTCTTTTTAACGCTTTTGAGAAGAATGGGAGTCTTCCGAATCAAACAGTAGACAAACTCGGTTAGAAAGGCCTTTTTAGACCCGCTTGTGCTTTAAAACCTGTGCTTCAATTGAGTTACCTCGTGATCAACCAAACCCTGGAGTAATTCACAGCATTTTCAGTTGCCGGATCTTCAGCCCCTCTTTTGTTGCAGATCGGAAAATTCTCTTCTTTTTTTTTCGCCCATATTAAAGGTGTATTGCCAAGTAAAAAAAAAATGGCAAAACAAAAAAAAAATAGAGGGGCAGGGACAAAAAACTGAAACTGCTGGAATGAAGTGAAAGTAAACAAAACACGGCTTTCACGCGCATGCTCTTCCCGGTCCACAGCTTGTTGCATCCCGACACCGGCTCTAGAATCCTTCCTTCCGAGCCATTCATCGTTGGTACATGGTTGCAACTATAACTTGCCCAAAAAAAATTGTATCATTTTACCAATTTGTTTGGTTTTTAACTTTGGGTTTTTAACATGGAGTTTCTAGGTACAAGTAGGAATCGCACCCGCCAAGATACATGTGGCTATCTACTGCATTGCTGCTGCTGCTCCTGCAAGTGTCATGCCCGTTTGTCCACCCTGACGGAAGCACCCTGTCGGCCAACTAATCTGCAGATGTAAAATGACATACTACGGGGGAAACGATGTGCTTATTGGACCAGTGGTACTCATATTTTGCGCTTCTAATGACCATTCATGGGAGGTAATTTCAGCAGCCCCTAATAGGACAATATTAGAATTTTAAAACCGACGAACTTACCAGCGATATGGTAGAGTAGATAAGATGTCAGCCTCCCCACTCTTTTCTATGGCGCAATAAGCTGCAGGGTTGATAGCTCCACTTACCAGAGTAGGTCTAATAAATAGGCGAAATCAACAAAAATAAGTGGATCCCAGTTAGAGACGTAGACATACAAATCTGACTCGTGTTGGAATAGCTTGGACAGGCATGTTTATGGAAGATCTTTGAATTGATCGTGATCTGGAACCCTGGAACCGTACTCGTGACAGGCCGAAAGCTACATGTACGTACAGTGGCAAATAAGATTTATTGTCGGCAGAAGACATTTCCACCTCTTTTGCCTCCCATGAGCTATGGCGGGTCCGGGATCTAAAAAAAAAAAAAAAACCTCAGACTTATGTAGTTGATATAATCCAGGGGCACACAGTACTATTCCCAACGTTATATCTAAAGTAATATAGAAGGCGTTTAGGTAGGTACATATTTCAATGCCCCTGCTTTTGAATAGGCCAATTATTATTTTCATCGATTGCATAACTCCCCGGATCGCAAAAAAGTCTCCAGAGGTGATCTTATTCCATGCAACGGGACCTGGCTCCACAGAATACATAAACCAACCAGACTCGACCCCTATGTCATCAACGAACGATATAGTAGCAAATTTGCGTCATCGAATAAATGTGATAATATCAATCTTTCTCGGCAGTGTTACTGCATTCCACGACCCAAATGTTTACCAGCTCATTAGTCCCGAATTCCCCCGTCCTAAATGATAGCCAGGACCAATGTGAAGCTGTTCCACATTCAACGTGCATTCCTGTGGTCTTGGTTCCTGATTACTTATATCATTAAGGATCTCTGGTGTTACCAATGTGCATAGGATAGAGCTACATCTAGGCATAACACTTCTTATTTCAGAAATTTTGTTTGATTAACGCCTAGGAAAAAGACATTCCCAAACACCGAAAAGTAAAATTGGCCTAGCTGTTCAGTATGCGTATCGGGTGACATTTTTTTTTTGAATCATCGAAGTTATACTTCTATTACCGAACACTGTGGGCTGATTGCAAGCCTGCAGATGACCAAATTATCTTGTCAAATTGGGTCGAATTGCTATCGTCCAACTGGTAGGAGTATATATCCGCGCTACATAGTTTGATCTATAGTTCATAATCATTAATCGATCCACAATGTTTTACCGGCCGGATTCCTAGGAACAATTGCCACTGCAGCCGAATGGGCATCTTGAGACTTGGAGCCCGAGCAGTAGCAATGAAGTTCGATCTCGACGATTGACGGGTGCTGTGTATACTGTAGAGCTGCGCCTAGGCGTTAGGATCTCTATGTAATCCGTAGAGTGAAGGTAGGACGGTGAAATGATCGTACTTGCCGGAAAGGTGGTTGTGATTAGATGTAGATTAACTACATCTGAAGTCTCGATGTTCCCTCCACCCCTTCCCCTCCAGCCACCGTACAATACTTAGACTGTCAAGTAGAGACATATAGGGAGGTATGTTATTCGGACGTCGGAGTTCGGATGTAAAGTGTGGTCCCGGATAAGTTTAGAATAAAACCAATGTAAGTGTTCCACTAATAATAATATTGTTTAGTAGCGCCAGGATAAGGGCTGCCTAGCTATGCGATAAGATCGTAAGGGTTCCTAATCTATAAATAGATAGTAGGCACAAAATCACCATGCGGAGAAAGGTTAGGGCTACATATAAACGTCTTTCCTTACTCAGGCAAGTCTAGATACATGTAGTCAACCAAAAACACGATACAATTCAGAGCGGCATGGGTCAAAGAAACGAATACCAACGGCTCCCAAGAGGGGGCACTGGACGTTTTGTAGGCTCATACCCATTCCCTACAAGTAGCTTGCGAACTGAACTTGCGAGTACGTACTCGTCCTGTCATGACACTTACAGGTTATAAATTTTATAATAGGACCAGAAACATAAGATTAAGCATACAAGAACGCTAGCTCAACCGGGCTCATTCAAGCTAACAGCAAACTATTCAGAGGAAATGATATTTTTTTAAAAAAAAATTATTTACAGTTCAACTCCTTTGAAAAAAAAAAAAAGAAAAAAAAAACGAGACCTCTAACGTTCCGCCATTGTACCAGAAAAAGTGAGCCATGAGATATTACCCCAAGACATCACAATTTTCTCTGGCACTAGGCAGGTTCGTCATAACCCTCTACTCGTCATCCTCCTCTTCGCCATCATTGACAACGTTGAAGAAGCGGAGTTCGTAAACACCCTTGCTGGTGGAGACGACACGGAGCCAGTCGCGGAGGAGGTTCTTCTTGAGGAACTTCTTGGTACTATCGATTTTGAATGCGATTAGCAGCGTGTTTTCTATGTTTTAAAAAAGTGATAGGTAAACCTACAGGTACTTCAAGTAGCGTCCGGAGAAGGGAATGTGAGAAATCACGACGATTTTTCCATCACCCTCCTGGGAGATTTGGATGGTGTCGCCGAGGTTGCCGACACGGCCGTCAACCTTGATTTTATCGTGAAGGAACTTCTCGAAAGCGGAAACGTCGAAGATCTTGTCCGATGCGGGCTGGGACGCATTGATGACAAACTATAAAAATTGATGTTAGAATGCTGCTTCTTCCAGGGAAAAATCGATAAATTGTTTCTTACCTTCTGGGTAACTTTCTCGGGCTTTCCTCCCTTCTTGGTGGCCTTACTGGCGGTGGGCTTCTATATTTTTCATAACACTCAGCCTACTGATCAATACTACCGACCAGCCCACAAAAGCAGGCAGCGGTGACCAGCAAAGCGGTGTGGTGTGTACATACTTTGACTAGAACCATTGAAATTGTATTCTTTAAAATGCGCAAAGAAGTTTGTATATCCTGCGCTCTGTAAGAAGGTCGATCGACTTATTTGTGAGGTGCTAGCGTATGAGGGAATGTTGTCACGAACTTTTTTTCTTTGGTTGAGTGTTAGCTAGAGTGTGGACGGCAGTCACAGGGTTAGGTTATTACCCTGTACTACTACAAGCAAGTACGTTAGCAGGGTAACTTTGAAATACAGAGTATCACTCGGCCATCACCTAGTATACTTACCTCTACTGATTATCCCTTAGGAATTAGGCCTAAGGCTTATGAGTACTCGATCAAACATGATATCTACAATGGCAGTATACTTTGTGTACTCGCTACAATGATGATATCCTAAATGTGAGGAGGAGGGGGTACTGAGTATATGAGGGGAAAAAAAGAGAGGGAGAAAAAAAAGAAACCGTACTCCAACGCCCTAAATACTGCTATCCGAAAGAACTAACACACTGATCGCACCAGGGGTCGAACATGGAATCTCTTGATTACCTTCAATCATCACAGACATGATGAATAAATCGTAGTCAAGCGCCTTGCCATTGGGCCATGCGACCTTGATATTAGGTGCGCTGGGTTTTTGTCAAAAGTTTTGGCGACAAGGCTGGTGGGTCTGGATGGCGCTTGGCCAGTTTCAAAATCCACTATTCGTCGTTGTATATACCTACATGTACTTGGTACATTGCATTGATTCAAGTTTTACACCTACTTATGTAGTTAAGAGTAAGAATGTATGTACTTACGTTTGGAGCTGCACATGTTCGGCAAGCCGGTCGAAAAGAGAGCTCCGTTACCTACATGTAGTCACAGTTTAAACATAAGTACATGTAGTTTATAATTTATGCTACGATGGATTTCTTTATTCCCAATAAATGTATACTTAGGTATTTCTCAATTGGTCCCTTATTCGTGTATAAGATCTAATACCAAGTACTATTCCCAATACTCGGGCTTTACAGCTTTCATATCGTCTGTCCACTGAACTGCATGTACTTCGGGTGTAGGGGTAAGTTTGGTGTCGTCTTCCCACCCCGAGGTACACAAACGTGAGGCTGGGGGACCGTAATTACTGTCTTAAATCAAGTAGGTATGCGTGTAAGTGACCTGACTATTACTAAACGGGCCCGTCACTTAAAGTATGTGCGACCTGGAGTCGGCGGACAACATAAAAACAGCTGTAATGGGCTATCAAGGCATCCCGATCAGACGCACTCACGGTTATGTGGCGACTACAGGGAGATTTTTCTATTCCAACATGGTGGGTACCAAAATAAATTAATTCGCAAAAAAAAAAAAAAAACTCATAGCTCAAAAGCATGAACTATTCAAGCCTCATGCAGTATTATGGGTTTACCTGAAAGTTTAGCTGTTCTGTGGAAGGAAGGAAATCACATATATCGCCACCCCCGTGAGAGCGCCTATTGGTGCCGTTGATCTGAGATTTGTTGTGGTCTAGATCAGTAAACTTTACTCTTATCATGCCAAGAAAGCTTAGCAGGCTGGAAACAGAGCCGCATTCGGCACACGGCCACTGAGTTCATAGCTGTAGCTGTTAAATTAGGCAGAAATTCGAGACCCGGCCCGATTGAGCTTAGATATAGATATTCTACCTACCTACATGTACATACATGTATCAGGCCGAGCTGAATCACGAAGGACTTTGCTGTCTAAGGTGTTGGAAACAGAGAGAACCTTGTGGAGCAGCAACCCATGGCAGCAAGGATACCACCCGATAAGATAAGATGGCGGGGCTTACGGCCTTACGAACGCGGTCGAAGAGAGTCGAATTTTTTTGATAAAGGGTTTTTTTGGCAGCCTTAAACTCGCATGTAGGAGAACTATGGGTTCGGATTTTCCCGTTCCGGTCTGAACAAGCCTGTTGAGGTTCTGTGAGGTTCTCTTTCAGTTGTTCCCGCGGGGCAGTCGCATGGTGGGGCAGCCCCTGCGGCTTTGTTGGTGGGTAGAAGTTACTAGAATTTACTCTTCGAACTTCGATCTTGGCACTAACGTCCCTCCTCTAAATTCTCCTTCCTCTCCCCAACCTCTTCTCCTTCTCCTCTCTCACTCCTCAGTGATCTATCCCCCCAAGCCCTCCTAAATTACTTCTTTACTTTCACATCTCTACTTTCATCTCAGTTGCGTGCTTCTTAGAGGTTCATAGAGTCGAGAAAGTGAGTTGCCCTTCTGCCCCCGCACTTTTCTTTTGCCTCTTGCCCTATGGCACAACTCTACGGTTACATTTTAAATTTCTATCCAATACCAATTTACTGACAAGATCCTATTGATCCAGACATCAAACAATCATCAAAAATGGCTGAGACTTTCGAATTCCAGGCCGAAATCTCCCAACTTCTTTCCCTGATTATTAACACCGTCTACTCAAACAAGGGTAAGTTGATTCTTAGAAGTAATACTTTTACACGGCTCTGACCCCGCCCCCAGAAATCTTCCTCCGAGAGTTGATCTCCAATGCATCTGATGCCTTGGACAAAATCCGTTATATTTCTCTGTCAGACCCTTCTGCACTTGAGCATGAGAAGGACTTGAGGGTAGACATTATCCCTAATAAGGAGGCGAAGACACTCATAATGTATGATCTTCCTGGCATTCCTTGGCATCTATGGTTTTTTTATTAACATAACATAATTGGTATTTAGTCGTGATACCGGTATTGGTTTCACCAAGTCTGATCTTGTCAACAACCTTGGTACCATCGCCAGATCTGGTACTAAGCAGTTCATGGAGGCCCTCTCTGCTGGTGCCGATATTTCTATGATCGGTCAATTCGGTGTCGGTTTCTACTCTGCGTACCTCGTCGCCGACAAAGTAGAGGTTATCACTAAGTCAAATGATGATGGTAGGTGTATGGTTTTTTCATAATCACCGCTGCCTTACTAACCCTATTTTCAGAACAATACGTTTGGGAATCCGCTGCTGGTGGTTCGTTCACAATCAAGAATGATACTGAGGGCCCCCGTATTGGCCGTGGTACCCAGATCGTCTTGCACATCAAAGATGGTCTCCTTGAGTACCTCGAGGAGGCTAAGATCAAGGAGATTGTCAAGAAGCACTCTGAGTTTATCTCTTACCCTATCTACCTCCACGTTACCAAGGAGGTCGAGAGGGAAGTTCCTGATGAGGACGAGGAGACCAAGGCTGACGAGGGTGACGACAAGAAGCCCAAGATTGAAGAGGTTAGAATTCAATATTCCTTTCCACGTGAACTATTTTTGACTTGGTTTCCTTTAGGTCGATGAGGATGATGAGAAGAAGGAGAAGAAGACCAAGAAGGTCAAGGAGATGAAGGAGGAGGAAGAGGAGCTTAACAAGACCAAACCTATTTGGACCCGCAACCCTTCTGACATCACCAGTGAGGAGTATGCTGCCTTCTACAAGTCTCTCTCAAATGACTGGGAGGACCACCTTGCCGTCAAACACTTCTCCGTTGAGGGACAGCTCGAGTTCCGCGCAATTCTCTTCGTTCCCAAGCGTGCTCCATTTGATCTTTTCGAGACCAAGAGGACCAAGAACAACATCAAGCTCTACGTCCGCCGCGTGTTCATCACTGATGACTGCACCGATCTTATCCCTGAATGGCTTGGGTTCGTTAAGGGTGTCGTCGACTCTGAGGATCTCCCACTTAACTTGTCACGTGAGACTCTTCAGCAGAACAAGATCATGAAGGTTATCAAGAAGAACCTTGTGAAGAAGACCCTCGATATGTTTAACGAGATCGCCGAGGATCGTGAACAGTTTGAGAAGTTCTACACTGCTTTCAGTAAGAACATTAAGCTTGGAATCCATGAGGATTCTCAGAACCGCCCAGTACTTGCCAAGCTCCTTCGATTTAACTCGACAAAGTCTGGCGACGAAATCACCTCATTGGCCGACTATGTCACTCGTATGCCTGAGCACCAGAAGCAGATGTACTACATCACTGGTGAATCCCTCAAGGCTGTCACAAACTCGCCGTTCTTGGATGCTCTCAAGGCCAAGGACTTTGAGGTTCTTTTCTTGGTTGACCCCATTGATGAGTACGCCATGACCCAGCTCAAGGAGTTCGATGGCAAGAAGCTAGTAGACATCACCAAGGACTTCGAGCTCGAGGAGACCGAAGAGGAGAAGAAGAAGCGTGAGGAGGAGGAGAAAGCCTTTGAAGGATTGGCCAAGACTCTTAAGGAGGTCCTCGGCGACAAGGTTGAAAAGGTTGTTGTCTCCCACAAGTTGGTTGATGCACCTGCTGCTATCCGTACCGGTCAGTTTGGTTGGTCAGCCAACATGGAGCGTATTATGAAGTCCCAGGCTCTACGTGGTAAGTTTATCAGCGATGTCATTGTCAGATATTGGAATCTAACATCAATACAGACACTTCTATGAGTTCATACATGGCCTCTAAGAAGACCTTTGAAATTTCACCCAAGTCCTCCATTGTCAAGGCTTTGAAGGAGAAGGCTGAGGCTGAGGGAGCCTCCAAGGCTGTCGCAAGCATTGCTACTCTCTTGTTCGAGACTGCTCTCTTGACTTCTGGATTCACTCTGGATGGTAAGTGTTTAAAAATACCCATTTATATTTCTTGTAATAATTACTTACTCTTTTCATAGAGCCCAACGCTTTTGCCCAGCGTGTCAACCGCCTGATCGCTCTTGGTCTCCAGATCGAGGAAACTGAGGAGGATGTTCCTGCATCTGCTGCCCCAGCCACCGAGACTCCTGCGGCTGCCACTGAGAGCTCAATGGAGGAGGTTGACTAAGCGTTTTCATGTTATTATATTTTATTCTTTTTTTCTAAAAGCTCTTTGTTCTCTTTTTCTGGTTTGTAATTTTTACTTTCTTTTTTCAATCCAGTGGGTGGCGAAACAGTTGGGTTTGGTGATGAATTTACGGTATCGGTTCCTTTTTTTTTTTTCCCTCTTCCAATACTCCGCACCTCTGTCGGAACATATACCTCATTGTTCTTAAACTAGGGAAGCCAAAACCTTCTACGATAAATTTATAAAGGGTTAAAGCATTAGGTGTTGAAGGTGTGAGGATTATGAGACTTAGCGACTGTGAATTGTTCTAAATCATTCTCTGGCCAATTACATCTAAATATTTCTCTTTACGCTCTTTAGTATACCGGGAAATTGCCATACGCCTTTTTAATAGTACTGCAATATTTGGAATGGTCTCCCCAGTGCACTATGTATCGTCCATATTCAGTTAGCCTGTGACTCAATTTTACGAATTCAACAAGCCAGGACTCACAAGTTTGACACCCTTTAGAGCAAAAAAAGCATTGAAAGCATCCGCTGCACATCAGTAATCTGTTATACCTTCTCTTTCCAGTCTTATCTGGTTCATCGAGCTGCTCCCAGTTCCCGCAGCCACAGCAAGGCCTAGAGCATTGGTCCCCTCTAAGAAGCAGACGAACCTCTATTGCTGGAGGGTCGCTCAAGTTAGAGCCGGTATACTCAATTACACCCAATTGCACCAGCTGTGCGAGAAGGTCCTTCCGGTAGGGAATTGACAGCGAGAACCAGAACGTGATCTTGCCAGCTTCAAACGAAGGTGTAGGTTCCTCTAATACCAGCGCGCACTTTCAAGTCAGTCATCGCACATAGCAACAACAAGAAGCCCGTCAAAGCAAGAAGAGGTAACTGACTAGCACATGCAGTGAGTGACATGAGAATAGCTTTACGGCCAGGGTTCAACTGGTCATGGCGGGCTGCATTGATGAGGTGAACTCGGGGGTTGTGCATGTGATTTGCCTTCTTGTCTGCGGATATTCCTAGAGCCACTGGAATGGGGTTTACCATGGGAGTTGAGATGCTCGGTGCAGTACCTTCTGGCGGAAGATCGGGGTGCGTGACTCCAAACCAACGGATATAGGGTGTACGGCGGACCCGTTTCGTGGACTCGGTGTCGATGGCTTCTCCATCCTTGCTTGTGGTGCAGCTTTGAGAGGTGGTGAGGGGGGCGGTGGACGGGCAGCACGCACTCGAGGTATTTTGGCAGCAGGATGCCATACTCTTAATTGCTTGGGTGGTTGTTATCCTCTGGAGGATAAATTGTTGTGAGGGTTGTGAGCTTGAGGCATGAGTGATCACTCGATTATTCAGCCTTTTTTTTGCCACGCAATGTAAACGTAAGCCCCAATTTGTGTCGACGAATACGTGTACTTGTACTCTCTGCAGCATTTACCGGTATTTACATGCAAGTCCATAAGGATCTAGATTACGTGGGGAAGCGGCAATATATTGCAAGCAGTCTAACAATGAATTATAGTTGCCCCTTTTGATATTGAATACTGGTTTCCTCTCGATTACCTTTAACGAATATAAAGGTATTTCTGTGGACAAGAGCGGGCCTCCTCTATGTTGAAAGTTTCAGGCTGTGACTTATACATGTATATAGTGGGGCCTAGTTGTGCCGTCCATCAAAATCCTGTATGTAGGGCGCCGAATGATATCGTGTGATTCCGGGTCCGTGGAACCAAACACAGCTAGCCTTCACGGGCCATTTTACTCCCGCCCACGTGCACAGGCGTGCAACGCGAAATTCCTCGGGCAAGAAGAAGAGCATCCTAAAAGTTACCCTGCACGGTTCAGGTTCAATGAATGGCCTACATAGACCGTGTGCACCTGTGCCGAGCATCTTCTAAGGATCTACTACAAATGATGGCCTTTATTATGTGGATTAGATAAGATGCTCGGCACAGGTACATGCTCGGCACAGGTGCACACGGTCTACCTACTCGAGGCAGAGTATATAACTGCAGGGGTCAAAGATCTCCTCCTGCATGCAAGATTCGTCCGTCGCGCGTGTGTGGAGGAACCTTGCGAGAGCAAAACTAACCTACTTATCATTTCCCTGAGGAATATGAGGTTGGGGGAATGTTGTGACCGAAGAAGGCATGTAGATGCGTTCTCCAGTAGAGAGGTTAAAGAAGAAGAAGGAAATAAAAAGAGGTCAGCTGTTATGAAGACATGACGGTTGGAGGGGGAGGAGGGGAATGGCGGATTGCCGTGCAGGAATGTGATGTTAGCGAGCGATAGGGAGAATCTAGAAAAAAACACAGAAGGAGGGGTATTATCTATTCTTTTCTTTTCCTGCTGAATATATGTAGAGTGAGTGGCTGGAAGGGGTACATCAATATCATTATTTCCTAGTGGTCGTACTGTGTGTAACAATTTTTTAGAAAGGGGGGGGGGGGGTTGCGAATCGAAACTTGATAGAATAAGATGTGGGAGATGCGTTCTACCGGTTTATCCTAGATACGTACATACATAGGAAGGGTACAGTTACCGGTAGAGTAGAGTAGGTAGAGATGTATGTAGACTACAGGCACAAACAGCAACGGTAAGAGTTTCAGCCGTGCACTGACCAGTAGAGTAGTTGGTGAGACGAGACTGAGGATCAAGTGAAAGACTCATACCGAGGCTAGGATCGAGGGGAGGAGGGGCGAGGAAGGGGCAAAATGAAAAAAAAAAAAAAAAAAAAGCGAGGGGGAAGGGAAGGGTAGCCAGCCGTGGAAGGAAGAAAGGGAGAAAGGAAGAAAGGAAAGAAAGGAAAGAAAGGAACTAAGTCTACAGACTTGCCTCTACTCTACTACAGCGCGCACAATCAATCCCGTCAGCTCTTCCTTAGATCATCATCATCAGCTTGCGCTCCACCACCACAACTTAGACAACGACCAACTACCACTACCATCCATCTGTCTGTCGTCCACCCACTTGTTCTCTCACCCACTCTGCTCTCCAACCACTCACTCCCGCCCAGTGCACCCCCAACCACTCAGCTCCCATCCCTTGCCTACATACATACTTCATACAACCTCCCTGCCTATACGCTGCGACTTGTTGCTTCTTCTGCAACTGCCGCGCTTGTTGTCCTTAACCGCCCCTCTTACTGTTACCACCAACCTAAAATAGCCCCCGCTGGCGTCAGATCCCCCCCGCAACCCGTCGACGTCGGACACTCCCTCCCATTCTAGGGTCACCTTACCTCAGAACTACCAACCAACGTCCCCTCACTCGCAAGCTTCTAGTGATCAAGTCAGTAATTCCCAGGAAAACTACCACCACCACCACCACCAGCACCACCAGCACCACCACCACCACCACAATCAGCCACCTGCCTCTCAACATTTCGGACACTTTCCACTTTCCACCGTTTCATCGCTCCTCTGGGACCCCCGATACACAACCGCTAGGCGGCCAACATTCGCCCTAAAATCTATCGACCCTTGCTCTCCGAATACTAAAGAGGAACTAGACGAACAAGAGAAAAAACACAGCCGGAAGCCAACAGGCTCGGAAGAAGACGGTGAAGAAAACAGAGCTCGGAAGAGTAGAAAGACCACTCCTGTAGAAGCGTCACGCGCAGAGAGAAGCACTTCGTCTGCAAGTAGAACAATGGACCAATCTGGAAAGCGCCACCCTAGTTCGTTCCAACAACTCGAGAAGCTGGGAGAGGGTACTTATGCTACGGTAATGGCCGCAAATTTTACATCTTGGCAGAATTGATGACTGACTATATAATTATATATTGCGCGCAATAGGTTTTCAAGGGTAGAAATCGCCAGACTGGTGAGCTTGTCGCGCTCAAGGAAATCCACCTTGATAGTGAGGAGGGAACTCCATCCACTGCCATTCGTGAGATCAGTTTGATGAAAGAGCTCAAACATGAGAATATTGTTTCATTACATGACGTTATCCACACCGAGTCCAAGCTCATGCTTGTATTTGAGTTTATGGATCGCGACTTGAAAAAGTATATGGACCACCGAGGCGATCGCGGTGCATTGGACTACGTCACTATAAAGTCGTTCATGCACCAGCTCCTCCAGGGGATCGCTTTCTGTCACGAAAACCGTGTTCTGCACCGCGATTTGAAACCCCAGAATCTTCTTATCAATAATAAGGGAATGCTCAAACTGGCTGACTTCGGCTTGGCCCGTGCCTTTGGTATCCCTGTAAACACCTTCTCGAACGAGGTCGTGACCCTATGGTACCGTGCGCCGGACGTGCTCCTCGGGTCTAGGACCTATAACACTAGCATTGATATCTGGTCTGCTGGTTGTATTATGGCCGAGATGTACACTGGGCGTCCGCTCTTTCCCGGAACAACCAACGAGGACCAACTACAGAAGATCTTCCGTCTTATGGGTACTCCTTCGGAGCGCTCATGGCCCGGAATTTCACAGTACCCCGAGTACAGAAGTAACTTTCACGTTTACGCCACCCAGGATCTGCGTATGATCCTGCCACAGGTCGATCCGATGGGCCTTGACTTGCTGAGCCGCATGCTACAACTCAGACCCGAGATGCGTGTCAGTGCCAAAGACGCGCTGAGACATCCATGGTTCAACGACTTGAAGCAGCTTCGGGCCGGGCTAGCCCAACAGCAGGGACAACAACAAGCTAGCGCAGAAAGAGCCAGAATGGACGCTGCTGTCAGGGCACAGCAGCATCAGGGACAGATGGGAGCGCCAATGGGCGGTCATGTAGGCGGGCCAGTTTACTAAAAAAATATATATATTATGATTGATGATGTTGCATGGGCTCAGGAATAATAGAACAATTGTAGGGGAGGATGGGGGGGGATTTAGGGCTGGCGTGCTGGCTAGTGGGGTTTGTCTTTTCCCTCTCTTTTTTTTTGTTTCACTTTCCTTTCCCTATTCTTTTAAGGAGACATGAATTTGCACTGCACATGAATGCTAGTTTGATTCCCTTGTGTTTTTTTTCTTTTCTCTTTTTTTCTAAAAAAAAAGACCACTATATTCGTACTCGTGAAATTGTCTCCATTAGGATTCCTGCGTGTGGGATAATGAAAAAAAACTCGAAAGGGGGAGGAATGGGATGAAAATCGAAAAGAAGGGGGGGGGGGAGTGGGGGGGGATAAGCGCTCACCTGGGATGGGCTTTTTTTGTGAGCTGTAGAGGGGGGGGGGGGGGCTGCGGACCTCTATGTAAAGATTTCCCTTTCGTATGATATTTAACGATTCTCTATCCTCTATCTACTGCCATTGTGTGACATGGAGGGGGTTCTGTGATCAAAACGGATAGGTTTACCTTTGCTGGCACTGCTCTAGAATGTGTGCAATGTGGGTGTGGAGAAGAGAAGAGGGTGAGGAGGATGAAGAAAACAGTGTGTAGATTTGGTATCCAGAAGATAGGGAGGCGTAACTCGCCCCACCTTTACCCTCTCCACATAGAGGGAACAGGATCTCGCACAAGATCTTTCACCCCCCCCCTCCCCCTTCTCCCTAGCTGACCGGTGAGTGCTCTAGGGGTAGGGTTAGGGGTAAAGACCGGGAAAGGAAGCGGAGTGAGGGATCGCCGCATGGATGGATGTGTTGGGGCCCATCCCTCATTCTATGTCTACAAGTACTTTACTTACATTCATGTAACATTGCACCCCGGGCAGGGGGGCGGGCAGGACTCTTCAGTCTTGGCAAGTGAGAGCTTTTTAAGGTTTTCAGGAGCTAGCCCGACTTGTCTTTTCTTGCATCGGGGAAATGACTTTGGTGACAGGATTTTTATCACGGCGGCCGTGGGTCACAAGCGATCACTCGGTGCACTTTTTGAGAGATACCGTCTCTATCTGCCCCCCTGCCCCCCTTAGAGATGTGCATTTTACCTGCCCCCCATTGAACGAACAGGTATGCGGTAATCACAGCTCAGGCAAGGGACAACGACGTCCGGCCTTGGGGGTTTTTATCCGCGGTTATCAGCCATGCTTGTAACCATTTCTATGTCACGTCTTGGGCCTGTGACAGGCAGATCAGGAAGGGAAGGGAGTGGGTAATATTCTATGTATAGATAGATCATGATCAGATAATGGCTGTGTTTTACTCTCCTGTATTACAATGTACTCACTCGATCCACTCCTAGATCGATCCCCCCATAGCTTGGCACATGTCGTTTGGTTTCTATATATATAAGTATATACACACACGCACAGAGAGAGAGAGTTATTAAGAGTCGATATATCAGTCTGGATTTCTTTCTCGAGAGCAGCTGAGGGCGTCGGCGAGTGATAGTCCGTGCTTTTATATATGAAAAAAACCTGCAACGTGTAATCCGTTGACACCATCAAACAACCTTTTTAAGCCTCTCTCATATCTTTCCCCCCTTCAAGATCGAACCCACTCTCACCACCACCAACCATGTCACGCCCAAACACCAAACAGCCCACCACCACCCCCGTCCCCCTCGAAGCCACCTCATCCACCAGCACCACCGACCGCTACCGCGCCCTCCTCACCTCCCACCGCCAGCTCGAGGCCCGTCTCCGCGAGGAGCAGCGCCTCTCCGCCTGGTGGCAGGAACGCGTCGGCGCGCTGGACCGCCGCTGCCGCGACGTCAACACGGAGCTGCGCGCGGCCCTCGACCAGAAGCGGGCGCTGATGCGCACCGTGCGGTTCCTGAAGGCGGAGGTGGGCCATCTGTGGCGGTGCCGGCTCGTCGAGGCCGACCAGTGCAAGGACACGAGCGCAGAGCTGGACGCGTTCCTGGTGGCGGCCGAGAGGGAGATGGGGGTTGCGAAGGCGAGTTGGGCGCTCGAGGAGTGGAGGGGGGGAGCAGAGGACCAGCAACAGCAACAGCAGGAGTCGGGACGGGCTGCAGGCGGGGATCCGGCGATAAAGGCGCTGATACAGACGCTGTGGGGCGTGCAGGGCGAGGACTCGATCGTCTCGGAGAAGAGCTCGGTGTGCGAGTGCGACGCCTCAAGAACGCTGCGGGCGCTGTTCCCACGCTGTGACGAGAAGGCTCGGGCACTCGAGGAGGAGCAGCCGGACCCACTGACGGAGATGTTGCTCCGCCGGCGGAGGTCGAAAGGGAGCCGTGCTACTGCTGCTACTGCTGCCGCCGCCGCCGCTACGGAGGAACAGGAAATGAGGGTGACTACGCCCGTCACTACGGACCCTGCTCCCACTGAGGTCAGGACGCCGGCGAATATGCAGAAGACTGCTGCCGCCGCCGCCGCCGCCGCTGCTAGGGGCCGACAGGTGGCGGGGGCATCGCCGGCTACAACGGCGTCGCCGGGGACGACGGGGACGACGGCTTCAATCACGGCGTCACCGCCGGTCACGGAGTCACCCATTACGCCGTTCGTGGGAGAGGCACAGACTCCCGAGGCGCTGTCGAGGGCGAGGAAGGAGCATAAGCAGGCGCTCAGGATGAAGCTGAAGGCTACGAGGGAAAAGGTCGAGGGAATACGACGGGAGAATGGAGTTCTTGAGGGGCTCCTTATAGCGGATCGGACTGACGGGGCCAGAGGGACATAGAGGAAGCACCAATGACGATAATGTCTCCTACGAGGAGGAGGAGAGTCAGAATCGGATCCAGGAGCCACAGAATCAACTCAGCAACTATTTTATACGACCTTTTCTTTTTTTATATATATATATAATATACGCCGGCGTTCTACGTTTTTTTCCTTTTTGGCTCGCGAAAAGTCCGTGGGGTTTACGAAGAGGAGGTCGAGAAAGAGTGGAAATGATTGATATCCGGGATTAATCGGATTACTCGGCCGGTTGTTGATTATGTACACATCCCGGTTCAACAACACGAGCTCTCGCACTTATGACGAACATCACAACTAAAACAACAACAACTATTTACAACTCTGGGATTCACTCCTCCTCTTCCTCCTCCTCCTCTTCCTCCTCCTCGAAATACATACTACCTGAGCACCCCCCTCAATGGTAGTCCCAAGAATCCCATACACCCTCCCCTTCCCGCCGCCCACCATCTACCCGCCACACGCTACCACACTCCCCGCCGCCATCGCCGCAATCACCGACTTCCTCCACTCTCGCACCACCGTCCTCCTCACCGGTGCCGGAATATCCATCGAAAGTGGACTCGCAGACTACCGTGGTGAGAAGGGCACATACCGTCTCAACACAAAGTACCGCCCCATATTCTTCGCCGAGTTCGCGGGCAGCCACGAGGCGCGGAAACGCTACTGGGCACGAAGCTTCCTGGGATGGCCGACGATGGAGAATTCGAGGCCGAATAGAACGCATGCTGCGGTGGCGAGGCTGGGTGAACTGGGCGTGGTCTCGCATGTGGTTACGCAGAGTATGTGTCTTCCTTCTATCCTCATCTAGCTGCCTGGCAGTCCAGCATCCGAGGTTGGCGAAAGGGGAGAGGAGCTGACGGTGGGATTGCAGACGTAGACTCCTTCCACCACGTCTGCCACCCAAACCTCCCCACCACCGAACTCCACGGCACCCTCAGAACCGTCACATGCCTCACCTGCCGCGCTGAATACCCGCGCACCCCCTTCCAGGAGACCCTCGCCCGCCTCAACCCCAAATGGGCCTCCTTCCTGCAGACCGCAATCGAGGCCGGCGCATTCGGCAAGGGTGGCCGCCGCGAGGAGAGCATCAAGACCAACCCAGACGGCGACGTCGACCTCCCCGGCGCGCCCTACACGAGGTTCCGGTACCCGCCGTGCCCGCGGTGTCTCGCCGAGGCGCGCGACGGGAGCGTGCTTGCGGATAGCGACGGCGCCCACGTCGTGCCCGAGACAAATGGCGTGAAGATGCGCGGCGTGCTGAAGCCCAGCGTGACGTTCTTTGGCGAGTCGGTGGCGGAGGAGGCGAAGGAGGAGGCGGCGAGAGCGGTCGCTGAGGCGGATGCGTTGTTGGTGCTGGGGACGAGTCTGGCGACGTATTCGGCGTGGAGGATCGCGAGGGCTGCGCATGAGAGGGGGATGGGGATGGCGATTGTTAATCTGGGGGGCGTGAGGGGGGAGGATATGTTCTTTGCGGACGGGGCGAGGGGCGAGAGGGTTAGGGTGGAGTTTGCGGCGGGGGATGTGTTGGGCGGCGTGGTGAGGGAGTTGGCGGGGGAGGGTGAGGGAGTGGGAGTGGGGAGTGGGGAGGTGGGGAGCGCGGGGGGGATTGGGTTGGGAGGGTGATTTCTCTTTTTTATGGGCCTTAGCTTTTTTTTATTTTTTATTTTGTTTTTATTACTGACGACGCTGTAAGATATACGAGACATTTGTATTACGGGGTGTGTGTGATGTATTTCTTTTTTATTTTACTCTTTTTATAAATCTTATGTAGTTTATGTATATGAATATAGATACATACATATACAACCTTATTCTGCTTGCATGGGGTAAAAATTAAATACTGTCTGGATTAATCCTACATAATTAACTGCACTGGCAACCTATCCTACTAGACTAAGTACTTTATACATAATCGTATTAATAAAGTCACATTCATTTTTATATACGGTTATATCCCATGGTATATAATGCTAGTTATGTGCTAGTTAGCGGGGGCTTTTAGCATCTGGCCGTGGGTGGTCGAGTGCACTGCGGCTGCTGGCCCCAACACCGAGCGTTCGGGACTCCCTCATTGAGAGGTTATGGGTTCAGACATGGGAGTGGGAGTGCATCCTCCTACCCTAGATTTTCCTAGGGGTTAATTGACCTTTTGGCCCTTTTTTGCACCTATATGTATGGAATCTTCCATATACATTTACATACTAGGTTAGGGTCCCCCCCCCCCCAAGTGATGCCGCTCCAATGTTACATGTAGTGGCGACACTACCCGTGCCCTTCTAGATCTGCTGTCTGTGGTTATCGACGTTTAAGATGGTTAATTTATATGTAGTTGGTAGAGGGTCAATGATTGGGGTATAATGCCAAGGAGTAGGAATTTAAAACCTTCGATCATTGACCCAGCACCCAAGATACATGATGGCCTGGCCCGTGCGTGCCCTATGGGCGCCAGCCTACGCGCGGCTGCTGCTCCTATGCTGGAATACACCTTTGCGAAGCAGTCAGCTGGAGAGTGGTGGTGGTGGGGTATGCATGTAAGTATATCGCTAGCTGACAAAAGGTTCTCGGCGCGGCGGCAGAAATTGCAATCCACATATGATGTAGTCTGTAATTGGGGCTCATACATAAGGGGGGTACGCTCTATCCGTCTTGAGCCCTCTGCGTCACGTGGCTGCCTCCTCTATCTCTTTCTGTGGCTGTGGGGTTGGGTCTTAGCTTGCGCCTGGGCACCGGGGTCGGCTCGCATTTCTGACCTGGCCGGGCCGGCCGCTGGGTCCAGGCGGTTATTAGAATCGGTTGAGATGGGTGGATGAAGTCACGGATGGAATTTTTTTAGTCTGTGGCTTTGCGTTTGTTTAGAGTGAAGCGCAGTTGAGAAAATCTCTGAGGGCGGATGGAACTTCTAGTGCACTATACTTAAAATTTGCCCCGTTGCAACCCCAGTTTTCACTAAACGCCTAAGTACTAGATGAAAACATTCAAACAAGCTAGCAGCAAAGGCCAGCATGGTACCCCCGCGCAACTGGGCCCCAACCCCTCCTTCAACCCCTTGAAGAACTTGGAGGGGTACTTAGAATCTAAAGTTGGATGCTCCTGATTGGTCAAAAGGAAAATGGAAACAATTACACTAAAACTCTCATTTATCCACACACACGGCCACCTCAATCGATTCTGATTGCCCTTAATCAGGATTGAGCCAAGACAGTCAACTCTCTACCGCTTGGTTCCTGGCCATGGCCCTGCCCCGGCTTCTGTTCTTGTTGCTGTTGGTTCGTCCCCCACTGGGCTAGGGGCACTTTCTATTCACCTAGCCCTATAAAAGTTTTGCAAGACATACTTCGTGCTGCTTTGATATATGCTGCACTACATATATCCATACCAATTCGATATCTGCTACGAGGGGTTCCCAAACAAAACACCCCGCAATAAGTGACTCAACAACAACATCAAAACAAACACCCAAAGGAGCCGAGTGAGAACGCATGACCCAAGCCAAGGATACAGTGCTGCCGTTAAGAGCTATGAAAGATTAGTCGGTGCTCAAGCCACGTGATCTCATAGCTGGCCTACATATACACTGACCATTACCGTTAAGAGTTATGGAAGGCCGGCTGCCAAGCGCGAAATTAAACACCACGCGACCATTGATATTTATTGCGCACACAGGCTGCAACAGCTATATTGTTTATCAATAGCTGTTCGCGGCTGCCTGGCGAGTCTAAAACAAAAATACCCCCCCCCGGGGGGCCTTCGTGCTTTTGAGCTTCCGTTATAAGGACAGGTATTCTGGGGGGCCTTCTCGTCATCCATCCACAGTTGCTCCTGTATTCTTTATCTTCCGCTATTTCCCCCGACGTCTCTCCTGTGCTGCTCGGCTGGCTGCAACCCATAACATCCGCTGTTCCTCTTCGATTTGCCAGGGTGTTTGGAACGTCCAACAGCTCTATTTTATGATCCAAAGATCCATGTTCTGCAAGCCTTAGGTTTGGGTCTTTAATGTATTTATATGTGTCAACACCTATGTGATGGGTTGTGTCTTGGTATGATATTCGACTTTTGGAATCCCCTTTTGAAATCTCGGTACTAATCGATAATAGGATATAGGATCGGGGTACCCCAGGGAGCCTCGAGACCAGGTTTCCAACAGTTTGGGGCCAGACCTAGTCGAACGAACTCCAGATCACACATTCCCGCCTCAAAAGGGCTTGTTGACTACGTACTCTCTGGCTCTGTGGTCATTGATCAATGCAAAGAACCTTCGCACCTGAGTGTTATAACTCCACTTCCTTAAACCTCATGACGAGGCTGGTCCCCTTCAACCCGTTTGCTGTGTCAAGGCTAATGCATGTATATACCAAAGTCCCTGCGGGCGCAGATACATATGCCTGCGGGCTGATGCCTCGTCTTTAGTCTAGCGGGGAACTGATATTTAGGCTACCTAGGTTCACGGTTATATCATAAGGCTCGGAAGTAATCCCACAACCCGGGCTCACACACTCCCCGGGAAAGATCTACCTACTACTAAGATCGATTGACCGCGTCTCTCTACAAAACTCAGGCTCCTCGTTGCTTGTGGTATTCCGTTCACTGCAGTAGCTACGATTTTAGCGCCATGGCCTAATGCACCTGAGTGTTGTGCCTTGATCGACTAGGTTTGATCGTCGGGATCACAAAATATCACTCTGTAGGTCGTCACTTGGGACTAACCACTTTCAGAGTTATCCGGTCCAGTAAGTCAGTGCCCGTAGGCTCATGTTTGTTGTCGAGTTGCTGGAAATTCACACAATTGCGCACCCGAAGGTAAAAGCAGAAAACATTTGCGGTTGAGCTCCTACGATGCAGGGATGGTAACATGAGCCTCAGGAGACGAGAGCGAGTGAGAGATCGATTAGATTGATTAGACATCGCGGCCCAGAGCGGAAGATTAGGAAATGACGAGGCCAAGACAGGATGACTTGGGACTGCCCCACATCCAGCAGGTGGGGTAATTCGGCATGAAGTCTGAGTCTCCCTCTCTCTCTTTTGGTGCTGTTGAACGAAGAAAAAGTAATCGTACGATACTCGCACAAGGGCACAGGGCCCACTGTGCATGGGCGATCCTACCTACGTCTCTTGTCGTTTTTCCTTTTTTTTTTTTTGTCTTTCGTGAAGGCTCAAAAACTCTTTGGATTGGATAGAGAGTACAACAGCTTCACCTGAGGGTAAATCCACGTGCGTCATGGCAAAACCCAATACTGGGTTTTTTTTGTCCAAATATCGTATCCTCTTGCGGGTTGAAAGGGCTTTCTTCCCCAGTGATTATGAATCTCTGGCTGTTCTGGCCTTTCCCGAGAACCAGGCGGTGGTCCTCGTGTGAGATATGATGTAATCGGGCAGCGGGCTGAATTGTTATCGTAAAGGCGAAAAAAAGGGTTTGCGGGTAGGCGATAAAGAAAATCGATGGGCGATCTTGTCCAGTCCGACTTTGAGCGAGTGAGGATTGAGGAAAATCGATGGGGTGACAGATTTCACCGAAGGTTTATTTACACCTATTGTACCTCACCCCCCTCACCCCCGCCTTGTCACCCCCCCTCCGCTTTTCTGGAGACAGGAAGTGAAAAGGTATCCTCCTCTCAGAGATTGCACAACAGCCGGATTTTCTAAATGTATCTATCAAGGTCTCTCTGGTGCGTATGTGCGCGCGGGGGGGGTAAAAGTAGCTGTGACGTTGACCGTACTCTATGCAGGCATGCTTTCAGCAGGGAGTACCTACTCAGTGAGTGAGTATAATGGCTACTAGGTACTCGCATATACTGCAATGATATACTCTCCCTATCTCTCTCTGTGGTAGAATCCCTCGAGTCTCTCTACTCTTGTGTTCTAGTACTAGACTTTTGCGACTTTGTGACCCCGGTGATCGAAGTGAAGCAGCAGCAAGGCCGCAAGGCCACAACAAGCCAAACAGCCCATGTAAAAAAAAACCGTCGTGCCACAAAAACTCAAATGGTAATGGAAAAGCAAAGAAGGGAAAGCAGCGATTTATACGCTATCCCCAGAGTGTATACTAGTTACAACTACTACAAACGAATCCAATCCAATCCAATCCCTTTCGAATTTCCTCTTCTTCTTCTCCTCTTTCTTGACAAACACCATCACAATTATCATCATCATTATCATTATCGTTGGTCTACTGGTTGATCTCACGATATATCCACCACACCTAAATAACAAGTATATAAAAACCGTCAATCCCACCTGCAACCCACATATCTATCCTACCCCTCACCACATCTCCACCACACCCTCACAACATCACCACATAATCACATCATAACCACCAAACCATTATCACCACTACCCATACTCATAATCACAAAATGCCCCCCGGCCACCCCAAGCTCTACGCCTTCCCCAACAAGGGAGCCCTCCAATCCGACCTTTTCGCCTACATCCTCCAAGCCCAAACCGACGCCTTCGCCCGCCACCAAAAGTTCAAGGTCGCCGTGTCCGGCGGCTCGCTGCCGGCCTACCTCGCCTCGCCGGCCCTAATCTCATCACCCGAGATCCAGTGGTCCAAATGGGAGATCTTCTTTGCCGACGAGCGCGCCGTGCCGCTCAATCACCAAGACAGCAACTACGCCCTGCTCAAGGCCGAGCTCCTCGACAAGATCCCGCCCGCGCACGGGCAGCCCGTCGTCGTGGTGATTGATACCGAGAAGCTGGGCGATACACAGGAGCTGGCAGATGCGTATGAGCAGGCGCTGGTGCGCTCGTTTGCGGCCAAGGATTCCGTCAAGTTGCCGATTTTTGATCTGGTGCTGCTGGGGTGCGGGCCTGACGGGCATTGCGCTAGTTTGTTCCCCGGGCATCCGTTGCTGAGGGAGGATGTGGCGTGGGTGGCGCCTATTGAGGACTCGCCGAAGCCGCCGGCGAAGAGGGTCACGCTGAGTTTGAGTGTCATATGCCATTCGCTCAAGGTGGCATTCGTGGCCACAGGGGCGGGAAAGAGTCCGGTCCTCCAGAGGATCTTTGATGAGCATCCGCATGAGCATGGGGGTGAGGTCCTGCCGTGTGCGCTGGTAAATATAGGAGCGGGGGAGAAAGTTAGCTGGTTCTGCGACGAGCCGGCGGTGAAGGGAGTTGGTTTCCTAAAGAAAACTTCGCTATCGCTATAGGGGATAATTAGTGCTGAGTTCTTTGCTCTTCTTTTCCTTTTTTTGTAGCCTTTTCAGGGCTGTATTTCACCGTTTATCAAATGCAGAATTAGTAGTACTGTTTGTGTTGGCTTAGTTTCTTGCTCCTTTTTCCTCCCTATCACAATCATTTCTTAGGTACCGTGTTTTTCTTGCATTTCATATCATTTACTACGATCCTGGGATTCACGACGTCACGAAAAAACGATTGGCTTAGTCGATTAGAATTATAGATGGAGATATTTTTCTCATATTGGAAAAACGGGTTGGGAGCTGGGAGTTGGGGTGGTTGAGGGCTGGGGGGGTTTGGGGGTTTTGTCAGCGGTGTACTGGCTATGGAATGGTGTATTTCTTCCAATTTCTCTCTGATTCTGATGATTTACTTTGCTATGTACCCGATTCCTTGACCAGTCGAACGATTGAATGTGTGAGCGAGTGTTTGAAACTTGAAATACCTGGAGTAACCATGTCACTCCCAAAAGGTACACCCGAGATGTCAGGCAGGGTTCATGGGTCCTCACTCGACCTCAACCCCCCCGTCCTACACTCCAATCAAATCCCACCCAGCTACATGTAGGTAGCAGCTACCTTGCCTTCCATAGGGCCTTCCACAGCGCGCAGATCCGGGTCAGTAGGTGGGAGGGTTCCTTGGTCCCTCCCTGTGCGTGTGTGACGCAGTTGCTCATCTGGTTTTTCCAGAAATCCGTTTCCCTTTCACACGGCACATGTCAGCAAATCAGCCCCCAAACACAAACACGTGGGAAAGTGTGTGGTCGAGTTATGGTTCTAAAGCCCGTGACGTCATTGGAAAGGGAAATAGTAAGCACCGATAGCTTGGGTCTCTTTTTTCCCCAATTATCTGGAAGCCGGATTGATATAAATGAACTGTAAGGCGCCACCAGATACTCGAACTCGACTGCCGAACGAACCGGTTGCAGATGGTGTTAAATTAATTCCCAGTAAACTACATGTATATATATATTGCCACAAGGCTATTCGCTGGATGCGTGTACTAACAGCTGTCAGCCAGGTTCACCGTGGGATCTACACAATTAATATTCGGACCCCTGCAGTGAAAGCGGGAGCTGAAGCCGAGTGACGACGCATGTCGAAAGGGTGTGCTCTCTCCGTGGCCCGGGGGGAAGGGGGGTGCCTTTGAATCAGAATCAGGTTTGAACACGATGAGATAGGAGTGACAGACTATGTCTATTTTCAAGTGTTTATTTGGAAATGGTAAAACATTGGGTTGGGGGAACTGACAAGAATTATCAATGGGCTGTAAGGTTGCTATCATTTTTTGGAGATCCAGGTGCTTCTTTGGCTACTCTGACTTATTTACCGCTACCTGAAGGTTACGTCCAGCCGAGTTATGTTGGTTGGGAAATCTTTCGAGGTAAATCACATAGGCAGGAATTGGTGGATGACGATGAACATGTGGGATGACATGGACCCTTCTGGTTTTGGACAATATTTCTGTAATTCATGGGTATAGCAAAATTAAAATCACTATATATATGCTCTAGACATTGCTTTGGGAAAAATCTTTTATTACCACAGTTTTTTCCCCCTCTAGAAGTGAACTGATAGTCGAGGGAGGTCCCTCTATACAGATACGGGATAAGAAATAAGTGTAACTTGAAAACTAAATCTAGGTTACTCGATGCAATTGTTTCGGTTTTCTAGCTTTAGCTTGAGCTACTCGATTGGATCCCAGTCGGACTAGCTATCCATATATATATATATAGGGTGGTAGCCATAGGGGGGGTATAGCCTCAAGAAATTCAATTCAATAGATGAGGCGGGGTTAAAAGCCAAAAACGCTAGGTTTATTCTTATAGTTACTTATTCATCTCTGATGCACGTATTTTATTATAATAATGTTCTTCTACATGGTTTCATACCTAACCAAAAGTCAGACTCCGAGTACATATAGCCCACCTAATAGACTATCATTGTGGCTCTGATTCACTTAGGTCATATAAATCATGTAATGGGAAGGGGAAAAAAATAACACAGGAGTGGTAGATACTGTACCAAAATGTTTTCTGATATAAATGAACTTCGCGGGTAAGATTTAGCAACAGACTTTGCAAAACGACTGACATGCAGAATCAAATTGTATCCCACCCTCTTATAACTACAATAACTACATCTACTGACATTTTTTTTGGTGTTTTCATTGTATGATAAAACCCAGAAAAAAAACCTCTAATTTGAAATACATTCTCCTGACCCCCCTCCCCTTCAAGAAAGGAACCATACAAGAGTGTGGTATTCCATGAACACGAGTATATAATTGGTGGCCTAGTGCCAGCGCTTGTAACTCAAGGATTAAACGAGCCTTACAGATCTGTCGATAAAAATAAAAAAAGAGAGCCAGAAATGTCGCAGTAATAATAAAACGAGCGACAATATAGAAACTGCGGGATTTCAGCATGCCTTTATTACAAACAAATCAAGCATAAACAGGCACAAATATAAATCAACCAATCATCAATAACACCCATCCCGATGGAGATACACAAACCCACTGTGTGTATAACAATTTATCCGTCAAATCCATTGTTCGCGCCCATGCCCATGCCAAAATAAAACAAACAAAACAAAATATTAAAGAAGAGGGCCATCACTTTATCAATTATCAGTTCCCTGTATACTCAAGAACCTCACAGTCGTCTTCGAAAAAGCCCTCATCCATCCCGATTTCCGTCCCAAATGCGCCTCCCTTCACACGTCTCCCTCTTTTCCCAGCGATCTTCTTCTTCCCATTCATCCCAGCACCTTCCAACTTCAGATGACTAGACATAGCCTCTGCTAGACCCCCTTCGTTACTAGTAAACTCTACCTCCCCACGAGCAGATCCAATATTCAACTTCTCTGCTGGTAGCGGAAAGCCAAAAACCCATTGGTCTGCCGGTTTCTTGCCTTTCTCAGGCGTAGGTGACTCCGGGCGAGATGCGGGTGGTGATAGAGAGGCAGGTGTAGACCCACCGCGCTTACCCCGGCGTTTGTGCTGAGTATCCTGTCTTGTTCCGTCATGTTGCCAGTCATTACCTCGCTGCGGATGCTGTTGAGGAAGTTGATTGTTGTTTCCATTATCCGTGTAGACGAACAAGCGCACATGGCGGTCTGTATGGAAAGGAGGGAAAACAGCGTTTGTTTCAATCTCGGCAAAGGAAAGTGGATGTTGATCGTATTTTGTCTGTTCCTCATTGCGATGATGGTGACGTCCGCTCCAGTAGCCACCAGCTTGTTTTTCTTCGCCTTCAATTGAGAGCTGCTGCTGTTGCTGAGACCCGTCAGGGAGAAGCGGAAGCTCGTATTCAAGACAATTGTTCATGACTACGCCTCCACCGTTTTGACGCTTCTTGCTTCCACCACCGCCAGGCCTAACCTCATAAATTCGTAATATACCCCCACCAGTCATAGCCACATAACCTCGTTCCTTTCCAACAAGAAAGCGGACACAGCCAGCAGTAACAGCGCCGAAGCCTTGGGGAAGTGAGACGCGAATTCCACTATCATTGGGAGAGCCACTGTTGCTGTTGTTCTGGCCACCACGTTTGGCAGGGTTACCAGCACCATTGACAAATATCCCTCCACTCGGTGATCCAGAGCTTCCACCGCTTCTTCTTCTTCTTGCGGCTGAAAGCAACGGTTGAGTGGAACTGCTTAGCAAGCTCACTGCTCCCGAGACTG
Source organism: Morchella sp. 2015-shanyang (assembly GCA_024713795.1). NCBI lineage: Eukaryota > Fungi > Ascomycota > Pezizomycetes > Pezizales > Morchellaceae > Morchella > Morchella sp. 2015-shanyang. The sequence continues at coordinate 1,910,101 of JAMGZB010000001.1, read as the reverse complement.
CTGCGCCTGCCGCGCTCCCGCTACCTCCAGTTGTGATTGCACTTGAGGATGGTGGTGGCTTTCTTGGGGGCGGCCATTGGTAGGCCCCGCTGGGTAGGTCATAGAAATGAACAGTCCCTTTCTCCGTTACCACGGTCAACTTTTCACCCCGCGGGCTAGACCATCCAACATCTACAATCGTTGCGACTGTCAAGCGGTTGAATCTTGCTATTTGTCTGACATGTTTCCCTAGTGCAGCTGGATCTAGAGCTCCCGTAGTGGAGCCCGCTATCTTAGCAGTATCTAAACCACCCCCGAGAGACGCACTTGTCTTATGGCCCAGGGATGAACTACCAGGCGGATGATGTATCGCTCTCATAAGGTCCCAAACAAATAATGAATCACCTTTTGAGCTTGCGGTTAACAGAGCTAAGCCTCCTGGCGCAAAGCTCAGATAGCTAACACCCCCTTGAGGTAGGAAAGTCGCCATTGGCGTTATGCTTCCTTGTTGGGTCCCAGATCCGCCGTCTCCATGCGAAATCTTATTCAAATCTAAAATACCGACAAGCCTTGGTTCATTCATAGGCTGTTGAGGAGAATTTTGAAGGAATTGAGTTTGCGGCAACGTTCCACCCATTTGTTGCATCTGCCTCAGCTGCTGGCCTAACCCACTCGGTTGGGGATTTCCTTGTAAACTTATCAAGCTCCCATTGGGCATCCCATACATTCCTCCATTAATGCCACCTATCGGCAGCGGGGGTGCCGGAGGTGGAGGGGTACCAGTACTCTGATTTCCATTCCAATAACTCTGTAGTGCTTTCTTCCCGGTCTCGGTCGCCCATTTAGCACCTCGTATAAACTCTTGGGTAACCTCTCGAGTAAATCGATTCAAAAGGGCCTCGTCTTCAGCAGAAACCGCGGCTGTGAGGGAAGGTTGAGCTGGAGGGCACTGAGATGTTACTGATGGAGAATTGCACGGTGCGTCGACCTCACCACCAGCATGGACAGTAGAACCGGCAGATGCAGGGCAGTATGATAGCCACCCATTAGAAATGGAAAACACTGGTGTAGTGTCAACAAAGCCGTTTCCGGTAATGCCACTATCGGCGGAGAAGCTGCCCTGATGGTTCGTTTGCACACATGTCCACACCTTTCCAAGACACCTCCACTCAGCTTGTTCTTTACTTCCTTTTTTTCGCACTCCATCTTCAAGGCCAAAAATGTACAATTCCCCGCTGATCCCGACACCTACAACTACTTTTGTGCCAGTGACCTCCACCCGCAATCCGCCCCACGGTGGTGGTGGCCCACCGATACCAAAGCCGAAATCGGCGCTTGGAACTATTGGACTGGTAAAAAGACTAGCAATTTTCTTTCTTGAGGATAAGCTCCAGATTTCAACTCTGGTCTGCCAATCTGTTGCATTAGCTGGTGAATGATGCCCACTTCTGTTTGATGCGGAAGTCGAAGGGCGAGAGGGTGGGGATGTTGAGTACGGGGTTTCTGTCTCCTGTACTATTGGAGGGTCTGATTCAATGGGTACAACAGAGGAATGTATCGTGAGGCATATAAGAGGTCTATGGGCTGCGAGAGGGTCATTTCGAGGCGGAGTAGGCAAAATCTAACAAGCTATTAGTTCTTATAACTCACAAGTACCAAGTTTCAAGATCCAGGGTTTTCTATAAAGGATAGTAAAAGGCTTTATATCAAGAAACAATTGATTCCCCAATTTTACGAAAGATTTGGAATGAGCGTGGGGTGTTACCTTAGCACTCTTCACCCCACCTCCGAGTCCTTCCAGTCGGCCAACTTGTTCTAAGACGCCTCTTCCAACCTTCCAAACATCAACACCACCTTCCCAGCCAAGGCAGAGTACATTATCACCCCCGCTACTGCCTCCACCGCTGCCTGTCGCAGTACCTGCATGGCCCCCCAAAGATTCATCTAGAGTATCGAAACTACAGGCGTAGTTTCCCTCCCCTGGCTGCAAATATGGTTGTAACCCCCCGGATTGCGGACTCAGTGGGACTGGTGAACCCTGCGCAGCATATCGCTGGCTTGGGTTGTAGTAACCATTACTCCCTGGAGCGCTGTGGTTTGTAAATTGCTCTTCAAAGCCTGGATATCCACGGATTTGTCTCGGGTTCCCGTGACTACCGCTGTAGTTACCAGATGAGTACGAAGCAGGCCCGCTCGGAGGAGAAACGCCGACGCCTAAACCAACACCGCCCGAAGCGGATCCAAGACTATTAGGGCCGTTGGTAGAGGGTGTTGAGCTAGACAAGAACGATGGAAATGGAATAGACCGCGGAAAGAGGTCTGTTGCGTTTGGTAGCGCTGAGAGGAGCGGAGAAGCAGTGTTAGAGAGATGTGGAGACCTTGGTGCGATGTGACGGCTATTGCTGTTTACCGCCGGCTCTGAGTTAGCTGTTACTCTTTAAATTACCATTTTATCGGGATTTTCTTCTTCTTATTATTTTCAACTAATCCTCTGGTGATAATAATAAAGGGGGTTGAGAAGATTCAATACTTGGAAATATGACTCAGAGAAACAAAACAGAAAATCAACCGGGGGTACTGACTATTCTCTAGGATAAATTCTAGCTCTGGAAGAACTAAACGCGTTTCCTCCTCCAAGTACTGAGGCTCCAGGGACAGGTGCAGTAATAGGGAGTGGTTTAGAAGGTAAGGACGAGGAGGGGGTATTGCGGTATTGACGAGGGTTCTTGTATTGATCGGTAAACGCGGGCATATAGTCTTTATTGTTCGAGTACGGGCTACAAAGCTAAGCTGTTCTCTTTCTGGCCCCTCCTTTTGCAGACTGGAAATGTCGAAAGGGAAGAGAGAAAGAGAACAACAGGAAGCAAGCAGGAGCAAAGGAGTTTTATGGTAGAGCAAGAGTATCCCGAGAAAACGGGAACTAGAGATCTGGATAGTTGGTTAAGCTGAACAGATGAGATAATAGGGTGTCTGAGTATTTAAAACGGTGTATATGGTTTGTGCTGTGAGAGTTGAAGTATTTATGGATGAATGTACTGGCTGGAGATTGGGGTTATGTATTGGAGTGATGGATAGCTGCAGGAGGAGGGAGGAAGGAGGGTAGGAAGCTCTAAAATAGGTAGAGCAGGGTGAGTAATTATGTTCCAGAGATGAAGGCAATGACGAATAGGGACGCAGAAGGTAAATTGTGGAAATAGCTTGTTGGAGCTCTTGGTACAGGTACGCCGAGGATAGAAGCGGGGGGAAGTATCCTAAAGCTCTCCTAAGATGTATATGTATTTGGAGTACCAGATGAGTAAATATGTACCTGAATCTATGAGTTCTATTGTTATTGTTATTGCTGGTAGATATAGATATGGTAGCAGATGTATCTATCTGGAAGAAGGTACTACAGGTTAGTATAGCAGTTATGTTGGAGCCATGCACGAGAGCTCTGAACTCCTGGAGGTGGGGTTCGCCGCCCGCGTTCTTGGGTTCATTTGTACGCTTCGCCCAATCCCATTGCCTAGCATCTGCATGAGGCAGCGGTACAACACAAGGCACCCGATGCCTACTAAGTTAGATTCCCATCACACACGTTCCAAAGGATTACGAGATGCTTCTACCCCTTCCACTTGCTTCTGACGGCCCGGTCCCCTTTTCTAATTCTTGTGCCTGCGTTGTCCGCCTATCTACGGCACAACACCTCAGATAGGGCCTTCATTCACTTACCCAGAGTACCTAAGATCCAGACTTCCGAGGTTATCTAATCTATGGTACAGGAACGGTATACTTCGGCAAAGACCGTTGGAACCCGGAGCTGCTTCTAGATAACAAAACACTTGCTGGTTCGTAGCAGTTATCTATCCGTTAAAATAGGACCTCTAGATAATTTACTCGTCCCATTTGAAATAGGCTTTCATAAGTAATCTACATATATACCTACAGATGCTCTATATGAGCTGAATGTAGGGTACTCTGCTCTAGGTAGTATTAAGAGATAAATATGGATGTGGTCGAACAAAGAAACCCGCTACCTACTCTACTCCCAGACCCGTGGACGGTCTCAGGGTAGATGATTCCCCTCGGTGATCATCCTAATCATCCGGTACAAAGTACCCAATCGATAAGCAATAGTGCTCGTCGCGGGGGTTTAAGGCAATGAGACCGCATCAAAGATCTCCTGTGGCTGTCAACAGGCTGAATCGTGATCAGGTGAACAGGTGAATTATGGACTGTCACAACGACACCAGCGGAGATCACGTTGTAAATGATGTAACGATTAGGTCTCTTTTATTTTATCCTTCTCCTTTCTCTCCCTGTTATTCTATCGGAGGATCTTCCAGGGTCTGGGTTTATCCTATGGACAAGGTTTGGGGTTCAAAACTAAGTAAATATCCGTATGTGCGGCTATCAAAGCGTGACTCGAGCTACAAGCTGAGAGTTAGGTTGAGCTGCTTGTTTACTCGACGAGTTGATAGTGAGAGACAGACACATGTAACTCTAATGTTTTGTAGTGTTTGAAAAACAGCACTTAGGCTTAGGGTTCAGGCATCCACAGCTCCTTGCCTTGCTGGCCCCTTTCCGACTCACTTGCCAGCGTACATGTAACTCTGTGAAGGGCAATTCAAGAAGCAGATCATAAAAATCAACGAGTCTTTCCATTTTAGAGGTCGTTACTTGTTGAGTACATACGCAAAGGGGACAGGACCAAAAGAAGCTGGTTTCTCATAAACATGTAAAAAAAAAAAAAAGTCTAATCCAATATTCTCTCATGAACCCCATGATTTGATAATCGCCAAGGCTAAAAAAAAAAAAAAAAAAAAAAAAAAAAGGAACGTTCCGGGGTAACTTTGTAGTCAAGCTCTTGTCTTTTGGTGTTCGGTCGCAGTATCCTCTCCCCACATTCTTCCCACCGTCATCACCACAGACCTAAATATTGCATCTACCCCAACCCTTTTGAGCATCAATTTCTGAGTCGCTATTCTAGCAATTAATCCTGTCGATATTTTTCAGCCGCCTTAATCATCATTATCGCTATTGAAGTCTTTCGGACATAACTGGTGGATCATCAATCCCCACTATCGCAATCGTCACAAAAGCAGCTTTTGCTCCTCTTCAACAACAAAAAAAAGGCTCATCTATATATCTTGTCGTACATCCGTCACCACGGCTGCCTCAAAGCTCTCCGCTCGACTGGAAGCACTCGTCTTCCAAGACACTGCGGACATGCAGGCCCTACCCCCGCCACCCGCTTCGAGGGGTCCTGACATCCTTACCAATCCGGTCATTCTTGAGTCCATACTCCCCGAGCTACCTCATGTGTCAGACATCCTTTCACTACAGTTGGTCTCGCGTCAGCTGTACCTACTTGTTCAGCCCCTCCACCCCCTCTATGCCCGCGAGATCTCTTTTGCACATCTTCCAGAGGTTAAAAATAAGGATCTCATCACAGTCTTACATCGCTGCCTTCGTCCAGGCCCATCAACTCAGCGTCGTTTATTAGCTGATGGACGAACTGTCACCGTTGGTGAAGGGATAGGGAAGGCTTATGTTGGCCCTTGGAGGTTTCTTCGTTCCATCACATTGACCGGTACAGCCATCACCGGCAGGTCTGTTAAGCTCTTAATTGCTGCTTCTTCTGGTGGTAAAATACCTGGATTGCCGGAGTTACTTCGTGAAAGGCAGACAATCCATTCAAACGGGGACCTTGACCTTGATATTGATCACGGTGTGACTAACGGGTTTTTCGCCAAGGAGTTTGGATCCATCTCTCCAGGGGCTTATCGGCTTCTCGCCGATCAATCGCTGCGTCTAGATAAGCTATGCGTTACAGACTGCCCCCAGGTCGAGATTACCGATATCAATAACTTCTTGAAAAAAATCTTGATAGCTGTAACTGCTCCTAAGCGCAGGGAACTGAGATTGAGGGCATCACAGCAAGCCGCAGTTGTTGCCGCGCAACAGCAAAATGGGCTACCTGTCCTTCCGGCCTTTAATCCTGCTGCTGGAAACGCTCAAATTGGTGCAATTATTGCTGCACAGGCGCAGCAATTACAACAGCAAGCGCCAACTCTATCAGAGGATTTGACTAGTATCCCATACCCGCTCCCTGCTACTGTCGAGGAACTAGCTGAATTTGGCCTCCCATGTCTGTCGCTGAGGCGTCTTGAGGTTGCGAATGTTGGCGGGTTATATGTGGACCCACCTGAAAGATTTCGAGGGAAAAAAGAGTGGAATTATTCCAAGGATTGCCCTTTTGGGCGTAATATTGGGAGTCTTAATTCAATTGCGGGATGTCTCGGCCTTGACGTTGATGTCCTCTTTTGCCAAGGTGCAGGCTGCGCTACTAGTTCAGATAATGGTAGGTGGCGGCAGAGCAATCATTATGGGTTTGATGCCGACGATTTTGATTCTTTCGACGGAATTATCCCAGACTTGGCGAATTCCCGGGAGCACAATTCCCAAGCACTATCTCAAATCGGTGAACCTTCGGTTTCTAGCAATACTGCTCGGCGTTCATATCATTACCCTCTTCCGCGCCTTCCTGGAGAAAGAATCTTGATATCAGAGGATGGACGTATCTTCAGAATTCCAAGACACGCACTTCCTAATACAGCTAATCAACCACAAAATTTACAAGCTCCACTGAACCAATTTCAACAGGTAAACCAGCAACTACAACAAGGGAACCAGCAAGCAAACCAACAAGCACAACATACTCTCAATATTATGAATAATATTTACCCTCCGAATCATAATCCACTACTTAATATCCCGGGTGTGTTTCCAGCTGCTGGAGTAGGTGCTGGAACTGGAGTTGGGGCTGCAGTTGGAGGGGGGGGCGGAGCTACGGTTGGAGCTGCGGTTGCGGCTGCCCTCGGCACTGGCCCATTGGGTCTTCCTGCTGGTTGGGCCGCAGGAAATGGTATGAATGGTGGTGGCATAAATGGATGGGCGAGTAACCTCTTTCTTCAAGATCCGGCCCAGTACGGACTTGGGACATTGCACCAGCCACAGCATCATGATACTCAAACACATACGACTGTTCAAGATCAGACGCTGATGCAGATGAGCACACAGACTTATCCCGGGACTGGTATCAATCCCAGTTTACCACCGAGCGCTGCATTGCAGCCTTCCGACACTACCACCCTAGCAGTCACAGTGACTCCTCATGCTCATCAAAATACTGAGTTTGGTCCTACATTGCCCCCGAGCTTAGGACAGCCTGCCAATATCAATTCAGCCGTTAGTCAAGATGTAAACGCAGATACTATCAATCCTTTGCAGGTACCAAATCTAGATAATTCCCAAAATGCTAGCCAACAAGGCGACTCGTACAATCTCCTGAATGACGGGTGGCAGGAGCTCTTGCCCGCTTCTCCGGACGCGGACGGTGTTCAGACCCCGCCTTATGGCCAGTCTGTATGGAACAGTGGAAGTGCACAGTTGATTTCGGCACCTGGGTCTTCGTCATCTGCTGCCGGGCCTTCACTTGCTCCACCTCAACCAACCCCAACGCTTGTAGCTGAAGCCGCACATGCACCGTGGGACGCCCCGGCCGCGCCCCTAGCTCCTGTCCTAGCTCCAGCACCAACACCAGCACCAGCACCAGCCCAAACCCAGGCTCAAGCTCAAACTCAAACGACAGCCCCAGCTATTGGCCAGGCCGGAAACCATGCACACCAAAATCAATCTGTACAAACGATACAGTCATACTTTCTAGCAGGTACTGGGATTGGAAATCCACATCCACACCTTGTAGGGGGATTTGCACCAGTATTGCCACATTTGCCCAGGAGAAGAAATAACTCACCCGGCGGAAGCCGCGGTGGAACGGGTCAGACAGGGGCGAGGCCTGGAAGGAGAATTGCCATGTTGGATGGGCCAAGGGGACTTTGTGAAAGATGTGAGAGAGAGGTGTGGCTATGTGATAGTTGTAACAGGTACTGGGTGGTTACTTGTGGAGGATGCGCTGCAAAACTTTAAATTAAATACTGTCAGAGTAGGGAGGAATATTCTTGACACCTTTCATAATATTGGTGGGTTGGTTCGATCTATCCTTTTTTTTTTTCATTGGAAACGGTTTAGGGTTCTTATTTTTTTTAAACCCACTATTTGGTTCATGGTTGTTTGGGTTTTCATATAGGTTGGTATACTTTTTTGCTTCTATCTAACCTCCTTGAGAGTGTTCATTGGTCATTGTTTCTCCTTTCCTGATTTCTTTCTTCTACGTTACTTTTATATCTACGAGGGAACTTGGGTAGCGATGAAACGATAAAAAAAAGTCGGTGTAGGGATCAAGAAGAAAATCGAGCAGGTATGAAGGCTTCGCGAACGAAAATGACGGGTCACGGGTATGCTACGAATTAAATCTTGCTCTTTACTTTTAGGGCAATTGATACCGTAGCATTTCATCTTTCTCATACTCACGCCTTCGCTTAATGCTTTACTGCTTGAGCCAGTGTTTAAGCATACATTTTTAGGGGTACAGAATGAGTTCCAGGCGTTGAAATTGTGGGGTAGATGATAGAGTGATTTTTGTGGGTACTATACGACTATAATGATCTCTAGAATAGACAAAGATACCTAATGAGAAGTAGTCCTCTATTCATGAACTGTCACTCGATTGGTTTCTCCCTTAAAACTTGTCATGGGTAATCACTGGTGAAACTCTAGATAGACATTCCTTATCGAGATGTTCCTGGGTTCGTTCCTTCGCTAGTCACTTGATTAGGGGGCATCTATTGTTACCATCGCTATATTACTGAGTGCACCCTTGGGACATATGTATTGTTCGTCCATGGAGGTTCTAAGTGGGGGGGGGAGTAGGCGGGGTGGTGTATTAGAGTTCTATCACAGAGGTCACAAGCCACAAAAGCATCATCTGAAGTATACATGTATGCCCAAGCAGATGAACACGCCACATGTACTACTGTCGTACCTTCTGCACTTCATTCCATCCCTTTATCGTCTATCTTGCCAAGGATCGATCAGGCGTTGGAGGCAGCAGAATCTTGGCAGGGGACCAGATCTCACGTGAGACATGTCGGCAAAAAAAAAATAACGCTTGGCATGGAGTATAAAATTGCGGAGAGCCTCAAACTCCTCTTTTCCCCGTAATTAGACACTGCCAGCAAAAAAAAAAACACATTACTTACGGCCTCCTTCTGCGGTGTTAAAACCATGAAGGAAGGGGGTTTTCGTGCTGGCACAGAGAAACTATATGGGCCCATTGCTGGGCGCCGGCTTCGATGAATGTAAAAGTTCAGAGGAGAAGCTGGAATCAGTGAGGGTCATAACCATAGACACCTTCACACTTGTTTGTAGTGTGAAGTAAAGCTTCCCCTCTCATGTATATAGACTTTTTTCTTCCCCTTTATATAGCCCAATAATAACAATTTTTAATTGGTAAACTCCTTCTCGTCTGCAATAATCTTTATTCTTTATTGGTGAAATTTCTCAACCCCCTCTCTCGTCGACCCCATATTGTCCTTCCTACCATCTTTGGACTCTTCTGCGTAAAACTTAAGTATGGATTCGTGTCCTTTTTCGATATTCCCGAGAGCCAGGCGCGTTCACGTTGAACGCTTACGCGGCGTTTCAAGTATCGAGGGCCCGACGGAGTAAACGGGCCCTCTAGCCAGGATTAAGCTTCTCTGAGCCTCGGTGGGCAGTGTTCTGTTCCGAGATAGATGACGTTGGCCTGTCAAGATGTAATGTACCTACATCTGAGTTGAGCAGAGAAGGTTATTATTATGATTGCTTGCTTCCGGAGAGAGGTCTAGGTTGTTGTGCCTGATTGACGCGGGGGATGGAAGGGGTAATATAAAGTAAGGTATACATATATGACTGGAATGGGGTTTCATTTATTGTCTACAACCCCACTGCGGTCCATCCACATCATAGACTAGCGAATTGAAATTGCTGTTTTGAAATCTTTTCGGACTTACTGGGCTACATGTATTCAGGTTCCTTGAGTAGAGTAGATGCTGCGTCACTCGTGGATCTTATCAGGATAGAATGGAGGAGCACTCACCCCCCCCGGCACCTTCCGAGACCGAGAAACAACTTTTCTTGAGCAAGGGGAGGGCAAGGAAGGAAGGGTGGGTCGTTCCTGCATGAGCGGACAGTACAGTACAGAACTGTCCAAAGTACGTAGTCCTCTTCGACGAAAGGGATATTGAAGACCCCCCCCCCCTCCTCTCACCCCCCTCGACAACCCTTCGATAAAGGTACGCAATACGCGATATACCTGAGCACGCGATCTCATACAGCAGCAGCCAATCTGAAACTCCACGCGGCCGCCGTTCCCCGCCCCGCCTAAATCGAAGGGAAAAAAGAGCAAAAGGGGAAAAAAGGGAGCACAAAAGTAGGTACGTCCGCAGCAGATGCATCTCCCTGCGCTACGAGGCGGCGTAGTCAGTGGTTTTGACGGGGTTTGTGGGGGAATGAGATGTCAGGGCGCTCTGCATGGTGGTGGACGATATATCTTGCCCTGGGCCCGGCCCTTCTATCCAAGATCTCTGTTGCTTATCCGTTCGCCACAAACACGTTCCCTTAAAGTATCCGGTGAACCTGCTATAGTACCGCGCCTTGCTCATTTTCACTCCTTCTCTACCACATCGCCGTCATATAACTCTAGATCTTCCATCAACTATCACCAGACTCGGGTTTCAAACATAGGGCTACTCCAGTCATACAACAGAAGACCCCTAATCTGCAAACTCTTCAATATGACAGCCTCCCAGCAGCAGCAACAACGGGATCACGGTGGCCACTCACACGGACATCATCACCACCATGACAATACCTACCTAACGTCAAAAAACAAGGCAGATGCTGGTGTAAGGATTACACGGCTGGGCCTGTACACCAACGTTGGGATGGCTATTGGAAAGGGAATTGGTGGCTGGTACTTCAATTCACAAGCTCTGGTAACTAACCCCGAGAAGCGATTCGAAGGCGTGAGAGGCTAAGTTAAACAAATGACCTTCTACAGATCGCAGACGCTTTTCATTCCCTGACAGATCTCATCTCGGATATCATGACATTAGCCACAGTCTCCTTCGCTCTAAAGAAACCAACAGAGAGATTTCCCAACGGTTACGGGAAGATTGAGAGCATGGGAAGCTTGGGCGTCAGTAGCTTATTGCTGGTTGGCGGGTTACTCATGGGTTCGTCTTGCCCAGCCACCTTGTCTCTGAGGACTTTATACTGACAGGAAGGCGACCTATCAGGATACCACGCTTTGGACGCCTTGTATGCACAATTCTTTTTGGATCACGCAGAAGCCTTGGCGCACGCGGCCCACGGTCACGGTCACGGTCACGGTCACTCACATTCGCATACCGACCTAGGGCCAAATGTAAATGCAGCGTGGCTAGCAGCAGCATCAATTCTCATCAAGGAATGGTTGTATCAAGCCAGTAAGTTTACCTCACATAGCTCACTGGAACCAAAGGACTAATATCATCTGCTTGTAGCTATGAAAATTGCCAAAGAACGTAAATCCTCGGTCCTTGCCTCGAATGCGGTCCATCACAGAATCGACTCCTTGACTGCCGTTGTCGCCCTTGCATCCATTACCGGCTCGCATTTCCTCGATAATGCAAGCTGGCTCGACCCGGTCGGAGGTCTCCTTGTCTCCATCATGGTTGTCACCGCGGGCTTTGGAAACACCAGAGCTGCGTTAACGGAGCTTGTCGACGTAGGACTTGATGATGAGGTCAAGGGTGATATTAAGGAAGCTGCAGAGAAGGCCCTCGCACTGCGGCAAGAGAGACTCAGTCTTCGGGGTGTTGGTGGGCTTAAGTCTGGACAGAACCTTCTTGCTGATCTAACGGTCGAGGTCCCAGTGGGGACCACCGTGGCACAGACTACCAGAATTGAAGAAGAGCTGCGAGGAATTGTTGGCGCGGAGGTTCGGGGAATCAGGAGGGTCAGGGTTAGGTTTGTAGAAGAGGGAGCAGCGGAGCAGACCGAGTTTGTGGAGAAGGACCAAACCCTTGAGCTGGAGAAACACGAGCATCATGATCACGACCATGAACCTAAAGGTGGTAAGGCGTTATAAAATTTCGGTTTTTGTTTGTTAACTCATAGATAAATATGTACTGTATGATTCGGGTGTTCTATTCGGATTCAATCCTTTTGGCCTATTTATTTGTCTGGCAAAGTACGGGTTGTGTATTATAACTGGTTTCAGTAACAACTGTTCGCTGTATTTTTTTCACACATATATTTCATTTCCTTGAGAAGATCGCCGTCAGATCTACCTGGTCTAGTTAAAATACATACATTTGAATCACAGACGGATTCATCACGGAATATCACTCGGTGGGCGCTGCGTAGACCAAGTTCTAGCATGTATCGCCAAGGGCCAAGGGGAATGCTTGTGTACGAATATTAGTAGAACGAAGGGATCATATAGTGATTTCTACACATTTAGGAGTGTAATGATGATAGTAAAGTCACTACTGGCGCTAGTATCCCTTTGGGTAGCCTCCGTGCCCAGCCTGTGGTAGTTGATTCTCTGCACACAGCTGTGCGACAACTAAAACAACGGTCTGGGAACGAGACTACATGTACCCTTTGGGCCGCTATTTCTAATTCGGAAGGCATTCTAGGCCCGATTAGGCGGCTGGAGAGTAATGGTGGGATTAAAGACCCCTCAACTCTGAAAAATCGTAACAAAATCACGCTTTCCTAGTTATGCCAGTTTCTCCCTATCGGTTTAAAACCCTTTGACCCCCCCCCCCCTCCCCCCACAAAGCGATAACTATATGTATTGCTCGCAAGTAAGTGAATATGGGGAGAGTAGCCACCAAACAAGTCGAAAACCCCGAGGTAGTGCTCCTGATGGGACGCTTGAGCTAAAGGTACCCTCACAACCAGGGAGTTTATCTATAAAGTTTTCCTCCTCAACTCCCTTGTAGTTATGGAGTAATAACTATTTGAAGTTGCGTTCCCATACAAATTTTGGCTGCGACACGAATGTTCAGTTATGGCACCCGACAATATGTAGTTCGTGATGAGACAACCCTAGAGGTATTTACCTAGGCGTTCAGTAAAAGGTCGTAAAAGTAGTGCATTAGGTGCTGAACATTAACCCTAATTAGTATTGATTTATGTATATCGTAAAAAGCCACTGTAAAACCAACCCCCTACACTTTTGGTTGCGAAAATTGCGAGTTCCTCCTCATCAGGCTGGTTTGGTTTTACGGTCCTTCAACTGGGCGTCGAAGTACATGTATCATCGTAGGAATTTATGATCGTTTCGGTCATTAACCACCCATCAACTAAAAATTAGATTGCTTAGATATATAGTAATGGGTCTGTATTTTCCAAAATTACAATCATGGAGAATCACTCGATTTTTATAACAAGCGATACTGAAGTATTGCAATGCCCACTTGTATATAACATCGATATATATAGCCCATAGTAAGGGAATTGATAATAAAAGGTGAGAAGCCAGCTTTTATTGGTAGCGATATTAAAAACTTGCCTTCGCCTTTTAGTGAAACGGGGGCCTTTCCTTTTGACGCATATCACGCTTTAGGTGAGTTTGGGGTTTCAAAATACTAATGGCGCTGGCCTCCTGGTGCTGGTTACGCATGGTAAGAAAAAAACAAAATATCCAAGGCAATTAAATGCAAAGAAGGGGGCGTCCCCCCCCCCTTATCAACCTGTCTATTTCTACCCGCCGCCCGTTACACATAAGGGGTTTAATGGTTGCACCACGATGACAATAATCAATCACAACGGTTTTCTCACCATACCCAACTACCAGAGAGAAATCTGACATAGAGGCTGTCACCAAAGAGAACGCAGGAAAAACCAAATACCATGTATGGTGCAGCGCACCTTAATTAAAGATGGCAACGAATTTCAAGTAAAACGCTTATAACTCTTTAGCAGACAAGATATCAAAAATCTAACACACAAAAATGTTCTTTGTTATCGCTACATTTTTATTGGTTAGATTTTTGATATCTTGTCTGGCTAAAAAGTTATAAGCGTTTTACTTGAGATTCGTTGTCACCTTTAAGATGCGCTGCACCACCCAATCGCCGTCCCGTGAGAAACTGGGGGGTTTGGTTTCCACGCCGTATAAAAACCCGGAAGAGTCTGACAGATGAGTGTTTACATGGTCTGACAAATTGTTGTATGATAACTAGTACTGACGCTGGTCGGGGTTTAGGTAGCGCGCGGAGTTCTAGTAAATATACTTGCCGGGCGAAACACGCCCTTTGTAAGGTGCGCACACATCTTATAGTGTTTTATCTAAGAGGTAGCACAACTTATCGCAGAGACGAATAAGAAACTACAGATCCCTAGAGCCTACAGTTAATATAAAACAGTTAGAAGATATACTTGTTGGAAAAATTAATAAATGATTTGCCGAGAACACAGCAAACTTTTTTAAGACTAGCTAGAGAACAGCCTATTAGCAAAAACGGCATCCTTACTTGTCAAACAAGGGTAGCAACCCTAATTTTTTAATACTACTGGAGACTTTGCGCAAATGATTGATGCCGATCACATAGCCTGCCAATCAGATAATCGAAATATAGAGCTGGAATTATATAGGATCGGCGTCAATTGCAATATGATCTCGGAGTTCCGGGAAATTAGTAGCCAGAATATCTCATGCCGTCTCATGCTTCTGGCAGAAAGGTTCGCGAAGTACTGATCCTTAAGTCTACTGCAGCAAGTCGTATATATGGCGCGGATCGCTGAGCATGCGCGGAGATCACAACCAGCACAATTATTTTCTTGGTAGTGTATTGTCAAAGTATAGACTAAAATTTCGTATCTCTGAATTTTCAATGCAATGTGGTCCCAAGCTATGCTGACGTATATAAGAGCCGGTAAAAAAAAATCTTTGCATAGTTAGAGCCAGTACGCTTCTCCGCGGGTTAGGCTAAGAAATTTTTGGGACCTTGAAGCGGTAAAGCCATAGCCGAGAAGGCCTCTAATGGCATTGCTATCGCTATCATCTACTTTTGTACTTTTATTAATGCTAGAAACGAAGTAACCTATTATAAAATAGTTGCCGTTACAATGCCCCTTGAAAATCAGATGTTGCTTTAACAAGATGTAAACTTGACTCGAACGTCTCGACTGCTTGCTCAGATGGAAGAAATGGCTAGTTACCCTTTCTATAAGACGTTGTCGATTGAGGACTGCAGTCATTATGATGGCTTTTATGGGTGAGAGAAATTGCTTATTTTGAAAGTGGTTTCGGTCTTTCAGGGAATATAGGGGATGGGGGCAAAGATAATGGCTGATGCAGGAGGGAGGAAAAGAGAAGCCCATCAGACCAAAATGAATAACAGAATATGACGAGGAATTATATCGCAACTCGTAGGCAACTGCAACTACTCCTAATGTATAATTAAAGTACATCAATCGGCATCAAGAACCCACAAGGAAAATCGTCATACAATATCACTCGGTAAGTTAAGCGCTTTTTTTTGCTAGTACTTCCACTGAGTTCGCATAGAATTCAATAAATAAGCAAAAGACTTTTTGGTTAACATCTCCCTTTGTGGTGTAGTTGGTATCACACCCGGCTGTAATTGCTTGCTTACCGGTTGGTCACCAGTTCGACTCTGGTCGGAGGGATTTGTCTTTTGCAACTAGGGAGGAGAGGAGGCTGCAGAACAACGGAAACAAAATCAATTGGGTTATAAAAGAGCTACCGGCGTGGCAGCAAACTTTTGAAAAAATGGTGAAGACCCTATTTAAGGTAAGAAATGATGTGGAAGAACACCGCGCTCTTACTCATGCGTTAAGTAGTCGGATATCGTTGCGACCAAACATTCCGACTTTTTAATTAAAGACCGGGTATACCGACGCCTTATATCAATCAGGGGGTGGTGGGCTTTTTATACCCGATTCCACTGACTACTCTACTGTATGAGCTCAACCGCCGACAGCTAGAGGGGAGGAAATAAGGCATGTAACCAAGCGCCGTGGATTTTTATGTGCACAAAGGCGTAGGTAGGTAAGGATACATGTAGTCATGTCCCACGATCGATGAGGCCAGTCAATTATCCAGAAACCCCCGAACTGCTGTGTCTTTTCCAGCACCTCAGGGTTAAAAATCTGGTGGGACCTCCAGAAGAAAGGTATAGAGGAGTGCGATATACATAGTGAGGTGTAGGATGTAGGTACATGTGTATGTACCTGTAGGAACAGCGCGGGTGGGGAGTAGTAGCCCTACCCTCAAATCTCCATCCGTCCAGCCGCGCCATCGTCGCTGTGATTCGCTATCCCCGGGCTCGTACTCGCTTGACACCAAGACATTGTATTCAGACCCTTACGCCTTAACTGACCCGCAGCAGTCTGGAGTAGTATCGTGACTACTTCCGGAGGAGGTGAGGTCAAGTAAGTATTGCAAAGCGAAACCATAACACATGGCGTTCCAAATTAGCGAGGACCAGGGCCTGGTTACACCCAAGCACTCTGATTAGTAGGTACCAACGGTATCGATAGCGGTGTATGTGATGTGTGAGTATGTGTATCTTGAAGGGGGAATAGGGGTGCGAGTGGCAGTGACCACTGACCACATACTGCCCAGCCACTCTATCTACTCTAGAGAAATCGTCGGAATAGATCACTTCACTCTACCGCGGTACTCTACAGATGGCATCCCGATTGCCCGGCCGGGAGATTCCAAGCCACGGCGTGGAATGTCCTTTCAGCCGTTGGCTGCTGTCTCGCTCTCTTATCCCTCATGCAGGGCCCAGAGGGGAGAGGGGGGGGGGGGGGCGGGGGGGGGTTAAGGTAAAAAAAAAAAAAAAAAAGAAAGCCACCCAATTTCAACCCCCAGCCAATCGTGCCCTGATCGTACACTGGTGCCCTATCCCCACAATGGGTCGCGCACGGGAGAGCAGCATTGACGTTTCTCAATGAGCAGTGAGCAGTGGAATGACCACTGAGAATCTTACAGCTACAGTTATGGGTGTGGGGTGGGAGATTATCCCTAGGTAGGGAGGTTATGTTCCAACTGCATTAATGGCGGCGTGTGATGCATGCGCTGTTATTCGTCATTGTTTTGTTTTGTTTTTGGAGTTGGTGGAGGAGGAGCACGTGTATATCGCATCAGGGCACCAGACCCTCCCAAGAAATAGGGGGAGGGGGGGTGGATTCCTGGATACAAGATTTTGTGCTCAGGAAAAGGAAAAGCTTTTTTTTTCGTTTGGGTTCTTGGGTTCTTGGGTTTTTGGGTTCTTGGATTCTTGGATTCCTGGATTCTTGGATTCTTGGATTGGGTTGGTCTTGGAGTCTTGGGATGTTGATGATAGCGAGTGATATCTGGTGACACTATATAGTTTTATACCCTTAATGCTATAGTAATCAATGGGAATGCAGCTAAGTTAAATGAAAAGGGGTGAGGGCGGTTACATAACCTGACCTACATGTACATAGTCAAACCTTGATCGAACTGTAATTATAACCTACACTGCAAATGCAATAAGCTTATTCCACAACCTCAAACCCAAATATTAGACGATGGGACCGAAAGAAGAGAGGGGAGAGAGTGGAGAGGGGAGAAACCCCCCCCCCCCTTTACCCTCCAACCGTCAGTTGGTACTTCTACTCCTTTTTGCATGAGTAAGTATTACAATTACAATGCTATCAATACCGCCCCGCCTTTCCTTTCCTCCCAAGAAATCACCTGAGTTAGGAGACCTAATCACTAAGATCCCGATACGTATTTACAACCAACAGCCTATGACCAGCCAGGGAGGAAATAAGATCTTCCCGCGCCCGGCTAAGAGAAATGACATACCGACCCGTTCCGCTCCCACATTCGGCGGCGGGCCGAAAGCCATCAGTTCAAGCTTTGCCACGGTGACTCGGAGGGGGAGAAAACAAACAAGCAGGGCGCCACAACCACTAGTTTATTCTATAATAGGTAATAAGAACCACCTTCTTGTCGCATATCACCGCATAGTGTCAGAGAGTTGGTATCATGGTGTAAACCTACGTGTAAGTGTGTATGTTGTGTGTGTGTGTGTGGGTGTGCACTTGTGCACGTGTGAAGGGTAAGTAGGCCAATTTCTTTGTTCAATTCCTTCGAGAAGCTGTCATTCACACTCCTAGTGCTTAAGACATCATTGACAACTGACATTCCAGGAGGTCCTTCACACCCTTGAGCGTCCTTACTCTTGGAATTTAGGTATTGCACTTCCCGAGGAGTCTAGGGTCAGATGGTTGGATCTATATATATAAGTGTTCAGGTACATAAGTACCTGGCGCGAAGATATGGTATACCTACATGTACTTACTCTACAAAGCCCTCGCTATTAGTGCCGTACCTTGAGGCCCATCCCTTACCCCTGCCTCTAGTGGAGAAAAGGAAAGGAAAAAAAAAGGCTGTGAAACAATCATTGCCATCAGTACCTAAGTATGCTCGTGACTCTCAATAAAGTGAGGTAACCACATCAAAGAGTACATGTAACTTCATGTAGTAATCATAATTGCAACTAAATACACCAATTCAAGGGTTAGCCTTACTAGGCTCAGGGGTATTCTTTGGAGAGGCTCTGGGCTTGAACACAAATGAGGTAGGTACAGTGACCGGTCATACACACCAGCAGTAGTTAGTTTACAATACTCCGTAGATGTTGTGCCGCAGAAAAGGCAGAGAAGCACCCCCCAAACATGCAAATGGTCATACTATGTACTCCATATCCATGAACAGAGCTGGTCAGATCACTCGTAGTCTAGAAGCACACTGCTCCAAAGACCCTTTTCTTTCCCACCCAAGTACATATGTACCACCAAATTAGAAGATTAATTAGGCGAGTCTGGCAGACGTCTTCTCGTTCGCGCGGTAACGCTGCGGAGCTCACTCGCTGCTGGCTGCTTGCTAAGTGAGACACTTGTCCCATGCAATTCGCCAAGTTGGTGTAGCGCATGCGAGAAATCCATCCATGACGGGCAGTGTGGAGGGAAGGGCCTGTACCTACAGTAAGGCTATTAACAAGTTTTTTTCTCTCCAGGGAGAAGTGTAGCTGTAATTACAAGATAAGGGTGGTAAAGAAAAAAGTGTCAAACATGCTACCCCCCCGCTTGTATACCTGCATTGCACTTTTTTGTTTTGAAGTGGAGAGCATCGATCTGTCAATGCAGGCGCCGAAAAGGCCACACGAGAAGTGCAGATTACCAATCGCGCTTGCAAAATCCAGGTTCATGAATAAATGTCTAGCATCCCATGCATAAGGTATGTTTCTCGCCAGAGGATTCCAATCGGATTTCAGCGGCATTGTAAGGCTTTGGGGGCGTTGTACTCTATTTACAAATAGAGTAGATGAGATTTGGTTAACGTTTCGTGTTCATCCTCCTTTAGAGCGAATGGTGATCGTCTAAAATGGCTTCCCACGGACTAGGGAAACCCCTCTAAATGAATTCCGGGATACGGGAACCCCACTGTTCGGATCATTTGGATCCGTTCGGTCTGCTCGCTCTAGGCAAATTCATACTAGTCTGTATACTTTAAAGACGGGAAAATGTGTCCGCTTAATTGTCCGAGAGTGAATGTATGACATCCTGATTATGCCGTGGCAATGATGTAGAGAGTGAGAGTGGTGCCATTCGAGTACATTAATTTAGTTAGTTGGAAGAGTTATGTATCAGCTGGGGGGTTTTTATTCTGTTCAGTAAACTAGAATACTGGTGTTCGGATCACGCCTGAATTTCCTGCCTATATGAACATGGTACTCTACATAGGCATGACTAGACTTAAGCTTAATCAAACTTAGGTAGATCTGCGCGCATGGCCGGGTTCACGATTAGAAAAGTAAAGGAGAAATTAGAGGGAAGATGGTTGGAGAAACTCTATTATGGTACCCGAGCTCGTACCTGACGATTACTGCCTGCCGTGTTTATCAGCTGGGTTGGTCTTGGTTGGAAGGTCTTGGTTGGAGACTCTTTTTTCGTAGCCCCCTGCATTGTGTAACGCTAGAGTAGTAGAAACAAAAATAGAAGTCAATGCTAGTATCCCTCAATTTCGGATCGCGATTTTTCCACTGAATGCTTAGCAGAGGCAGCCAGCCGAGAAAAGCGACCAGTACCAAAGCTCCTTGGTAATATTGGCCTTTTTGCTCGTTCTGACAAGTCTATGGCCTTTGAAACTGCCGGCCGTATTTAGATATCTATATCTGAGAAGCAAAGTTGGTTAGGACAGGTGAACATAGGAACTTTACTAAAGGTTCAAGGATATATATATAGTCGTCCGATATTAATTCATATAATCGACCAATCTGTACATACCTTCTGGAAGGGGAGGTATCCGGCCTTCGCCCAGAGAAATAGATAGAGCCCAGCCGTTTAGAGTGCATGCAAGAGTATTATCTAGCAAGAGTAACAATTCGTATCTTACTGATGCTGTCATGACCACTTGCTGTGCCGTTTCGACGACTTGCGAATATCGAATCTGGTAAGGGAACCTTGCAAATGTGGGTTGATAATTGGGTTCATCCACACCCACACCCATAGCGCCCACACATCTGGATGTTACCGATTTGGTCGGGGGGAGAGGATCTCGAACACATTTCTTGATTCACTTTCACTTTTCAGTCGGTGTTAGAGGTAGGGGTGATGCGATGTGATGCCAGGCAGCCAGGCAAGACACACGATCCAGCCGTTGTGATTTGACGTCCATATCCGAATGTTGTACCAGCTAACCCAAGCGAAGGAAGGGTCCCTAGAAGATGTTACTTTTTTGACCCACCACAGCAGGCAATCAAGCCACCGTAAAAGCTCGTATCGACTGGGTGGATAGATGGCCCATGTCTTTTTCGCGTAAGGTACCGCCTTACCTCCTTTGTTTGTGCGGTACCTTTTTTTTTTTTCTTCTTTTCTTTTCTCATCCTCTTCTGTCATGAGGCGGCCGGAGGAGGGAAGAGGGGGGGGGGGTGTAGGAGTATAATTACCATGGGCCACGCCCTACATCACTCTCTTTCTCCACCAGCCAGCATTCGATCTTTTGAGAAGTCAGTACAGTTCCAACCTTCTTTTTTTTATTTGATACTGGTACGCTACTTAGCACACGTTCTTTGCAAGTGATCATTCGGTCGATATACACTAGCATCCACGCTACCTAATTCCAGAAACTTAATACAAACAACTATATACTCGATAAAAAATAATTTGATTTATTTGAAGCTAATAGATACTAAAATATCGTACGTACCACACCACTCTCCACCTCTTAGATACATAAGTCATGACTATTTATATTGTTTTGGTCTTGAGTACATATATCTAACATTCTATTCCTCTACCCTGAAAAAATTACAGATCAACTATGCCTTCAATGTTCTCCAAAAAATATAGCGGCCTCGCCCTTCTCCAGCTGCTCTCTGCAGCCTCAGTCACCTTTGCCCATCCCGGGGGTGTCCCCCGCCTCATGGGCCGAAACGGATACATAGATATACGTGATCTCCCCGACCTTACTGGAAGAGATACGCTTGTCAAGCGTGTAGTCTCCCCCGATGGTACCTGTGGTGGTACCAATGGGTACACCTGCGGGACCAGTGTGAACAAGTGCTGTTCTCAATACGGTTCGTGATAGACACTTCACTATAGTCGTTAGTTTTTGAAAGGTTGTTACTAACAAAGAAATTCCAGGCTACTGTGGTGATACCGACCTCCATTGCCAATCCTCAGAGAACTGCCAAGCAGCGTTTGGTGTCTGCACAACTACCCCATCCACGGGAGGAGGGGGCCGCTGCGGAACTCAGGGTGGTGGAGCAAGCTGCGCAACGGGACAGTGCTGTAGTGAGGGCGGATACTGTGGTACTACGGCGGATTACTGCATGGCGCCATTGTGCCAAGTTGGATTCGGAAAATGTGATGCTGAGTACGTTTGATCCTGGTTATTTGGTATCAGGCATTGGTACTGATATTAGAAAAATAGTACTATCCCGTCCGGGGCTAGCACTTCAACTGTTGCCCGACCTAAGGTCGGCAGTGTCCTCTACGGTGCACGTTAGTAATATTGTGTCCCCTAATATTTGATTGAAACAATATACTGATATTCTCTTACAGAGGGTGTTTATGCTTGTAACACTGTCGGCGAGGTCGCACTCACCTACGACGACGGCCCAGACCAGTACACCAGTAACATGCTCGACCTTCTTGCCTCATACGGTGCAAAGGCTACTTTCTTCATTACCGGTATCAACAATGGAAAGGGTGCTATCGATACAACGCCTGCCTGGAAAACTGTGATCCAAAAGATGTATGCTGCTGGGCATCAACTTGCTAGTCACACCTGGTCACACGCGGATCTGAGTGCCATTTCTGAGACACGTAGGAGGGATGAGATGGTGAGACTTGAGATCATTTTCCAAGATATATTTAATCGGGATTTGAATATTGACAAATTTTAGATCCGTCTCGAGATGGCTATGCGCAACATTGTCGGGTTTTTCCCAACATATATGCGTCCACCTTACAGCTCTTGTACCGCCGCTTGCCAGACCACTATGGCAGATTTGGGATACCACATCATCTACTTTGATCTCGATACTGATGATTACAACAATGTCACCCCTGCGCTCATCAACAACGCCGTCAACAACTTCAACAACGCCGTCAACCCGTCAAACCCAGCAACAAAGAGCTGGTTGGCTATTGCTCACGACATCCACCCATTGACAGCCACGACCCTGACCCAGGAGATGTTGAAGACCATTACTGCCAAGGGATACAAGGCCGTTACCGTCGGAAAGTGCCTGGGCGATCCAGAGGCAAACTGGTACAGAGGATCTGCGACACCCCCAACTTCTACTGTAAGTTTAAACTATTATTATATTAATACGTGGGGGGTTCAATACTGACAAAGATAGACCACTACCGTTACTACTCCTCCTGCAACCACCATTACCACCTCCACCACCAGTGCGCCACCAACAAGCACGGGTACTTGCACATATAAAGTGGGGACCTGGTGCGGAGCAGCAATTCCATCATGGACTACCACTGCGAAATGCTGGGACGCTGTTGGTAACTGCTGGTAAGTAAATTCAATCAACACTGAACATGGATGATTTAACTTGCTTACAATATCTCGAACTATAGGGACCAAGGTGATGTCTGCTGGAATACAGCCAATGACGACAAATGCACTAACTACCAGAACACTTGTGTGGCCATGGAGAGCTACTGCCAGGCTTGCGCCGATACCGGGTCTACTAACTGTGCCTACAAGGCCCCTACCTATCCTACAGCTTAAGGGGGTTCTTCTATTAGCCAGGCGTCTAGAGTAATGTTTGCATGTATTATTGTGATTGTGGAATACTGATATGTTAATTGGGGGTTGAGTTTTAATTATGGATACATGGTGGTGTTAATTAAATCGAGTTTTGGCCTCAGCTTATCTCTCCCCACTTGTTGTGACCTTTGTTGCGTGGAATGCAACGCAGCGAGCTCTTAACAAGGCAAATTTTAAGTTATGGCACGGAAATTATCCTTGGGCCGAAAGACCAATAGCAGGTAACTAAGTATTAATTATGAAGTGTATTGTATTTCGACTGCCCACGCGATACCTACAAGGGAAAATCAACTGAAAGGGTTTGTAGTCCTGTCATACTCGAGCCCAGTGGAGGGGATGACAGAATATTGTTTTTTCCTCATATCTGGGCGCGAAATTCTGCGCCTTGATCAATTTCGCGAGCGCCACCCAGAAGCCCCATAATCAAACAATCAAGCAAAGTAAGGGTTCTTTTTTGCCTCAATGAAAAGCTCAAGAAGTTACATAACCTAAATCATCGCCAATTATTAAAGACGTGATCTAGGAAAGTAGATAGATCCAGGGTCAACTTACGACACATTCCTGCTCGGTACTGAAGCGGATTTCCTCGATGTTCTCTCCGGCGGCTTGTCTTTCTCTCAGTTGCTCCGCGAGTAATGCCAGCACCTCTCTCTAAATCACATACTCCGTTATTGGTATCATACTGATTCGGTGGAGAAAAGGGGAAATCAAAAAGTGCGTAAATATCTCAGAAAATGAGAACATCACGCAGTGTACAGGTTTAACCAATCCTCAAAACTTAAACTAAGCATCCTTACCGCATTTATTGTCCCCTGAAGCCTACTCTCTGTCCTGGCCTGATTTTGGCTTGTAATCTTATAATTATCCTGGATCCGCTTCCTGCTTTCATTTAGTCGCCTTCCCGCCACAGGTTCTTCGACATCGTCATTCAGAGATAGCCCTTGAAATTCCCGCTGTGCGCTTTCGTCCGGAGAAAATATCTTGACAGTGCAATCGATACCAGAAACGGCAATTTTTGGCTCGTAAGGGTGGCCAGTTATCACATTGACAATTTCATTGTCACCGCGAAGGATGTTTACTATTTGTGTCGTTTCCCTGTCCCATATAAAAAGATTGCCACAGTCACTTCCACTGACAACGTATTCGTCGTCCATTCCGTAGAAGTTAACATCCTTAACAGTCTTCACGTTGCCTAGTATAGCCCCTATCAGCGAAAAACAAGATTTACATATGAGTCGTAGCTAGAGTGATACCCACAATGTCCACTGTAGAACTTTGTATGCTCCCATACTGGTGCCTGAGTTTCGCCCCTCATCGTCAACCTCTAGTTCTGGATCAAGGCTTTCGATTTCATCTTCAGTGTCACTTTCACTCTCAAACCCCCCAAATGCGGAATCAACGGATCCAAAGTCAATCCCAACCCCTTCCTGCATCAAAAGAGATCGCCCTACCCTTTGTCCCCAAAATATCTGCATGGACATGTCTCTGGTAGCATCCTCATCCGATCCTGTCATGATCTGATCGTTTCCTAAGTCGAGAACGCCTCTAAAAGCCCTGACCATGGCCTTCTCACTATCAAATATTTCTTCATTTGTGTCGACATCTCTCACTGCGTTTATGCTAGCCTCTCTCTCAAAAGCATCAAGGAAACGCCCAACATCTCCTGTTTCTGGTCCATTTTCATCGTCTTCACTATCTTGATCCTCCTTAACAAGTTCCTCAACTGCTGTAGGCCCACCGTCGAGAAAAGAGATAATTGCCTGCAAGAATCGGTACCGAAAGCTAGTATTTTCAGTCCCAAGTTGTATAAAAATATCTGCCCCTAGCCCATTGTCTTCCGCAACCCCCCCTAAAGCACGAGTGAGACATCCAGCAGCTCTAACAAACGCTCTAGTTCGGCGCCTTTTCCGTGCACAGGTTCTCCTAAGAGTTCTTTCAGATATGTAGGCTGTATCTGTGCGTCCCTCGTTATTGTCAAAGAACTCCAGGTCTTTTTCTTCAAGAGTTTGAATCTCCCGATCAATTCTCCTAAGCAATATCTGCGCCGTGCGTAACGCCTCATCCCAGGATTTTTTCTTTTCTCTTTCCATTTCTTCCGGCTCCAGGGTTGTATGCATCTCTGATGAATTTAGCTCGAAGATTTCCTTTCTCAATTCTACTATGAGTGCGGGAATCTTAACAATCTCAGATCCAGGGCTTAAGTCGTCACTACCCTCACCATCTTCATCGCTGGAAGATTCTGCTCTCCTCCTTTTACTCCTAGGCTCCCCGCCCCTGTGTCGGCGACTCCGGTCATTCCTTGTGCGGGTGCTATTTTCAGATGGATCCCAGGGCTCCCTACCAATCCCCTTCTCATCTGGTTCTGGAGAACGATTGATGTCGAATAGATATATTGCACCACCACTCCAAGATACAACCACCTCGTTTGGTTTTGCATCGGATATTTTACAAGCGGTAATATGAGGAGCAGCTCGGTTTTTTGCAGAACGAGGTGCGAACCGACGAACACAGCGTGTTGCTGCCGAAAGCTCGTTATCCGAGGTTGATGCTCCAGCACCAGCCTCTTTGCCAGGGTCACGTCCAAGCATGCGGCGGTCATGAAGAAAACAGTGAAGATGAGCTCCACCGAGAGCAATATAATGGGGTTGGGATGTCGAACAAGAGACCGTGTTGAGGTCGATTTGATGGCGTTTATAGGAAATAAGTGGTGGGTTTCTATTATCATCTTCTTCTGAAGAATGCATTGATGATAATGTCACGCCAAAATATGTTCTTTGTGCCGATGAACGGCTGGGTCTGCTGTAGAAGTCTGATGGCTGCCGTAGATCAAATTGGCGAACTGTGCCGTCTTCTGAGCAAGTAAGGAATACATGTGGGGAGGATTCAGTCACTATGCGCTTAACTCGATCTGTGTGAGATCGATAAACCTTGTGGTTGATGTTTTCGTGATGGGAATAGAGCTTTTGGGGAATTACTTCGGGTGTATGCATCCCTCTGCGTCGATAGCCTAGGAGGTTGGGGCTACGTGGTTCACTAGAAATTTTAGCAGATGAGGATTTTGGTGGGTTTGCAGCCGAATATGTCGGGGCGTATTCAATATCGAAAATTCGAACCTCTCCATCCCCAGCGGCTGAAATAATGGTCCGGTCCGAAGAATGGGGCATAAACTTTACTGAGAATATATTCTCAGTGTGGCCAGTATCTATACGAGTATTCAGGACGAACTCAGGAGTGGTTGTATGTATGTTGATTTGTGTATCATCACTTCCACTGGCAAGAAGAGCCCCATTGCGTGACCAGCTGTAAAGTGTTAGAGTTGGTAGCCATCCTTTACAAGTAAAGCCACAAATAGTAATTTTACCTAACTGCATTGACACATCCAGTATGACCTTGGAGTTCGTTCACGATATCAAGGTTTTCAACCCATGCCCGAGAGCCATAGAGGCTATTCACAGAGCAGAAGCCCGTGTTTCCATCGAGTTCCCTGTGAAAAAGCTTACGATCCATCGAGCGCATTTCGAGTAACTCGGACTCTTAAGAATGAACTTGGCATGCGACGAATTTTCTGAACCGCTGAGTCGCTAAGTCGCTAAGTCTTTAGTTTGAGGTAACGCTCATGAAGCCGAGCCAGTATGGAGGAAAAGCGCTGGCGGTGGTGGGCGTTGAATGACGCAGTAATCAAGAGGATGAGGAGTAACCCTGCTCGCGGATAGTAAGTTGCATGTGCTGCTGCATCCCTCCAGTATGGCACCCAGCACACCTCAGGTGAGGTGGTCTTGGCGATAAACTATCATGTAGTAGCTAGCCATTTTTATAGAACATATTCATCTAGGCATAGATCGTCGTGTTCATGGGAACACCTTTCCTTTGAAAATTATATATGTAGGTATATGGAATGAAATCTCTAAACACCTACATGTATAGTAGTAAGATCCAACTAGCTTCGTTTTCTTTCGTATTTTAACCAATCAAAACCCAATATTTGGGTACCTCCCCCCATCCTAGCACTAGACACGCCGCCCCGAATCTATGGCCACCACCCACCCCGATATAGGGTGACTGTACTCTAATATATGCCCAGGATAAAATTTAGGTATATACATACTCAGAAGATTCCCGATTTCCAGCGCCCCCTAGACCACAGTCAAAAGCTCGCATTACTGGTACGATGCTCGATTTCTCCATCCATGATTCGCGGATACATTTTTCGATTCTTCTATGATTGTTTCCCCAGGTCAATAGATATTTATCATAGGTTAGGGTTACAAACTACATGTAGCCAATTCGAGAGCGAGATAAGCTCTTCATCCCATTCCCCTTTACTTCATTCAAGCATCGGCATCCTGGCCACCGAAAAGGATTCATGGCTGTAAAATCGCGATGATTAATACCAACGCCCATTGAGCCTGAAAACGCCCTAACAGGCCCCCCGTTATCGTGTGATAGAACCTAAGCCTTCTATACGGGAAGTCTCTAACAATCTGTCGGAATGATCATTGTTCAACATCTTTCGATTCATGGCTTAATATTGATAAGAAATCCGCTGTTAGACTCTCGACTTGATACAGGATGCAGAATATGGACATTTAGTAATAATCATTGGCATATGGTTGATTTTCAAGCCTTGCTAGGTTTGAAATAACGTTCGCGCGGCCTATCTATATTTCCCATTGTCATTGGCCCATGCGTATTCGATACCACACCCCCGGCATCCCCCCAAGAATTCGGTTCTTATACATCTACTCTAGCCCCATTATACCCGAGGCTTTTGTGTTTCGGTAGTGTAAGCATACATCTTTTTTTTCCTGAGGCTTTAATCAACTGTCCAAAAGTGAAAATCCAATAGTTCGGTGCTATACTTGGAAGCGCAGGCGCGTACATGTACTAGTCAAGTTCTTATCAATAGAGCTTCAGTTACTACAGCCATTACCTACCCCCGTCCTATTGATAAAAATTTACCAAGTAGTAGGTGTTTACATCATAGTATATCACCCACATATATTCACTAGAGCCTACGAGATATGTGCCAAGACGCGATCCTAAAGGTGGTATAAAAACCTCACATTATTAGTATTTCCAGTATCGTGAGCCAAACATAGTGGAATACTTATCATAAATCCTTTATCATGTGATAGACAGCATGAGAGATCAGAAAAACTATATCTACTAACATCTTACCTCCGTTCTTGATAACACTGAGTTAGAGCACGTGGGCGTAAGGCTTCTATCAGGTAGTCGCGGCGCTCCAGATAGTTAACTTTCACAAAATCATTTTTCGATCGAACCCGCCGCATCGCCGCATCGTCAATAACTCCTTAATTCCCTAGATCAGGCCAACTCCCACATATCCACCTTGGGGTATCCCGTTTAGTCCACCCAGACGTAATAAATCCGCTACGCCAGATGCTCCCTAATCTCTACTAAGCCTGCATATGCACTGCTCGGCTTTATCCTATGCCCACGATACCCGCCGACGGCCCGTGATGAGCCAATCTTCCGCAATATCGTCTTTTTCGGGCATTTCCCGATGTTAACCGTAGCCCAGACCCAGACCTTCCCTCCTTCCAAACCGGCATTACCTGATAGCCATTTCCCTGATTAAAGAAAAGAAGGAGTATTTTGTATCTGAATGCAGGCGCCGTGACCTCAGATAAGTCTGCTCGGTAAACTGGCTAGCACCCCCGTATCTCTTTCAAAATAATCTGGCACATAAATCGAGAAGGGTGTTGAAAATCTCACCCAGGGGGTAAAGAGATGCAGATAACATCCCACCAATTTCCCCGCAAGCTGAAACGCCAGGAGTTTTGCCTCTGATAGCTAGCCTTCTCGACGCACGATTATGAACCGATTAAATGCCACTCGTGCCACGTGGTAGCCGATAGTACTTATCACAAGTTTATCGAAGCTGATGATAGCCTAGGCCCTATGATGAACGTGCACCGTTTCTTTGAGCGTCTAAAATTTAGGTTTTCTAAGCGAAGTGGGATCTGCCGGCTGTCATTGTTCCGAGGACCTGCAGCCGTGGCTATTGCTTTTAAGTTGCTCTTCAAAGAGGAATGTAAATAACAAAAAAAATGGGTTGGGAATTCTCCCCCCAAAATCTTCTTTCCATAGGATCTCAATGCGTGAGTGACGTTTAAATGATCGACAGTAAACAAAACATGGCAAAATCACATGTGTTGTTGATTGGCATGCGGCAGATTAGATTGAGGCCTTTCTGCCAGGTCACCAACCTCCCTTGGCACTTTCACATGTGTGTTTGCTCTATCCACTTACGTCACAACGTCTCAGCTACTACAACTACCCTCTCTGCCCTCTCTTTTTGATCCTACAGTAACTAGTACCTCCACAGCAAAACAATATACGGATTCAATGGCACCTCACGCAGAACCCTCACCACCTCCCTCTCCTACAGCGGACGGCCCCAAACGTTCCACCTCTGACAACCGTGCTAATAGCTCTGATTCAAACTCTGGATCCATGACTGATTCACAGTTTTTCACACACCTCTCCACCTTCCCCCTCCTTGCAGACTCCCAAAACCTCCTCCAATCTCACTCACCTCGCATATTTACAACCTTTTTCAACAAAGCCAACTCCCTTACACAAACATACATCCCTCTCTCAATTCTTCACCGTGCAGACAGCTTTGGGAACACGGCCTTGACACAAATCGAGCACACATTCCCAATTGTCAAGGCCCCGACCTCCCAGTTTACCTCGGGACCAAAAGCCGTGTATGACAGGGTTATTGCTCGCCCAGTGACATCCTTGCAAACAGCTATGGACACCTACAAAGCTGCGGGGAAGGAACGCATGGTTGTGGTTAAAAATCATGTTTATGGCGCATACAAGACCTATGCCGAACCCGCAATCGGGGTATATACGGACAATTATGTACGGAAAATCAATGATCGCCTTGAGGAGGCTATGGAGACAAAGATGCCAAAGTCGTACAAGGAGGCCGTCGTCGAAGAGAACGATGATGGGGAAGAGGCCGAGCACAAAAAGGATGAAATTGAGCTTTATCGAAGCATGAGAATTGCTAAGAACGCGATCGAAAGAGGGAGGGCCAGGTTCTATGTGCCGTTGCAAAAAATTGCCCAGAAAACCGTGGATGATGTGAAAGAGGGAGGCACAGGTATCAAGGCTGATATACGGAGTTCACCTACAAAGATGAAGGAAGGGGTGGTTCATCTTTGGAACGTTATGGATGAGGAGTTTTCGAAGCAGAAGACAGAGGACGGGAGCGTTGGGGTTAAAGGGACGATGAAGGTTGGGTATAGAGTTGGTGAAAGGTGCGCAGGTGAAATGGCTGGAGTAGGATTGGTTGTTGCTGCAAAGAGCGTGGGGGTAGTTTGGGGAATGCTGGCAGCAGGAAAGGCAAAGGTCAAAATGACCTGATTCCCCTTATTAGTTTTGTTTATATAGACCTAGCTGTTTTCTTTTTTTGGTGACATGTTTTTATTGTGGTTTAAGGGAATTATAACTTACACAAAACAACACGATTTACACCCACCTGCGCCCGGTGGGTGTCGCTTTGTCCACCGCGTGATCATTGGCACATTCACCAAATGATATGCTCAAAGAGGAAACCAAATAATACCCGCTATCTGAGGTAGGTTCTCAACAATCTATCTCAGACTAATAAATAGTTAAAATCGCTAGACTATTGTACACATAAAATAACAAGGATCAAAAATCAGAGCCTGGGAGAGTGAACTCAGACCTCAATGTTGGCTGGGAATGTATATTCATGCTTTAACTTAGGTAATAGATAACGGGGTTTTTAATATTTCTCATACAATGGGAATAACACTGGATACTGGAGCCTTGCGTTGCCGATCACTGACCTACTAGCTCAAGTTATCAGTCACAAGTGTCACTATGGAACCTATTGAGATTCCTCGACTACATAGCTTTCGTTTGGGTTGTCTCTTCAATTATAATTGTGGATAAGGGCATGGATAGCACATCAGTTGCCCATGCCGCCTGGGAGCTAGATGGCAAAGATCGGCTAAAGAATGGGCTTGGATTGAAACAGGATATAAAGTAGAATAATACTAGCATATTAATTAAAACGAGAAGTTTTAATCTTTCCTGCCCATGTTTCTCAGGACCTGGCCAATTGATGCCTGGGTACAGACAGATACAATCAACCTCGAGACCAACCAGAGTCTGGGGTTGTCTCAAACTGCGCTAGCATTATGAAATGAAGGTTTTCCATATCCTTACCATTAGTCGTGAGCATAATAATAATAAGAAGCTAGAAATATCCAATCAAAATAGGCGCAATCCTTCCGCCGCCGTTAATAAGGGGGGGGATGGGGGGGATAGTGACATTATTGGCTTTACATATGACTAAAGGCCGAGCCTTTGGGGGTCCCGAGGCTTTCCCCGATATGTTGCTTAGATAAAGTCAAATTGGGGGCAACGACGAACCTGGGGCAACGACGAAAACACAGGTTTTAGGGTCAGATACCAGCCTGAGCGCCTGTGCTTTGTCTGCCAAAAATCCCTGTTCGTCGTTCAACCAGTTTCGTCGTTGTCCCCAAAGCGACTTTACATGTAGGTATCTACAATTACGATAAACGAGCTTTCCTGTTTTGTTTCGCGCCCATCTCCATCGGGGAGGTGAAGTCATTACAGTACTGAAACGGGTTGAAATGATACTTACTCATTTAACCATTCAAACGGATTCAGTAAATGAAACTAAACGGCCACAATTGCCATAATAAGAGTAAGTTCAATGAAACATGAAACGAAACGAGATTATCTAACCTGCAAAATTAGAACCATCCGGCATGCACGGCGCACTGACACTCTCCGAACAGCACCGCTTCTGGAATGTCTCCCCGTACAATCCTCTTAGGAACTCGTATCCGGGGAGAAGGAGTGTCGAATGTAGAGTAAGAGATGCCCGTGCTACATAGTAAGTAGAAAAGTTAAGAGCTGTGCATGAAGCTAGAGTAGAGTTGCATGTCTAGTGTGTCGGAGATTTGTACGAACCCTAACCCAACGTTTCTTCTAGAATATTAAACAAGGGAGGAGCTTTGAGTTCATGATGGCTTCTGCTTTATGTTTTGACATTCCCCAAGCTCAAAGTAGTCATCAAGTCATCATGGCTCTGGTTTGGGGGTAGTCAAGTCAGGTCCCCACGCGAAACAATTGGACGGTAAACAGGAGTGATCGCTGTGGCAACCCGGGATAGGCGAAAACATCTCAGACAACATCCAGCAAGCGCCCATCTGCACTCTTCCCCCCCATCGTCCACTCACATCACATATCCTCGCCCACACCAGAGCTCATTCCATCCCATCCTCATCCACTGGCCCTGGTTCGACACAACGGCCCGTGGAGCGCGGACAGGGAATAGGGTCTGTCAACAATAAGCAAAACATAGAGAAGAAGTAGGACACAACAACTCGCCCCCCTCCCCCCTCAAAAGTGCCTTTGCACCTCCCTTTCCTTCCTCCCCCCCCTCACCCTTCGGAAGGGCATTATTCACTATGCCTGTCCCTATCCCCACGCCGTCAAAGATCCCGCGACAGCTGGGCCCGTCGGCTATGGACACTCAGGAACCTCTCACAAAGAGGCCTTCCTCGTCCTCGTCCTCAGCTTCTGCGTCTTCTAGGCGACACAAGTCCTCACCGCCAACGTCCCGCCCAACGTCGTCATCGAGGAATTCACCGCCTCAGACCTCCCGAGACAGGTTCAATTCGTCACCGACGCTCTCAAACCGTTCAAGTAAACGAGGCGACCGTAGCCCTCCCCTGACCTCATCTAAGATGCAGAAACAAGATAGCGGCGACGACACGGCTAAGATGCCACCACCGCCGCCGCCACCAGGGGGTCGTGTAGCGGGGGGACGTACACGACCTAGTGAGAAACGGAGTATTACAAGCATATCTAATAAGCCTAAGCTTGAGGATAGGGCTAAGGCGGAAGATGAGAAAACCTCCGTTGCTACGGCAACTGGGAAGGGGATTGGGAGACTTCTTTCTTTGAGCAAGCCAACGTCGTCGAGGCTAGCGAAGCTGGATTCGGAAACGGGAAAGAGGGCTTCTACTCTACGTTCTAGGGCCTTGACTATAGATAAATCAGAGAAGGACGAGAAGGGCGTGGCTGGAGCTGCGGTTGGAGAAACCAACGGACGTATCGGTAGGGCCATGTCTCTAAGGTCTTCTACAAAGGCTGCCGGAAATGGGAATGTAAAGACAGAGTCTATTCCTACCATGAGGAGGACTACTACGAGGCCGAGGCCGGTTTCCATGTATGGAGCTACATCATCTAAATCAGATTTGAGTTTGCCCAGTGGCTCTGCTGGGACAACTACCAGCTCCTCGCATACTAGGAGGCCATCCACTAGTTCAAATACAAATCTAAACGCCTCGATGATACCTCCTGCCCCAACAAAAGGACATAGAAAAAGCTCAAGTATAACGTCCTTACAAAACGTTGCTAGCTCGGTGCCCTCAGGGGTTAACACAAATTCTCGACCAAACACGGCAGGGAGTGTTAAGGTCAAACGCCCAGCATTCACAGCATTAACACAGGACTTTTCCACGCCTTCAAATGCGAACCCAAGCCAGGCCTCCCGTTCACGAACTGCTGTACCATCACCACCTCTTGACACGGCAACTATACATGCCCAGACACAGCTCCTCCAGTTGCTTACACTACACTCGTGCTCTACTGCTGTATATCAGGAGCTCATCTCGTCTGCCACATCAACATTAAAGTCACGGTTTGAGAAGCTCTCTGCCCGTCATTATGATGCTCGAGAAACAAGCCTGAAGAAGCAGAAGCGCCAAAATTTTGACTCCCTTGCTGCCGTGGTCAATAATGTCGTTCCTGGAAAGAAACGTCGGGATACAACTAAGAGTCCCGAGGAACGTGTTCAGGCATTTTCGGAAGCTATCAAACGCATTGATGCTATGCGTAGTGGGGAGTTCAAAGGTCTGTGTGGTATATTTGGTGAATGGATTGCTGGATATAATCCCCGTGGTGGTACTGACCGTGAGAGGTGGGTTGATGGGATTGGCGAAGAGTGGCGGCGGGAGTGTGTGGGAATTTCAAGGCGATTAGAAGTTTCTATCGCGGGTGTTGATGGCGTTGCTGGTGTGCTTGCAGATTATGGCGAGGAAGAAGCAATTGTAACAACGGTCACAAGAGTAGCTGAAGGTTATAAAGAACTTGCGGAGGGGATGCTTGAGGAGGTAGAGATGATGAGGAGGATGGAGATTGAGGTTGTAGAAAGAGAGCGTATGGAGTTAAAAAGACGTATTGCCTTGATCTTGGAGGCCCCTGTTGACAGCAGTTATAATAGTGTAGCTGTCTGGGCTGCTTGCTGAGGACTGCTAAGTGATTCATTTCCACTTCAGTTCTTTTTTATAGCATAATTTCCTTTGTTATATCTTCATTTTTTTTTTCTTTATGACGGGACGCCCTTAATGCTACAAGCTATTTATCCTTTTTTTTCTTGCTACAGACGACGATGATGGCCACGATGGATGTCCATGCGACTTGGAGAGCAAGTTATTGGAGATATGATGTATTGCTACTTCTCTTTTTCTAACGGCAGTAGAGTCCGCTGGAAGAATATAGTAGATAGTTAGCTGTATGTAAATGAACGAAATAAATGATATTTTCTAATGAAGAAATTGAATGGGCCTTTTTTCCCCCAGTATCATAACTGCAATGACCACACTAGAGGCCAATAGAGTTTGTATTATTGGCTTCTGTGGTTTCCCCCAATGTCCTGAACCTAGTGGTACACTTCTCGGGGGATCAATGATCTGGGGAGTGGTCCGGTACACCAAAACTTGATCAATACCAGGCTGCTTAACTCCGTTAGGTATCATTACTATCTCCACTAGGATCTCATGTTTGGTTCCATCGCCGCGTATTCAAAGCATTAATATCACTACCCCGGTCTTGAGGTGAAGCATCGTGATCATGGCCTGGCATATATCAACTTATCTCCCCCAGAGGTCATAAGGCCCTACTTGAGAGAAATTATAAACCTAGATCCGTGGGCCTAGGTAAATCTTAGTCTATCTTTCGCTTATACTTACATGGATTTAGGGATTTGGCCCTCGAAAAAAGGGGTAACAAGAGTCGGTCGGACTATAACGAATCTCCGTTTTTTTGGGGGGAGTTTACTTTCCGCACACTTCAATGAGTGGGTACAGTTGATAAATTAACAGCTCTAAGAATAGGGGTCTGTGCGCTCGAGTGAGATTCGGTGATGCTAATAATGTCCACCACCGCCAATTCGCACCCGTATGGACGAGTTTAGATTTAGACTTTACCATTTTTAATAATATAGTTAAATCTATAAACACCCTAAAATGGGCCAAATCACATAAATTTGTAACCACAAACCATCACCAAAGGATAACACGTAGCGGAAACTTGGTTCTTGAGCTAAAAAAAGCCCCACGCGCGCGGGGGTCGAGCCCGCAACCTTGAGATTAATCTCGCGCTCTACCGATTGAGCTAGCGAGGCTTTAATACTGTTGAAAACCAGAGTTTTTACCCAACTACTCCAATGGTGGCGCTGGGGTTTCCTAATTATGTAGTCTTCTCTAGCCTTGGGTAACCTAGTTACTTCTACTGATTCCTAAATTGAAGATCTTTAGTAGCTAATAAAAGTGCCAAGCATAGCCGTTAACAACTTCTGTTTGGCGGGTTATGGTAGAGAGGAGTTTACTTCCAGCGTGACGTCTTCAATTCAATATATGTCCAACAGTGGTAGGTTTACATAGCTAGAAGATAAATTGAAGCTTAGTCAAGAGTAAATAGAAGTAATTATAAGTTTGCACAATACGGACCATTAAGTCTAGTCTCAGCTAGAAGCGATATATATCAAGGCTATCAAGCTCCTGAACTAACTTACTGCACCTTCTTTAAATTTTCGCGGGCCGCTTGCTGTGAATTAGAAGGTGCTCCTCAGGTACTGGTTTAATCTCAGAACTTGAGCTTACTAGTATATCCTGCAATACGTACTCCCATGTCTATGAGAGGTTCGAGATTCTGATGTTGTCGTTTCTCCTTACCCGACGCGCAATAATGGCGACATTTGCTAGCCTAAATAACATATACATAATATTAATATGCGGTAAACACTTTTTATGAGGCTCGTTCATGAATATAATAATGCCTTCTCGCGTAGTTTCTGGGAACCTAGGAGTTAACAGACCTATCACATTGCAAGGACAGAATCAGTAAATTAATTACATGGTATAGGTCTTATACATCGAATCCGGCGAGCGACTACTACTAACTCCATGATGTTTCCGAACACGACTGCTATTGCATACACACAAAAAAAGCGCCAAGCCCCTCCTATTTGTATGGAATGCAATATTGGTCGTGTTCGGAAACGTCATGGAGGGACGAGTAGCCATCAAACTATACCTAAACCTTCTATAGACTAATTATAAGTTATGGACTCGAGCTCTGTACATCCTATACGTACGTACGTATTATCCTACTGCAGTGGCACTTTCCATAATTCTATACAGTTCCTATCTAGATTTACGCGCAGGACGTTAGTCTCGATATATATACGTGAGCTGAGATGTACTATTTATACTACAAAGTCTGGAATTGAGTATCGGTATCGCATGACTAATCTAACTCGGCATTTCTCCGGATCTTAACCGATATGTAGCTATAAACTTTAGCTCCATGTATTGTTTCGCGTAGTCTGTCAGATGTGATTAACTACTCTTGGCCTAGTTTAAAATGGCCATCCATACATGTAATCATGGTCAACTAAATGGTTCGATATCCGTTTCCCTCCGAATTAACCATTTCCTCGCAGTAAAAGTTATGTACTAATGTCAGATCATGCACAATGAGTGGCACACTACTTACCCGTCCATGCGGCTTATTAATGGGGGATTCAGGCATCTTCCTTGGAAGTATAGGTACATGTACTTACTAATCCCAATCCCAAGGTCCCATTCCAAGCCCACCGAGCGCACACTGTATATCAGTGCACACGAGAAATTAAATTGTATGTACGTCTTAGGTTCCTTGTCAAAATGTTCCCCACAACAGGTTCTCCGCCCTACTATGTAAGTACACGGTCACGGCCCATCACTCGAAACAAACTACACAAATCCTAGAAGCTACAAGCGGTCGATCGATGCTATGCATTAAAATCGAATAAATATATGTAACCTGCAATAGACCTATGTCTATCTCGGTATCTCAACTGTCGCTGTTGCATTTCTATGGTTGTCAGGCTCACAATATATCTCTTGGCAATATACATACCGTATTATTCTAGTGGCAACCACTCTCTCCGTGGCGTAAGCCACAGAAACATCGT